>LR880971.1:145727073-145738365 GCA_904067115.1 Aegilops sharonensis | reverse complement strand
TAAACCTTTGCTTGTCCTCAAGCAATTCAGTTGATAAACTGAAAGTGATAAAGAAAAACTTTTACAAACTCTGTTTGCTCTTGTTGTTGTAAACATGAAAAGCCAGCATTCAAGTTTCAGCAAATATTATGAACTAACCATACTCACAATAACACATAGGTCTCACAATTACTCATATCAATAACATAATCAGCTAGCGAGCCATAATAATAAAACTCGGATGACAACACTTTCTCAAAATAATCATAACATGATATAACAAAATGGTATCTCGCTAGCCCTTTCTGAGACCGCAAAACATAAATGCAGAGCACCTTTAAAGATCAAGGACTGACTAAACATTGTAATTCATGGTAAAAGAGATCCAGTCAAGTCATACCCAATATAAACCAATAATAATGAATGCAAATGACAGTGTGCTCTCCAGCGGGTGCTTTTAATAAGAAGGGTGATGACTCAACATAAAAGTAAATAGATAGGCCCTTCGCAGAGGGAAGATGGGATTTGTAGAGGTGCCAGAGCTTGATTTTAAATTAGAGATTGAATAACATTTTGAGCGGCATACTTTCGCTGTCAACGCAACAACTATGAGATGGTTGTATCTTCCATACTACATGCATTATAGGCAGTTCCCAAACAGAATGGTAAAGGTTTATACTCCCCCAACCACCAACAAGCATCAATCCATGGCTTGCTCGAAACAACGAGTGCCTCCAACATACAACAACCCTTAGGGAGTTTTGTTTAATTATTTTGATTTGCTTCAATCTTTTTGAATCATGGGACTGGGCATCCCGGTTACCGGCCCTTTCTCGTGAATGAGGAGCGGAGTCCACTCCTCGTGAGAATAACCCACCTAGCATGGAAGATATAGGCAGCCCTAGTTGAAACATGAGCTGCTCGAGCATACAAAACAGAATTTCATTTGAAGGTTTGGAGTTTGGCACATACAAATTTACTTGGAACGGCAGGTAAATACCACATATAGGAAGGTATGGTGGACTCATATGGAACAACTTTGGGGTTTATGGAGTTTGGATGCACAAGCAGTATTCCCGCTTAGTACAGGTGAAGGCTAGCAAAAGACTGGGAAGCGACCAACTGAGAGAGCGACAACAGTCGTAAGCATGCATTAAAATTAATTCACACTGAGTACAAGCATGAGTAAGATATAATCCACCATGAACATAAATATCATGAATGCTATGTTGATTTAATTCAACTACATGCGTGAACATGTGCCAAGTCGAGTCACTCAATACATTCAAAGGAGGATACCATCCCATCATACCACATCATAATCATTCTAATAGCATGTTGGCACGCAAGGTAAACCATTATAACTCATAGCTAATCAAGCATGGCGCAAGCAACTATAATCTCTAAATGTCATTGCAAATATGTTTACTTCATAATAGCTGACTCGGGAACGATGAACTCGTCATATTTACAAAAACAAGAGAGGTCGAGTTCATACCAGCTTTTCTCATCTCAATAAGTCCATCATATATCGTCATTATTGCCTTTCACTTGCACGACCGAACGATGTGTATAATAATAAGAGTGCACGTGCATTGGACTAAGCTGGAATCTGCAAGCATTCAACTCAAGAGAGAAGACAAGTAATATGGGCTCTAAGTTAAATAAACAATCATGCATGTGAGAGCCACTAAACATTTTCAATATGGTCTTCTCGACCCCCAAAAGAAAGAAAAGAAAATAGAACTATTTACACGGGAAAGCTCCCAACAAGTAAGAAGAAGAACTAGAAATCTTTTTGGGTTTTCAATTTAATTTTTACTACAAGCATGGAAATTAAACTAACTAATTTTTTTGGTTTTTCTTAAGGTTTATCAAACACACAAGAAGAAAACTAGAAAAAAAATTAAACTAGCATGGATAATACAATGAAAGAGTATGAGCACCGACGACTAGTGTGTGAACATGAATGTAAAGTCGGTGAGAAATACGTACTCCCCCAAGCTTAGGCTTTTGGCCTAAGTTGGTCTAATACCAAGGACCGCCGCTACTCTCCCCGGTGTAATGGGAGGTGTAATCAGGATACCACTGGCTGGTCATCTCCGGGTCCCACTGGACAGATGATGCACGATAAGGGTCCAGTTCAGGTTCCGGCTCAGGTTCAGGTTCTGGAGTAAAAGCTTGGGCTCGATGGTTGTTCACCGCTTCCGGCGTAACAAGAAAACTTTCTGCAAGAAAATCAAATAACAGAGGCGCAGGCAAAATAATAATCTCAATGTCTTTCTTATTAAATCTAAGTTTATACAAGAGCATCTTTTCTCGGTTGTCAACAATAAACTTGTGTGCTACCATGCTCTTGTAATATAAAATGTGAGGAGGTAATTTTGTCTCCTCCTCCTCATGGTGCCTAATGGGTATCTCAAAATGTTCAGCAAGACGTGCAGCATAGATACCTCCAAATATGGGGCCTTTTGTACGATTCAGGGCTAGTCGTTTAGCAACGACGGCACCCATACTAAAAGTATTGTCTCCTAGCAAAGCATGTTGAAGAATAATAATATCTGGAACGCTCAAATTTCCACTATTTCCATGACCAATCAAGCATCTACTAGCAAAAATGGCAAAGTAGCGTAAAACAGGAAAGTGTATGCTAGAGACCTTCGCCTCGGAGCCCTTCTTTGGCTCCTCTACAGCAATAGTATTAACAAAGCCACCCACATCTTCATGATGGGGTTCATCTAATTCTCCCTCATAAGGTATCCTACATACCGCGCAAAAATGACGTAAAGACATTTCTTTGAATTCATCATATAAATGAAATGATACTGCAGGCGGTGATTTCTTTGGATAATAATAAAAGTTTTTTACGAAAGTATTGGTGAGTAAGAGATACTGATCGATTTGGTCATTCATGAAACCGGTGAGGCCTGCAGTCTCGATTAAGGCATAAAAGTCTTCATGAATTCCGGCTTCTTTCAGGAAATCCTCACATGGCCATTCACACGACCGTACTTCCGCTAAGCGAGGAAGATTATACTTGGCTTTTTCCTTCTCTTTGGCTTGTTTTTCCTGAGAGCTTTGGCTAGAAGAGCCTTTAAAAAGCCTCCTTAACATTTTCTGAAAATTTCTGAAATTTTAGTAACTTCAAAATAAAAGTGTATAAAACTAAACAAGATTGATAGCAACTACTCCTACAAGTGCCTAGAGCCTATATCATGCATTGGAATTGTTTCGGACCTCAGAAATTTAACATGCAAGCTCAAGAACATGGTCACCTATGCAGCAAAAATTTGCAACGAGTAAAGCACTAGAACAAAAACTAATTGGACCAATGAAGGAGTCACATACCAAGCAACAATCTCCCAAAGCAGTTTTGTGAATGGAGCTTTGAGCTAAGAGATCAAAAATCGCAGCAAAATCAGCTAGAACTCGTGCTTGAGCTGGATGGGGATTTTTTTGGGTAGAAGATGAAGTGTGTGGGTGCTGGCATAAGTGGAGGGGAGCCACCAGGGGCCCACGAGACAGGGGGCGCGCCCTCCTCTCTCGTGGCCTGGTGCTTGCCCCTCCTGCAGTGTTTTCAGTGCCTAAAATCCTCAAATATTCCAGAAAAAATCATACTAAGTTTGCAGGGCATTTGGAGCACTTTTATTTTTGGACTATTTTTTAATGCACGGATGATTCAGAAAACAGACAGATAATACTATTTTTTCTTTATTTATTCTAAATAACAGAAAATAAAAAGAGGGTACAGAAGGGTGTGCCTTCTAGTTTCATCCATCTCGTGATCATCAAAATGAACCCACTAACAAGGTTGATCAAGTCTTGTTAACAAACTCATTCCGAATAACACGGAACCGGAGAAATTTCGAATAACACTAAGTTACCTCAACGGGGATATGAAAATCCCCAACAATAAGAATATCATACTTTTTCTTGACAGTAGGGAGAGGAAATTCAAAACCTCCAAAAATGATAGTTGGAACTTTTTCAATAGAATTGATGCTATGGACTTGAGATTGTTTCCTCAGAAAATGTACCATATGCTCATTACCATTAACATGAAAAGTGACATTGCCTTTGTTGCAATTAATAACAGCCCCTACAGTATTAAGAAAAGGTCTACCAAGGATAATAGACATACTATCGTCCTCGGGAATATCAAGAATAACAAAGTCTGTTAAGATAGTGACATTTGCAACCACAACGGGAACATCCTCACAAATACCGACAGGTATAGCAGTTGATTTATCAGCCATTTGCAAAGATATTTCAGTAGGTATCAACTTATTCAATTCAAGTCTACGATATAAAGAGAGAGGCATAACACTAACACCGGCTCCAAGATCACATAAAGCAGTTCTAACATAATTTATTTTAATAGAGCATGGTATAGTTGGTACACCTGGATCTCCAAGTTTCTTTGGTATTCCACCCTTAAAAGTGTAATTAGCAAGCATGGTGGAAATTTCAGCTTCCGATATCTTTCTTTTATTTGTGATGATATCCTTCATATACTTAGAATACGGATTTACTTTAAGCATATCAGTTAAGCGCATACGTAAGAAAATAGGTCTAATCATTTCAGCAAAGCGCTCAAAATCCTCATCATCCTTTGACTTGGATGGTTTAGGAGGAAAGGGCATGGGTTTATGAACCCATGGTTCTCTTTCTTTACCGTGCTTCCTAGCAACAAAATCTCTCTTATCATAACGTTGGTTCTTTGATTGTGGATTATCAAGATCAACAACAGGTTCAATCTCTACATCATTGTCTTTGCTAGGTTGAGCATCAACATGAACATTATCATTAACATTATTACTAGGTTCATGTTCATCACCTGATTGAGTTTCAGCATCAGAAATAGAAATATCATTGGGATTCTCAGGTGTGTCTACAGTAGGTTCACTAGAAGCATGCAAAGTTCTATTGTTTTTCTTTTTCTTCTTTTTAGAAGTACTAGGTGCCTCTAAATTATTTCTCTGATAATCTTGCTCGATTCTCTTAGGGTGGCCTTCAGGATACAAAGGTTCCTGAGTCATTCTACCAGTTCTAGTAGCCACTCTAACAGCAAAGTCATTTTTATTATTCAATTCATCAAGCAAATCATTTTGAGCTTTGAGTACTTGCTCAGCTTGAGTAGCAACCATAGAAGCATATTTTCTAACGCGGTGAAGTTCATCTTTAACTCTAGCCAGATTATCACCTACGCGTCCTATCTCGAAAGCATTATTCTTTAACTCTCTACCAGCATAAGCATTAAAACTTTCTTGTCTACACATAAAGTCATCAAATTCATCTAAGCATGGGCTATGAAATTTAGTAGAGGGTATTTCAACTTTATCATATCTATAGAGAGAATTTACCTTTACTACCTGTGTCGGGTTATCAAGACAATGTAGTTCTTCAGGCGGTAAATTAAGACCATGTATTTATTCAATAGGTGGTAAATTCTTAACATCTTCAGCTTTAATACCTTTTTCTTTCATTGCATATCTTCAGGACTGAGAAATAAAACACCTCTCTTCTTCAGAGTGGGTTTAGGAATAGACTCAGGAGTTGGCTCAATTGGTTCAGGAATTACTTCAGGAACTGGCTCGGGAAGAGTCCAATTATTTTCATTAGTCAACATATTATTCAATAGTATTTCAGCTTCGTCGACTGTTCTTGCCCTGAAAACGCAACCAGCACAACTATCCAAGTAGTCCTTGGAAGCATCGGTTAGTCCATTATAAAAGATATCAAGTATTTCATTTTTCTTAAGAGGATGATCAGGCAAAGCATTAAGTAACCGGAGAAGCCTCCCCAAAGCTTGTGGGAGACTCTCTTCTTTGATTTGCACAAAATTATATATTTCCCGCAAGGCAGCTTGTTTCTTATGAGCAGGGAAATATTTAGCAGAGAAGTAATAAATCATATCCTGGGGACTACGCACACAACCAGGAGCAAGAGAATTATACCAAGTCTTAGCATCACCCTTTAATGAGAACGGAAATATCTTAAGGATATATAAATAGCGAGACTTCTCATTATTAGTAAATAGGGTGGCTATATCATTCAACTTGGTAAGATGTGCCACAACAGTTTCAGATTCAAGGCCATAAAAAGGATCAGATTCAACTAAAGTAATAATATCAGGGTCAACAGAGAATTCATAATCCTTATCAGTAACACAAATAGGTGAAGTAGCAAAAGCAGGATCGGGTTTCATTCTAGCATTAAGAGACTGCTGCTTCCATTTAGCTAATAATTTCTTAAGATCATTTCTATCATTGCAAGCAAGAATTTCCATAGCAGCTTTTTCATTCATAACATAACCCTTAGGAACAACAAGTAATACATAATCATTGGGGGAACCTTCATCATCACTATCGTCAGTAATAGGTTCTTCAATATTTTCATTCCCCCTAACTCTAGCAAGTTGTTCATCTAGAAATTCACCTAATGGCAAAGTAGTATCACGCACGGAAGTAGTTTCATCATGCATAGCAGAAGTGGCATCATCAATAATATGCGACATATCAGAATTCATAGCAGTAGCAGGTTTAGGTGTCGCAAGCCTACTAATAACGGAAGGAGAATCTAGTGCAGAGCTAGATGGCAGTTCCTTACCTCCCCTCGTAGTTGAGGGCAAAATCTTGGTCTTAGCGTCTTTCAAGTTCTTCATAGTGATCAACAGATATAAATCCCAAATGACTCAGAGAATAGAGCTATGCTCCCCGGCAACGGCGCCAGAAATTAGTCTTGATAACCCACAAGTATAGGGGATCGCAACATCTTTCGAGGATAGAGTATTCAACCCAAATTTATTGATTCGACACAAGGGGAGCCAAAGAATATTCTTGAGTATTAGCAGTTGAGTTGTCAATTCAACCACACCTGGATAACTTAGTATCTGCAGCAAAGTGTTTAGTAGCAAAACTGGTATGATAATAATGGTAACGGTAGCAAAAGTAAAGATAAATGTTTTTGGGTTTTTGTACTAGTTGTAACAGTAGCAACGTAAAAGTAAATAAGCGAAGAACAATATGTGAAAAGCTCGTAGGCAATGGATCAGTGATGGATAATTATGCCGGATGCGATTCCTCATGCAATAGTTATAACATAGGGTGATATAGAACTAGCTCCAATTCATCAATGTAATGTAGGCATGTATTCCGTAAATAGTCATACGTGCTTATGGAAAAGAACTTGTATGACATATTTTGTCCTACCCTCTCGTGGAAGCGGGGTCCTTACGGAAACTAAGGGATATTAAGGCCTCCTTTTGATAGAGAACCGAACAACGCATTAACACATAGTGAATACATGAACTCCTCAAACTACGGTCATCACCGAGAAGTATCCCGATTATTGTCACTTCGGGGTTGTCGGATCATAACACATAATAGGTGACTATAGACTTGCAAGATAGGATCAAGAACACACATATATTCATGAAAACATAATAGGTTCAGATCTGAAATCATGGTTCTCGGGCCCTAGTGACAAGCATTAAGCATAGCAAAGTCATAGCAACATGAATCTCACAACATAGTGGATACTAGGGATCAAACCCTAACAAAACTAACTTGATTACATGGTAAATCTTATCCAACTCGTCACCGTCCAGCAAGCCTACGATGGAATTACTCATGCACGACGGTGAGCATCATGAAATTGGTGATGGAGGATGGTTGATGATGACGACGGCGACGAATCCCCCTCTCCGGAGCCCCGAACAGACTCCAGATCAGCCCTCCCGAGAGAGATTAGGGCTTGGCGGCGGCTCCGTGTCGTAAAACGCGATGAAACTTTCTCTCTGATTTTTTTCTCCCCGAGACGGAATATATGGAGTTGGAGTTGAGGTCGGAGGAGGTCCAGGGGGCCCACGAGATAGGAGGCCACGCCCTAGGGGGGCGCGCCCCCCTCTCTCGTGGACAGGATGTGGGCCCCCTGGCATTAATTCTTTCACCAAAAATTCTTATAAATTCCAAAAAGTGCCTCCGTGGATTTCCAAGACATTCCAATAACTTTTCTTTTCTACACATAAAACAACATCATGGTAGTTCTGCTGAAAACAGCGTCAGTCCGGGTTAGTTTCATTCAAATCATGCAAGTTAGAGTCCAAAACAAGGGAAAAAGTGTTTGGAAAAGTAGATACGTTGGAGACGTATCAGAGGCCACGAGGCAGGGGCGCCTACCCCCATGTACGCGCCCTCCACCCTCGTGGGTCCCTCGTGGCTCCACCGACCTACTTCTTCCTCCTATATATACCTATGTACCCCCAAACCATCAAGGAGCACCACGAAAACCTAATTCCACCGCCGCAACCTTCTGTACCCGTGAGATCCCATCTTGGGGCCTTTTCTGGCGTCCTGCCAGAGGGGGCATTGATCACGGAGGGCTTCTACATCAACACCATAGCCTCTCCGATGTTGTGTGAGTAGTTTACTTCAGACCTTCGGATCCATAGTTATTAGCTAGATGGCTTCTTCTCTCTCTTTGGATCTCAATACAAAGTTCTCCTCGATTCTCTTGGAGGTCTATTCTATGTAATCTTCTTTTGCGGTGTGTTTGTCGAGATCCGATGAATTGTGGGTTTATGATCAAGATTATCTATGAACAATATTTGAATCTTCTCTGAATTCTTTTATGTATGATTGGTTATCTTTGCAAGTCTCTTCGAATTATCAGTCTGGTTTGGCCTACTAGATTGATCTTTCTTGCAATGGGAGAAGTGCTTAGCTTTGGGTTCAATCTTGCGGTGCTCGATCCCAGTGACAGTAGGGGAAACGACACGTATTGTATTGTTGCCATCGAGGATAAAAAGATGGGGTTTATATCATATTGCATGAGTTTATCCCTCTACATCATGTCATCTTGCTTAAAGCGTTACTCCGTTCTTATGAACTTAATACTCTAGATGCATGCTGGATAGCGGTCGATGTGTGGAGTAATTGTAGTAGATGCAGGCAGTAGTCGGTCTACTTGTCACTGACGTGATGCCTATATACATGATCATACCTAGATATTCTCATAACTATGCTCAATTCTATCAATTGCTCGACAGTAATTTGTTTACCCACCGTAATACTTATGCTATCTTGAGAGAAGCCACTAGTGAAACCAATGGCCCCCGGGTCTATTTTCCATCATATTAATCTTCCGTCAACAAGCTATTTCTATCTTTGTTTATTTTGTATTCTTTACTTTTAATCTTTATCATAAAAATACCAAAACTATTATCTTATCATCTCTATCAGATCTCACTTTTGCAAGTGGTCGTGAAGGGATTGACAACCCCTTTATCGCGTTGGTTGCAAGGTTCTTATTTGTTTGTGTAGGTATGATGGACTTGCGTGTGGGCTCCTACTGGATGATACCTTGGTTCTCAAAAACTGAGGGAAATACTTACGCTACTTTGCTGCATCACCCTTTCCTCTTCAAGGGAAAACCAACGCAGTGCTCAAGAGGTAGCAAGTTTCTTCATGCGCTTTACACCAATATGACCTAAACGGTAGTGCCACCAATAAGTTGCACTATCATTATCAACTCTGCATCTTTTGGCTTCAATATTATGAATATGTGTGTCACTACTATCGAGATTCAACATAAATAGACCACTCTTCAAGGGTGCATGACCATAAAAGATATTACTCATATAAATAGAACAACCATTATTCTATGATTTAAATGAATAACTGTCTCGCATCAAACAAGATCCAGATATAATGTTCATTGCTCAACGCTGGCACCAAATAACAATTATTCAGGTCTAATACTAATCCCGAAGGTAGATGTAGAGGTAGCGTGCCGACCGCGATCACATCGACTTTGGAACCATTTCCCACGCGTATCGTCACCTCGTCCTTAGCCAATCTTCGCTTAATCTGTAGTCTCTGTTTCGAGTTGCAAATATTAGCAACAGAACCAGTATCAAATACCCAGGCACTACTACAAGCATTAGTAAGGTACACATCAATAACATGTATATCACATATACCTTTGTTCACCTTGCCATCCTTCTTATCCGCCAAATACTTGGGGCAGTTCCGCTTCCAGTGACCAGTCCCTTTGCAGTAGAAGCACTCAGTCTCAGGCTTAGGTCCAGACTTGGGCTTCTTCACTTGAGCAACAACTTGTTTGCCATTCTTCTTGAAGTTCCCCTTCTTCCCTTTACCCTTCTTCTTGAAACTGGTGGTCTTGTTGACCATCAACACTTGATGCTCCTTCTTGATTTCTACCTCCGCAGCCTTTAGCATTGCGAAGAGCTCAGAAATTGTCTTATCCATCCCTTGCATGTTATAGTTCATCATGAAGCTCTTGTAGCTTGGTGGCAGTGATTGAAGAATTCTGTCAATGACACTATCATCAGGAAGATTAACTCCCAGTTGAATCAAGTGATTGTTATACCCAGACATTTTGAGTATATGCTCACTGACAGAGCTGTTCTCCTCCATCTTGCAGCTATAGAACTTATTGGAGACTTCATATCTCTCAATCCAGGCATTTGCTTGAAATATTAACTTCAACTCCTGGAACATCTCATATGCTCCATGACATTCAAAACGTCGTTGAAGTCCCGGTTCTAAGTCGTAAAGCATGGCACACTGAACTATCGAGTAGTCATCAGCTTTGCTCTGCCAGACGTTGATAACATCTGGCATTGCTCCTGCAGCGGGTTTGGCACCTAGCGGTGCTTCCAGGACGTAATTATTTTGTGCAACAATGAGGATAATCCTCAAATTACAGACCCAGTCCGTGTAGTTGCTACCATCATCTTTCAACTCAGCTTTCTCTAGGAATGCATTAAAATTCAACGGAACAACAGCACGGGCCATCTATCTACAACAACATAGACATGCAAAATACTATCAGGTAGTAAGTTCATGATAAATTAAAGTCAATTAATCAAATTACTTAAGAACTCCCACTTAGATAGACATCCCTCTAATCATCTAAGTGATCATGTGATCAAAATCAACTAAACCGTGTCCGATCATCACGTGAGATGGAGTAGTTTTCAATGGTGAACATCACTATGTTGATCATATCTACTATATGATTCACGCTCGACCTTTCGGTTTCAGTGTTCCGAGGCCATATCTGCATATGCTAGGCTCGTCGAGTTTAACCCCAGTATTCTGCGCGTGCAAAACTGGCTTGCACCCATTGTATGTGAACATAGAGCTTATCACATCCGATCATCACGTGGTGTCTCGGCACGACGAACTTTCGCAACGGTGCATACTCAGGGAGAACACTTGTACCTTGAAATTTAGTGAGAGATCATCTTATAATGCTACCGTCGAACTAAGCAAAATAAGATGCATA
>LR880971.1:145691542-145703555 GCA_904067115.1 Aegilops sharonensis | reverse complement strand
CTATGTTTAATAATGATGATATTTTTAGCCTCTCAAGTTTTGATATGCAAAGTAGTTATGATGATAGCATGCCTTCTACCTATGATGATTATATTTATGAAAGTGGGTTTGGAAGAGTGTCAACTTTAGGAAGTAGTGATCCCACAATATTGGAGGATGTTGAATCTTATAATATTTATGAAAGTGGATTTGGAGAGGTCATGACTTTATTTAGTGATGTATCCACTATCTTGGAAGAGGTTTCAATCGATTATGATGAGAACAAAGTTGCTACTTATGATGATTATTGTGATAAAACTTATGTTATAAAGAGTAGTGATGATTATATTTATAAAACTTGTCATGATTATGAGTACCCTTTCTATGAACATTACTCTTTTAATGTGGAAACAATTTATAGTATTCAAGTCTCTTATGATACTCCCACTATTCCGAATGAGAAGAATTTTGCTTATGTGGAGAGTAATAAAATTTCTATGCTAGTAGATCATGAAAAGAATGCTTTAGGTGCTGGTTATATTTTTGAATTCATTCATTATGCTACTGAAAATTATTATGAGGGAGGAATATATGCTTGTAGGAATTGCAATAATATCAAGTTTCCTCTCTATGTGCTTAAATTTTTGAAGTTATGCTTGTTTTGTCTTCTTATGCTTGTTGACTATTGTTCCCATAAGTTGTTTGCTCACAAAATCCCTATGCATAGGAAGTGGGTTAGACTTAAATGTGCTAGTCATATTCTTCCAATGCTCTCTTTATGTTTCAATTCTTATCTCTTATGTGAGCATCATTGAAATCATCATGCCTAGCTAGGGGCGTTAAACGTTAGCGCTTGTTGGGAGGCAACCCAATTTTATTTTAGTTTCTTGCTTTTTGGTTATGTTTAGGAATAAATAATCCATCTAGCTTCTGTTTAGATGTGGTTTTAAGTTTTAATTAGTGTTTGTGCCAAGTAGAACCTTTGGGAAGACTTGGGTGAAGTCTTTATGATCATGCTGTAAAAAACAGAAACTTTAGTGCTCACGAGATTAGCTTAAAAGTTTTACTGGAGAGTGATATTTAGTTGATTCTTTTTGAGGATGATTACTATACTAATTACTCAGGTCCACCAATTTATTTTAGATTTTTTGGAGTTCCATAAGTTTGCGTTAGTTACAGATTACTACAGACTGTTCTGTTTTTGACAGATTCTATTTTTCGTGTGTTGTTTGCTTATTTTGATGAATCTATGGCTAGTAAAATAGTTTATAAACCATAGATAAGTTGGAATACAGTAGGTATAACACCAATATAAATAAAGAATGAGTTCATTACAGTACCTTGAAGTGGTGTTTTGTTTTCTTTCGCTAACGGAGCTCACGAGTTTTCTGTTAAGTTTTGTGTTGTGAAGTTTTCAAGTTTTGGGTAAAGATTCGATGGACTATGGAATAAGGAGTGGCAAGAGCCTAAGCTTGGGGATGCCCAAGGCACTCCAAGGTAATATTCAAGGATAACCAAGCGTCTAAGCTTGGGGATGCCCCGGAAGGCATCCCCTCTTTCGTCTTCGTTCATCGGTAACTTTACTTGGAGCTATATTTTTATTCACCACATGATATGTGTTTTGCTTGGAGCGTCATGTAATTTTAATTTGTTTTGCTTGCTGTTTGAATAAAGTATCAATATCTGAAATTCTTAAATGTTAGAGAGTCTTCACATAGTTGCGTAATTATCCGACTACTCATTGATCTTCACTCATATCTTTCGGAGTAGTTTGTCATTTGCTCTAGTGCTTCACTTATATCTTTTAGAGCATGGTGGTAGTTTTATTTTGAAGAAAAAGATGAACTCTCATACTTCACTTATATTATTTTGAGAGTCTTAAATAGAATGGTAATTTGCTTAAATAATCCTAATATTCTAAGCATACAAGATTTGTAAGAATTCTTATGAGTGTGTTGAATACTAAGAGAAGTTTGATGCTTGATGATTGTTTTGAGATATGAAGTTGGTGATATTACAGTCATGCTAGTTGAGTAGTTGTGAATTTGAGAAATACTTGTGTTAAAGTTTGTGATTCCCGTAGCATGCACGTATGGTGAACCGTTATGTTATGAAGTCGGAGCATGTTTATTTATTGACTGTCTTCCTTATGAGTGGCGGTCGGGGACGAGCGATGGTCTTTTCCTACCAATCTATCCCCCTAGGAGCATGCGCGTAATACTTTGCTTTGATAACTTGTAGATTTTTGCAATAAGTATATGAGTTCTTCATGACTAATGTTGAGTCCATGGATTATACGCACTTTCCCCATCCTTCCACCATTGCTAGCCTCTCTAATACCGCGCACCTTTTGCCGGTATCATACACCCACCATATACCTTCCTCAAAACAGCCACCGTACCTACCTATCATGGCATTTCCATAGCCATTCCGAGATATATTGCCATGCAACTTTCCACCGTTCCGTTCTTATGACACGCTTCATCATTGTCATATTGCTTTGCATGATCATGTAGTTGACATCGTATTTGTGGCAAAGCCACCGTTCATAATTCTTTCATACATGTCGCTCATGAGTCATTACACATCCCGGTACACCGCCGGAGGCATTCATATAGAGTCATATTTTGTTCTAAGTATCGAGTTGTAATTCATGAGTTGTAAGAAAATAAAAGTATGATGATCATCATTATTAGAGCATTGTCCCAGTGAGGAAAGGATGATGGAGACTATGATTACCCCACAAGTCGGGATGAGACTCCGGACGAAAAATAAAAATAAAAAAAAGAAAAAAAAGAGGCCATAAAAAAAGAGAAAAGGCCCAAACAAAAAAATTTAAAAAAATAAAAAAAATGAGAGAAAAAGAGAGAAGGGACAATGCTACTATCCTTTTACCACACTTGTGCTTCAAAGTAGCACCAAGATCTTCATGATAGAGAGTCTCTCATTTTGTCACTTTCATATACTAGTGGGATTTTTTCATTATAGAACTTGGCTTTTATATTCCAATGATGGGCTTCCTCAAATGCCCTAGGTCTTCATGAGCAAGCGAGTTGGATGCACACCCACTTAGTTTCTTTTGTTGATCTTTCATATACTTATAGCTCTAGTGCATCTGTTGCATGGCAATCCCTACTCACTCACATTGATATCTATTGATGGGCATCTCCATAGCCCGTTGATACGCCTAGTTGATGTGAGACTATCTTCTCCCTTTTGTCTTCTCCACAACCACCATTCTATTCCACATATAGTGCTATATCCATGGCTCACGCTCATGTATTGCGTGAAGATCGAAAAAGTTTTGAAAATGTTAAAGTATGAAACAATTGCTTGGCTTATCATCGGGGTTGTGCATGATTTAAATACTTTGTGTGGTGAAGATAGAGCATAGCCAGACTATATGATTTTGTAGGGATAACTTTCTTTGGCCATGTTATTTTGAGAAGACATGATTGCTTTGTTAGTATGCTTGAAGTATTATTATTTTTATGTCAATATTAAACCTTTATCTTGAATCTTATGGATCTGAATATTCATATCACAAGTAAGAAGAATTACATTGAAATTATGCCAACTAGCATTCCACATCAAAAATTATCTTTTTTATCATTTACCTACTCGAGGACGAGCAGGAATTAAGCTTGGGGATGCTTGATATGTCTCCAACGTATCTATAATTTTTGATTGCTCCATGCTACTTTGTCTACAGTTGACTATATTGGGCTTTATTTTACACTTTTATATTATTTTTGGGACTAACCTATTAACCGAAGGGCCAGCCCAGATTTGCTATTTTATGCCTATTTCAGTATTTCGAGGAAAAGGAATATCAAACAGAGTCAAAACGGAACGAAATCAACTGGAGAAGTTATTTTTGGAAGGAAAGCCACCCGATGGACTTGGAGTGCACGTCAGGAAAGAAGGGAGGTGCTCACGAGGGTGGGGGCGCGCCCACCCCCCTGGGGCGCGCCCCCCTGCCTCGTGGCCCCCCCTTCGGCCCACCGACGTACTCCTTTCACCCATATATACCTACGTATCGTAAAACTTCCAGAACAGAGATTAGATCGGGAGTTCCGCCGCCGCAAAACCTCCAGAGCCACCAAAAACCAATCGGGGCCCTATTCCGACACCCTGCCGGAGGGGGGAACCCTCACCGGTGGCCATCTTCATCATCCCGGCGCTCTCCATGACGAGGAGGGAGTAGTTCACCCTCGGGGCTGAGGGTATATACCAGTAACTATGTGTTTGATCTCTCTCTCTCTCTCTCTCTCTCTCTCTCTCTCTCTCTCTCTCTCTCTCTCTCTCTCTCTCTCTCTCGTTCTTGATTTGGCACGATCATNGATATGATTTGAATGGAACTAACCCGGACTGACGCTGTTCTCAGCAGAACTACCGTGGTGTTGTTTTTGTGCAGAAATAAAAATTCTTGGAATTGGATGGAACTTTTTGACGATTTTTTGGGAGAAAAGAAAAATACCGGAGCAAAGAACCACTAGAAGGGCCCCCCTGCTGCCCACAAGGCATCGGGGCACCCCATCCCCCTAGCGCGCCTTGGTGGGTAGTGGCCCCCATGAGGCCCATCTTCGCGTGAAACCGACACCAAAAATCATATATATTTAGAAACCCCCGAAACTAACCCTAGATCAGAAGTTCCACCGCCGCAGGCATCTGTAGCCATGAAAAACCAATCTAGACCTTGTTTTGGCACTCTACCGGAGGGGGAAATCATCACCGGAGGCCATCTTCATCACCCCGATGGCCACCATGATTAGGAGGGAGTAGTCAACCCTCGGGGCTGAGGGTTTGTACTATAGCTATGTGTTTGATCTCTCTCTCTCTCTCTCTCTCTCTCTCTCGTTCTTGATTTGGCACGATCATGATGTATCGCGAGCTTTGCTATTATAGGTGGATCCTATGTTTCTTCTCCCCCTCCACTCTCTTGTAATGAATTGAGTTTTCCCCTTGAAGTAATCTTATCGGATTGAGTCTTTAAAGATTTGAGAACACTTGATGTATGTCTTGTCGTGCGTATCTGTGGTGACAATGGGATATCACGTGCCAGTTGATGTATGTTTTGGTGATCAACTTGCGGGTTCCGCCCATGAACCTATGCATAGGGGTTGGCACATGTTTTCGTCGTGATTCTCCGGTAGAAACTTTGGGCACTCTTTGAGGTTCTATGTGTTGGTTTGAATGGATGAATTGAGATTGTGTGATGCATATCGTATAATCATGCCCACGGATACTTGATGTGACATTGGAGTATCTAGGTAACATTAGGGTTTTGGTTGATTTGTATCTTAAGGTGTTATTCTAGTACGAACTCTAGGGCTGTTTGTGGCACTTATAGGAATAGTCCAACGGATTGATTGGAAAGAATAACTTTGAGGTGATTTCGTACCCTACCATAATCTCTTCGTTTGTTCTCCGCTATTAGTGACTTTGGAGTGAATCTTTGTTGCATATTGAGGGATAGTTATATGATCCAATTATGTTATTATTGTTGAGAGAACTTGCACTAGTGAAAGTATGAACCCTAGGCCTTGTTTCCTATCATTGCAATACCGTTTACGCTCACTTTTATCTTTAGTTACCTTGCTGTTTTTATATTTTTCAGATTACAAAAACCTACATCTACCATCCATATTTCACTTGTATCACCATCTCTTCGCCGAACTAGTGCACCTATACAATTTACCATTGTATTGGGTGTGTTGGGGACACAAGAGACTCTTTGTTATTTGGTTGCAGGGTTGCTTGAGAGAGACCATCTTCATCCTACGCCTCCCACGGATTGATAAACCTTAGGTCATCCACTTGAGGGAAATTTGCTACTGTCCTACAAACCTGTGCACTTGCAGGCCCAACAACGTCTATAAGAAGAAGGTTGTGTAGTAGACATCAACACCACTCGTCTTCGCGCACACTCGTTGGCAAGGCGTTTCGCAGCGGTTTCTATTGGCCAACAACACTCAACGACGCAATCGAGCTGGTGAAGGCTTGCGAAGCCTGTCAATTCCACGCCAAGCAGATTCACCAGCCAGCTCAGGGCCTTCAGACCATTCCCCTCTCGTGGCCATTTGCTGTTTGGGGACTGGACATCCTTGGCCCGTTTCCTCGGGCGCCAGGGGGCTACCGCTACCTTTACGTCGCCATTGACAAATTCACCAAGTGGGTAGAAGTGGAAGCTGTCTGCACCATCCCAGCTGGCTCAGCAGTCAAGTTCATCAGGGGCCTCGTGAGCCGGTTTGGGGTACCCAATCGCATCATCACCGACAACTGTTCGCAGTTCACCAGCAATCTGTTCAAAACATATTGTGCTAACCTTGGAACGCAGATATGTTATGCTTCGGTGGCACACCGTCGGAGCAACGGCCAAGCTGAGCGCGCCAACGCGGAGGTCCTGAAAGGCCTCAAAACTCGAACCTTCGAGAAGAAGCTGGAGGTCTGCGGCAGGGGCTGGCACGACGAGCTTCAGCCCGTGCTATGGTCCATCTGTACTACCGCTACCAAGTCGACCGGCGAAACCCCGTTCTTCCTCGTCTATGGTGCTGAGGCGGTCCTTCCTCATGAGGCCAGGCATCGCTCCACGCAGGTCCTGGCTTTCGACGAAGCACCGCAGGACGCGGTGCGGGGGGTGGACCTCGTGCTTGGGTAGGAACACCGTCGGGAGGCTGCGCTTCGGGCTGCGAGATACCAGCAAGCACTGCGGCGCTACCATTGCCGCAGCGTCCGCCCCAGGACCCTCGAGGTAGGTGACCTCGTGCTCAGACGGGTGCTCTCCCGGGAGGGGCTGCACAAGCTCTCGCCCATGTGGGAGGGCCCGTTCAAGGTTGTTCATGTCTCTAGGCCTGGCGCCGCACGCTTGGAGATTCAGGAGGGGGTGCCCATCCCAAACGCGTGGAACATCCAGCACCTCCGGAAGTTCTACCCTTGAAGAAAGGCCCAGAGCCTGTAAAGAAGGCCTGGTGCCTGTGAAGCTAGACGAACCAAAAAAGGCCCGGTGTCTGTGAAGAAGGCCAATGCCTGTGAAGCTCATTTCCCTGAGAAAGGCCCGATGCCTGTGAAGAAGGCCAACGCCTGTGAAGCTCATTTCCCTAAGAAAGGCCTGGTGCCTGTGAAGAAGGCCAACGCCTGTGAAGCTCATTTCCCTGAGAAAGGCCCGGTGCCTGTGAAGAAGGCCAACGCCTGTGAAGCTCATTTCCCTGAGAAAGGCCCGGTGCCTGTGAAGAAGGCCAACGCCTGTGAAGCTCATTTCCCTGAGAAAGGCCCGGAGCCTGTGAAGAAGGCCAACGCCTGTGAAGCTCATTTCCCCGAGAAAGGCCCGANTCCGCCCCAGGACCCTCGAGGTAGGTGACCTCGTGCTC
The DNA here is from genome assembly GCA_904067115.1 of Aegilops sharonensis. Classification (NCBI taxonomy): domain Eukaryota; kingdom Viridiplantae; phylum Streptophyta; class Magnoliopsida; order Poales; family Poaceae; genus Aegilops; species Aegilops sharonensis. The sequence continues at coordinate 145,696,206 of LR880971.1, read as the reverse complement.
AGACGGGTGCTCTCCCGGGAGGGGCTGCACAAGCTCTCGCCCATGTGGGAGGGCCCGTTCAAGGTTGTTCATGTCTCTAGGCCTGGCGCCGCACGCTTGGAGATTCAGGAGGGGGTGCCCATCCCAAACGCGTGGAACATCCAGCACCTCCGGAAGTTCTACCCTTGAAGAAAGGCCCAGAGCCTGTAAAGAAGGCCTGGTGCCTGTGAAGCTAGACGAACCAAAAAAGGCCCGGTGTCTGTGAAGAAGGCCAATGCCTGTGAAGCTCATTTCCCTGAGAAAGGCCCGATGCCTGTGAAGAAGGCCAACGCCTGTGAAGCTCATTTCCCTAAGAAAGGCCTGGTGCCTGTGAAGAAGGCCAACGCCTGTGAAGCTCATTTCCCTGAGAAAGGCCCGGTGCCTGTGAAGAAGGCCAACGCCTGTGAAGCTCATTTCCCTGAGAAAGGCCCGGTGCCTGTGAAGAAGGCCAACGCCTGTGAAGCTCATTTCCCTGAGAAAGGCCCGGAGCCTGTGAAGAAGGCCAATGCCTGTGAAGCTCTCCGCCCGTGACACTCTCACGTAATAATGAGTTGGGGCTGTACACGCCCCGGAGTCTCCGGAGAGCCGCCCTCGGGCCTCGGGGGCTCCCGCCCATGCCCAGTGGCAGCACTTAGCTCCGCGCTGGTGAGAAGACGTCGAAGACTAGATTAGGTGCCGGATGCGGCTTTTTCCATTTGCTTTCTGCAGTTGGCTTGTTCGTCCCTATTTGAAGTTTTATTGGAATTGTTGCCGTCCTTGACTCGTGACTCTCTGTCTTTTTCGCCTACTAGCCTCGTTTTCTCTCGCACGAGTCTCGCGAGGGGGCTACGCGGGCGCCCTCGCGAGTGTTTTCTGCCCCAGTCGTGTGAGGTTTTCCTATCCAAGTCCACTACAGGAGCACCCCTCCTAGTCCGTGCCCCACGGGCATCGCGACACGAACACAGGACCTGAGTCGGTCACCTCCGCGACCGAGACCGGAAGTTACCACTCCTGACTAATCATTGCAGGACATGAAGCGCACAGCGAGGCCTCAGCCTTGGGAAGCGAAGACTACGACAAGTTCCCCCGAGCTAAGTAATTCCTGCACGCGGGCATGCGGCACCCAAACACAGCACAAAAATAGCGGAAACAACATGATGATTAACAGCAACAGTCCAGCACGCCCTCACGGGGCCCTACGCTACTTTCTCTTTGCGCAGGGAAGGGAGAAAAGCAAAATAGGCACGGCTTGCTTGGCACCAACTCGCGGGAGGGCGCGTATTGCCTCCGGAGCTCAATCGGACTCCTCCTCGCGCTTCACCGAGGCACGACGGCAGACTGGCCCGCTACCCCCCTCAAGGCGAGCGCGACGGCGCGGAGGCTGGTCGCGGCCACCGCTGGAGGAGCTGTGATACGTCTCTAACGTATCTATAATTTTTGATTGTTCCATGCTATTATATTACCTCTTTTGGATGTTTATGGGCTTTATTTTACATATTTATATCATTTTTGGGACTAACCTACTAACTGGAGGCCCAGCCCATATTGCTGTTTTTTTTGCCTATTTCAGTATTTCGAAGAACAGGAATATCAAACGGAGTCCAAACGGAATGAAACCTTCGGGAGCGTGATTTTTGGAACGAACGTGATCCGGAGAGCTTGGAGTGCAAGTCAAGAAGCAGCCGAGGCCCGCACGAGATAGGAGGCCCCCCCCCTGTAGGGCGCGCCCCCTGTCTCGTGGGCCCCTCGGGCGGCCACCGACGTACTTCTTCCTCCTATATATACCTACGTACCCCGAAAACATCCAGGAGCACCACGAAACACAATTTCCACCGCTTTAACCTTCTGTATCCGCGAGATCTCATCTTGGAGCCTTCGTCGGCACTCTGCCGGAGGGGGAATCGACCATGGAGGGCTTCTACATCAACATCCTTGCCCCTCCGATGAGTTGTGAGTAGTTTACCACAGACCTACGGGTCCATAGTTATTAGCTAGATGGCTTCTTCTCTCTTTTTGGATCTCAATACGATGTTCTCCCCCTCTCTTGTGGAGATCTATTTGATGTAAACTCTTTTTGCGGTGTGTTTGTCGAGATCCGATGAATTGTGGGTTTATGATCAAGTTTATCTATGAATAATATTTGAATCTTATCTGAATTCTTTTATGTATGATTGAGTTATCTTTGCAAGTCTCTTTGAATTATCAGTTTGGTTTGGCCTACTAGATTGATCTTTCTTGCCATGGGAGAAGTGCTTAGCTTTGGATTCAATCTTGCGGTGTCCTTACCCAGTGACAGAAAGGGTTGCAAGGCACGTATTGTATTGTTGCCATCGAGGATAACAAGATGGGGTTTATATCATATTGCATGAGTTTATCCCTCTACATCATGTCATCTTGCTTAATGCGTTACTCTATTTTTATGAACTTAATACTCTAGATGCAGGCAGGAGTCGGTCGATGTGTGGAGTAATAGTAGTAGATGCAGGCAGGAGTCGGTCTACTTGTTATGGACGTGATGCCTATATACATGATCATGCCTAGATAATCTCATAACTATGCGCTTTTCTATCAATTGCTCGACAGTAATTTGTTCACCCACCGTAATACTTATGCTATCTAGAGAGAAGCCTCTAGTGAAACCTATGGCCCCCGGGTCTATCTCCTATCATATTTGCTTTCAATCTACTTTTATTTGCATCTTTACTTTTTGCGTCTATATTATAAAATACCAAAAATATATTTATCTTATCTTACTATCTTTATTAGATCTCACTTTCGCAAGTGGACGTGAAGGGATTGACAACCCCTTTATTGCGTTGGTTGCGAGTTCTCAGTTTGTTTGTATAGGTGCGTGGGAATTTTGAGGAGCCTCCTACTGGATTGATACCTTGGTTCTCAAAACGGGGAAAACCAACGCAAGCTCAAGACGTAGCAAGAAGGATTTCTGGCGCCGTTGCCGGGGAGGTCTTCGCTCAAGTCAAGACATACCAAGTACCCGTCACAAACCCATCTCCCTCGTATTTACATTATTTACCATTTGCCTCTCGTTTTCCTCTCCCCCACTTCACCCTTGCCGTTTTATTTGCCATCTCTTTCCCAATCTCCTCCTCTCTTTTTCGCTTGCCGTTTATCTGCTTGCTTGTGTGTTGGATTACTTGTTGCCATGGCGCAAGATAATACCAAATTGTGTGATTTCTCGAATACCAATAACAATGATTTCCTTAGTACTCCAATTGCTCCTCTTAATGATGTTGAGTCTTGTGAAATCAATACCGCTTTTGCTGAATCTTGTTATGAAAGATCAATTTGCCGGCCTTCCTAGTGAAGATGCCACTACTCATCTAAATAACTTTGTTGATTTGTGTGATATGCAAAAGAAGAAAGATACGGATAACGGTATTGTCAAATTGAAGTTATTTCCGTTTTCACTTAGAGATCGTGCTAAAGTTTGGTTTTCATCTTTGCCTAAAAATAGTATTGATTCTTGGAACAAGTGCAAAGATGCTTTTATCTCTAAGTATTTTCCTCCCGCTAAGATTATCACTCTTAGGAATGATATTATGAATTTTAAACAACTTGATCATGAGCATGTTGCCCAATCTTGGGAAAGAATGAAATTGATGCTTCGCAATTGCCCTAGTCATGGTTTGAATTTATGGATGATCATACAAATTTTTTATGCCGGTTTGAACTTTGCTTCTAGAAACTCTTAGATTCGGCCGTGGGAGGCACGTTTATGGAAATCACGTTAGGAGATGCTACAAAATTGCTTGATAATATTATGGCTAATTATTCTCAATGGCACACCGAAAGATCTTCTAGTAAAAAAGTGCATGCTATAGAAGAAATCAATGTTTTGAGTGGAAAGATGGATGAACTTATGAAGATGTTTGCTACTAAAAATACTCCTCTTGATCCCAATGATATGCCTTTGTCTTCTTTGATTGATAATAGTAATTAATCTATGGATGTGAATTTTGTTCGTAGGAACAGTTTTGGAAACAATGCTTATAAAGGAAACTTTAATGCTAGACCGTTCCCTAGTAATTCCTCTAATAATTATGGAAATTCCTACAATAATTCTTATGGTAATTTTAATAAGATGCCCTCTGATTTTGAGAATAGTGTGAAAGAATTTATGATTTCGCAAAAGAATTTTAATGCTTTGCTTGAAGAAAAATTGCTCAAAGTTGATGATTTGGCTAGGAACGTTGATAGACTCTCGCTTGATGTTGATTCTCTTAAACTTAAATCTTCTTCTCCTAAACATGATATCAATGAGTCCCTCAAAGTAATGATAATTTCCATTGATGAGTGTAAGGAAAGAACCGCTAGATTGCGTGCTAAAAGAGATAGCTTTATGAAAGCGTGTTCTTCTAGTTTTCGTGAAAATAATGATGAGGATCTTAAAGTTATTGATGCTTCTCCTATTTGATCTATGTTTTGCAATATGAATTTTGATGATTATGGGACTGATGATGAATCAACTTTTCCTATAAGGCGTCCCAAGAATTCGGAGTCTTTAGATCTTAATGCTAAATTTGGTAAAAGTGAGATTGGATATCTCGGATTTCAAGGAATTTGATTATGATAATTTCTCTTTAAAAGGTTGTATTTCCTTGTTGCAATCCGTTGTTAATTCTCCTCATGCTTATAGTCAAAACAAA
>LR880971.1:145632659-145674874 GCA_904067115.1 Aegilops sharonensis | reverse complement strand
CCTACTAGATTGATCTTTCTTGCCATGGGAGAAGTGCTTAGCTTTGGGTTCAATCTTGCGGTGTCCTTACCCAGTGACAGAAAGGGTTGCAAGGCACGTATTGTATTGTTGCCATCGAGGATAACAAGATGGGGTTTATATCATATTTCATGAGTTTATCCCTCTACATCATGTCATCTTGCTTAATGCGTTACTCTGTTCTTATGAACTTAATACTCTAGATGCAGGCAGGAGTCGGTCGATGTGTGGAGTAATAGTAGTAGATGCAGGCAGGAGTCGGTCTACTTGTTATGGACGTGATGCCTATATACATGATCATGCCTAGATAATCTCATAACTATGCACTTTTCTATCAATTGCTCGACAGTAATTTGTTCACCCACCGTAATACTTATGCTATCTAGAGAGAAGCCTCTAGTGAAACCTATGGCCCCCGGGTCTATCTCCTATCATATTTGCTTTCAATCTACTTTTATTTGCATCTTTACTTTTTGCATCTATATTATAAAATATCAAAAATATATTTATTTTATCTTATTATCTTTATTAGATCTCACTTTCGCAAGTGGCCGTGAAGGGATTGACAACCCCTTTATTGCGTTGGTTGCGAGTTTTCAGTTTGTTTGTGTAGGTGCGTGGGACTTTTGAGGATCCTCCTACTGGATTGATACCTTGGTTCTCAAAAACTGAGGGAAATACTTACGCTACACTTGCTGCATCACCCTCTCCTCTTCGGGGAAAACCAACGCAAGCTCAAGACGTAGCAAGCTGTTGTCCGAAGGAGAGCCGCCGAAGCTTGGCGAGCCACGAACGCCGCCGACCACGCGCCCGCCATCATCTTCATCCCGATCATCGCCTTCGGGGCAGCACCCAGCGAGACGACCGTCTTCTCCGAACACCCTCATGTAGAGGGTGGCGTCGCCATCGAACTTGAAGTGCAGGGTGCACCGCTGGCTCAGACCCCGTGCGCGGGCAAACGTTTGCCAGTCGCGGATCAGGACCACATTCCCGGCGACGGAGACCTCCAGCGAAGCCCAGGAGGCCCTGCTGCAGCAACCGTCCGCTTGAAGCCAGAGGCCGCCCGGAGCACCGGCCGGAAGTTCAACTGCAAAGAAGCGAGGAAGCTGGAGCCAGGTGCTGGTTGGGTCTGCCGACCACACGACGAACTCTGGCAGCACCTCCGCCGAGTGGAAGCGCGGCCTGGGAGGCCGCGCAGCCACGGCGCGCCTTCACTCGCCAACCAGACGCCCACTGCCATGCAGGGGATCGCCGCTGTGACCACGGGAAGCCACCGCGGGGGCCACATGATGCTTGCGTGGACGACCATGGCCACGCTTGGGCGGGGGCGAGTCAGGCCCTTCCCGACGAGCCTTTCCCTTCTCTGCGGCCGAGAACCTCTTCGGTGGCGCCATGGGAGATGGCGAGTAGCTGGGATGGGGAGAAAGAAAGAAGCAAGGAGGGAGATGTAACAGCGGAGGCTTGCGCCCTCCCGCATTTATAACCGGAAGGAAGCCAACCGTCGGCCTCCACGATCGCAGGTAATCATGACCCATTTCAGCATGCAGGGACTTGTCAAGTCGAGCGGTTGCCGAGGCAGCGTGGGGAAGCGGAGGCGCCCACGTCCAATCAACCGCCACGCGGTGCCCAAGGCCGCAGGCTGATGGGGCCCGCGGCGCTCCGCACTTGCCCCTTCGCTTCTCCGCTAAGCCAAGTCCGAGCGCGCCTTGGGCCCGGGGGCTACTGTCGGTGTTCTGGGAACGGGGTCCCCAGACTTGCCTGCCTGCGGCCTGCGGCGTGGCTCAAGTGGTGGCCCAGTACGGCCCATCTTCATCAGCGCAAGACTCAAGACCCTCGCGAGGGGCCAAGCCTCGCGGGGCAGACGACACAAGACTTCCTCAGGAGCAGCCTCGCCAGGCAGGCTCGTGAGGAGGTGGAGAGATCAAGGCAGGGTACCTCGTGAGGTGCTCGTGACGCAAGCCATGACGATCGAGACCAGGCGGGCGCCAGGCGGGCGCCGGCCTGCGCAGTGTCCTTGTTTCCTCTTTGGTGCAAAGGGGGCAAGCACAGACGTGGAGTACCGAGGCATCAGGCAAAGGTTGTCATTTCAGTGCAACGAGACCAAGACCAGAGGAGCGGCAGGATGGAGGTCACCATGGAGCCCAAGACGGCGTCATCACCAGTGCTTTTGGCAGCCGAAGACCAACTTTAGTCAGGATAACTTGTACTAGATGTTCCCCTTCAAAATGGCCGTTGTTGGCGCCCTTCCCGCTCAATGTTTGGGAAGAGGACCAGGGCCTCTATAAATAGAGCTAGCCACCACCGTAGACAGAGAGAGGAGACAGAGCCCTAGCCAGAGAGAGAGAGGCGATCGAACTCACCCAAGCAGTTCATTGCAGCAGCTCAAGAACACCTCTCGCGAGGCTGTTCGTCCTTTGTACTGTTCATCATCAGCCCCTGAGGCAATCCACCACACCACACACTGGACTAGGGTATTACACCACAACGGTGGCCCGAACCAGTATAAATCTTGTGTCCCTTGTGTTGTTCATCGTTTTCAGCTTAGATCTCACGAGGCGATCGGACGTAGATCGGTAGGGGAGAGATCTTCGTGCGCACCCCAGAGTTCGAACCTTAAGGGTCTGCCGGAACCCAACATCCGACACTGGCCCCCTCTCCCTTCGGCCGCTGCACTGGCGGCAGGAGGGAGGGGGGACCTCGTTCCTTCGCTCTGTAGTTAGGGTTTGGATTTGTAGGTCGTGGTGCGTCGTTGGGGGGGTGGGAGCGGCGCCTGGACGAATAAATCTGCCTCAACTCTACTCCCACACCGGCGATGTCTTTCATGGCGGCATCTCGGAGTTAATGGCATCGTGTCTCTGTTGATCTCTCAGATTGACAGCGTTAGGGTTCATGGATGGTGTTGGCGAGGCGGCGGCGACGACTCCATCAGGTGTATCTCTCCTTCTGCTCTGTCCCCGTTGCTGTGGCGTTGTCTCCGACGTCATGGTGGAGCAGGGAGGTTTTGTTGTTCAGGAGTACGCGCAGGCGCTTGTCTACGCAAGTGACAGCTGGAAGATGGAGTATCTATTTTGGGTCTGTGGTCGAAGGCTGCCAGTTTTGGTTTTCTCCTCTGACGTCGTCGTCGTCATGCGGGGGTGTCAGTTTTGAAGTTCGATGGCGTGTCCGGGGACATGTTGCCCCGGTCTGATTCTTTCAACGGCTATGATTTTGCTTCTGGCAAACTACTTTGGAGGCCCATAAAGCTGCTGATCAGCGTTAGAGCCGCATCAAACTTGGGTGAAGAGGTGATCTGTCTTTTTATCCTTTGGTGGCCGCTTCGGTGCTGGCGAATGAAAGGGGCAGGTGCTGGTGTTATGCATAGGATTTTCCTATCTTTTCAGTTATGTATGATCGGTGCTTACGTGCCTTGTAACTTGATCTTTATTCTACTTCCTCCGTCCAGAAATACTTGTCGGAGAAATGGATAAAAATGGATGTATCTAGAACTAAAATACGTCTAGTTACATCCATTTCTCTTCAATTTTCCGACAAGTATTTTCGGACAGTGGGAATATATAAATGAGATATGTATTATCATGAAAAAAACGCAAATAAAATCAAAATGAAACAATCAACTAGTACGATAACCTGCAAGAGAAAAAACAGTTAATGCCACGAGTGAAGAACGGAGCGCGCGGTAGCCCCCCTCTAGTGAGTCCATCCGATTTCGCGGTCGTCGGAGCCCCCCTCGAACAGAACAGAGGAGCGGGACTGTCAAAAAAAAAAACAGAGGAGGAGCGGAGCCATGGCGGGGATCCTGGCGTGGGCGGCCGACGTGGTCGGCGGCGCCGGCGACAGCGACGACGAGGCCGCCGCCGAGCGCGAGCGCGCCGCGGCCATGACCCCGGAGCAGCGGCTCCGCGCCGCCGACCTGGACGCGCGGGCGTCGTCGCTGCGGCGCGCGATCCAGGACCTGCGCGCCCGCGTGCCCCCGCCGAACGTCGCGCAGCGGCTGCCGCACCTGCACGCCCACTCCCTCGCCTCCTCCGCCGCCCTCGCGCTCCAGCTCAACGCCCACTCCTCCACCAAAGAGCAGGTAGCTCTTCCTTCTTCCGCACTCCAGTTTCTGGCCTCCGTGCAGATCCAATGTTCCATACATGGATTTTATGCGAATAACCTTCGATTGGAGAATAGCGCAGTCCGTATATGAACATCTGTAGCTGTTAATTCCATTATGAATCTGATTGAGCCATACTTGTTATGATTACATTTATCTCATTTTCTATTTCATAGCTTCGGAATGGGTCTGCTGATAATAGTGATAATGTAATATGATCATTTCTTTTACCTGCTCTTATCACTTTGGACATCTATGGTCAAGGTTTCCTACTCACAGTGGAACCAATGTGCTGGTTTTGTAAATTTCGCGTTCCTATATGGATATCTGTAATGTAAATTGACCACCTTTTGCAGGCACTGCATAGAGAGGTGAAAATTCAAGAGGAAAATACCGCCTATGAGAAGGCGATATCCGATTGCCGCCAGAAAATTCAGGAGAAGCAGATGGAGGCTGCTGTGCTCCAGAGTAATTTGAAGGTACATTGTCATATGGCTGTACTTTTAAGTACTTGTTCTGCCCTTGTGTCATTTTCTCTCTGTCCGTTTTTCTTGTCCCTTCCTTAGTTCCTTTGTAGGTGATATGGGCCAAGGACCATATGGTAGCATCAAACCCAGGCAGCAGCTCTCTCTTAAAAAATAGATAGTTAGGATTGCTATCTTAGAGATAGGATTTCAAAGAGTAGGGCTGACAGTTTAAATTAGGATCCAACATGTGGTTCAAATCAAGAGCCGTCCTATGGATAAATGACTAGTGTGTACTCTTTTGATATTAAAGAAGAATGCCGGAGTAGTGAGCCTTCGACCTTGCCTCTCTAGTGCAATTCTTCTCCCTCTCTAATTCTTGACATCTAACAATCTTCCTTTATTGTATCATATTTGTTGTGAACCTTGTTCCACCACTTCAAATGGGTGGGAGTTAATCGTTTATGACTTGATCTCATTAGATACAATGCATAGCCTTCCTATAGGCATGACTCTGACTTTCCATTAAGACTTGAACTTACCTTTGGCAATTTAATCTTCTTCAAACTCTATCTCTAGCAGTACAATCTAACTCCAAGTCTTGAGCTTTATCCTTAGCAATCCGATCTAACTCAAATCAATTATTCTTATCTCCACTTCCCAACCAATAATGTTCCAGCAGGACCTTCATGAACAGGCTCCTCTCGAATGCGTTTTCCCTGTTTCAGCCAAAATGTGCAGGAGCTGGCACAACAGATAACACCGTAATATAATTTGCAGGAAATGGAAATTGCAGAGCTGGATTTAAAGGCAAAGGTTGACAATGCTATCATGGAGCAAGAGGCTGCTCAACATAAAGCATCAATGGCTGCTTCGGAAGCTACTGGAAATGCTCTGCTAGAAGCTGAATCGTTGATGAATCTCAAGTCTAAAGACTTGGAAGAGAAGAAGGGGGAGTTGGTATGACATTTTATAGCATCTTTTGTGGATCAAAAACGCATGTTCGGTTGTCAATGACTTTTTCACCTAAACAGAAATTATTGGAAGACAAGATACAAAGATTGGAGAAAGTATGGTCCTCGGTTGAAGAAGAATCTTTGAAAAATCCAAGTCCTGGTACATTACCCGTGAATATTAACCAGCTCTATTTTATTCATCTTTACTTGCACAAGTATAGGCAGCATAGATTGTTGAAGCTGTTACCTTGCATACTTTATAACCTATCCCTGGTAATGTATGATTGTGCAAAACGACACAATGCCTAAATCAAGTGTTACTTAGGCTAGTGCCTTTTAATAAAGAGTAAACAACACACCTAAAGCTACATGTGTATCTGTGGAAGCACCTTTTTTAAAACTGAGATGAGAAGCACCAAATTGTGTGCAACAAAGATAGTTTTATTATTGCCTCATGCGAACATGTACCTTACGTGATCGAAGTGTTCAATTTTGATGAGCTGGGTTCCAAATTTCTTTCTGCTGGATTAGTACTTTTTTAGTTGTGGCATTGTACTTTGTGAGGTGGTCAACCAGCTAACCTGTTTGCAAGGTCCATGGATCTGAATCCATGATGCTTAAAGTATGGTGATACTTGTCAGTGTTAGAGCTTTGTTCAGTGTGGCGATGATAGGTGATCCATTTGTGGATATAAAATGGCTGGGATTTTATATCTCTGTTTTAAAATAAACACTTGATAACACCGTTATTTAATGTAGCCATAAAAATCTGAACAGGCTTTAATTATAACCTAATAGATCCTCATAGGATGTAGTGACAAAGACAACTAGTTAAGTGGTTTTCCTTTCTTAAGAAGTGATGCCCAGTTATATCCACCGAAAAATTATTCCTGCTGTTACATCGTCTTGTACAAATTGGTTGTCCTCTCTCACATGTGCAGCCCAGAGGGAGAAGGTACTGGAGAAACAATTACATAGCCTCATTGAACAGTTGACAGCTAAACAAGTGAGCTCATATTCTTCAGTCTACCAACTGCAGTATCTTGTTAATTTCTCATGGTTCTTCCCTCCTAATATCTTAGAACATACTTTTGGTCTTCTACTTCCTAGGCTCAAGCTGAAAGGCTCATCACTGATATACATGCCAAAGAAAAGGATCTGGAAAGGTTGAACAGTATACAGAGAAATCTTCACAGCGGCTCCAGCGAAGCAGGTGCAGCACGGAACCGGTTTGGCGGAGGGCTTCTGAGCGGGGATGAAGATTCTGGCTCCAAAGCTGCCCGAAGACCCGGCCAATCCGGTGGTTTTAGAACAGAAGGCCAGAAAAGGCTCATGATTCTTAGGTCCGCTTTTGTTCTCTATATCTTGGTACTGCACGTCGTCGTCTTCATAAAGATATCAGTTTCGAACTAGGCAGTGTACAAAACACAAGTACTATACCCTTGTGTAAATAGCACATGTAAAATTGATGGTGGCTGTATTTCTTGGAGCTTAACGTGCAGCCCCTGAGATTGGGCCTTGTTTTAAACTAGAGCAAGTGATGAGCGCATCGATGTGATCCCTGTTGCTGAATATTTTCCGAGGATAAGATTTCATGTTTACTTGCCCATCAGAAGGTGCAAATTTCATCTCGCATGCACTTGAAGCTGTAAGATTTTGATAGGCAATGTATCTGAATGCTTTGTATGTTCTACTGATCTAGTGACCCAGCTAACCAACCACCTCACTCACCACAGAGATGCTTATATCTCCTTGTGGTCTAGGAATTAATTGCCTATCAACCACTGCTTGTGGCTCCATCTTGACTATCCTGTCAGCCACTGCTTGTGGCTCCATCTTGATTACCCCTTGAGCATCCTCTAGAGGGAGGTGAGGTGTAGGCCACAACATATGGTCCAATATGTTTCTTGAGTTGACTGACATGGAAGGTTGGGTGTAATTGGCATCCTTCAGGGAGAAGCAATGTGCAAGATATGTTCCACACTTTTTCCCCCCAAATATTCCGAATGGGCCATAAAACCTTGAGTGTAGTTCCAATTTCCTGTGAACGCCGAGGGAAGTGCGTCCCTTTCTTTTCTGCTTTTGTCAGCATAGTATTTCATCCTCTCCTGAGTCTCAACAAGTTGTCCATGATAGTTTTGAGATGCTAGGCGCATGTTCGTAGTAATGTGGGGGTATCATCATTGATAGAACCGGGTAGGTTAGATTCAGCTAACCATAGGAGGTGGGAACCCATGCAATGCTTGGAAAGGTGTCATTTTCAGAGAAGTACGGAAACTTGTGTTGTTCCATGCCAACCATGAATGTCATTTCTTAGGATTGTCAAAAGCCATGCACTTCCAAGTAATTTTCCAAGCACCCGTTCACCCTTTCAGTTTGTCCATCTGTTTAGGTGATATGGAGTGCTGAAATGGAGTTTGGCTCCCTAGGATTTGAAGAGTAGTTGCTAGAGGTGGTTGGTGCATATTATCTCTATCAATGACTATACCGAAAAGAAGGCCATGTAGTTTGAAGGTATTCTCTGGGAAAACTCCAGCAACTTTCTTCACCGTGGTAAGGTGTTCAATAAAGAGAAAGTGAACATATTTGATGAATCTATCTACCACGACTAGTGTTCTATAAAATAGTTGATCTCTCAACAAAGTCCAAACAAAATCAGGTAGTGGCAGGGGTTGTAGTATGTTCAGACTCGTTGAGCTTGTAAATAGAGCATATGCTTTGACAAAAAATGATCACATCTTTAGGCCTCCCCAGTGGAACAAGAGTTTCAATTTCTCATAAGTAGCTCTTTCCCAAGAGTGACCTCCCGCAGTTCAAATTTATGAAAGGAAGTGATGAGATCATGCCTAAGTGATGTGTTACTGGCTATATCCACTTTCTTTTTGTATCTGAGAATGCCATGTTTCAAAGTATAATTTGGATGTGAGGAGGCACTAACACATTTGAGTATGTAATTAGCTCCCGCGCTTGGCATCGGTGCGATTAGATTTGGCTACTTCAGTTATACAAAGAGGTATGCAGTGCTATATGTCAAGGAATGAATGTAAATGTTAGCTCTTAATAATGCATATGCAACACACTGCAATTGACTAGCATGCTGTAATTGCCTCCATACCAAGAATTCACGCCATTCAGATGTTGACAAGCAAGTGATCAGCCTTTTTGTGAATCACTGAAGCAAAATGTACTCCCTCCGATCCATTTAATTCAACCTTAGTTCAAAACTGCGACACTTATTATGGATTAGAGGGAGTACAATTTTTCCGCTGTGCGCTCACGGTTGCATCTTCTATAAAAATGAAACGCCAAGGGCTAGTCCTGGCTGGTCTCATTTAAACGTGCAATTCTTCACATACACCTTACGGTCCTACCGTCCAGGCGTTTGCAAAATTTGTAAGGATGTTGCCACAAAGGTCAGCCTATTTCAGCGAAGAAATATTGGTGATGCAGTGGTCTGAATTCCAAATGAAAAAGAAAAGTTTACAGTTTGCATACAGCCGAAATGCAAATGCTCACAACTGAAGTTCCAGGATGTAAAACCACAAATATAAAAAATGGCACATAGTAACATGCAAATCTACGCAGATAATTCATCTGCACACCACATCACACCACTCCATTCTTATTATCAGGTCAAATGTAGTATCATTGCTTTTGTTACAAAATCCGTGCTCTAAACGAGGGGGAAACGAGATCCATCCCAAATTCAAACCAAGAACTGTGCCTGCAAAAACCAGAATCGGAGATGTTTTGGATCCCCAAAATGTAGTTCCTGCTGCAGGGTTTTTCTTTCACTCGATGCTCCACTCATCAAGGACCACTTGATGTGCCAAAAAACACCCTCAACAGCTGCCCTTCAGCTTTTCCCCCAGGATTTTGTTCAACAAAATAGGGCTTGCTTTACCCTTTGATGCTTTCATCACCTGGAACCAGTTTTTAAAATATGGTCAGCTCTCGTGAGTGCCGAAACATATTCGAAGGCTACCCAAGGGGAAACATATACGAAGGTTACCCAAGGGAAACACAGCTACACATTCAAAAATAACTAACCTGGCCAGCAAAATATCCCTGCAACTTGGTTTTCCCAGCCCGATACTGCTCAAGTTGCTTCGGATTGTCAGCGAGTACTTGATCTACCATAGCCTCAATTGCTGCTGGATCTGCGATCTGCCATTTCCCAGTAGTAAATGTTACTTGGATAACCCAAGCACAGACTAAAAGCACTTACATAGCATCAGCTACATCGTGCACAATATTAATTATCTCATCACAACATATCAGACATTGTAAAACTGATGAAATCAAAAGGACACCTCATTTTTTTTTGCCCAATTTCAGCTTTCAATTTCATTAACAAGGTACTTGTTGTTTGGTTGTTCCTTGACGGAAGTTACAAGCCAAAAGTTGGCAACCATTGTTTATAAGGCGGTACGGCGACCTAAGGCGAGCACCACCCGCTCTAGCGCCTAAGGTGGACGCCTAAGCGCCTAAGGCGGCCATATCTGTAAGGCGCTGACAGGGCGCCTTATCGCCTAAGCGTCTAAGGCAGGATGCCTTAAAAACGATGTTGGCAACACACTTGAAACAGGTGGCAGGGCCGCAGCATTAATTATATATTTTAAACATTCAAACTACCATGTTTCCAAATACTCCCTCTGTAAACTAATATAAGAGCGTTTAGATCACTTAGATCACTACTTTAGTGATCTAAACGCTCTTATATTTCTTTACGGAGGGATTAGTAACCAATGTGACCACATTTACCTGAACCAAATCCTTCTCCTCTATCACAGACTTAACAGTTCCGCCTTTGGCAATGAGGTCAACCACAATCTGCAAGAGGCAGAATCAGGAAGAAGGTATTACAAGTTTAGAATGCTATGACTAATAGCAAAGCCTGAGAAGAATGCATATTCGTAACAGAACACGAGGCATGCAAAATATTTCAGAATAACTGAAGTACTACAGTTCATTCTTGTGCAACCTGCAAACACTTTTGGTGTTAGGAAGCAGGGGAAAGACCAGAAATTGCTCTCTTTTCCTATATGAAAACTTATTTCTACCATAGTAATCCTAGTATCCTACTACGGAAACCTTCAGCCATTTCCTTATGTAGGGCATATTTTGATTGGTCAAGACAAGGCTTTGACCAACAAATACTTCATTAGTACGTAATTTATAGTATAACATAAAATTGATATCATCATATTTGTATTTGGTAGTACTTACTATTAGGATTTTGTATCACATAAACAACATATTAACAGAGTTTTTTTTTTATCAAACCTTGTCTTAATCAATCAAAATAGACCCTACAAAAAGAAACAAGAGGGAGTACAAAAGAAACTGTCAAGTATCAAGTTCTGGCAGCCAGAATCAGTGCAGCAGCAGCGTAGCACAATTAAAAGGAAGAGACTGCATATAACATGCTTTAACTAGCGTAGATAAAAAAAAGAATTTAGTTAAGCAATGTTACCTCCTTGGCAATTTTCCCACTGATAGTTCCATTCTTTATGTATGCAATCATTTCAGAAAGCTCCAGAGGTGTTAATTTACTTTCATCAATAGAAAGCTTTTCATCCTTCAGATAAGCAGTAATATCACCCATGATCCAGTTGGCAGCTAGCTTTGCATCAGCGCCATGCTCAAGTGTAGAATCAAAGAAATGAGCAACCTGGGACGAACATATACAGGTCAGATCACCAAAGCTGCAGTAAATAATAGAGAAATGGGTTGTCAGGAAAGGAGAGAAGAAACTGGAGGAACTTTTCAATGTATAACACAAGACATCAGGTGATCATGTGAAGCAAGCCATGCACATCCATGACAACGGTAAATGGAAGTACTGAAGATGATTACCTTATCGTCATTAGCAAGGAAAATAACATCTTGCATGCTGAGCCCCATGTTCTCATAGCGCCTACGCTTTGCCTCTGGAAGCTCGGGCATCAAATTGTGAATTTCATCAATGTACTCAGTAGTAAGAACAACTTCAGGAAGATCAGGCTCAGGAAAATATCTATAGTCAGCGAGTCCCTCCTTTTTTCGCATTGTAAATGTTTTCTGAGAATGTAGATAAAGAAACGGACTTAGAAACTCTAGGAAAGGCAAAAGCTAACGACCAACATGAAATAACAACCTGAGAGGACTCATCCCAAAGACGGGTTTCTTGTACAATTTGATCAGCCTGGCTTTCTTTGTGAAGAAGAATCTGTCGGGAGATCTCATAGTCGATTGCCCTACTTATTGCGGAAAATGAGTTCATATTCTTTATTTCAACCTGCCAGAATTTAGAGGTGAAAGAAGCATGTCATGCCACAATCATATGCAGTAACAGTGAACAAACAATGAGGAATTTATTGCCATCTTACACTAATGATACATCAACATCTAATGATCTAAGGAACTGCTTGCTCTCGGAAAATGGTTCCTTTGTAATGTCCACTGTTGCTAATATTCCATGGTCAGTGTCAATGGTCATAATACTGCTAAGTCCATTACTCTGGTAACTTTCTTAAGACATGATGGCACAATTGACAAGCATACATGAAAGACTTCTATCCAAACCTCTACATAAAGAACCAAACCACTGAAAGTTCAAAAACATTTCATGCACCCACTGAATGGCTAACTAAATAACTTCCTTACGTAAACATGCAATGTCAATACTATATGCAGTATTGTTAAAAAAATCCAGGTGAATCTATCATATTTCTAAGGATAAGGGGGAATCATCATTTAAACTGATAAATTTGTCAAAACTAATCAGGCCTTAATGGCCTAACATATTAATATGAGGTCCCGAATAAGTTTGTGCATTGATGGATCATCAGATCATAAACCTGATGATGTTCTCGACATGGGATATAGAATGGCAATCAGTTGGGAACTTTTAAAGTTTTGGTCATTACCTTTGTACCAAATTCCGATTGTCCAATTGGTCGAACAGATACATTTACATCACAGCGAAGGGAACCTTCATCCATGTTACCATTGCCCACTCCCAGGTACCTAACAATCCTTTGTATCTCAGCACCATACTCGGCAGCCTCTATCCCTGACCTCATATCTGGCTCTGAGACAATCTCAAGCAAAGGTACACCGGCTCTGTTTAAGTCAACCTAGCCAACGATAATACAAATACTGGTTAACCACCTTAAATATGTAGTTACGATTAGCCAATAGATGACTGTTTGATGCTGAATTCGCTTTGTTTTATTTCTTGTCTCCATGTTCTTGTATTAGGTTTGAGAAAGAAAGTCTCTTTGCTTTTGACCAAAGCCAGAAAGAGATAAAGACGCTGATCTGATATTAAGTGCAGTTCACCTTTTCTTGCCTCGTGAAGTTGTGTCATGTTTGAATTTCAGTTGGATATTACACTGGTATTTACATTCTGTATGACAGGCAGGGCTAAACCAAATGACCACATAACTATAGTTACGTGTGATATCCACTACATATGCCACCTGTAGCAAAAATGTATAAGAAGCCCAATCCCCTGTATTGTTTGATCTTCTGAGTTCATAGCAAGATGCTACAGATAGTTTGTCTTAAAATAAATTCACGACTCCTCATCTTTAGCATTTATGAATGAAAATGTACTGTTGCACTGTGATGGATGTCAACCTTTTCCATGATTTTTGCAGCATAACAGAATAGCATGAGAATTTGATAAGAGTACAAAACTTTAATGGAAAACAGGCAGTTAGCCAGGAATAACAAGGAAAACCTGAGAGTAATTTCCGGATTCAGAGTGAAGCAGCTTGCCAGCATCTTCTTCCATATGAACCCTCGTGACACCAAATCGCCTGTGACCACCACCAAACTCAACTGGAATATCCACATCAAGGTAACCCTTCTCAGCAATCGGAATGTCAAACTGGGAAATCTGGTATCCCTTGGGTAGGTCTGGATAGAAGTACTGCTTCCGGTCAAACTTGGATGTCATGGCGATCTTGCAGTTGAGAGCAAGGCCCATTTTCACTGCACATTCAACAACCTTTGCATTCAGAAGCGGCAATGTTCCAGGGTGGCCCATGCAGGTGGGGCAAACAGTGCTGTTCGGCTGGGAGCCATAGTTGTTTGGGCACGAGCAAAATGCCTTTGTGATGGTCGAGAGCTGGACATGGGTCTCGATGCCGATAACGGATTCATAACCTTGTATCTTCTGCTCCGCCGCCTCCTTGGTAGCCTGTTGAATTGATTTGGGCACTGCTTTGGGCTCAGTAGCCTGCACACTCTCCGTCCTAGTTGTGAAGTGAGCTACTGGATGGCGTTGAGTGGTACAGAACAGGCTGAAATTTGCTCTAAATAAGGTTGGTGTTCTGATCCCCCGGAGAAGCGTTAGAGCCATTGTGGCCAATGCGCCTCTCGTGAATTGCAATTCACAATCTACTGGGTGGACCACAGCCTGCAAGCAGGAGCACAAAAGTATTGAATACGGCCCGATTTCAGGGTAACAAAAGAAACGTGCAGTTGCATAAATAAATTGCAAGACAATTAATTGCAAGGTTTACAATTTAGCCAGCTATGGACAGGGGTGCGTGGAAGCTTGCTATCCATGTGCCAGAGCCATGAGTTGGTTGCGAGATCTTATGGGTTTCACCTCTAGCCTACCCCAACTTGTTTGGGACTAAGGCTTTGTTGTTGTTGTTATTTACAATTTAGCCAGCATACTTTCATGAAATTTAGGTGGCTAAATGAATGATAAAGCAACCCAATTTTCAGAGGTGATTTTCTAGAAAAGATGCATCAAACCTTTGTTCTCCACAGGATCGACCAATCAATGAATAGTCAAGCTTGCTGTATACTTCCAGACTTGGCTACTGACTGGTTTCTCATGTGGAGAACAAGTATGGTTCGATGCATCTTTCTGAAAATCACTGTTTGGGTTGATTTATCATTCATGAATGCAGCCACCTAAAATTCATGAAAGGGTGATAGCACGGACACGGAGATATGGATATAGGGATACGGCAATTTCTAGAAACAACATTACCGAGATACGGCAAGTATATACAAATAATTAAAGAAAAATGCAGCATTCAGCATGTACTAAAGACTTGAATAATTTTAAGATGTGTGACCCATGTCAGTCCCACTCCCAATCCCCCAGCAGAAGCTTGCTGCCTGCCATGCCACTGCCCCGAGATGTCATTCATTTCCACTCTCGGCTCCCTAGCCAGCAACGACACAAGTCGACAGAAAGCCAAATAGAACAGCGAACTGCAACGGCGGCAAGCCAGCCGCGCCGGCAAGAACGCAAGCCAACAGGCGAGAGGGGGGAAGGAGGGAGTGGAGAGAAGAGGGCGTGGGCCGTGATATTACTTTGCTTACCGCTGGGAGGAGAGATGATCCAGCGGCGCCGGCGGCGCAGTCGCCGGAGCTTGGGAACGGCGCGTCTCCCCGGGGATATTGCGGCGCCCCTGGTCCACCTCTCCTCGATGTCCAGGGTTCGCCTTCAGTTGGGCCTTACTGGGCTCGTTCGTGTTGGGGCAGCTCTTTTGAACTTTTGTATACACTATAGTATTTTGTTTTTTAGTTTGCGGGGATTTGCAATTTTGTAGATGAATTAAGGAGCTCGAATTTCAAGACTCACAATTTGACGAAGCATGCTTTAGACTAGCCACAATGGAGAGTAACATACACTAGTAACATATACATATCTCTATACTATGTTACTACCTTCATAGTGGGTAGTAATATAAGTGTGGTAACATGCAAAGCTTCATTTATTATGTTATAGACTCATATTGCATTGGAACATGTGATGTTACGGTAACTAGCTAAGTTACTACAACTCCCTCTTTCCTTATTAACTCATTGCCACGTAAGCAAATTTGCTGAGTTGGACTCGATGTTACTGCTGAAGTTACTCCCATTGTGGCTAGTCTTATATTTAAGGATTGGCCATCATGTTTGATTAGGCCATCCCGATGAATTTTTGTTCATCATTGTAAACTTGGTGCCAGTTGAATAAAAACTCCGCGAGATTGTCTAAGAAAAAGTACGTAGTAGTTTCTGGAGAGCAACTAACTAACCAAAAGTTACCCACTTGGGGTTTCCCGTAAGTCAATTTTTTGGCCAAGGAGCACGTCAACAGGTGCGTTCAACCGCCGTCACGTGTCGTATACTGGGTGCTTCCTCTGGTTTTTGATTTCTATGTAATATTTTGGAGTTTTAGATGGTTTTATTGGCTTTTTGGTTTTTGCCTGGTTTTCTCTAGTTTTAGAGTTTTTTTTTGTGAAGCACATCTGTGTTTCTCGAAAAAGATTATTCTTCCATGAAAAGCACAATTTTACTTCCCCGATGTGCTTCTCGAAAAAAGAAAATTTTGCTTACATGAGAAGCACATATTTGCTTCTGCGAGTTTGTTTTTCAAATAGAAAAGAAAATACAGTTGTGCTTCCGTGAGAAGCACAATATGAGCTTATGTGAAAGGCACAATCCGTGCTTCGCCGAAAGAAAAGGAAAGCGCAGCCTGCGCTTCCAATAAAGAATAAAAACTGCAATCGTGCTTCCGGACTTCGGCTTTTTCCTTTTTCGGTATATTTTTTCTTGCGTGAACCAGGGTTTTTTGTTTTTTTATTTCGTTTTTGAATTTGATTTTCTCGATTTTGGAATTTCCCATGAAAAAAATCTCATCAAAAGCTTTAACATGGGATCTAGTTTTAAAAATCTCGACGTGAGAAAATCCAACAGTGAAAACGATTCAGTATTTGAATGTGTGGTTCAAGAGATAAAATATTTTGAATAAATGAATCTACGACAAAAGGGGAAAGCTCCCAGATTGCAATAAGTGACACACATACAATTCACCACTTGTCAGTGTCTAGGAAGTTGGGAAGACCTTTGCAAATGTTAATCCTTAACTAATGATTTCGTAGTTTCTGGGCTCGTAGAATCACAAGCCAAAAATAACTGAATTTTGCCCACAACCACGAGAAAGTCATATTTTCGTAGTTTATGGGCTCGTTGAATTACAAGCCAAAGATAACTGATTTTTGCCCCTAGCTCCGAGAAAGTCCTGTTTTAGCCTTGTGCCCTTGTTTGTTCAATCCAGCAGCTCCCGGCTATTTGAAAAAACAACTATCTTTGTTTTTATATAAATTTAGGATATATATTATTGTAAGAAAATATGTACAACTTTTAAAAATAGTTATGAATTAAAATAACCACGTATTTAAAAAGTGTTCATGAATTTAAATAAATATTCAAAAAATAATAAAAATATATGTACCTAATAGACGTTCAAGATTTAAAAGATGTTCATATATATATAATAAATTGTTCAAAAATTTAAGTAAATGTGCACGAATTTTAAAAGTGTTCATGAGATTCAAAAAATGTTTATGAATTAAAAATATTCAAAACATTTAAAAAAATCATGAACTTAAAAGGTGTTTGAATTTGTAAAAGTTCCTAAATTTAAAACCCAAAAAGGGGAAAACAAAGGGAAAACTGTGAAAACAGAATAAAAAAAATCTTAGACAGGAAAACACGTTGAAAACTTGAAGAACAAAAGCGAAGAAACCCCAGAAACGAGAATGGGGGAAAACTAAAAAAATGAAAGAAACACCCACCTAAAACCGGTGGGAAAATAATGACTAGCAAAAATCACGTTTGACCGAAAGAAACCTGCCTAGATAACTAGGTTGTCCACCCAAAGTTGGGCCGGCCAACACGTTGTCCCCCTCGCGACCAATAGATTTCCGGAAATGCTAAAAATCAAATGTCGGATTTTCAGGCATAGCAAACCGAATGTTTTTATGGCAATTATTTTGGTGTGAGGATGTCAAATTTAGTTTGCAAGCACGGCAATTTTCTGGTAATCAATGAACTAAGACGGATTTGCCATGCTCGCGAACTAAACTTGCCATCCTCAACGAATATAATTTGCCATGAAAAATTGATTTGCCATGTCTAAAAATCTGACGTTCACTAGATATTCGGGTCCTAGATTTTGACTACTATTCTACACCGTAAGCGTAGAATGGGAAATTCCTTTCTCCTAGTAGTTGGCCTTGTATATCCTTAATGGTTACGAGGGGTGCACCCCTGGTACCCAAGCTTCACGAAAATAAAATATTTCATAAATGGTCATTATCCTGATTTTCTTTTTTGTAATTACACCGAAAGTGCCAGCCCAAGCCGTCTATGTGTCCAAGCAATCTCTCGTATAGGGTTTCTATACTTTAAACCATAGCAGTCGATGCCGCTTCCCGACTCGTCCTCCACCTTGCCACTCTAGACATACAGCACATCGACCATGTTGGCCACCCGTTGCTTTGCCACTATTCGCACCCTCATTTCCGACCTCATAGGCTAACCAATATGTCACTCTGTCTGCCACCTCATAAAATTGTCAAATCACTTTACAAGCCTTATTTTTATTGTAATATTTAGCACTTTAAGATGTTGGTAAATAATTTTAGTACTCATAACCGTGGTAAAACAACACGAAATATCTTGGTGTTAGCTCGTACTCGACACACTTTTTTTTTACTTCAGGGGCATTATAGACTTCAACAGACAACTCAGATAATTCCATGGGATCCTTTTATTGTACGTGTACCCTATTTTATTGATATTGAGTAATGAAGTGACAGTTTTATGAACTAAAAAAATGACCATGTTATTATGCATAAAAAAAATGTAATACCAAAACGGCTTTACTAGTACTAGTTGGTAAGACTGGTCTAAAAGTCGATTGACCTTTGAGTACTTAATGAAGACGTGGCCTGATTTGGAGCTGATGGAGCGCTGTCTAAAAACCATTGGCTCCTTGCAAAATATCTGGCATTATCCAGTTATCCGTTTCATTCGGTTAGGTTTCTCAGGTTGCCGTTTTGGTGCTTGAACGGACGGGCACTGCCAGTTAGGGCAAGTACGACTACGATCATCGCTGGCCGGTTCCACTCTACTGATCTTCCCCCGCGTGCCGCCCGTTCTTGCTGACTTCCTTCCTGTCTTTAGCTAGCTTGGTCCTTCTTTTTAATTCGACGATCAATAAGAGAACTTGTCCTCCATGTTTATCCCAATCCCAAAGATACGGTTGTTCGCCCCCTCAAGTAGTTTTCCTTGTCTTTTGGGGTGTTAAACTTTGGCAGAAACCATACTACTCCAATTTTATGCTGTGGTACGTTTTTTATTACTCTAGTATGTGTTTAGTACATTTCGAGGAATAATCTGGTGTTTTCGAGCATGCATAGGTGGGCATCTATCCAACAGAATTGGACGTGTATGTGAGCATCTGTGTTGTACTTTGTTAAAAAAAATGAACATCAATAGATAGGGGCGTTCCCTGGGAGTGTTTTCCCAGCAAACGCTCAAATTGCCGTACAATTTTGACTAAAGTCGCACATAAATTACCATGATCGAACGAGAAAATGGTCATGTACTGCCAAAAATGCCAGTAATTTCTTAAAAAAGATTGCCATCCGCGTGATGTCGATCAGACGGCTACGAGTTCGTTCCCTGGGACCTCCCTCCCAGAAAACGTTCCCCACTCCCCTAAAATTTAGGAGAAGAATGACACCGCGACTCTACCTCTAGTCATCGTTCGATTTTGGCATTGAGATATATGACATGCATGGCCATTTGACTCGGTCAAAGTAACTTTGTAAATATTGTTGCGTAATTGCATGGCCAATCCAACATGCTGCTCAACAACCTCCTGCCACATATTTTGACGTTATCCATTGACATCGAGGGCTCTATAGAAACAACTCTCACGTGTGTTGAAAGATCTTGATGTATCCTAATTATGGGGTTCATAGCTGCCGACTGTCGGTCAAGAGACCTTCACCTATGTGGGTGTTTTTCTTTCTTGGAGCAAATGATCTCATTTTACTGATTTACTAAATTAAGTATATGAGAAAACATTGAAGCATATATAAACGTAACCCATGTTTTGTCCCAGAAGTTGTAAGCTTTTCTATGGGTTTGTATCGTAGAACCTCTTTAAAGTAAACGGCGTGTTCTTCAAGGTTATCAACTATGGCTTTACTCCTTGCATAGCAATATTTCACCTACTCAGGTAAATAAGCTATTTATTAAGTTATGTGTCACAACTATATGATATGTGTTTCATGGTATTGAAGTTTGGTGCTTGTCCCCTATTCGATTTGGTTGATAACCTCGAAGAATTGAAGATGATAAGGGGCAGGTGTGTAGCATGTGGAGTGACGCTATCCGTCAAGTTGATCAACTTAGACTATAAGGAACTTCAAACAAAACTTAAACTATAGGTAGAATATAAATTGTTGCGCTTTGTCGTCGCTTGAAAGACCGCCCTATTTGTGGCCTTTTAATTTGGTGTTCTTGTTTCAGGATGTACCTTGATCTTTGTTCTAGAATCGTGGAAGATTGGATGCTACTCTCTCTCCATTTCAAATTGTTTAAAGTTGTGTTGTCCTAAACCAAACTTCACTATATTTGATGCTATTCCACCTCTTGCTTGCTTCTGATCCAAAGATGAAATCCTTAGTGGCAGTTGATTGTATTTGCCCTTTTGAAAAGATATCCTCCTTTACTGCAGGATTAACTACATTTTCTATGTTTTACATATATTTCCATTCTTACGTATGGATATTTGCATGTTCGTTTTCAAAACACATCCATAGAAAACATGTTAATATCTATGTGACATCGTAGCATTAAAATGATTAATAGTGCTAACTTGATTTATCTTCTTTCTTGTGTCCTATAGGAACCTCTTAGCTAAGCATGTTTGATGGGATGATGATGTGTTATGTACAACATCAAATATAAACATTACAAATATATTACTTTATGATGAATCTAATGCGGTGTGTTGTAGATGTTAATACTCCTATGATCCATATTACTTGTCACTGATTTAGTACGCTAAATGAGCGACAATTAATATGGATCGGGGTAGTTTATATTTTCTTTAAATTTGGTCAAATCAAACTTAAACAATTTGACATAGAATAAAGCTAGTGTTCAGATCAAGTCAACTAATTTAAAACAAAGAAAGTAGTAGAGCCAGCCCCCATGAGATGCATTAGATTCTCGCATAAGAAAAAAAGAAATATAAGGTACCGTGGGAAAGAACCTAATATTAATCCAGACAGCTTTTTTGCTTGTTCGTTCAAAACCTCCTCATCGCAGAGTAGCCTCCCCCAAAGGCCAAAGCCCTAGCTAGAAGCAAGTGGCAGTATGCTAATTATGCTAACCAAGCATCCAAACCTTTGGTTAATTATATTAATCAACCAGCAGCGTCGGCGGCAAAGTCCAAAGCTGCATCGAGGGACATGACGGATAAGCTTGTTTAGTGGTTCGATGGCATTAATTAATGCGGATCTAATCTCCATAGATCGGCATATTCCTCCCACAGACCCATGCCATGCCACCCAGCCCACAACGCAGGTTGGGAAGCTGCGGCTCGACATCGATCACAGGCAGCTAGGACTGGAATTGCATGCATCATGCAGTAGCCATGACCGGTTTGGGTTTCCGAGTCCTTCTTGGACGGAGACGTGGCCTTGGACCGAGTAGCTTGTGTGTTCTTTGTTTAGTTGTTTCTGGTACTACTTGGGTTGCTGTTTTGGTGCTTGAACGAACGTCCAGCGCCAGTTGAAGGGAGGTGGCCATTTCCACTCTAGTAGATCACCTACCCATTCTTGCTTGACCTCCCAGCTAGATTTGCTAGATTTTCTCTTCTTTTTATAACTTGGTCGAGTAGCAAAAGAAGGATTTCCCCCTTCGTCTTTATCCACACCTGAAGATATCTACGCTACGTATCTCTCCCGAGAAACGATGGACATGTTGCTTTTCGGCGAATTTGTGTTGCCTTTTCAGTTGTTGTTACAAGATACGGTTATTCGCCCCTCGCAAGAGAAGAGAGGGACGTGTTGTTTTGCTTGTGTTTTCAGGCGTTATACTTTGGCAAAAGAAAAAAATCAATGCTAAATGGAGGTTGCATAATGTTTTGCAATATATCTCGGTGAAAACTGAAAATACGGATGATTTGTTGTGTTTGATTATTGTGTAGTTATATAAATATTTAATAGATATAAGTAGCATAATAGAATGAAAATTATCATGCATGTTTGCATGTTTAGGTAGCATTTATCTTATGCGTGGTTGCATGTTCGGGTGAGCATTTTCTCATGCATGTTACATGATGAGGTGGCATGCCTGCATGTCGAGAGAAATAAGTTAGTGGAATCTAGTTATTTAAATATAGAAGATACGGCATTTTGTTACACACTTTTATGGGTATCTACCCAATAAAATTTAGGGGATGCATGGCGGTCAGATTAACTTTATTTAGAAATGCAGAATTGCGTGGACAATCCAACATGCTGCTCCAGCACCTCCTGACAGATATTTCGGCCCGTTGACATCAAGGGCTCTATGGTTCTAAGAAACAGTTCTAACATGTATTGAAAGATCTTGACGAATCCTTGATTATGGTGTTCATAGCTGCCAACTAACATCTTTTGGATTGGCTGAAATGACACTAGCCACATTAAACCCTCGAATATGCTCGAAGATCGAAAAATATATTAGAAAAAACTTTAGGAAGCTGCATGGATTACAAAGGAGGTTGTTTTCGTGGGTTGCACTGAAAAAAGGGACATTGACCATTTTGGGAGGTTACTAAACTACTCAAGAATCTTTATCATCACCGACTATCTTGAACTTTATTAGTGGTTTTGTTAGACGGATAGGGGATGGAACATAAAAACCGAAAGAGAATATGCTTTACTAGTGACAAAACGAAAAAGTGGTCCTAGCTGGGAAAAAAACTAGGAAAAGGCATGCAACGAGGATAACTTTATTTTTACTGTCATAGCTCTAAGTTTCTCGAGGAACATATTACACTTGCACCTACAAAATGGAAGGGCCAAGGGGATCGTCGAAATTACCTCTTGCCCGGGCCAGAGGGGGTAGTCAACACAACACCAACCCTGATATTGAGGCACTTCAAAGGTCTTGAGACCCTCCTTGAGCCCCCACCCCCGTTACCAGAACTAGCGATATAGAAGATCTACATCACCAAATTTTCGTGTTCATCATACCTTTTAAACAGGAAAGCATCAACAAAACCTCCCTTTCGATATAGATGGCCATGGCACAAACACAATTCTGCATTTCCACACCCCCACTATTGCGTGAAATCCTGCTTTGGTGGCTTCTCCCAAGGTGACACCGAAGAAATCATTTTGATTTATTCTCTGCATCACCTACTTAGTGTGGGTTTCTTTAGCTTTTCTTTAGGTCGTTTATGGCGTGAGGTGAAGTTAGAAGCATACCTGGATATATACTCATAGTGGGAAGCTATTTAGGAACAACTATGACAGTTTTCCCTTTCTGTAACAAACATAATTTGTTTCATGTCTACTCGTGCCATAGACTAGGACTTGTTGAGAAAGATTTTTCATTTGAATCATGTTCAAGGGACGTTCACCTATGTGAGTGTTTTTTCTCTCTTTGAGTAAATGATCCCATTCTATTGTTTTACTAAAATAAGCATACGAGAATACACTGAAGCATATATAAATAGAAACGATGATTTGTTACGGAAGTTGTAGATTTTTTTAGGGGGTTGTACTGAAGCACCTCTCTCAAAGTAAAACGTCATGTTCTCTCCATGGTTATCAACTCTGGTTTTACTCCTTGCATACCGATATTTCACCAACTCAGGTAAGGAAACTATTTATTTATGTATCACAACCATATGATATGTGTTTCACGTTGTTGAAGTTTGGTGCTTGTCCCCTAGTTGATATGGTTGACAGCCTTGAGGAATTGAAGATGGTAAGGGGCAGGTGCGTAGCATGTGGAGTGACGCCATCCGTAAAGTTGATCAACTTAGACTATAGGGAACTTCAAACAAAACTTAAGTACCAATAGAATATAACTTGTTCTGCTTTGTCGTTGCTTGAAAGATCGCCCTATTCGTGGCCTTTTGGGTTCTTGTTTTAGGATGTACCTTGAGCTTTGTTCTATGAATCCTGGGAGATTAGATGCTACTCTCTCCGTTCAATTTTTTTCTAAAGTTGTGTTGTCCTAATTAAATCAAACTTCACTATATTTTACGCTATTCCACCTCTTTCTTGCTTTTGATCCAAAGATGAAACCTTTAGTGATAGTTGGTTGTATTTGCCCTTTTTGGGGGAAATTAGCCTCCTTTACTGCAGGGTTAACTGGATTTTCTATGTTTCGCATATATTTACTTACTTTCGTATGGGTACTTGCATGTTTATTTCAAAATATTTCTATATAAATATGTTAATATCTACATGACATCCTAGCACTAAAATGAATAATAGTGCTAATAAGATTTATCTTCTTTTCTAGAAGCTCGTCGCCTATAGGAACCTTAGCTAAGCATGCTTGATGGGATGAGGTGTTATGATGTACAACATCAAATATACACAATACAACCACATGGCACATGTGGTAAGCAATTCAAACTATTAAAAAAATAATGTACACACAATACAAATATGTACTTTACGATGAATCTAATAAGACTTGTGTAATATTCGAACTTAAACAATTTGACATAGAACAAAGCTAGTGTTTCAATCAAATCATATAATTTAAAACAAAGAAAGTATGAACACACTGATGAGATGCATTAGATTCTCGCATATAAGAAAAAAGAAATATAAGGTACGGTAGAAAAGAACTTAATATTAATCCAGACAGCTTTTTTTGCTTGTTCGTTCAAAACCACCTTGCTTGTCGTGGAGGAGCCTCCCCCAAAGCCCTAGCTAGAAGCGATGGGCAGTACGGAACCATACTAACCATTAACCAAGCATCCAAACCCTTGGTTAGTTTTAAAACCAATCAGCTGCATCGGCGGCAAAGTCCAAAGCTGCATCGAGGGACATGACGGATAAGCTTGTTTAGTGGTTCGATGACATTAATTAACACGGATCTAATCTCCATAGATCGGCATATTCCTCCCACGGACCCATGCCACCCAGCCCACAGCGCAGGTTGGGAAGCTGCGGCTCGACATCGATCGCATGCATCATGCAGTAGCCATGACCACGGTTTGGGTTTACGAGTCCTTCTTGGACGGAGACGTGGCCTTGGACGGAGTAGCTTCTGTGTTCTTGTTTAGTTGTTTTGGTACTACTTGGGTTGCCGTTTTGGTGCTTGAACGGACATCCATCGCCAGTTAAGGGGAGAGGTTGCTTGCTATTTCCACTCTAGTAGATCACCTGCTGCCCATTCTTGCTTGACCTCCTAGCTAGATTTGCTAGATTTTGTCATTGTTTTTATAATTCAGTCGAGTAGCAAAAGGGCAGATTTTCCTCTCCGTCTTTATCCACACCCGAAGATATATAGGCTACTACCTAATCACTCCCGAGAAACGATGGACATGTTGCTTTTCGGCGAATTTTCGTCGCCTTTTCAGTTTTCTTTTACTAAATTTAAGTTTAAAAGAGGGTACAACGTTTGAGTAGTAAGCAAATTAATTGTTCAAAAGAATGTCAACGTCAAAATCTCTCTAAATTGAAATCTCTCAAGTATGTGTTTGAGAAAACACACCCACCTAAAACCGGTGGGAAAAGGATGACCGGACAAAATCCTGCTCGACCGAAAGAAGCTCCAGAATAATTGGTTAGAGCGTACCTCTTTCAAAGGTCACTCACATCTCCTCTTGTGGTTACAAATGACTTACTACATGTGTGACACTTGTCGCAATCTGGAATTTTCTGCTTCTTTTAGTTTATTTATTTTTTCAAAACTTCTAGTATGTCGAAATGTGCGTCCAAATCGCAAATTGTTTTCACCGTTGCATGTCTCGTGCCGGGAGCTTCAAAATTAGATCATATGTTAATGGGTTTGGAGATTTTTTTTTAGAAAGAAGACAAAACAAATACCGGAAAACAGCAGGAAAAATTGAAAAATAGAAGAAAAAATGGAAACAAAAAACCAAAAAAGGAAACCTAAAGAACATATGTGCTTTTCGCTTTTCCGGGAAGTACATTTGTGTTTTCCACTTTTCAGGAAGTAAAGCTGTGCCTTTCACTTTTTCAAAGGCATAAATATGCTTCACGCCAAACTACAACTATACTTTTTACTTTTGGAAACCACAGCTATGCTTCTCACATGATATGCTTCACGTGAGGAAAAAAAAGAAAAAAATCAAGAAAACCTAGGAAAAACAAACAAATTAGAAAACACATGCAAAGAAAATAAGACCCCGTAGATGCGCACAGCATGCAACACGTGGCAGCATGGATGCCCTAAAGAACGGTCCGTTGGTACCCCGCTAACTAGTCGCTCCCACTCCAAAAATCATTAGTTAGAGGTATCCCTTTTAAAGATCACTCACACTTCCTCTTATGGTGACAGATGACTCATTGCATCCCTTGTAGTAAGCTTAGACAGCTACACACCCCACCAAAAGTTGGGTCCGCTCAACACAGTGTTCCCTGTGCGAAGAATAGATTTCTACTACTATTGTACGTACTAAGCGTAGAATAGGAAATTCCTTTTTCCCACTAGTTTGCCTTCTATTTCCGTTAATGGTCACAATTGTCCACCCCTGGTTCTCAAGCTTCATAAAAAGGAAATGCTTCGTAAATGGGCATTGCCCGATTTTCTTTTTCGTAATTACATCGGAATTGCCAGCCCCAGCTGTCTTCTGCTATCCCATAGCAACTGACGCCACTTCCCCACTTGTCCTCCCGCTTGCCGCTCTAGACCCAGCACCACATCTACCTTGTTGACGGCCCGATGCCTTGCCGCCATTCGGACCCTTATTCCTAACCTCATAGGCTAACCAATACGTCGGCGTGTTCACCACCTCAGCAAATTTTCAAATCACTTTACAAACCTTATTTTTATTGTAATCTTTAGCACTTTAAGATGCTGGTAAATAATTTTAGTATTCACAACGGCGGTAAAACAACATGAAATGATGCAGTGTTAGCTCGTACTCAACACACATTTTTACTTCCGGGGTATTATAGACTTCGACAGACAACTCAGATAATTCCATGTGATCTTTCTATTGTATACTATTCTATTGATATTGAGTAATGAAGTGACAGTGTTAGCCTCTGTTTAACTGTAAATCTGCTGTCGTACCCCTTCGCTTGTATGCATACGCAAGGGCACTCAGCGGCTAAGGTTTCCCATGCCTCCCGCCGGCGTCGGTCTGCCTCATCTTCTATGGCCTTGGGGGCATGAAGACACGGTGGATCTTGACCCTTGCCGATGAGAGAGCGCCGTTTTTGGATTTTTTTTTTTTTAGTTTTGTTAGGGTTTGTGTCCTGGTAAGAGAGATGAGGCGGCAACGGCTCTCTGAAGATGGAATAAGACTCTCTCCGCCTAGGCCCTGTCTCAGTGGTGCTTCTAGTGTCGTTGGAGGGCGTGTGGAGGTTTATCTTTGGCAAATCTCGTGGGACTCGGTCGGTGTTTTTCTTTGGTGGATTCACATGGATCCGGTCTTCATTCGTTTGTGTTCGTATGTCTACAGGTTGGATCCTTGCAATCTAGGCGTCTCTTCATCGATGAGATTGTTGCTCTGGTGCGATGGTCCTGTAGGGCCTTGGCACGACGACTTCCTGACTGTCGACTACAACAAGGTTTACCCGACTACAGTGAGGGAGGGGCGATGATGGCGACAGTTGTTGTTCTGGTGCAATGGTCCTGTAGGGTCTTGGCACGACGACTTTCCGACTGTCGACTACAACAAGGTTTGCCCGGCTACAGTGAGGGAGGGGCGATGACGGCGGCAATTGTTGTTATGGTGCGAAGGCCCTATAGGGCCTTAGCACGACAACTTCCCAATTATCGACTATAACAAGATTTCCCCGCTCGGGTGAGGGAGGGGTGATGATGGCGACGCGCCTTCAGCTCGCTTCAGTGTTTGTAGTCGTCGTTAGGTGGTCTGCGGATCTTTTTTTTTACTTCTAGTGTTCTTTGTACTATCTTGACTGTTAAGAATACATGAAAAGTTTTTCAAAAAGAAATGAAAAAGTGACAATTTTATGCATAAAAAATGTACCAAAACGGCTTTACCGGTAGTAAGTACTCCAGTTGGTAAGACTGGTCTAAAAGTCGATTGACCTTTGAGTACTTTAATGAAGGCGTGGCCTGATTTGGAGGTGATGGAGCGCTGTCTAAAAACCATTGGCTCCTTGCAAAATATCTTTTGATAAAGCAAAATATCAAGTAGCCTTATCCAGTTATCCGTTTGTTAGGTTTGCCGTTTTGGTGCTTGAACGGACGGGCACTGCCAGTTAATTAGCACAGTAGTCCGTACGACCGTCGCTGGTGTGGCTTCTTCCACCCGATCACTACTGATCCACATCCACCCCGCGTGCTAACCCATTCTTGCTGACTTCCTTCCTACCTACCTTTAGCTAGCTGGGTCCTTCTTTTTCAATTCGACTAGCAAAAGGAAAATTTGTCCTCCGTGTTCATCCCAATCCCAAAGATACGGTTATTCGCCCCTCACGTTGTTTTCCTTGCCTTTTCAGGTGTTAAACTATGGCAGAAACAACACTACTCCAATTTGAAGTTGCGGTGCATTTTGTATTAGTATGTGTTTGGTCCATTACAAGGAATAATACGCCTTTTTGGTGCGTGCCTGTATAGGCATCGGTCGACCGACCTGGGAAGGGAACATGATCAATAAAACCTGGCTGGATCCGGGTTGGGATAGTGTCGCCGGGTGGATAATATCATGCGCTGATAGCAAAGGGCTCATAGCGGCATAGCCACAACGCTTGGTCAAGAGACAATCACCTTAGGCCTTGTTCGGTTAATCCCCCTCAATCCTTGCCAATCCCTTTCAAATCCACCTCAAGTGAACAAAGCCTTAGTGGGTGCTATATTTTCTTCGAGCAAACTACTCCAGTTTACTGATAATAATAAACTAAAGTATTACTCCTTCCATTTCTTTATGTAAGGCGTATTATTTTTGTCACGGTGATCAAGAGACATAATTATAGATAATGTAAGACAAAATTACCCTCGGCTAATTAGTTTATTATCAGCAAGTAAATCATTTAGCCTAAAAAAGGAATAGATACACGCAATCAGGAGAGAGATATTTTCCTTTTTTTTCTCTACAAGGGAATATACATGCAATCATGGGAGATATACTTTCTTTTTTCAGGAGGGTTGAAAACGGAATTATGAGAAATTAAAAGAAATACACCTTACATTGTGAAATTTTACTTAAAAGTAAATGTAGTGGTTATTCAAAGTTGTCAACTATAGTTTTACTTTTTGCATCTCGATATTTCACCAACTCAGTTAATAGAAAGTTTATTAGTTGCGCCTGAAAGAAGGACGGGGCGTTTTGGAGCCCGGGAGTGAACAGTGGATTATCCAAAAATATTAAAAGATTTAAAAGAATCCAAATTGTTTTGTGGTGAAAGATGCTTGAGTTCGTGATGTCCGTGCAAATATTCAACGCATTTGAACATCTGACGAGCTCTTAGCAAAAAAGACAAATTTAGGGCACGTGAAAAGGTTTGCTGTTATTGCACTGTTCGCACATGATTTTGTTTTCTTTTGCTAAGAGCTACTCAGATGTGCGAATGAGCTGAAACTTGGCACGGACATCACACACTCAAGCATCTTTCACCATAAATTTTTTGGAATTTTTCCAGTATCTGTTTTTGAATTTACTGTTCACAGGGTGTAAATGAGCCCGGGAGCCGAATTGCATATTCGCTGAAAGATTGGCATCTTCTTTTAGAGGCATCCGGGTAGATGTGTTGTTTCATGATCGTATGTTGTGACTCGATCTTTGTCCCGCAAATCTACTTTCTCCGTTTCATGTTGTTTGTAATTTTAATTTTGTCCAATCTTGAATTTATCTATATTTAACCAAGTCTAAAACAATATGTTACTATAGCGTGAAAAGACTCGTACATCAAATTAATTTAGCGGTGTAGATATTGATATTTTTCTATAGATTTGATCGAATTTAAGAACGCATCTACTTTTTTCAATAATTCGAAATGGATGGAGTAGAATGCACCATACTAGAGAAAGAATAATAATCTTGAATCAATCGAAACTACTCCCTCCTTTTATCTATATAGGGTCTAATGCGTTTTTCGAGCCTACTTTGACCAAATGTTAGAGCAATAATATATGGCATGCAACTTACACGAAGCATACCGTCAAATTCATATGTGAAAAGAGCTTCCAACAATGGTATAACTTTCACATTATACATCTCATATACTATTAATCTTGTCAATAGTTAAAGACGATCCTGGAAAACGCATTAGACTATATATAGATGGAAGGAGGGAGTACAGTCTTTTGCTTGTGATCGCAGGGGAGCCTCCCCAGGCCCTAGAAAGAAGAATTAAACATCAGTACGGAGCTATACTAACCAAGCAGACCAGTGACTTAATCAAATGAAAGAAAATTGCAACGTCAAAGTCCAAAGTGGAAGGGGCGACATGACGATAAGCTTTTTTAATCACTCGATGGCATTGGATACTCTAACTTAGCTAGAGGTTAAAGTTAGTTTCTAGGCTCATGACTAATCCTGAACTAACTTTAGCCAAAGAGGTGTTTGGATGACAGGGTTAGATAAACAATAAATGCACTAGGAAAACTAGTTCCAATTATCACCTCTTGAATGGGATAGTTTTTTTGAGTAAAATGCAACTAGCTCAAACTAGCCCTCATATTTAATACTTTAGAGTTATTTGAGTCTAAACTAGCTTAAACTAATTCTAACTCATGGATCCAAACAGGTCCATTAACTAACACGGATCTAATCTCCGTAGATGGGCATATCCGCCGGCGACCAATCGCAGCCCGTCACCTCCACCCATAAAGAAAACCAAAAGCGCGGTTGGGAAGCTGAGGCTCGACATCGGTCGCAGAGCTAGGCCATGCATTGCATGCATCATGCATATGAAGCTGGCGTGGCCATCACCGGTTGGGTTCCCGAGTCCTTGAACGGAGACGTGGTGCATTTCTTCAGCTAGCTTGTCTGCTCTTGGTTTGGTACTGCTTGGGTTGCCGTTTTGGGGCTTGAACAGACACCCCACCCCACCTCCGGTCGAGTTTACTATTTCCACCGAGGGAGTAGATGATCACCGGCTAGTACTCCCTCCGTCCGAAAATACCTATCGCAAAAATAAATATAAATTGATGCATCTAAAACTAAAATACGTTTAAATACATCCATTCTTCTAACAAGTATTTCCAGACGGAGGGAGTACTACCTCCCTCGCGTGCCGATCCCTTCTTGCTTGACCTACGATCCTGGCTACTCCCTCAGTTCATTTGGTTTTTATCTTCTAGTAGCAAAAGAAGGATTTTGTTTTTGCCCGAATATCTAGCTAACATCAAATTTTTAGACATGTCAAAGCAAACGCTTTTAACGGCAAATTATGTTTGCCGATAGTGACAAGTTCAGTTGGCGAACGTGGCAAATCTGCCTTGGGTTTTCTTTTTGTCTGGAAATTGTGGTGCTCGCCAACTAAGTTTGTCATCCTCACGCCAACATAAATTGTCATGAAAAATGTTCGATAAAATCTGACGGCAGATTTTTTGATTATTTTCCTCCGTCCATCCCTAGCAAGAAACGAAGGATTTGTTATTTTTTACCAACTTCATTTGTAAAAACTTCAAATTCTCTCTAAATTGAAAACTTTAAGCAGTATTCCCTCCTTTCCAAATATGATGTATTAGACATTTTATAAAAAGTAAAAGTTTGTAAACTTGGTCAAGTTTATGGGGAAAATGCAGCGGATGGTAAAAAAACACACCATTTAAATATCATGGGGATATGCTTTTTCGACAAAGTTAATATGATAATATGAAGATTTTATGGAAAAATTAAGATGATACCAATTACACCCGGTCTCTACAATGACATAATATCAAGACCTAGTCAGACACATTGAGGATGCACCAGAAAAATGTAAACTGGAGAAAAAGGAGAGTCGGCGGGGCCTATGTCACACAACAAGCAAACAATCAGCAACATCATCCACCGCCCTCAATAACACATGAACTACGACACAAAAGTTTTCCAGAAGCAATGCCTTCAGGAGGGCAGGGCGCAAGCGGCTCTGTCGCCGGATCCAAGCAGTGAAGGTCGGATCTAGGATTTTTCACCCCCGAAGAACACACCTGAAAAATCTTCAAAGCAATGTCTTCGAGAAGAAAACGACATGTAAACACCACCACTGCCAGGTGCAGCCATCGAATGTCAAACCTAGGTATTTTACCCCCGGAACTTGAGATCCGGTACTTCGAAGAGCACCACCAAACCGAAGTTACCGTGTGTTACGAACACCACTTGTTGAAGAAGACGATGATGTATGGAGGGGAACATCCACACATCATGGTCATGGAAAATTGAAATCGGAACCATTCCATGGCATACATGCTCGGGGACAGCGTGGGACAACACCACACAACGATTCATGCCAGATCTGGGGAGGCCCAAATTCGCCGCCATTGGAGCCGGACAGGAACACATGAATTGGGACTAACTTGGAAAAGAGAAGACAGAAAAGGTGTATCCAACAACCTCACTCATATGTTGGAATTCCTCCAAGCCAAATGTGGAGAAAATTCAGTACCATGTGAAATCGAACAATCTAAGGGCTCCTTTGATAGAAAGGAATTCCATGGGATTTTTAAAGGATTTGGATTGTTAGGAATTTTTCCTATGATGGTCGTTTGATTCGAAGAAGTGGAATCCTTACGATTTTTTCCATAGGATTCATTTGTACTCCTACATTTTGAAGGAAACATTCCATCCACTCAAACCTCTTTATATTACTCCTATTTCTTTGTTTTCCCTGTGCTATCAAACACTCTTTCCCTTTTTTATTTCCTTTTAATAAAAATGGTTGTGTGCATCATGATCATGCGGAGGCCAGGGTCTTTCCCCTTTTCAAAAAAAATAAATAAATCAAACACTCTTTCAAATCCGGTAGGATACAGGAGGACATGAGTACTGTATTTTTATGTTTTCATGTTAAATGCGTTTTGAGAGGATCCTACGAATCAAAGAGGTCCTAAACATCAACCCAAACAGTCTTATCTTTTATAGGACGTCCAGATAAAAGCAGCTCTCACATAAGATAACCTTCCTTCAAATTCAACCCCTTTGGCTCCAAAGCACGGCAGGAACCATGTATTAGTACCAGTACCACGGAACATGTCCAAGTGCAGCGCAAAAGTCCAAATGAATGAAGCTGCAGAGAGGGGACAGCCAGGGCGATGATAACCTGATAAGTTTGTTTAATCCCTCGACGGGCAATTGTTTAACAGCGACATAGCCCCCCCTTCCACCGTGGATCGTCACATTCCCAACGCCGCGTCGTAATATTCCGGCCCCCGAACGCCGGCGACCAATCGCAGGCCGTCACCGCGACTCCTCCACCGATAAAACTACAAGAAGCCGACGCTGACCCGCCCCGCGGCTTAACCTAGGATCTGCGAAGCTGCGGCTCGACATTGATCGCAGATCTTTTGTCTTGGTCTTTCAGAGTAGCTGGTTTGCGGCGGGCATGGTGATGGAGGTGGAGGCCGACATGGAGCGGGTTCTCGGCGGCTTCAGCCTCCGGCTCAGCGAACGCGACGACAGCGATGGGAGCGGCGGCGGCCGGGGAGGAGGAGGGCACGACGAGGCCGACGGCAGCGGGGGCGCGGTGAAGGAGCGGATCGCGCGGGCGCTGCGGCTGTACAAGGAGTCGAGCAGCGGCGGCGGCGAAGGCAGCGCGCTGGTGCAGGTCTGGGCGCCGGCGCGGGACGGGGAGCGCCGCCGCGTGCTGGCGACCCGCGGGCAGCCCTTCGTGCTCCCCTCCAGGTGCCGCCGGCTGCTCCAGTACCGGACGGTGTCGCTGACGCACGTGTTCGCCGTCGGCGGCGGCGGGCGCGCTACTTGGGAGGAGCGCGGGCTGCCGGGGCGGGTGTTCGAGGCGCGGGCGCCCGAGTGGACGCCCAACGTGCAGTTCTACGGCACCGGCGAGTACGCGCGCATGAGCTACGCGCTCATCTACGACATCCAGGCCAGCCTCGCGCTCCCCATCCTCGACCCCGCCGACCCGCGCCGCTGCCTCGCCGTCCTCGAGCTCGTCTTCACCGCCGCCCCCGCCGCCCGCTTCGCCGCCGAGGCCCACAGGCTCTGCAAGGCCCTCCAGGTCACCCGTCCGTCCGTCTCTCCTCTAGCTTCCTCCTTGCATTCTCGCTCCACCATGCAAACTAGTAGTACTCCTTGTACAGCCGCCATGAAATGTCTGGCTAGGTAGCCGCCATGAATCCTAATAAAAGCTCATACGATTAACATTTTCTGCCATTCTATGCATGCAGGCAGTGTCGTTGAAAGGCTCCGAGATCTGCCACCCTGTGCCACCGACCGAGGTGCGTGCCGCGACTTGCGAACCATGGGTTCGTGCACATTTTCTCTACATCTTACTCTTTCGGATGAACTCAATAGAGTCGTAATCGTAATCACATGAACTTTGGAAACAAAATTTGTTTGTCATGCAATCCATTCATGTTCATCTACCAAAGCCACCTCTTAGTAATGAACACCTGATGTGCAGATATGCAACTCAGAGGCGACTCAGGCGGCCATGTCGGAGGTGTCGGAGCTGCTGGCCGCCGTCCGCGAAGCCCACGAGCTGCCACTGGCGCAGGCCTGGGTGAGGTGCAAGCAGTGCAGCAGCACGGATGTCGAGGACGACAACCAACATTTCTCCCTGACGACGGCCGGAGCCCCATTCCACCTGGGCGCGCACTACGGCAGCTTCCGCGACGCCTGCGCCGAGCACCACCTGCGGCGCGGCCAGGGGCTCGTGGGCGAGGCGGCGGCGGTGCGCGGGCCGCGCTTCTGCGCCGACGTCGCCAGGCGGTCCAAGGACGCCTACCCGCTCGCGCACTACGCCCGCATGCACGGCCTGGCAGGGTGCCTCGCGGTGCCCCTGCGGCTGCCGCAGTCCGCCATGGACGTCGGCGACGACGGCCAGGTGGAGGAGGAATGCGTGGTGCTGGAGTTCTTCCTCCCGCCGGACTGCAGGAGCGCCGGGGAGCAGAAGGCCATGGTGGACGCCGTCGCAGCTACGATCAGGAAGGAATGCTCCGGCAATCACCTGGAGGCGACGAGCGACCTGCAAGATTTGTTCTTGGAGGCCGTTCTTGCCGATGATGACACTGCCCATGAACTGAACGATCGTGGGGGCTATGATACCAATGATTCAGACGAGGACGGCGATCAAGCAGGAGGCATCCATGGCGCGGACCAAAGTGGAGCCGAGGATCGTGAACCGCCACCGGAGACGAAGAAGAAGAAGACCGGAAGGAAGGCCGGAAGACCTGTCAGTCTTAAGGAGCTGCAAGGATACTTCTCAGGGAGCCTGAAAGATGCTGCCAGGAGCCTCGGCGGTAAGAACATTTTCGACACCAAATTAACCAAGATGAACACCACAAAGAATTTACTCCAAACCGAGTTCATCGAAACATTTCGTAAATCTGGTATTAGGTTTTTATTTGCAAAACCAACACCGACATCAAAAACTGAAATGTTTCTGTATGAGGTAACTGAAACTCTTCTTCTACAGTGTGCCCGACAACCATGAAGCGCATCTGCAGGCAGCACGGGATATCGAGATGGCCATTCCGGAAGATCAGCAAGGTGAACCGTGCCCTCGGCAAGATCAGGGCCATCGAATCGGTGGATTGCTCACCAAACCCGACTGCTGCTTCTTCTTCCACCTCTCGCCGAGCTCCAGCCCCTCATCTGCCATGCCTGTCAAGTGCTCTAGGAGAAGACACCTCCTCCCAAGGCTCAAGCCAAGATCCTCCACCTCTCACCAAACCCACAATGCGGAAGTCTTTGCTGTGGCGCAGCAATGGCGCGGAGGGGGAGCTGGTGACCATCAAGGCAAACTACAGAGGGGACATCATCAGGTTCAGGGTGCCGTGCTCCGCCGGCGTAGCGGCGGTGAAGGAGGAGGTGGCCAAGAGGCTGGGCCTAGATGCTGGCACCTTCGACGTCAAGTACCTCGACGACGACCATGAGTGGGTGCTCCTGTCCTGTGATGCCGATTTCCAGGAGTGCCTTGATGTTGCCCCAGGACTGCCGACATCCGCAACTATGGCTGGCGGAGCTGGAGCAGTGTCCCCGGTTGTCAGGCTAATGGTGCAGGAGGTAGCTGATAACCATAGGAGCTCTTGTGGTAGCTCAGACTAGCCTTACTTCTGCATGCCTTAACCATACAACTGTTACTGATGAGGCTTTGCCACTTCCTTGACGTGCGTCGGAGTCAGGTAGAGATTTCAAAATTCTGCAGATTCACTTTGTAACTTTGTATACTCACGGTACATTATTTGAATAATGATAGAAGGGATGGAATTTTATTACTTGGAGAGTATTTTACATTCAGTGACAGTTTCAAACTAATTTGATCATCTCCTACCACATGGATTCATGGAAGAAGGATCCTTTCCTAAGTGGCTTCAGTAGATCAGTTAAGAGGCAAAATTACAAAGACAGCATGCAGACCCAATCAAGCAAATGGGGCTTTGCATTTCATACAACACGGATTTCGCAGCAGGACACCCATGGTAGTAATCTGGTACAGCCCTAATACAGTTCTAAGGGGCAGCAAAAATCTGCTATTGCACGACGAGTTTATTGTTCTGTGTCAATCCCTCGCCGGTAATCGGGTATTCTGATGACAGTTTCCACTCCCCGTCCACCAAGAACTTGATTTCGTAGCTTTATTATGCACACAAACATAAGAAGATGATTTATTTAATGAATCAGAGTGAGCGTGGCAGCATCGCAGAACTGATAAAACATACCTCCCAGGTCTAAGCCTCAGAGTCGCAGAGAATCTCGCATAATCCCCTGAATATTCCCTCGACATTGCCTCACCATGTGACCAGCCATCGAAGGATCCCATAATTTGCACGTTCTGGTATGAATTGTATACACATGGTGAGCAAGAACGAAGCAAAACGAGAATGAGGACAAAAGCAGAGGCATAAGAATGTATTTCACAAACTGAAAGGACAAATATAGCAGTGCAAGATGTTATTCTATATAATCATTCAGTAAAAAAACATTTGTTTACCTCAGCCATGCCAACCCAATGGACAGCGATTTCTCGAGGTCTTAAAGACTCGATGTCCTTTATCTGTACCATAACCTTGTCATGGACAGCTGCAGGAAAGCAAACACTAGTATTATCAGTCAGCCGATTTCACATAAAGTCTAACTTAGAGCATTGCATGCTTGTATGAAACAAGGTAATATTTTAATACAGCTCTGGATACTGTTATGCTACTAGATGACACAAAAAAGGGTATTATGAACATTTGTTGGCCTGGCACTGCTTAGCACATTTAACTATTATTATTGGCATGCCAATTTTCCTTACACGAAAAAGGGATGAGAACACACTAAAGACTGCTCTGCATATTTAGCTGCTGCAAGGCTGCAATAAGCATGAAGTTTCTCCAATATTATTAATGTGAGGACAGAAATATATCGATGACGAAATTTAGATCTGAGAAATCATAAAATGCTAGCACTCAGAATATCAGATCCAGTTATAATAACCATAAATGCACTTGGATCTCACTGTCAACCTACCTACTTTGCATATCAGATATCCATATCACAACTCACAACATGACAGTGAGAACTACAGTTATAAATGACAAAGGATGGTCACCATTGCCTGCTTAGGGACACTAGGTATTCCATGCCAGTCAACAATGATGCTAGCGGAATTGTGACTTCCAGTATGCTGGAATTTATAGTTGACTTATTATGACAACCAAACAGATCAATACAACAAAGGATCAATTTGTTTAAGTGAATTAGATATGTTTTTTTTACAGTGGGTAGGCCACAAATTTCAGGTCAATACCTAGGGTGTTCTTTAACAAACTGGAACAATCCCACCGGCCTAAGACACCACTCAGTTCCATGACCTACCTAGCGTAGCACTATAATATGTAGAAATTTAACAACAGATCAACAGCAAATAAATGTTTATTTCCAATGGATTGTACATGGACCACGACTAATCAACTCAAGTACTGTCTATTCAATCCTATGGAGATATGGCATCAAGGATAGGCATTCATCATTCGGCTTGAATTCAGTGGGCCACTTCAAGGCAAAGTTTGTTAAGTGAGCTGCCATACTATTGTCAAATGTCTTTGCAAAACAGGTAACAATGACAAATGTAATGATGGAGAGCATCAATCATGCCGACAGTAGCTCTTTCTGCTAAATTACCTTCTAATCTGGAGAGAAGATGAGACTGAATATATTTTCCATTTACCTTCCTTGACCCTGATGGAACATCAAAATTAGCAATCTCTTCAGCTAGGCCAACCAAAGCCTGTGGACATAAAGAAAGAGTTAAGACGCACAAAGTTTTCCAGTACAAACATCAAAGGTGGTGGTTACTTACATGAGCAAAAGACGATATTGAACAAAACCAGTAAAGAAAACATAGTTATATACATGCAGTACTGAGGAAGACAAATCTAAGAGCTTACAATATTGTGCAAAGTGAAATCAGCATAATTATAAGGGGGGTTGATCAGCAACAAACCATTTACCAAACAGTCACCTTAAAAACTGTGCAGTTTGCTTTTGAATGATCACAGAAAGGACCAAACATGTATTTTGTTGATAAACAGGACACAAAAGGGGGCCAAAACAATTGGAACACGTGACCACCGGACAACATCTTGAGCCAATCCAATTAACTATGCATAACAGTTAAACAATCCGAAAAAGAAAATGCTAACCTGCAGTTCAAGTTCCAAAACAGCAAGTTCACTTCTGAACTTTACAATTGCATCATCCTTTATTTGCGACTGTAGAACATAAGATCTAGTCAGTAATGACCTAGCACTATTAAGAGAGATGGTATCATGCGACTTTTACATATCAACTCTATCCCGGGCTGCTGTCTACACAAAACATACTTTTCCCACAAAACCTCATTGGTCCGTGATAAGCTTAAGTTGGAAAACAGTTATGCCGCTTCTAACATATAACATTTCAGATTTTTATATTTATGATCACTGATAATTTTCTTGCTGAGTTAGCAGACAGTGTCATGTGAACTGACAATTGTAACATGCAAGTAGCAGAAGAGTTCTAGATGCGACCCTTCCCCGGTTAAAAAGATCACCGTATCTGACCTACATCGCAATTCACAAATCCGGCCTGGATAGACGGCTAATTTTGAATCTAAAGGAGCAGGTCAGTGGTTTGGTGGTAGCCTCCTCACATACCCAGGTTAGAGTCCTAGGACCAGCTTGGGTCAG
Source organism: Aegilops sharonensis (assembly GCA_904067115.1). Classification (NCBI taxonomy): domain Eukaryota; kingdom Viridiplantae; phylum Streptophyta; class Magnoliopsida; order Poales; family Poaceae; genus Aegilops; species Aegilops sharonensis. Next base: position 145,636,038 of record LR880971.1, on the reverse strand, counting down.
AGCTCCTGGCATATATATTATGAAAATAAGAAATTATGAATGTATATATGCAGTTCTTCAACAGAATAACGAACTATTCCTCAGAAGGCCAGTCATACAACACCACACTTTACTATGAATCAAGTAAATTCGATGTATGGTTTATGATTTCAGTAATAGAACCTGTCTCTTGAGAAACCGGTTCAGCTGGTTTGCTTCACTTAGCTTTCTCAAAAGCTTACTTCGTTCTTTATCAGCCAAAAGAGATTTCAACTGCAAAATAACGAGAGAAGATATATAAATCACCGCTGCCTCTTTTAACAGATCCGAAAGCATCACGTGTGGCCAACATTACATAGCTTAAGCACCCACATATGCAAGCATGATTGCTTTTCCCTTTTCACAAGTAGTATTAACTAATATGTGTATAACCATTTCGAGAGGTACGAGAACAATTCTAGCCACATTTCATTTAGACAGAGTGTGTCAACATGCAGTTCTTTAGTAAACACAGAAGAACAGCTAATTTCATGAGTAAGTGGTACATGTGTTCAGAATGATTAACTTCACATGTGAAACGATATAATACCGAGTTTGACTAATACCTGGTCTGAGGTAAGCTGCTCACTAGTCTGCCCTGATGAAGACGATGTCGAACTCGATGGTGCAGGCCCATTCTCTAAATTCAAACTTGCTGCGAAAGATCTCCAGCGTGAACGTCTGCCAACAACTGGGCTGATGGGATACACCCCAGTGGCGACCTTGCAGCATCGGCTAGAGTTTGTGTAAGCTGTAAAATAGCAGAGAACCCTTCCTGGAATCCATTGCTTATCGCCCGCGCGCTTACTCGGACATACGAAGTTATACTCCCTACCCGCATTCCTTGTCAAGAAAATCAACATACCATGTCAAATTAACTCAAGAGAGACAACGGAAACCGCCACATTTTGTCGGATTTCCCTTTTGAATTCAGCATCTGAACAAAAGATGTGTGCACAACCCACAGCAGAGCCTACCTCGCGGTGAAACTGGCAGTCAAGCATTCCATAGCAATTCCTGAAGAAAAACAATAGTAAGAGACATCCTGTTAGCAGTCAAATTCAGTATATCTTCCACTCAAAACTGTGAACAGAAGTACAAATCTCCGGCGGCCGGTAACTTCATCTTCTCAAAGCGTTAGAGAACAGCAGCGACAGACTCCTAGACTGACGAAACTACAAGGGACCGACGCTCCTTGCCCTACTGACGGAAAAACCTCACTGTTCGTTTTGAACAGCAGCGTCAGACTCCAAGGCTGACTCAGTAGTCCATTTCAAGGGAGACCCAGAACCTCCAGAGCTGCGCCCCCCACGGATCAACTCCTATCCCCCAAACAAGCGAGGAAACGCACGCGGAAATCGGGACAGAGGCGGCCACCGCGCCCAATCGCGACAGGAGCTCGGCACGAATCGGCCCGCTTTGTGGGGAATTAAGCGGAGGCCTAGAGACGAACCTCGCGGAGAATGCCGGGAGCTTGGGACCGGAGCCCCGGAGATCGAACGGCGGCGGCGGCGGCGGAGGAGGAGGAATCGGAGTGGAGTGGGGAGGCGAGGGCGAGGAGCTCGTAGTTCTGTTTCTGTGTGCGTGCGCTTCGCGACTCGCGAGGTTGCGGCCACGGATTTATTCATCTTTTGCGCTTTATTTTTGGTTTTGGCTGTTGTGCGAGAAGGCCCCCTTGAGATATCTTATTCAAGATGAGGTCCCAGCCGACCAGGTCGATTTTGTCGATTTTCGAGTAAATTGCACAAAACCACCATTTTGAAAGCAAGGTTTGCGAAAACCACTACAATACATTTTTTTTGCAGAAAACACTATGTCTTCGGTAATCAAAAGACACTGATCGGCGGATCGGGCTTAGTTAAGTGAGTTTATGACAGATGGGGTCCGTTTTTTGCCTACGTGGCATAATTGTTTAGGTTTAATGCGAAAAGCCCCCTAAATTTTTTTCCCCGCTTCCCAGGCCCATCCCGACCACGACCACACACCCGTCCCACGGCCACCCCCATCCCGATCCTGGCAGAGGCCCCCGTCGCCGTTCCTGCACCGAGGGTGAGGCACATGACGCCGCCCGTGGTCCGTCCCCCCCCCCCCCCCCCCCCCCCCCGCCCCCCCCCCCCCCCCCCCCCCCCGCCCCCCCCCCCCCCCCCCCCCCCCGGCCGGCGCCCCCCCCCCCCCCCCCGGGGGCGGGGGGCCCGCACCCTGGACCACCCCCCGGCGGGGTGGCGGGGGGGGGCCGCCCCCCCCCCCCCCCCCCCCCGCGCCGCCCTCCCCCCCCCCCCCGCGGGGGCGGGGCCCGGCGCCCGGGACCCCCGGCCCCTGGTTTTTGGGGGCGGGCCCCCCCCCCCCCCCCCCCCCCCCGGGGAGGCCCTCCCCCCACCCCCCGCCGAGGCGGGGCCCACGCCACCCGGAACCCACCGCGGCGGTTTTACGGGGCCCGGCCCCCCCCCCCCCCCCTCCCCCTCGCCGAGGAGCGGCCTTCCACCATGCACTGGCGAGGGCGAGGCACAGGTCGCTGGAACCATGCGCCGGTGATTTGACGGAGCCGGCATCCCCCGCCCCTTCCTCCCCAGGGCGCCGCCGTCATGCCCCCAACCGGATCCTGCCACATCGGCCTCCACTGTCCCCGCCCGGCACCGGATCAGGCAGCAGGGGCAGGCTGCCATTCCTCGACGCTCCGGCGACCGCGAAGATGGCCAGCACGTAAGGGAGCGCGACGGGAGCGGCGTCCTCGAGCCATCACCAGAACGCCTCCATGGCCGGGAGGAGCACGTGGGCCTTGCTCGCGACCGTGGCCACGACGAGCGGCCAAAAGTCGGCAACGGCGTTCTGCACCCACTGCCAGCGACGACAGATCGAGAAGCGGGGGCTAATTGCTTTTTCGTTTTTGATTTAGGGGTGTCTATGTAAAATTCTAGGGTCTAGTTTGTAATTTTAGATTAAAATCTACCTGGCACAAAAAGTCATGCCACGTAGGCAAAAAAAGGGGCCCCATCTGTCATAAACTCACTTAACTGAGCCCGATCCGCCGATCAGTGTCTTTTGCAAAAAGATTACCGAAGACATAGTGTTTTCTGCACAAAAAAATGTATTGTAGTGGTTTTCGCAAACCTTGCCTTCAAAGTGGTGGTTTTGTGCAATTTACTCTCGATTTTCAGGCCATCGTGTTGAAAAAAATGAAAAACAATGTGCTACAATTTTCAATCCTTTCGAACTTGGCTTGGTGGAAGCCAGTCAGCAAGACGGAGAAATAGGACTATCTGATTTGATTCGTTTTTGTTTTCGCTAGCCATGAAATGATCATCTTTTGGATGATCATTTTGTCGACAGTTGCTCCTATTACACTTGTGACACACTTCTTTCT
>LR880971.1:145613895-145632315 GCA_904067115.1 Aegilops sharonensis | reverse complement strand
CCCCCTTTTTTTAGATATCTACTATGTTCGGTATCTCACAAAAATAATTTACTGTCAGAAACCTACAACTTCAAATAGCTTTTGTGTTTTATTTTGTTTTGAATGTTGTGTGCAAGAAGGGCCTTTTGAGACATAGGGGGCTATTCTCGATGAGCCCCATGAGTCTACACTGCACTGCATTTAAAGGCGATAGGAGGTGAATTGTAAGACTAAAAGCAACAATTCGGCTTTTGACGAGTACTACGAAGCAAAGCTTGAACAAAGTGGCATCCTTTTCAGGCCATCGTATTGAAACGATGTGCTATAGCTCCAATACTCAAAGTGCTTTCATCAAGAAAAGGAGTATCCATGATAACTTCATGTACGTCTGCAACTTGGCTCATTGGCTGCACCGCAATAAAGCTCTATCCTTGCTATTCAAGCTTGACATCAAGAAAGCTTTCGACTCTGTGAGATGGGATTATTTAATGGATTTACTTCGTCACCACCAGTTCCCAAGCCGGTTTCGAGATTGGGTCTCCGCCCTCCTTTCCACGGCCTCATCTAGAGTTTTGCTAAATGGTGTTACTGGTGATCCAATTAAGCATGGGCGTGGTCTTCGGCAGGGGGATCCTCTCTCCCCTCTGCTTTTTGTCCTCACTATTGACCCACTCCATCACATTCTCGCCAAGGCTACCGATCAAGGCCTTCTGCATCCTCTTCATGGTTGGCCCATTCGTGCATCCTTGTATGCGGATGATGCTGCTATCTTTGTTGCGCCGATCAAGGAAGATATCCACTTCTTGGCTTCGACTCTAAGCTCCTTTGGGGAGGTTACCGGCTTGGTCACCAACTGCGCCAAAAGCCTTGTGGCACCCGTTTGTTGCGGCAACATCAACCTTGACGACGTTTTGCAGGCCTTCCCGGCGGTCCAGACTACCTTCCCCATGCGATATCTTGGTCTTCCGCTGTCGGTCACAAGACTAAAGCGTATCCACGTTCAGTATTTGGAGGACAAGCTGGCTGGAAAGCTTCCACCTTGGTCGGCTATACATGTAGCTACGCCGAGGCGCATTGTTTTGGTCAAGGATGTGCTCACTGCCATTGCCATTTACCACCTAACGCCTCTTGACCTTCTGGTTGAAGTGATGAAGAAGATCGATAGCCTCCAGCGTGCCTACCTTTGGGCGGGTTGTGATAAGATGACCGACAGAAAGTGCAAGGTTAATTAGGACCTCGTCTGCAAGCCCAAGATTTATGGTGGACTAGGAGTGCTCAACCTCCAGAAGTTTGCGACCGTGCTACGCTTGCGTTAGCTCTGGCACGAATGGGATGATCCACCTAAGAATTGGTCTGGCTAGGAACGCCTTGTACTAGCAACAACAAAGATCTCTTCGCCGCTACCACACGGGTGTGCATCGGAGATGGAAACAAAGCTAAGTTCTGGGAATCTCCATGGCTGGACGGCCTCCGGCCTAAAGACATTGCACCAAAGATTTTTGAGTTGTCAAAAAAGAAAACGTGACTGGTCAAGAAAACTCTTGACAATAACCTTTGGATCAGCCATATTGACACTCAGCAGGGGTTAACCTTGGCTCATATTCAGGAATTCGCAACCCTGTGGGGGATGCTTGCTGATGTAACCCTCAACCAGGGAAGCCAAGACATCATAACTTGAAAGTTCACAAACAGTGCGAGTACTCCGCCTCCTCGGCTTACATGGTGCAATTTGCCTGTCTCTCCTTTGTCCAATGAATGCTACAATCTGGAAGATGTGGGCTCCACCCAAGTGCAAATTTTTTGCTTGGTTGATCTTCCAAAATCGTGTCTGGACAATCGATCGTTTACTGCGGCGAGGTTGGCCAAGCTGCAATTTGTGCCCTCTCTGCAAGCAAGTGTAAGAATCTGTTGCTCACCTCCTATTCTAATGTAGGTTCACTGTTTAGATTTGGACCGAAATTTGCACTTGGCTTGGCATCCTTGATTCCTCACCAATGATTTGGCCTCATGAAGACTCAGTTAGAGATTGGTGGCTCAAGGCGGTTAATGGTGGAGGTGGCTGCTGGAAGGCCATCGCCTCCTTGATGATGCTTGTCTCGTAGGAAATTTGAAAGGAGCGCAACGGAAGAATTTTTCAAAATGTCTCTGCCCCGACCTCCATTGTTATCGCAAAAATCAAAGAGGTCCATCTCTGGTCTTTGGCGGGAGCCAAACAGCTTAGTACTGTTATGCCGCAAGAGTAGACCTTTTTCTTTTTGCCGCCTCGTGGCTTATGTCTAAACCTTCTTCTTAACCAATGAAAATGGCAAGTCTTTTGCCTTGTTTCAAAAAAAATGTGCTACAGCTACCACTTGGTAGCACTTCAGGATTAACTGCAGCAGCCGAACTCATACCAAGGCATATCAGTAGAAGACAATTGCCACTAATCTTGCACTAGAATCCTCAATATGACATTCAGTCAAATCACGCAAAGGCGCCTCCGTTTCTGCAAAGTACAACCAACTGAAATCAGATATCTTCGCACCGATGTAAACCCGCACCACACAACCAAATAAGGCGAATGATCTGTCTCCTCCCGAGTCGGAACGCAGGAGAACACGGCAATGCATAGGTTCATGAAACAAGCGCAGCCCGCGGCACAGGGTTTGTCAAATTCTGGAGTCTAAACGGCTACTACGCCAAAAGAGCTGTACAACTTGCAACCAGGCATCACGATGAGGCAGACTCCAACAAACAGACCAGCTATCCCACCCGGAATTTAAAACCCCAAACACATAGTACTTGTTGCTTTTGGCACTACGAATCGAACACCTCAGGGTGAATTCTTCGCAGAATCGAGAAATTGTACTCCGCTACATCGAGTCTTGATGACGGTGGAGAAGGTTTGGCTTGGACAAGATGTAGCTGGAGACTTCTCGTGCCGCCTATGTGGACGAAGGGCCATGGTGCTGCGGCTTTCCTGATACTTCGGCATCGTGACCGTTATCATCAGCTTCGCACTGAAATGGAGAGTTCAGCAAGGAAGACCATTAGCAATGAGAAATGGTTTCAGCTAAGGATGTTTAGAGATGGCAATGGCTGTGCTTTGCTATTGAAAAAAGATGACATGATGTTGATTCAGCTACAAGGTTTGCACAGAAGACTAGATAAAGAATCTAATGCATCAGGACACCATAACATTGTCATCAGCTTCGCACCGAAGGGAGTTCAGCATGGAAGATCATTAGCAGTGAGAAATGGTTTCAGCTAATGCTGTCTACAGATGCCAATGGCTGTACTTTGGCTAGAGAGAAAAATAAGACATGGTGTTTGATTCGGCTACCAGCTTGCACAGAAAACTAGGTACAGAATCTAATGCATCAGGACACCATAAAAATAATCAGTGTACAGGACACAAGAATTTCACGTACCAGATCGGAAAGCATATCAATGGTGAGTGCTGCGTCGAATTCATTGGCCTTCAGTGCTTCAAGAATGAAGTCAGCAGACACATCTGGGAACATCAGCGAGAGAGATTCCACCACGGCGAGATGGTTACCCGCGTGACTTGCCTCAGCAGCTTCTCCTTTTGATGATGACTCAGTAGAGATGTTGATCTTTCCTAGGCTTTCAGCATAGTCATCAAAAGAAAGGGACTCTGGGAGTTGATACCCGGCAGACTTGTCCGCAGTCTCATTCTTTTCAGTCTCATCTACTTGCTTCTCAGGGTCCTTCTTTCCTTTCAAGCTTTCCGCAAACGGAGACTTGGAGGCAGGCACGAAAGGAGTGGCATGCGGATTCAACTGAAAAGACCGCTCCATTGCTCGAGATTCAGCAGACCTATCAAAACAATCAAGGAAACATAAGTATTGTGCAAACAGCCGTGAACTCATGACTCATCAGTTATCATATTACTACACTTTGCATGCATATCAAATTATGTCGAGAATGTAACTCGTTCGCTCTGATATAAAAACACTTCAATGAGTGCAAAAGGGAATGCATTATTCAGAGAAAATTAGATGAAATCCATCTCCACATTATTCATCAGCCTAAGCTGACGATTCTTCATGTGAGTTATAATCCTCAGAATTGATAATATCAACATATAGTAGCTTGCCACAATACAGTACAGAGTACACTACGCATGGAGAACGTATCACGTCTTAGGTAAAATATACATCAATCAAAGATGATCAGATACTTTGGTGAGTGCAAAATGGTATTCATTATTCAGAAAAAAATAGATGAAATCCATCTCCACATTATTCCATCAGCGTAAGCTGTTGATTCTTCATGTGAGTTACGAGTTACGACCCTCGGAATTCAAAATATCAAAACATAATAGTTGGCCAGAATACACTAGAGAGTACATTGGGTGCGAAAAATGTATCACACCGTAGGTTGGGTATGCATCAATCAAAGAAGCTCACACACTGATATATAAGAGCCTACTTACTTACGGGACAGCAAACTTAGGGGTTTCATGCCATGGGTGCGCAATTCTATCTATGGACTGAGCAACAAGAACCTAGCTAACAGCAACTGGACGTTAAGTCTCTTTTAAGAAAAAAATACAGCAAGTGGATGCAGCTTGCACTTGATAAAAATGATTCCGCATATTAGTTCGGCATAACAGAGTAACTGACATCCCTTGGATACACGAAAGAAATTATCAACAGTTACAGGATATAACTACCTAATAAAAGCAGAGCAGGAATAGTATGCCAGAAAATCGTAGCTGAAACCCCAAATAAATAATACTCCCTCCGTCCGGAAATACTTGTCGAAGAAATGCATAAAAATAGATGTATCTAGAACTAAAATATGTCTAGATACATCCATTTCCCCAACAAGTATTTCCGGACGGAGGGAGTATTTCATTAACCTACTGTATACAACTATACAAGCTCCAATGCAGGCACCCGAATTTTAACCAGCAAGTTACAACATTATCGTCACATTCTCAAGGAACAAGCGCAGCCATTAATCTCACAGCAAGACTCAATCACAGGGATGAAGCAACTCTTAGCCCCGTACATACTGAACGAAAATAGAACACGACGGGGAATCGAATCTACTTCGTGATGCCATTCAACCGACCGCACCATCCATTTCAGCAAGACTGGGTCGCCGCGAAGCACGCCCGAATGCTAACGACTACGCAATCGACTACTGAGACCAGAGCAAGCTACCAGGAAGCATAAGCTCCCCGATAACCAATCTCGGGTTCCCGATCCCCCCGCTTCACCGGAAAAAATCCAGCACCAAGCGAGCGATTCCATGATCCCTCGGTCTCGCTTCGAATCCGCGACCATGAACCCCGCCGAAGCACCGCAAACACCCCCGCAACAGAAGGAAAGAATTCGAGCGCGACGAAGCAACCTAAGCTACCGCCGCCGCGCGCGGCGAGATTGCCCGGCCTCGCCGGGATCGCGAATCGAACGGGCGGCGACACAGCGAGAGGGGCCACCGGGGCGGGAGGGGGCGGCCGTACCTCGACGCCGACGGGGGAGCGGGGAGGGGGAATGCGCGAAACCCTAGGTCGGTCGCGCGTCGGTCTTCGTTCGTCGTCGCCGGCGTCGCGCTCGCTTCCGTCGGGCTGGAGCCAGGGGTGGGGTAATAAAGGAGGGGGGGGGGGGGGGGGGGGGGAGAGGGGGGGGGGGGGGGGGGGGGGAGAGGGGGGGGGGGGGGGGGGGGGGAGAGGGGGGGGGGGGGGGGGGGGGGAGAGGGGGGGGGGGGGGGGGGGGGGAGAGGGGGGGGGGGGGGGGGGGGGGAGAGGGGGGGGGGGGGGGGGGGGGGAGAGGGGGGGGGGGGGGGGGGGGGGAGAGGGGGGGGGGGGGGGGGGGGGGAGAGGGGGGGGGGGGGGGGGGGGGGAGAGGGGGGGGGGGGGGGGGGGGGGAGAGGGGGGGGGGGGGGGGGGGGGGAGAGGGGGGGGGGGGGGGGGGGGGGAGAGGGGGGGGGGGGGGGGGGGGGGAGAGGGGGGGGGGGGGGGGGGGGGGAGAGGGGGGGGGGGGGGGGGGGGGGAGAGGGGGGGGGGGGGGGGGGGGGGAGAGGGGGGGGGGGGGGGGGGGGGGAGAGGGGGGGGGGGGGGGGGGGGGGAGAGGGGGGGGGGGGGGGGGGGGGGAGAGGGGGGGGGGGGGGGGGGGGGGAGAGGGGGGGGGGGGGGGGGGGGGGGGAAGGAGGGGGGGGGGGGGGGGGGGGAAAGAAGGTGACGGGGGGAAGCCAGGAGGAGGGTGGGGGTGGTGGTGGGCCCCGCGCGACGTGGTAGGGGGACGTGGACCGTCGGATGCCGGTGCCGTTCGTGGATGGACGGAGGAGATGGCGTGGGCAGGGGTTTCCTCCCCTTCCGCTATTAATTGGGGGGTGGCTTTTTCTGGGAATGGCAGCGCGTTTTTGCTTTGGGGCAGAAAGAGGGGTGTGCGTCACGCGTGTTTGCTGAGTGAATGAGTACTGGCACGCACAAGCAACATTCACGTGCCCCTCGTTCGGCTTGTACCACGGTGGTTCTGATATTTACCACATGGTCTTTTTTTTTTTGCGGGTGATGTTTACCACATGGTTATGGTGATGTGATGAGATTTCTGCAATCCGACGGCGATGATATCTTCGGATCTTGATCTTGTTCGTTTTGATTCGATGAAACGTCGAGGGCGGTTCGACGTGAATGCTACACCGGGTACAACCCTTCGCTTTGTTGAAATATTTGGTAGTAAATGCCTCGCATTGAAATTTATTTAGTGGTAATTGTTTCATTGCCAATGAATATCATCTATCTAAACTTGAGCCTAAATCTATTGAAATGTTTCTTTTTGGTTATGGAGCGAGTTCACAATCATATAGAATCCGTCGCAAATCCAGTGCGTGTGTTCACTAGTGACGTGTAATTTGATAAATCTAATGACTCTCTAGTAGCATGAACGGGTCATCTTGAACAATAAAGTGCTCTCAGAGGAAAAGGGCTCCTGCCCAGGCTTCATTTCATCGGAACGAAACCATACAGAGTAGCATGAATGGGTCATCCTGAACGAGCAAGTGAGTTGTTGAAAATAATACATAGTGATGTATGTGGGCCAATGATCACACCAGGGCGCGGTGGATATTTCTACTTCGTAACTTTCACTTATGACTTGAGTAGGTAAGGTTATATATCTATTTAATGAAGCACAAGGTTGAGACTTTTGAAAAGTTCAAGGAATTTTAGAACGAAGACAAAAATTATAGTGATAAAAAGATCAAGTTTCTATGATCAAATCGCGGAGGTGAATATCTGAGGCATGAGTTTAGTCAGCATCTTAGTGCTCGTGTGATTATTTCACAACTTACACCTCCTGGAACTACACAGAGGAATGGAGTGTCTGAGAGGCATAACCGAACTTTGTTAGACATGGTTAGGTCTATGATGTCTATTCACGATCTACCTTTATCCTTTTGGGGTCACGCACTAGAAACTGCAACTTATACACTAAAGAGAGCATGGTCAAAGTTTATTAAGACAACACCGTATGAGTTATGACATGGGAAGAAACCCAGATTATCGCATCTCAAAATCTGGGGTCGTGATGCAGATGAATACACAAAATGTTTACAACCAACCAAGCTCGAACCCAGATCAGACAAATGTTACTTTGTAGGTTATCTAAGGAAACAACCGGGTATTCCTTCTACCACTCATCCGACGACAAAGTGTTTGTTGCGAAAAATGGAGACTTTCTCGAGAAAGAATTTCTCACTAAAGGAGTGAGTGGGAGGACAGTTCTACTTGAGGAGATTAATGAACCTTCAGAGACAATTAGTAGGACTGAAGAACCGGAGGTCGTTCCATCAATTATTCCTACAACCGAACCACAAGTTACCACAACGGTAGTGGAGACTTCGTTGTAGTCTGTAACTGAACCGCGTAGGTCAAGTAGAGTTAGTGAATCACCTGAGTGCACTACAAAAAAAATACACTCCCGTGATGATACGTGTTTGTCACAGTAGGTCGCGTTTTTTGTCATGCATGTACATCGATGACAAATTTATGACAGAATCAAGATAGTCATACTTGTGTTGTCGTAGAAGTGTTCCATGACATTACCAAAATTATCATCACGGAAGTGTCCACTTCCATGACGATAAATCGCGTGGCACAGAAATGCTTTCGTCAAGGGTGACCGACACGTGGCATCCACCGTAATGGAACGCCGTTAAGCTATCGGGTCGGATTTTGGATCCGATAACCCTTTAACAGCCACGACCAATGCCGATTTTCCACGTGTAAAATTCTCATTGGCTGACGGATCCACGCGCCAGCTCCGCGTTGGCACGGGTGTCACTCATCCAACAGTTGAGATGGGCCTATGATATGTTGGCACGTGGACCGGCCCAAAAGTGGCCCACAAAGTTTAAATGGGCCGGCCCAACCGAAGGCCCATAAGATTTAGCGGACCATAATGGGCCGACCCAGCTAAAGGCCCACAAAATTTAGCGGACCATAATGGGCCGGCCCAGCTAAAGCCCCACACGATTTTGCAGACCATAATGGGCCGGCCCAGCTAAAGGCCCACAAGATTTTGCGGACCACAATGGGCCGGCCCAGCTAAAGGCCCACAAGATTCTGCAGACCATAATGGGCCGGCCCATCTAAAGGCCCAACATTCTCTGTCAAATCGGCCCGTCAATGGCCTGACCTAAACTTGTCATCAACGCGGCCCATGGTCACTTCTAGCCCGTTAACAGTCCGCTAAGTAATTGGGCCGAATTACGGCCCGATGTATTTCCGGCCTATTAAAGGTCCGGCTTCATTTGGGCCCATTTACAGGCCATCAAAACTTTTGGCCCATAAATGACCGTGAAGGATTTGGGTCATATTCGGCCATGTCTGACATTCGGCCTGTTAGAGGCCCGCTATAGATTTGGGCCACTTTCGGCATGTTGTCATTTTCGGCATGTTAACGCCGGACGTAAACCATGGGCCATATGTGGCCCAACGTCATATCGGGCCCATTAACGGCCCATATAAAGATGACGATAATCTAGCCCGACCGAAGTTCCGGCCTGTTAAAGGCCCGTGTATTAGGTCGGCGCATTTACGGCCGGTCCGAATTTCGGCCTGTCAAAGATTCGCATCGCAAATGGGCCACCATTTCGGCCTGCTAAGTCCAGTGGGTTATTTGGCACAATCAGGGCCCAATCTCGCTTTCGGTCTATTAAAGGCCCATGGTTTTTATGGGCTCGAGATATTTACACCTGTAAACGGCCTATTTTTACTGAGGGCCCAAATTATGTTTAGGCCTGTTAAAGGCCCACTAGGGCACATGCCTACCAGAAAAATATGAAAGCTTATGCTGATTTAGGCCCAGATATTTTTAGTGTGCTACATGCCAATTTTGGCCCGTAATCGTTTTTAGCCCAATTGGAATGGGCTCGACGAATGTTGGCATGTTGGGCTCCTACGAAGCTTTCGGCGAATACATTACTAAGATAAACCTACACTATACAAAAATAGTGTCGTAATTACTGCAGCCTGTGGCAGCATCATAAATGTTGTATCACAACAAAATAAATTCCAACCATACAACAAAAGGCCTGTTGGCATAAAGTTTACAGTCCTTCCAGATAAAAGCACCATCAGATGTATAGAAGCACATATCATTTGACCTGAGTGCTAATGTTTCGGGCTGTAGAATCTGATGGAGCAGCACGACCTCCACCTTTTTTCCGCTATTGCTCTTGAACAACAAAGCGAATGTCTGATAGTCTGGTTTCAAAACCATTCATATCTTGACGACCTTTCTCAACCACTATTCTTGTTTCCGAAACAACGTCCGTTAGGGATTGGACTTGTGTCTGGAGCACAGATATATCACTCTGTCTAGCAGGAAGATTTTGTTCAGTAGGCAATTTGGACGAGGTTACCTTGACAACCAACCCAGAATTACGCAGGAAGGTGCTTTTTGCACTGTTAGTGGAGAGATACTGACGCACTGCAGCAAGAGGTGACATTGTGCCTGTAGTAGCCTCATCACCTTCAGGTGGTTGTGGCTGTTCAATCATTTGTTCCATAGCTTCCTGAAAGTTTGAACTTGTAGATTAGTGTACCAGATAAGTTACTAATGAGAAAAAAACAAACAAAGTAGGTTAAACGTTTATACATAACTTATTTTGGTGAACTACTGTAATACATTAGCATGTATTGTAGTGCCAACTACATAATAAAATCACTTTTGAAACATATGTCCATGTAGCATGCCTATTGTATTGTCTATTTCCTCACATTCGTTGACATCTAAGGATAAAGAGACATGGTTTAAAGTAGGATGAACATAGTATGACATCATTCATATCATGGGCAAACAGATATAAAACAAACATGCTATTTTATCATTGTGTGCGCACGTGAACATAACAACTAGATTACAGATCAAGACCAAAATAATATCCTTCATCTCTTTTAAACCATGTAAGGTGAAATGATACGTTAAGACAACTGTGTATAAAAGTGAATAGAGTAACTGACATTGGCTGCAAACCAAGTAGTTAAATGAACACATCACAGTACCAATCAGTTCAAGGCAGGAGGAGTAAGGACTTACATCAGCGGCTTGAACTGGTGTGCTCATGCCCTTCATCTTGCTGGTGTGGCAATCCTTGAAGATTTGCACTGCATTCGGTTCAGGTTCTTTTTGGTCCGCACGGGCTTTCATCTGTATTTGGAACAAGTCAATATAGATACGATAATATGGCACAAAAAGAAGAAGGAAGTAGCAGCTATTTACAAGAGCCTCGCAGTGTGCAATATAGCTACGAGATCCTGTTGTCTGTTGGAATTTCACTTTAGAACGGTTGATTTTGTTCTTCAAACAGTTAGCCTAGAAGAAGATACACTTGTAAGGCACATACATAAATACAAGTTCAATATGTGGTCTGATCAAATACATATAGCCTACCTGATACTTTGGATCAGACCAGTGTTTAACGAGGGCTGCCCAGTCTTCATCTGTAATATATTCCACTGGAGATGTTTGGGCGATTTCATTGTTAGCCTTGCCTTCAAAGTGAGATTTTCTAAGGTGATACCGATACTATCGCAGAGCAGACTGAAAAACATGAGTGCATGCTTGTTTAGTTGCATCATCTTTCGGATCCAACTTGAACCTCATTTGTTGAAAAAAGAATGTGAGTCTTATTAGGAGGAAGCTAGAAAGTATGGGACAGAGCAAGACAATATTACTAATTGCGATGAATAACATTACTTATGGATAGATGGTCAAGGAAGGTGTTAAACTGGGTATTGTCTTTCTCATTCCTGTACTGGATCCACGTTGGGAGGATACATGCATGACACCTAACGGCAGCGGCTGCCTCTGATACTAACTTGGCTGACTCTATAGCATCACGTGGCCTTTTTAAACCTGCCTCAAAATGGATCTCCATTCTTCCTCCTTTAGATTTTGTTAATCTGTCAAGCATTATCCCTGATGTCTGTTTCCGCTTGTGCCGTGGTGCTAGTTCAACAACGAATATGGAAAGTGTTAGTGTACATCAAACTGTGAAAGTACATATAAAGGAGCATGCAACTGCAACTTGACTCGGTCAGGTACCGTCTTGGTGTTGATGCTCATGAGGTTCATCTAATCTTGTCAAGTCCTGTTGTGTCAGCAGTGCTTCGGAAGTAGTGTTAGGTGTGAAGGCAGCTTGGGAACTGGCCAGTTCCGGAGCAAACGAACGAGTAACTGGTTGAGATGTTGGTACAGTTGAAGCGGATGCTGCAGCTGATGGAGCAGGTGATACTGTGTTTGTAGATTTAGCCGGTGGACTTGGACCTTCTACTGCACTATAAGTACCAGCAGAATCTCGACGGCAGAACCTTTTCCGTTTCACCCGACGAGTAACAGCACTCCCTACTATATTATTTTCCTTGCTCTTTTTTGACTTTGCCATGTCAAGCTGTACCCACAACACAAAATAATAAAATCACTCTTCAGAACTCATTGATGCATGATACATACAAGCAATACTTTGATGTAAGACAATCGTATGAGGATGGAATATGTAAGAAAAATAGGACGGCATGACATATTCACAGCTACGATGTGCAAACTAAGCAGAAGGATTTTCAAGAAAATAGAAGTAATGCAAGCTAGACACCATATGAAAGATGCAACCAATATTACTCTGCCAAGTTAAAAGTGTCTTGTCATAAGTGGCAATTCGAAAAATTAGAAGCAGTACAATGTAGAAATCAATGCAAGATGCAACCACTATCAAACTACCATGTTAAAAGCGTTCAATCATGAGTGACTGATGCGGGATACACAATAGTAGTACTTTGATGTAAGAACATGGTATGATAGATAGATGCAGTGTATTCTAGACACAGAAAGCCATGTCATATGCACATGTATAACGTATAAACTCAGCAGGTGCAATTTAATCAAAATAGAAGAAATACAGGCTAGACAACATATGCAACATGAAACCAATTATCACACTGTCAACTTAGAGCAAGCACCTGCGATGGTGGAGTACGGGAGATGAACTCATCATGTAGACTTGGGACTTCAACTTCATTAGCAGTAGCAGGAAAATCTAGAGAGTCTCTGTTTGCGTCGGTGCGGAGGACCACCAACATCCCCTAACTTACTCTTTTCCTTCCTATTTTCTGATATTGCCTTATGAAGTCAAAACCACAAGAAGATAATAAAATTAGCTCTGCATAACTGGTTGATGCATGATACAGACGAACACTACTTTGATGTAAGGCAAGCGCAGGATAGGAGGATGGAATATATACAAAAAAGACATCGTTTCGTATTCACACGTACGATAGGAGGATGGAATATGTATGAAAAAATAGTAAGCAGAAGGCATTTCAACAAAATTAGAAGAAATGAAAGCTAGGCACCATATGAACATGCAACCAATATCACTCTATCAGGTAAAAAGTGTCTCTTCGTAAGTGCCATTTCAAGAAATTAGAAGCAGTACAAGCTAGAAGACAATGCAAGATGCAACCTACATCACAGTCCCAAGTTAAATGTGTCTTATGGGTAAGTGATCGTTGCAGGTATAAGTTGTAAGCTACGCAGATGCAATTCAACATAATCAGAAGCAATACAAACTAGACATCATACGGAAAACGCAACCACATATAACAGTTCCAAGTAAGAGCAAGCACCTGTGATGGTGGAGTAGGGGAGATGTGCTCATCATGTACACGTATGTTCTAGAAACAGGAACACGTGTCATATTCACAGGCATTATGTGTAAAGTAAGCATATGCAATTCAAGTTAGAAGCAATACAAGCTAGACATCATACGCAACATGCAACCACATATAATAGTGTCAAGTTAGAGCAAGCACATGTGATGGTGGAGTAGGGGAGATGTGCTCATCATCTACACAGCTACGTTGACTGTCCAGCCTTGTGTTGTCTTACGAATCTTGTTGGGAGGATGGCGGAGTAGAATCTGTAGAGACCCCCTGTTTGAGTTGCTTCGAAGGACCACCATCATCCACTGCCGGACTAATTTCCTTCAGTTGTAATGATTTTGCATTGTGAAGTCAAACAGATAAGAAAAAGGAATAAAATTCGCTCTTCAGAACTCATTCATGCATGATACTGACGAACACTACCCTGATGAAAGGCAAACACATGATGCAAGGATGGAATATGTATGAAAACAGGATGGTGTGACATATTCACACCTATGATGTGGTAACTAAGCAGAAGGCATTTCAACAAATTAGAAGCACTGCAAGCTAGACACCATATGAAAGATGCAACCAATATAACTCTGTCAAGTTCAAACTTTATGGTGTTTCAACAAATTAGAAGCAGTACATGCTAGAAATCATATGCAAGACACAACCAATATCATAGTGGCGACTTAAAGGTGCCTTATCATAAGTGACTGATGCGGGATATGCAAGAATAGTAGTCTGATGTACAAACAGGAACACATGTCATATTCACAGGCATTATGTGTAAAGTAAGCAGATGCAATTCAACAAAGTTAAAATCAATACAAGCTAGACATCATAGCAACATGCAACCACATATAATAGTGCCATGTTAGAGCAAGCACCTGTGATGGTGGAGTAGGGGAGATGTGCTCATCATCTACACAGCTACGTTGACTGTCTAGCCTTGCGTTGTCTTGCGAATCTTGTTGGGAGGATGGTGGAGTAGAATCTGTAGAGAACCTCCATTTCAGTTGCTCGGAAGGACCACCATCATCCAATGCCTTGCTAATTTCCTCCAGCTTTATTGATTTTGCATTGTGAGGTCATACCGACAAGAAAAAGGAATATCATTCGCTCTTCAGAACTCATTCATGCATGATACTGACGAACACTCTCTGATGAAAGGCAAAGTCATGATACGAGGATGGAATATGTACGAAAAAATGGACGGCTTGACATATTCACACCTATGATGTGGTAACTAAGCAGAAGGCACTTCAATAAATTAGAAACACTGCAAGACACCATATGAAAGGTGCAATCAATATCACTCTGCCAAGTTAAAACTGTCTCGTCATAGGTGGCGTTCATCAAACTAGAAGCAATACATGCTAGAAATCATATTCAAGACGCAAACCAATATCACACTGCCAACTTAAAGGTGTCCCATCATAAGTGACTGATGCAGGATACACAAGAAGAGTAGTTTCATGTAAGAACATGGTGTGATAGATAGATATAGCATGTACCAAAAACAGGAAAGCGTGTCATATTCACATGTATCATGTGTAAGCTAAGCAGATGTAGTTTACACTAATTAGGAGCAATACGAGCTAGACACCATATGCAACATGCAACCATATATCACACTGCGAAGTTAGAGCAAGCACCTGTGATGGTGGTGTAGGGGAAGTGCGGTCTTCAGGTACAGAGCTACGTTCAATATCTTCATTTAGGCTTGCTGTTTCTTGAGAATTATGTGGAGAGGATGAAATTGCATTCTTTATAAGAGTATTGCGTCTCATATTAACCCACGCGCGTGACTGTCTCATCATAAGCGATAGATGCAGGATACACAAGAACAGTAGTTTGATGTAAGAACATGGTGTGATAGGCAGATGTAGTATGTACCAAAAACAGGAAGGCATGTCATATTCACATGTATAATGTGTAAGCTAAGGAGACGCAATTTAACAAATTAGGAGCATTGATGAGGGATACACAAGAAAAGTAGTTTGATGTAAGAACATGGTTAATAGAAAGACGTAGTATGTACCAAAAACAGGAAGGCATGTCATATTCACAGGTATAATGTGTTAACTAAGCAGATGCAATTTACCCTAATTAGAAGCATTACAAGGTAGACACCATATGCAACATGCAACCACATATCACACTGCCAAGTAAGAGAAAGCACCTGCGATGGTGGTGTGGGGGAATTGCGGTGATCAACTAGAGAGCTACGTTGACTATGTTCATTTAGCCTTGCTGTTTCTTGAGAATCATGTGGAGAGGATGACACTGCACTCTTTAAACGAGTAGGGCGTCTCACAGTAACCCACTCGGGTGACTGTCTCATCATAAGTGATTGACGAGGGATACAAAAGAGCATTAGTTTGATGTACGAACATGGTTAATACACATATGTAGTATGTATCAAAAACAGGAATGCATGTCATTATCAAAGGTATAATGTGTAAAGTAAGCAGATGCAATTTAACGAAATTGGAAGCAATACAAGCTAGACACCATATGCAACATGCAACCACATTTGACAGCGCGAAGTTAAAGCAAGCACCTGGGATGGTTGTGTGTGGCAATTGAGATCATCAGCTGCAGAGCTACGTTTACTGTCTCCAACTGCTGACATTGCACCCATTAGAGCGCTGAAACGCTTAGTGCTTATCTTCGCATTACACTGGAGCGACTTCTGTCTTTTCTTTTCTGCATTCATCAACACTGCATCAGAGTCTGAAATACCCATGCATAAAAAAACAATAGTGTGAGTATGGGTGAAGTGTGTGCACAATTAGTACAGTGTAAAGGTAGCAGATAGCAGGTCGGTGATAAATAAATGACGGGAGACATATGATAGCTCTACAACATGCATGGCACACTAAATTACTACGGGATTCTATGAAAATAAAAGTCGACTAAAAGCAAATAGGTCAGTCCATTTTTTCTGCACCGTCCGATGCACAAAGAACGGGCAGATCGCCTTCATCTACCTCCAGCCAGTCAGTGTTGACGATCTTCCTCGAAACGCCAGCGACCACCGGCTCAGTATTCCTCCCCTGCCTGCGCCCTCCCCTCGACCTCACCGCACCGCCGTGCTTGGCACCACCCCCCGGCCATCCATTCAAGCCCCGCCGACCTCCAGATCGGGCGCAAGCAGCTCCTGTGCCCCACACCCCTATGATAGGCACCGATGCGCCGCTTCCCCGGGGAACAGGCGGACTAGGTGCTCCGCGCGCCTAAGCGGGTGCTGCTTCTTTTAATTGCGGTTCGACTGACCCTGAATTGAAATCCAGGCGGGCTACTGACCTCTAGCAAAGGTGAAATAGTAAAAGGGAGGAAACCTTGTGCATTTAGTATCACGAAGAAGATGCAGTAAGAAGTGCTCAACTAGTTTCTTTCGTGGGATGAATACGGTGTGAGCAGAGACGTAAGATTTGCACGAATAAGGGAAGAGGAGTACCTCTTTCTGCTGGCAGTGTTGTGTCCTCCTTCTGTTTTTCCGTCGATCTTCTTGTTGTTCGCTGGAAACCAGAAGTTGTGGAGGACGGTGCAGCCTTGGACGAACCCATGGCCAAGTTGTTGAGTGTGGTCCGGTGGCCGTCTGTCGGCGGCGGGGAAGCAGATCCGAGGCGGCGAACAAAGCGTAGCGGGAACAGCTCCAGTGCGGTGGACGGTTGCGATAGTGGAGCCGCATCAGTGAGGCGCAGGACAGTGTGGTCAGAGTGGTTCTGGTACGGCGCACGTCGGCGTCGGCGTCGGCGTCGTGGAGGCAGCTTTGCCTCGGCTTCAGCTGCTAAGTCCTTGAGGGCGTTGTGGTTGCGGTTGCGTTGGACGATGATGTCGGGGTACCGGCTCCGGCGTGATGGAGGAGGGCGGCGGTGGATTGGCCGCTATGGGGTGGAGGACGGAGGAGGCTAGGGTTTCGCGGCTGGTAGAGAGGGAGTTTTCGTGCCCATGGAGTATGAATGGGGAAACGGAGGGAGGCGGGGAACTAAGGGGGAACAATGTTTCGGTTTGAGACGTGCTTGTTTGAAATTTGGGGAAAGTTACAAACTTTGCCCCCATCTAAAATTTCGGACATATTGCGGATTGGGGGTAGGACAGTCATGTCAGGTGTCCCAAATGTTGGCGGGATAGATTTCGGCCGAGTGCATGGGTGTTTAGGCGCCCATGGCGTATGAATGCTTCTCGGAGGCGGTTGAGACTGGCGTCTTGGTGAAGTTACAAACCTACCCCGGTTTAGACCTTTGGACATCGGGCCGATAGGCTACATGGGCCAGAGTCAGGATAGTAATTTCCTACCACCAAAACATTAGTCTCGCGCGGTTTTGGGTGACCAGAGGCCTATTTGGCGCTTCGTTCAATATTTGGGAGCAGAAGCATTAACATTTTCGGCTCTCTTGAATTGAACTTTCAGGATTTGTCAAACTTCACAAATCTTTACTCTTGAAAATCCTAAAGCTACGATTATTTTGGAATGGAGGGGGTACATTTGAATATACATTGTACACGAGTATATATTAAAAAATATGCAACTTACCTCAGTTCTTGCATGGTTCCAAATATAATCTCCTTGGTTGCAAAAAAAAGTTAGATATGCGTATGAATATATATAGCATGTTCAAACTCACAACAAAGATTGATGCCCCCTTTTACATCTGATTTACAAATGCCATTATGTCGGGTTCAAATAGACGAATGCACTTCCTATGAATTCGAATCTTCGAAACCCCCTTTATGTTGAATTCGACATGTATTCTATTTCGTAGCTAGAAATTTGGAATGTATCCATGCAAGTGACAAATGTATAAAGTGCTTCACACTAACAACATGGAGTGCACTAATTAATGTTTATATATGAATTGCAAAAGCATCCATTGCTTGTATTTCAAACCGCTCTCAGTCTATGGATCGATAATATTAAATAAACACATGCACATGCTAGAATTCAATAGAGTATGGGTGTCTGATAGACCTATTTTTGTCCATACGCAATTTGCAAGATTCATGATCTTATCCAAAAATAATAATCCCAATTATATTTTAATTTAATGCGTAGAACCGCCTTTTACACGTAGATGCACTATGCCTCGCCCCGTTCTCACAAACGCGTTATATATCTCTCTATCTAACGCATAAGTGCACACACTTTATATGCATCGGCATTTATCTTTCACACATGCTCACAATCTCTCTCAGGGTGTCGGGGTGTCTCACGCACATGCTCTCTCTGTTTCTCTCTCTCTCTCTCTCTCTCTCTTTCTGACTACTAT
>LR880971.1:145567877-145610917 GCA_904067115.1 Aegilops sharonensis | reverse complement strand
GGGGGCTAGAGGGATGGCCGGTGCGGCGGCGGACCGGCGGTGGGGAGTGGTTTCAGGGAGGGCGGGCCGGCCGCGGGCGGCAGGGGCTGGCGGTTCGGCCGGTGGTGGCTGGCGGCTCAGGGGGGGTGGAGTTTGATGATAAACTGAGGCCCTTGATTTCGTATCCAACGGCTGGAAAAATCTAATGACCAGAGATGAAAAAGTCAGTCGACTGACGTGTAGCCTCACACCGCACGTACACATGCACGCACGCATGTAGGCGTGCAACACTGACACGTACACATAACGTACACACACACGCATGCTGGCGTGCAACACTGACACGTACACATGCACTCACGAACACACGCATGTACGCACCCATGTAGGCAACATTGAAACGTACCCTTGCACGCACGCAACACTCGCACGCCTGCATGCACACAACACACGACGCAAGACACACGCTCAACCTATACGTGCATGCACCCTTTGTTAAGGACATGGATTGTTACGGGTATTAATCAATCTTATCTGTGATAAGCAGAACATTGATGTTTGCAGCGGTCTTTATGAATCACAACGTATCGAACGGGCTATCAACATAGTAGGCTTATCTACATGAAAAAGATGACGTCACACTCAATGAACAATCATCGGTTTATGAAATGCCCGCTTCTGACCGCCCTGGCCCACCAAAGGTTCCTCTGCTATGCGCTGCCTGTGTTGGGTCACTGACATGCAGGCCATGCACCCAAAGAGCCCACACGCCAGTGGAAGAACGACGTGGTGTCCTAGGTCAGAGTTGAGGGCGCCACTCGCGGCACGTCCGGCTGAACACGCCTCCGTGCCGCATTCAAACGCCTCCATGAAACCCGCCCGTGTGGAAGCCGAGAAACCCACTCTAGACACACGTCCGTTCATGACCTGACCGGTGTTAAACGCAACGCCGACCGAGCTCCTCCCGTCTGCCGTCTATTTAATCTCCTATTTAAACGAGGCCAAACGCCGGCCAAGAATCGCACACCTCCGCTGCTCCCCTATCTCCTCCACCATTTTGTCCACTCTTACAATGGCTTATGAAGAGTAGTTATTCCGCATCCAAGCCGGCTGGGTAGCCTACCGGATACGAGCTATGCAGCTCGCTGATCCACCTCCCTCCCCTTGCCCGACGGAACCAGTTGCCGCCCCAATCCGGCGCGCGGTTCAGCAACTCGCCGCTCCAGGCCAGCTCGACGATGAGCGGCGCACGGGTGTCGTTGCTGCCGTCCACGCCGCCGCCTCGTACCGCGTCTCCCGTTTCTGTGGCAGAGACTCCCATGCCGGCGGCCGCGCCATGCAAGCAGCGACAGAAGCCGGGTGCGCGGAGAGCGACGAGTCGGTGGCCAGCGCCTCCGCGTCCGCCGCCATCATCGAGGAGAAGTAGAACACGGGAGGCCGCCGCCGCTTGGGTCCCATGAAGGCCACCGCGGAGGCGACGCCGGTGTACACAGCAGGTGTCTTGCTAGATCCTTTTGTTGAGAGGACCTTCGTCGACCCCGCATGGGATCCATCGAAGAGGGGAATGTTAGGATGAACTCGAGCCGGTGCCGGCCATGGCGAAGTAGTGGCCGGTGATGAACTCGAACTAGTGCCGGCCACCATCATCTTCGGCACCAGCCAATGATATTAGTTGGGCAGTGGGGAAGCGAGCCGTCCTTTGTGCTGAAGCATATACCTCTGGGGCTCCCGGCAGTCCGGTGATCGTGCTGCCGGACATGAGGAACACAAATCGATCGACAGGTGACCATTTAGGCCAGGTATTATATACCTGTGTTGTCCAGAACTAGCACCGCGTAGTTCATTTGAATGTAATGAAATCCGTCATGTTTGTATGAAAATCCGGTATTTATGTGATTTCCGTCGTTGTTTATATGAAATATCAGTTTGTCTACGTGTTTGCGTGAATTTCGTCTGGTTGGTTGAGTTGCTGTCATAATGTGTGCGGCTATGGTTGGATGGCATAATTTGTGGGTCGCCGGTCGGTCTGCGGGCGGCGTTGTGGGACAAAAAATTACAGCTCGTGCGAGCTCGTCTCCAACGCGCGCGTTGGAGGATGCATGACAGCATGAGCACCCGAGCCATTCCTCGTTCATCGGTGGCAAAGGCACCGGTGGACAAAAGGGTCACCAATATTTTTGCTACCCCGGGCAAGATCCAAACATCCCCTCCCAACAGATTCCCTCGTTCGCCGTGGAATTTTGCCATGTGTTGTTTTCATGGACTAGCAAGATGCCCGTGCATTGCACGGAACATCAAGATGCATTTTTTTACAAACTCCCGCATGCATGCAAGGGATAATTAATGTCCTCCTTTGCTAGTACCACGAGGCAAACACCATTAATATTGCATCGATTAGTGTTAGTGGCCTTGTATATCTGCAAATTGTAATTTTGATAGTGGCCCCTTGTATATAAAATTGGAGGGAGAAAGATGAGAGATAAGGTGAGGAGGAGTGGTGCGTGGTGGTGACTGGTGGTCGGACTGGGCGGAGGCATGGGGATGGACGGCGCATTATGTCTAGGTTTGTATCTCTCTCTCACACACACCCACGTAGGTGGGGGACGTGCACGAAGAGAAGAGGTGCACGCACGGTGCACGTACTCCCGTCTCTTTCCCAACCACACCCGTGCGGGTACATGGTGGAGCTCATTTCTGTACCAAAAAGGCAGCCCACGTGGTAATTTGACACGTGTACTGGTTGTCCACTTGGTGGAGGGAGGATCGTCTACCACGGGTGAACAAACAAATTGCGACTTGACGTGTTATGTTAAAAAAAGAGGCAAACCATGTGGGGCCTACCTTAGAGGCAAGGCTCTATACACTGGAGTACTTTTGATGTGTCCCGTCAACTCGCAGAACGAGGAGAAGCTTGCTTAGTACGCCGTCTCCCCCGCCCACGGGCGCGGTGGCTCGCAGGATGAGGTGAAGCTTGCTTACGAGTAGTAGTAGTAGTACTACTACTACTACTGTACGCCTTTACGCCTGCTCCCTCGCCCACGCGCGCGGTGGCTCACAGCACGAGGAGAAAATTTTACTACTCCCTCCGTTTACTCCTCGTCCCTACTACGTATAGTACTCCTTCCATTTACTTATACAAGTCCACTATAAAAAAATACATTTTGCATCTATACAAGGCCACAAATAGTAATCGAGACAAAAGTTACTACTCCCTCCTTTCCAGTTTATGGCTCAATTTCAAAATCTCTCCAACCAAGGTAGACGGTGAGTGGTCGAATTAATTTGGTAGTTTGCACAAGTAATTAGTATGCTCGTTTTTCTCAAGAAGTTATGTTTACCGAGGCATTAATTAGAACGAATGCATGAATGACCAAATTTCCATGAAATTGTACATGCATTGGTTAGTTTCCTCTTGACACTGCTTGCATCGGGTGATCTAACGCACCTCGAAATCCAACATGTAATGGTACTACTACTAGTATAGTAGAATTGAGACTTATCAAACGGAAAAATGAATGTTTTTTAGATGAGCCCTATAAACCCTAGTGGGTACGTACTCCGTAAAAACAGATTTTTCCAAAACTAAGTCGCTCCCTTTCATGAATTCTGTAGTATACTCCTCCGTCGAGGCTCCCTTTCATGAATTATGTACTTCATGTCACCGACATGTGGGAGATATAGCAACCGGGTCGACGTGTCAAGCACCAAATAACAGTGCAGAACAGCAGGGGGACGCACCCCACTCGTACCGGCCCAGTAGTAGTAATGAGCAATGAGACGTCAAATCACAATGCCACACCTTCCCAGACGGACGAAGCAACCATTATTTCACACTTCGGTTCGCCATCATCTCAAACCACGTAGTATTGCTTCTGCCCCAAGAGGGACACACGCATCGCCTTGGTACATCATGACACGTGGGACCGCATGACAGGCCATGCTCCCCCGCCGATCGCTCGGTAAAATCACCTCATTTTTACTATACTTCCTCCGTATCGGTTTACTACATGGCATGCATGTCGTTCTAGGTTGAGAATTGAACTGGCTATATATGTGATGAACAGTACTCTAGCCTTTTAAAAAATGTATACTTTTGTACAGTAGTACTATCGATGGATTGCGCCATGGAGCAAAAATTGAAATAAAAAAAGGTGGTACATATAGAGAGCGCTCGTCGCCAAACTATGCATATAGTACTATTAAAAAAGCTAGTACGTGCTTAATTGGGGTGCTAAATTCTATTAAAGAAATACTAGTAGTATGTACATATTGAAGAGTTAAAGTAACCCCCTGCAAAAAAAGAAGAGTTAAAGTAACGAGAAGAAACATAGCATAGTTCTGTTGGGGGTTCAACACAACACACCCCTCAAATTAAACTAAGCACACCTGAAATTAAACTATGCAACTAATCCGGTAGACACTGCATTAGAAGTTTAGAACCACCATGAGCAACAACACTGCCACCTTACTCGGAGTCCTCGTCCACGTCCTCGACTTCGTCCTGGTCCCTCTTCCTCTTGGCTGATACTTCTTTGCTTGAACCGCACACTTGGTTGTTGCTCTTCATCCAACCCTTGTAGATATTTAAACAAAGGTAGCCATCCATTGCAGCGTAGTGGATGTGGTCTATATCTAGTACATTCCGCTGCCATGCATGACGATGAAACGTGTAATGAGGTTTCTCCAGTTTACGGTACGAAGGATGAACCATGGCTCCTGCTAGGGTCAGCATTGAAGGCTGACGAGAGGGCAACAACCGTTCTTCTGGAGGTCGAAGGGGTTGCCTACAACGAGGCCTATCCGACCCAGGACTTCTTGGTCGTTCTTAAAGTCTACAGTAATGAATTTCACTGTTTTGTCCTTAAGGAAGTTCTTAAAATCCTGGCACTCAACGTCGGCATGGCATATGTGGTAGACCAAGCAAACGTTATGTACGCAAACCTGGATCACGGCAGGCTTCTTCCTCTCTTACGTCCTTTAGATCCTTCTCTCGTCCCAGGACTGTGGTGTACTCAACATCTAGCCTAGCGACCCACTCATCATCTGAGTTTTCGAACATGCGTCTGAAGCGAGAAAGGCATCCTTTCACCGTCGCGGAAGAACGGGTGTAGATGACGTCGAACTCATCGCCGGTGATGGTTCTAACCTTGTACTTGCCGCCGAACGTGGAGATTTGGGACGCCATGGATTTGGGAGGAGGTTTAGGATTAGTGGAACTACCGTAATGTGAATGGACGGGACGACTAGGAGCGAACCGCCATAGTATTAAAGGACGTGCGGGGACGAGTAGGAGCAAACTGCCAGCGTGCGAATGGCAGGGTAGTGGCTTTCCATTCTCCCATGATACGGGCTTCCGAGAGCCCTTGGATCTGAGATCGAACGGTTGCATGGCGTGATTCTAGACCTATGGGTGAATATCCTATCCTAGAGGGTTATTCTGCAAATTTTCAGCAACTTAGCATGCGACCGTTTGATCTCAGATCCAAGGGCTGCCAGCAGCCTGTATCATGGTCGCGCCTACCACAACCGTCGCGTTGCTCGCGCCCTTGGAGATTTAACACGGTGCGTTAGGCTATCTGATGTTGGCATGTCATACATAGTCATCACTTAGTCACTCATACTACAACAAGATTGGCTATAAGTGTATTTAGAGCATAATTAGTTTGATGCCAAAAGTTGGCATGCCAAATATTGGCTAGAGATTGGTTGCTTGCCAATTCTCGTTGCCAATCTCACAAAAAGTTGCCAAATGTTGGCAACTTTTGATTTTGCCAAATGTTGGCTTGCCAAATATTGGCAATGCCAAATGTTGGTAGCAAACCAATTATGCCCTTATTTTTTTTACTTCTCTCTATCTCTTTCTTCGTACTCCCTCCGTCCCATAATATAAGAACGTTTTTGACACTAGTGTAGTGCCAAAAACGTTCTTATATTAGGGGACACAGGGAGTACTAGTATTTATTGCATTTGCCAAGGAGTGACCTCTTCCAGTGAAATGGTGTTGCTAAGTTTGCTTCATTTAATTAGCTATAGACTCAAAATTGTCTTCTCACCTAGGTACACGCGCTTAGCACCGTTTCTTCCTTGGGTCACCAAACTAGTCTCTCTCTTCTTGATTAACTTGCCACATCAGACTTTATGCCTATGTGGCAAGCTTAAGCACGTGTAGGAGCAAGTAAGTACAATAGTGCGCTTTACATGGCATTTTTGCATATGTGGAGGAAAGAGAGGCAAGGAAAAAGTGGAGAAGTGGGCTGTCATGCAAGAGCCAGCCTCTACTACATGGTGGAGCATTGGGAGAGGCACTTGTATGGAGGTGGTTAGGAATCGGGAGACTCACGCCGGTCGTAGCGCCGCAGTCAAAATGATAATGGCAAGTCAAATCACGGGGCCCGACCTGTCCAGCAGTAACTCGATGTCAAATCACACAGCCCTACATTTGCAGCAGCCTACTCCCTCGTCTTCTCGCGTCTCTTTCGAACCGACTAGGCGGAACTGCCCCCCTATCGCGCAGGAAAAGCCCCACCCTCGACTTTTAAATACAACTGCATCCTCTTAAGAATCCAATGATATACTTTTTGTGACATAGTAACTCATATTTAGTTAGTCAAATGGATGACCTAGAACTATGTGCAGGCCCTATAAACCGAGACGCCTAAAAATAAAAAAACAAGACGGAGAGGGTAGTTCAGCACGTATATTTTTAGATCAATATAGTCGGGATTCACCAAGGAGCAAAACCAAGTGGTAGGCTGCTCCTGTCGTGTTGGCGTAGCAACTCAAGCAGGGTCAGTCCGCACACGAAATGGCGACACACTTAACAGGACCCCTTTGGCCGACATGTGGCTCGTCCACCGTCTTGTTCCATGTGCGATGCACCAAATTACAGTTCGGAGCAGCGGTTGGAATTGGAGGCACCCCGGTCGTAGCACCGCAGTAGTAGAAAATGAGCGATGAGGGGTCAAATCACAAAGCCCCACCTTTCCCGTATTAAGCTGGACAGACGAAGCAACCATCATTTCACTCTAGGGCGCAAGAGCATAAAGAAAAGATAAAACAATGATGCGTGCGACAGCTACCTAGGGCACTATAGGGTAGGGGTCTCCACTACAGATCCTTTTTTTAAAGCGCCTCCACTACAAATCGGCTTCTCCCTCGTCCTCTTGAAGAAAACCGATGACGAGTGCGGAGGTAGGGTTTGTAGGAGTACTACGGCGTGCGGGGCCACGTCGTAGTAAACGGGTTCGAGTCGACGCCTTAAATATGTGTGGGCCGCTTGGTTTTACGGGAACGAGGCAACATTTTGGGTTCGGGGACCAGTGGAGATATAGTACTGTACGTACAAAAAATTGTGGACGTAGGTTCGACCGAAAGGCAATGATGCATGGGCCCTGCATTTTGATATACCCGGGGCCGCGTGAAATTTGCATCTCTACTCAAAACTAGTAAGGTACACATGTATTGAATGCATGAGATTTCGAAACCAAATTATGAATGAATACACATTATAGCATGTAAAGCTTTGAGTCATATATGCACGATGTAGATGTTCGTTTAGTTCTTATAGTTCATTTCATTCAAAATCAATTAGTTTTATAAAAATGTTAAGATTCATGGGGTTGTGCATTGTAAATCATAAAGTAAAAAACAAATAATGGCAATTCATTTATAAAATAATAATCAATTATGATACAGAAGATTCTAGAACAAAGGAGAAGTGCTTGTGTTTTGAGGTTTGTGCATTATGCTTAAGTTCAACTATGGAGTCTTCTAAATTGTACATGTGGCAGATCTGGTGGAATGTTGATGATATCCAATGGCCAGTACTGCTCGGATTTGCCTATCTCTACACTGTCGGATTAGCTTCATCCAGCGACCATCTTTCAAAGTTATTGGCACACTATATAGTTCTTGTGCCATAGTTGCATGTTTTGGAGAAAAGCTACTAGTGGGTTGTACTATCTAATTAGGAATAGAAGATGTATACATGGAAGTTGTAGGGAAAGAGATGACATGGAGCATCTCAATTCCTATGAGTAGGGATTGGGAAAGATATGTCATTTGGTTCACATCATAGGAACTTTTCTATTGAATCTAGAGATGACATGTATCTCAATTCCTATGAGGAGGGATTAGAAAAGAGATGTAATTTGGTTCATATCATAGGAACTTTTCTATTGAATATACGCTAATTTTATTTTCCTTTGAAATTAAGGGAGTATAGGAATCCATTCATATGAACCAAGTGGCTCTGAAGCTATAGAAATGATATCATGTTTATTTCCTTTAAAATGTGGAGTATATGAATCTATTCCTATGAACCAATTGGCTCTAAAGGAAAAAATCCTATAAAAATCGTATCATATAGAGTTCCTATGATATTCCTCGACAATAAAGGATGGTTGAAATTGCTGCGGGTGATACGATGGTCTTTCTTTGTAGACTCCTCACCCATCTTTATAGTTACCTCTCGAAGATGAATGAAATGATATATACAGGGTATTCTACATGTGCAATTTGGTACACGAAAACTCGGTAAAAGTTTGCGAGGTTTGAATTTTCAATAAAGCTATATGCACTGCATTTCGGAACGGAGGGAGCATACGGCAGTTGCTAACACTCACGTGGAAGATTTGTGTGTAGGAGGAGTGGCTGTTCTGTTAAATGACATGGCAAAACTGACACTGTCGGATGCCGATCTAACGGTTCTTACGGTGTTCGTCAGGAAAAGGCTTGTGGCGAACGTTTGTCGGATAATGATTTACGGACACATGCATTGCATTGATACGTGCCCCCCTCTCTCTCACGCACATGCACCCTCACGAGTCACAACTCTCCCGAGTCCTCTCGCAGACTCGCACGTCGCACCCACCGTCTATCTGCAGGTAGACGTCACGCACATATGTGCTCTTCACACCCTACCCTCAGAACTTCTAAAAAACAAAAGACGGCGCGCACATTTTATTTTAGCTCACACATCACACACTTATACTATTACTCTTGCGGCGAACGTTCTTTGGGCATAGTATATTGTACTCTCACGAAGAGAAGCGGTGCACGCACAAACTAGTTCTCTCACATCCAGTCACGGGTACACGTAGGAGCGCATTTTTTTGAAGCTGGTACAACAAAATCACTCCACTATATATAAAATCAAGAGCCTTAGCGCTTGCTTTACTAGGGTTCCTCTCATTCACTCTCTCATGCTCTCTAGATCTAAGCAAGACATAGGTGGCAACACTCTCTCTCAGCTCACGGCTGGTCACAAATCCGGCCGGACAACCTCGACTGGGGCAGGGGTGTAGGTGCATCGTTCACGCTGTCGTCGGCGGCGAGGGAGGAGACCAACGGCTGCCCGCGCGTCCCGATCTGCGGCCGTGCCGTTCTCTCTGAGAGAGCGCCGGCTTGGGAGGGCCTCCGACCCCTTCTTCCTCCCTGCGGTATTGTGGCCAAGATGCGGCCTCCCGACGCCGTGTTTGCCACATGCCGATGACCCTCAGGTATATATTCCTTCGAAACCTGCCTTGCTCTACTGCCCCAGCTCCCTTCGTGTGGATCATTTTCTACTTCCCTCCGCTGTTCCAAAGCCACCTAGACTCTACTATTATTAGAAGTAAAGCTAGTTCATACAGTCGACTCTAAGCATTGGTTCAAACAGGGAAGAAAGTGGGAAAGCTGTAGCATGAATCTAGGACTTGGTTCTAAGAGGAAACGGGGGAAAGTTGTAATATCTGTCACTGTTTAAATAACCGTATTTCGTATTTGCGCAAACAGGGATG
Organism: Aegilops sharonensis; assembly: GCA_904067115.1. Lineage (NCBI taxonomy): Eukaryota > Viridiplantae > Streptophyta > Magnoliopsida > Poales > Poaceae > Aegilops > Aegilops sharonensis. The sequence goes on along the minus strand of LR880971.1, from coordinate 145,601,159 downwards.
TCTGTCTCCATATCGTTTCGGGATGTCTGTCTCCGTATCGTTTCGATCCGCGCAATCAAAAGCACACACCTCAGTTTTAGTACAAATGCGCAAAATGAGATGGCTATCCCTCGTTGTCGTCGTCTAACCTCCCGTCTTCAAGGTATCCCTACATTGGTAGTAACTAAGGTAGAATGACCAACACAATCTAAAAGAAGCTGATTCGTACGTTTTACTTCCTGATTGCAGTGCAGGGACGAGCGAAAACAACTGCATCCTAGTCCGGAATGCACTTTCTACCAGTTCATCCATGGACTGAGGACTAGCTGGCACGGCTGCACAGCGGTTTTTTGGACAGGTGCGCGGACAAGAGGCATTGTGTTCTGTTTATTTCTGCAAATAACGGTGCTTAAATTTAGTGGAATGCACAAGCATTTCAGCTGGTCAGTACACTGCATGGTTCAGTTCAGCATTCCAGCTGAGACCACATCTATAATTGGTTATTTGGAATGAGAGAACCTAACCCTGGATGGTGGCAACAAGGAAAAACCAGAGTGAACTCCAGGAAATTTAAGCCTGCCGGGAGGCCCTTTGCTCAGAGAAGCCTTGCTTGTTTTTTCTTGATTTGTAAACCTTCTCACAACTTTGTATTTTGCTGTGAACTAGTATATGTTTGTTATGTTCTATGAATCATTGAGATGTATAAAATTGCTTAACTTATGCTTTTCAAGTTTTTTATGAAGACGAGTTTAATGTGAGTGTTCCACATGAGCGCTGGACTAGCGTGTGAACGTCTAGAATTTATTACATTGTGGCCTCAATTAACTGCATGAACCACTGTAACAAGATACATAGTTGCTTATATGTCAGACAACAGATTGTTGATTGTTAGCTGGTCGATAGCCTAGTGTTGAAGCGAGCTGAGCCAATGTGTCATGTTTTACACAACTGCTTACAAGTGGGGTAGCACCAACAGTGTATACAAGTACTTATGTATACGTCGGCGCACAGTTCTCGAACGAGTGCTCCATTTCATCAAAACACACACTGCTCGTATGATAAACCGTGACAACTTGTGTCTTACCATGCCATATTCATGAAAAAACTAGTGAGGACGCATTTGTTTCGGCAACAATTACGATGGTTCTCACATGATTCACGGGCACATAAAAGTAGCAGCAGTTCCCATAGATGAATTCAAACAGAGTACTAGCCCCAGAGGGGTCGATAACAGGCAAGGTTCGGATAATTAGACACAATCAAAATTACTATTAAACACTAGCTGGGGCAACTATTTCATGCCTCGATCTAATTTGGGCTGGACACAAGACGAACCTTGCCATGAACATCATCGAGGACGTCCCGCAGCAGCTCAATCCTGTGAACCTTCATGAAGACAACCTTGTGGCCTTGCCACTGATAAACTTGTTTGTGGAGGCATGCCACGTCATCTTCCTGCGTAAGCTTGACAAGAACAGTATGCCTCACAAACGAAGGAGTAGCTTTGAACTTCGTGTGCTTCAGTACACCCTAGACAACACGCCTGACAACAGTGAGGCTGGAATACAACTCTTCATTGGTATAACCGCAAATGGCTTCCAGGATCCAACAGCCTAAGAACTCTGTTTTCCCAGTGCGTATATTCAGGTCATCCGCCTCATAGCGAGTGACATGTACAACCACACAATCCTTGTCTGCATCAGGGCTCTAATTGAAACAGAAACAAATTCTGAATTACTTTTCAGTATAGTTATTTAAACCACTATGTATAGCATGGCATCGAAGCTAATAAAATATTGCATTATTAATCACCACATACTTAGATGAAAAACCACAATCGAGATCGGCAAAGAAGGAAATCACCTTGGGCAGCTGAGCGGGGGGAGGGGGGACACATCCTCGAAGGGGGAAAACTGCTCCTGCAGTGCCACGGGGGCTGTAACCTCAAATGGGGCGTTGACCATCTCAGTAGTGGTCGTGAGCGTATCTGGGGTCGGCTCCGTGGCTGCCTCCATCTTCTTGGAGCTCTCTGTCTTGTGGGGATCAACCTCCCGCGTCTGCTCCAATATCGGCAGATCTTTGCCTGGTTGTCCTTGGTCCATCATGAAACTGACGAATACTAGGAGACCACTAAAAGGAAAACACAATCGCAATTATAATGAAACAAAAAAGAGAGTGAGGATCGGTTACTACTTTGCAAAAGTTCTTTTTTTTCTCTGAATGAAAATATACCAACATCACGGATCCGCTTACCTTCCCTTCGTTGGGAGAGAAGAACAGTGGCAGATGCGAGTGTTGCCTTTCTTGAAGACGGTGAGGGAGAAGGGGATTCAGCAAAGAGTGAAATGATGGTTGCTTCGTCCGTCAAACTTAGACTGCGGGGAGGTGGGGTTTTGTGATACGACGGCTCGTTACTGCCACGCTATGACCGGGTGACTCTCCGCCTGCATACTGCCTTCTAATTTGGTGGATGGCATTTGGGCCCGCGTGCTGCATGGCCCGCATGTCGGTGAACAAAAGTATAACGACATTCAGTAGAGGGAGATGTTTCAATGACCTAGGAGGAGCCAGAAGCGGTAGAGTGTCTCCACTGTACTAGTAGTAATTGTTTTTCTGGGTAGCTGTAGAGTGTCTCCACTGTACTAGTAGTAATTATTTCTCTGGGCCCAAGACAAAACAGCCCATCCACGCTAGTAAATAGTAAATCAATTCAAAAGCCCATATATTTACTGAATGAGAGGCGCTACCCACACCCAACACCCCCCCCCAAAACCTGGGTGCTCTTCTTCCTCCTCGCTCCCACCCACCTCACGTCAGCGCGCTCCACTCGTACCCCCAATTTCCTCACCTCACTCCTACAGAAAACCCCAGCTCCCCTTCTTCCTCACTCCTACAGAAAACCCCCAGCTCCCCTTCTTCTTCGCTCGCACTACAACTAGGCTCGTCATTCGTTACTCTGCTCAAATCTGTGAGCGTGACGCGACGCCCTAGAGGAAAATGGAGTCGGCTGACCCCAGCGCCAAGAAGATGAGGCTCCCGCCAGCGGCGACGCCTGTTGTAGATCCCGCACCCGGCAGCGCGGGGAGAAGCGGCGACCCCGCCCCCACCGGATCCCAGGAACCCGTAGAATCTCGGGTGGACCGCATCAGCGATCTCCCGGACACCATCCTTGGGGAGATCATCTTGCTTCTCCCCACCAAGGATTGCTGCCACACCCAAGTCCTCTCAATTCGGTGGCGCCCTCTATGGCACGCCGTGCCCCTTAATCTCGACTGTCGTCAGCTATCTCTCTTCAATGATTTTGAAATCCCTAGAGCCATCATCTCCTCCCACCAGGGCTCCGTTCAAAGCCTCTGCATCCCGTCATGCTACCTGAGCAAGCGTACCATGCCCTGCACGGTGGACGCCTGGCTGAAATCCCCTGAATTCACAGAAATACAGCTGCTTGAGTTCTACTATTCCGCTGGAAATCGCATACCACATACCGAACGCCATGAACTTGTGCCCTCAGCACCGATGTCCATCTAGCGGTTTTCCTCCTCTCTCCACACCGCCACCTTTGCGCTGTGCTACCTACCAGACAATCTGGTACTGAACCTTCGAATCCCATTTCTCAAGAAACTTTCACTTGTGCGGGTTCGTATATCGAAGGCCTCATGGCACAGCATCATCCACTCCAGTTGCCCTGCGCTGGAGTGCTTGGTGCTTGTTTTCACAGTTAGAATCGGTTGTCTCCAAATAAAGTCGCCTAACCTTGTAAGAATTGGAATTTCTTTTGACGGAAGGCAGCTCATCATCCAAGATGCCCCTTCACTTCAAAGGTTGATCCTTGATTCTAGTTATTCACGTTGCAAATAACCGTCCTCTCTGCGCCTAAACTGGAGACCTTGGGTGTAATACATGATCTCTGTGCTCATTTCAATATGGTGTTTGGCTCCACAGTTCTTCAGGTACTTTATATTATCATCTACACTTGTAACCATAAGCTGCATTTTAAATTTCTGTGCATAAGTTATATATCATCTTGGAGTACACATTTTGTACTAATATTATGTTCTATGCTCAATGAAGAGTTTCTCCATGGATGGCCTATCAATGGTGCTGGATTCTGTCAAGATCTTATATATCCAAATGAATAGTTTTGATCTGAAGAAGATTATTGGCTTGCTGCAATGCTTTCCATGTCTGGAGAAGTTGTATATAAAGGTGATAATTTCACGCACATTGGAAGCCCGCATATAGTGTACTAGAATTAACCGTTCAGCTGTTGCTCTTTCGACACTCTTCTTTTAGACCTTAACTGTTTTCAATCTTCATGTCTATTTAGGCAACAGGACGGGGTAAGAAAGTTATAACCAATGGGTGGATTCGTAAGAATCGGGATTTTCTCACTTCTCATGTGATTCGGTTGAAGACAATAACGCTAGAACGATATGTAGCCAACTGTGCAAACACAAGATTTGTCACATTCTTCCTGCTGAATGCTAGGTTACTATTGTCCATTAGGCTTAAGTTTATCAGCAGCATGGTTTTGACGGATGGGTATGTCGAAGAGCAAAAAAAGGAGTTTCAGGTGGGCAAAAGAGCTTCTGAACGTGCCGGGCTTCTATTTACAACATATTGTGGTCATAATCCAGTAAATTTTACGACCCAGGATGTTCATTCTATGGACCTGACCGATCCATTTGACTGTGACTGCCGAAAACAGTGCTGGAGTTAGATGTTGTTGCCCTTTTCAATCTGGGTTTTTTTGTAAACCTGATGAACAATTAACCCTCGTGCTTTTGTACAGTTTGTAAGCTGGAGTTAGATGTTCCTGCCCTTTTCAACTCGGCTGTGACTGTCATATTTTCTTTGAAACAAGGCAAATGGCTTGCCATTCGTTTAATTTAGAGTGAAATATTGTAACAAATCCCAACCAAGGGAAATAACATCACTCTCGCCGGCTGCTTGAGCTCACTGTGCATTACAGAAGCCAAGTGATTAGCCCCCACCAGCAACCACAAACTTATTTTTAACTAGCACATCAAATGGGCCATAAATTTTCATTGGAAAGGCTGCATGACCGTGACAGATTTGGATTCTGACATTTGGGACCCGCGAGGAAATAGCCTATCCAAGGTGGTGTCGACTTACTATCCAGTCAACAAACGATTCTGCCTACCAGCCGTTGGATTGACATCCAACATCTGTTGTGTATCTTCTATCTCTTGTCTTCTTCTTCCTCCAGCCGCCCAAACCAAACCACCCCGTCGGCTCCGCCTGCTCCCGCCTCCCATGGCTGCTTGCGCCTCCGCCGCCCTAACGTACGTACCCTCAAACGTTGGCCAGTCCCTCCCTCTATTCCCCCACACGTCATGTTATTCTCCGGCGACGTCAGCCCCAACACGCACCCGCGCCCGAACCAGTCAACCCTCGTACTCCCCTCCGCCTACGACTGGACCGGCGCATCTTCCATGGCTCATGTTCGTTCCGTCCGAGGCCTCGCCGTCGTCCTCCGCCTTGCAGCCTTGGTTCACTCGCCGTGCGCGGTGCGCCGCCCTCTTGCGTTGTCAACGTCGTCAACAACCGATAGGAGCAAGGAGATGACTGTACGTGGAGAGGATGACAGTAGGGACCCATCAGCGTCATGGCAGTACGCAAGCAAGTGCCTCTATATTACAAGCCCAAAAATATGGTTCCTCCTAATGGTTGGACATTTGGGGCTCACGCCATTGTCAACGTAGTCAATAAACGAAGAATTACACTACGAGCGGCTGACACCAGGGACCCAGCAAGTCGCGCAGGTTTTTTTGAGGAACAAGCAGTTGTTATTTATACTAGTTTTAGCGATGGATCAGGGTAACTACGGGGCTGTGCGGGGGCTGTGGCGCGTCTAGCCAGGGTTTTATTTATGTTTACCACATCATGAGCCCAGTTGTGTTTTTTTTCTTGCTGAAAATGGCTAGCCCAGTTCTATTTTTTTAAAGAAATACCCAAACAATGCCTACTTGCTTTATCGGCCCTGCTGGGCTGCAAATCTTTCAAGACGAGGAGAGTTTCATTCGGTTTGCCCAGAAATGGGCTGTACATTTTTAAAACACATCAAACCGGGAATTAGTTTCAATTTTTTTTCATTACAAGATCTTAAATTCCATTGATCTTTATGCGTGGACAATTATTTGGATTTTATATTTATATAAATTATTTTTCAAAATAGTTTGAATGTGAATCGATATTTCTGGATTAAAAACAGTTGACCGCACCGAAATATGCAAAATTTCGTATACTTTTTAACCATGGCCACAATATGGGGTGTAATGCTAACAAAAAGAAGATGGGCTCCAAAAAAATTCTTAAGAATTAGCAAATGGGCTGTACATTATTAGAAATAATGGCAGATAGGCTGTATGTTGTTTTCGACAGATTTGAGGCTGACTTGTGCGCCTACTACAGGTTGACGCGTATGCTTTCATAAAAAAAAGGTTGACCACACGCAACGCCCTGTCAACTTAGTCAACACACGATAGCAGTGACTGTTGGATGTCCATCCAACGGCAGTCGTGCTTCTTCAACCTCTGCTCTTCATGCTCCAGCCGCTCAAACAAGCGCCGGCGGAACTGCCTGCTTCCTCCTCCCGCGCCCGGCTATGCTGCCGCGCAGGCCTCACGACCCCACCATACTCCCATCGCTGGCCTAGCCATCCCTCTACTCACTCACACATGTTGTTATTCTCCGGCGATGGCAGACGAACCAGTAAACCCTCGTACAGTTGTACCCCCCTCCGCGTGGGAAACAACTGCCGAGTGTTCCCTGCCTGCATGTCGTTCCCTTCCTAGGCCTCGCCGTCGTCCACCGCCCTGGTGCTCTCGGTGCGGCCTGGTCAACGTGGTTAATGAACGACATCCACTGGAAGTGGACTGTACGTGGAGAGGATGACAGCTGGGTCCACGGCCGCACGCAAGGAAATGCCTCCTTATTTTTGCAAAATAATGATTCCTCCACCTGACAGCTAGGACCCACAAGAAGGGCCTCTGTATTTCGCGAAAAAAACATTCCCCCCGCTGACAGGTTGGACCCACCAGCTATATCTTCGCACGCAATGAAGTGCCTCCTTGTTACGCTCAAAAAAATGAATACCCCCTGCTAGCTGGGACCAACCATATTGTTGGGCTCACTTGTGGGCCTACTAAGTTGACGGGGACGGAGGGCTTTGTCAACTTAGTCAATACTCCAGTGACCGTATGATGTCCATCCAACGGCCATAGTGCTTCTGCAACCTCTGGTCTTCTTGCTCCAGCCGCCCAAAGCAGCGCCGGTCGTGCCGCCTGCTCCTGCCTCCCGTGGCCGGCTGTGCTACCGCGGAGGCCTCACCGCCCCCATACTACTCCCACCACTGGCCAGGCCATCCCTCCACTCACCCACACCCCCTGTTATTCTGCGGCGACAGCAGCCTCACACCGCAGCCAAACCAGTGAACGCTCGTACTTCTCTCCGTGTGGGCATCCACTGCCGTGTCTTGCCCGGCTCCGCGTCGTCCCCTTCCTAGGCCTCACTGTCGTCCACCGCCATGGTGCTCTCGGCGCGGCGTGGTCAATGTGGTCAACAACCGACTTCCAAAGGAAGAGTACTGTACGTGGAGAGGCTGACAGTTGGGTCCACGGCAGCCGCAAGGAAGTGCCTCCTTATTACGGGGAAAATAATTATTCCTCCACCAGACAGCTGGGACCCACCAGACGGGCCACCAGTATTTTGCGGAAAAACGTTTCCCCCTGACTGCTGGGACCCACCGGACGGGCCACCGTATTTCGTGAAAAAAACGTTCCCCCCGCTGACAGCTCGGACCCACCGGAAGTGCCTCCTTATTACGCACAAAAAAAATGAATACTCCCCCGGCTAGCTGGGACCCACCTTGGTGGGAGGCTGACTTGTGGGCCTACTGAGTTGACAGGGAGGAAGGGCTTTGTCAACTTAGTCAATATGAACGATTCTAGCTCCAGTGACCGTACGATGTCCATCCAACGGCCGTAGTGCTTCTTCAACCTCTGGTCTTCTTGCTTCAGCCGCCCAAAGCAGCGCCGGTCGTGCCGCATGCTCCTGCCTCCCGTGGCTGGCTGTGCTGCCGCGGAGGCCTCACCGCCCCCTACTATTCCCGCCGCTGGCCAGGCCCTGCGGTGACGGCAGCCTCACACCGCAGCTGAACCAGTGAACCCTCGTACTCCTCTCCGCGCGGGCTTCCACTGCCTTGTCTTCCCCGGCTCCGCGTCGTCCCCTTCCTAGGTCTCGCCGTCGTCCACCGCCGTGGTGCTCTCCGCGCGGCGTGGTCAACGTGGTCAAGGAACGACTTCCATCGGAAGAGTACTGTACATGGAGAGGCTGACAGCTGGGTCCACGGCCACAGCCCAGTTTTTTTGTGATTTGCCAAGTAAGTCGCTTTGTCAGACCCGTTGGGCTGCAAATCTTTCAAGACGTGGAGAGCTTTCATTTGGCTGGCCGAGAAAATGGCCCATCAGTACTGAGAAATGGGCTGTACATTTTTAAAACACATCAAACCGGCAATTAGTTTCAAATATTTTTTTTCATTTCAAGATTTTAAATTACATTAATTTTTATGCATGGAGAATTTGTTGGATTTTATATTGATATACATTTATTTTTAAAATCAGTTTGAATGTGAGTCGAAATTTCAGGATTAAAAACAGTTTGGACCGCACCGAAATATGCAAAATTTCGTATAATTTTAACCGTGGCCACAATATGGGATGTAATGCTAACAAAAAGAATATGGGCTCCAAAAAAACCCTTAAGAATTAGCAAATGCGCCGTAAATTATTAGAAATAATGGCAGATGGGTTGTATGCTGTTTTCCACAGATTTGAGGCTTTCCTAAAAAAAGGTTGACGCACAAGCAGTGACTGTTGGATGGCCATCCAACGGCCGTCGTGCTTCTTCAATCTCTGCTCTTCCTGCTCCAGCTGCTCAAACAACCGCCGGCAGGACTGCCTGCTCCCTCCTCCCCGCGGCCGGTTGTGCTGCCGTGTAGGCCTCTGTTGGAAATATGCCCTAGAGGCAATAATAAAATGGTTATTATTATATTTCCTTGCTCATGATAATTGTCTATTGTTCATGCTATAATTGTGTTATCCGGAAATCGTAATACATGTGTGAATACATAGACCACAACATGTTCCTAGTAAGCCTCTAGTTGACTAGCTCGTTGATCAATGGATGGTTACGGTTTCCTGACCATGGACATTGGATGTCGTTGATAACGGGATCACATCATTGGGAGAATGATGTGATGGACAAGACCCAATCCTAAGCATAGCACACGATCGTGTAGTTCATTTGCTAGAGCTTTTCTAATGTCAAGTATCATTTCCTTAGACCATGACATCGTGCAACTCCCGGATACCGTAGGAGTGCTTTGGGTGTACCAAACGTCACAACGTAACTGGGTGACTATAAAGGTACACTATAGGTATCTCCGAAAGTGTCTGTTGGGTTGGCACGGATCGAGACTGGGATTTGTCACTCCGTATAACGGAGAGGTATCTCTGAGCCCACTCGGTAATGCATCATCATAATGAGCTCAATGTGACCAAGTGGTTGGTCACGGGATCATGCATTATGGTACGAGTAAAGTGACTTGCCGGTAAAGAGATTGAACGAGGTATTGAGATACCACGATCGAATCTCGGGCAAGTAACGTACCGATTGACAAAGGGAATTGTATACGGGATTACTTGAATCCTCGACATCGTGGTTCATCCGATGAGATCATCGAGGAGCATGTGGGAGCCAACATGGGTATCCAGATCCCGCTGTTGGTTATTGACCGGAGAGTCGTCTCGGTCATGTCTGCGTGTCTCCCGAACCTGTAGTGTCTACACACTTAAGGTTCGGTGACGCTAGGGTTGTAGAGATATTAGTATGCGGTAACCCAAAAGTTGTTCGGAGTCCCGGATGAGATCCCGGACATCACGAGGAGTTCCGAAATGGTTCGAAGGTAAAGATTTGTATATAGGAAGTCCAGTTTCGGCTACCGGGAAAGTTTCGGGGGTCACCGGTATTGTACCGGGACCACCGGAAGGACCGCTTAGTACATATCTTACACGCATGCAGTAATTATACAATACATCACTCAGGATGCACGTACACATTCCTGACATGTTATTTAGGCTAGTGCACTTCTCCCAGTTCCTACATGCTGCGCAAACAAACTACTTCTCACAACCTATATACATATAAACATATCTTACAAGCTGGCACATCGCAGGGCTGCTAGGCGCACTCAGTAGGAGATGGTAAGGATTTCCCTTGGCCTGCCGAGGGTGAGGCCCAGTGATGCTGGGGACTCAACCTCCTCCTCACTAATAGGCTCTAGGCGTGAAGTGCTGCGCTGAGAGGCTGGAGCGGGCGCGAGAGGCGGTGCAACATGGATTGGGGAGGGCGCAATAGGTGGTGCCGCACGGACTGGAGTGGGTGCAATAGGTGGTGCAACACGGACTGGAGTGGGCGTGATGACTTGGTCGAACTCCTCAGTGGTAGGCAAGCGACGAGTGGTGGCGAGGATGGCAGGTGAATAAGATGCTGAGGACGAGACGAAGGTCAGTGGTGGTGCTGTGTGGAGGAGCTCCCTCCTGTTGGCGGCACAGCCATGGACTGAGTCCATACAGGCAGCCACAAGGTCGTCCACAAGGTTATCAAAAGCTGCCTCCAGTGCCTGGAGTTATTCAACAAGCATCTCAATAGCCTCATCTCGCTCTCCCCTGGGGCAAGCGAATGCATAGTGACTAGTGTATGTCACGTGGCATGGGAGGTAGTGGTAGCGGCGAGTCTTCATTGAAGGAAGAACACCCCGGAGGCGAGCTATTGCCTCACGGGCAGCCATCTGCATGGCATGCCTCTCCGTAGGCATGGCCCTGCCAACAAATCGGAATTGGCGTGACTCTGAACGCCCTCCCTTGAACTGCACCGTGGCCTGGTGCATAGACAGACTGTCGCTGATCTTGTGCTGGTAGAGTGTGAACACTGGGCGAACCGATGGCCCAATCACGATCTTGACGATGTAGGTGAGGAGCTTGATGAACCCCTCAGGTACATTGGCGAACACCTGTGACTCACAGTCGCTGCTAGCCATCTACAAAAGTAGACAAAAATTTCGAATAGTCAGATCATAAATTTATGATGACTAACAGAAAAATTGCTACGTTTAGCAAAAATGCTAAAATCGCACTAAGACGCTAATAAACGATTAGCAATCGCACCTAGTGGCTTCCTACAGTCAGCCTGGCCTTGGTACCAAGTTTTGTCACGACCGGTTTTTCAATTAAATACTTATTGAGGAACCAATCCTTTTATTTCCAGTATAGGAGAGTCCTCCTTACTGGTAGACAAATTCTTGATACAGAAATCCAGGAGTACTAAATATATTACAGGGTTGAGCTGAGGTTGCTCAACAATTTATTACAAGCACGCCAATAATATACATAAAGGCGGATATGGCACAAGGGTGTGGTGGCATACTACTGACTCGTAATAAAAGTGGTGGTGGATATGTCATAGTGAAGTGGGTGACATTGACTCCTACTCTTGCGGCTCATCGAGCGTCGAAGTGAGGCTCGATGATTTATTCGGGTAGTGGAAGCGGATATGGTACAAGTGACAAATTCCAGGATCGCACGGGACTGACTGGGACTCCTCTAGGCGTCGGACTCGCTATCGAACTCTTCATCCATAAGATCGCCTTCGTCAACATCTGGCCAAATCAACAAGCCAGGTGAGTACTTTGAATGTACTCGCAAGACAGTTCAGACATAAGATATAACAAATGTAAGCATGATGCATTATGAGCAATTGGCAATGCACACTCAAGTGAATAACTTGCACGGCATGTTAAATAAAAGGAAGTCAGGCGGTAATCCTCCCGAAATCCCAACAGAATAACTGAAAACCGATCGAGTGTCTGAAGTGACGCCTCGAATGGTGAACAAATAAATTAACATGCCACAGTCGGGCGTCGAAGCGACACCACATAAAGGGCTTATATTGAAAAATAAATGACAATGCGTGCCACAGTCGGATGTCAAAGCGACATCACATAAAGGGCTTATATCGAAAGTAAATAACAAGTGTGCCACAGTCGGACGTCTGAGCGACATCACATAAAGGGCTTATATCGAAAGTAAATAACAAGAGTGCCACAGTCGGACATCTGAGCGACATCACATAAAGGGCTTATATAGAAAGTAAACAACATAAAATGCCACAGTCGGACGTCTGAGCGACATCACGTAGAGGGCTTATATCAAAAGTAAATAACAAGAGTGCCATAGTCGGACGTCTGAGCGACATCACATAAAGGGCTTATATCGAAAGTAAATAACAAGAGTGCCACAGTCGGACATCTGAGCGACATCACATAAAGGGCTTATATCGAAAGTAAATAACAAGAGTGCCACAGTCGGACATCTGAGCGACATCACATAAAGGGCTTATATCGAAAGTAAATAACAAGAGTGCCACAGTCGGACATCTGAGCGACATCACATAAAGGGCTTATATCGAAAGTAAATAACAAAGGTGCCACAGTCGGACGTCTGAGCGACATCACATAAAGGGCTTATATCGAAAGTAAATAACAAGAGTGCCACAGTCGGACATCTGAGCGACATCACATAAAGGGCTTATATAGAAAGTAAACAACATAAAATGCCACAGTCGGACGTCTGAGCGACATCACGTAGAGGGCTTATATCAAAAGTAAATAACAAGAGTGCCATAGTCGGACGTCTGAGCGACATCACATAAAGGGCTTATATAGAAAGTAAACATTATAAATGCCACAGTCGGACATCTGAGCGACATCACATAAAGGGCTTATATTTCATTGTCGCGCTCAAGCAATATAGACCATTCCAAGGAAAATACTCAGCACGTAATAAATATAAACGGGTTAGTCCATCCACAGGAGTAATCGTTTTGCCGAGTTTACCACTCATGTTTGTTCACCGGAGATTGTCAAGGGGATTGACATTGAGACTGATAGGACAAGTTGAACACAGACATTGACCATAGATACGGTTACTTGAATGAGTTTGACTCTGCAGAGTTTGTACTATTAAACCACAGCCAACGGATTTCAGTAGTCGCAAGGGACTAGTTCTGTTTACGGTATTTTAGAAGAAACTCATCTAACCAGTACACACCCAATTCCACATTCCGCTGCTAGGAATCGCCCTAGGCAACGTTCAAGAAAAACTCTAAGACGGGGAGGTCACAACCTCGAATAGCATGGGATCAAATTTATCTCGCGCGCTCTAAGGGTGCCCCCCTCTCGGTCCCAACCGGAAACACCCATGCTCCCTCACCGGATGACGGGCTTTAATCCAGGGCCATGGAACCCTCATCCCGGCCCCTCTGTTTGGTGTGTACCAGGAAAGAGGTTTGCAACTTACTAAACCATATTCCATAAAGAAAACATGTGGTAGTACAGGAAAAGGAACGGATGGTAACGTGACTTGACTCACGTTGACACTGGAGTTAAATAGTTTGGCATAAGATCGGCATGCTACAACAATACCGTCTTACCATCCATCATGTCACCACATGATCATGTAAACTCACATCGAATCACACATCGAGTTTCGAAGCTCACTCGCAATGGCTTTGCATGCAACATAACATTCACGGGTGTTCATGTAATCATGTCATGAAGTAACTACTTAAGCAAACACGCAAAACACTCGTCATATCAAAGGTTCAAACATGCTTGCCTGGTTCGGAGTAGTCGGATTCTAGCTCGGTGAAGTTCGCGGTTCCGTCACCTCTTCCGGTATCTACGGTACAAAGAAAACGTGTACTAACATGAATACCATGGGTACACAAAAAGTATTCCAAATATTTTTCAAATAAATGTGATAAAAAACTAGACAGAAAAATAAAGAGGACAGAAAAAGAATCAATCAAAAATCATTTTCTGTTTAAGAGTTATTAGAGTTTTAGTCCAGGGACTTGTGTGTAATGAAACAGAAAGTTTCCAGGGGCTAGCTTATAAAAACAGAAAACGATTCGATTAAAAACCCGCCAACTCCAAAGGAAAACGTATCCTGCCCGAAGGCGTTTTCAGAAAACGGTTTGATAAAGGGGAAAAAGCTGACGAGGGGTCCCACCCGCCAGGTTTGAATTTTCGAACACACCGGCGCCCGAAGGCTGCGGTGGTCGCCGGCGGCGATCCACGACGAGTTAGGAGGAGTGGGTGGTACCTACGGGTTCCTTGGGTCCTTCCGCACCTGTGGGTGGTGGAGTTGGTCGACCGCGAGCACCACATCGACGGCGGCCTCAACTCCGGCGGGCGGTGGTTCGGGCGTTGGTGGATCTCGTTGGGGAGGGCTACAAAGGTTGAATTGAGGCTCGGGTTAGAATACTGGGTGCACCAGAGGGCTGCTGACGCGGTTTGGGAGGCGGGGGTGGCCTCACTTGAGTGAATCAAGCCGGAGCCCGAGGCGGATCGGGGCGGCCGGAGTCAGGGAAGGAGACCTCCTCGGGGTCCTCCTGGTGGATTGGCGGGGCTCTGGTGAGGTGGAGTTGTGGTGCGGGGTCGAGAACGAGCTCGGAGGCTCCTTTTATAGCTGATCCGAGGCGGTGGCTGTGAACAGAATAACTCCGGCGGCGATTACGGTGGTGCAGTGGTTAGTCAGGTGGTTTAGGGGGCTAGGCATCACCGTGGGGGCCTACTGGTTCGGTTTAGGTGCTAAGCTTGGCCTGCCTTGGTTGAAACTCCAAGTTCCAAACGGAACGGCGCACGGAGCTCGTCGGCGGCAGGGAGCACGCTCTGTGCTGCTCAGCCCACTGCGGCAGTGCCGCAGCGTGCACAGGCAAGCAGACGGCCACACGGAGGCCTCGGGTGGCTTGGGCGGTGCTGGACGGCGCCGAAAGCTGGAGCTGATCCCTGCTGGCCGCCACGGGTGGCTCTACCACCGTAGAAGCTGCGGGCATCGGCGGGACACGTCACCACCGACGATGGTGCCCGTCCAAAGGACCGTGCGGCGCTCTGGATAAGAAGAAGGAGCAGTGTGCATGGCGCCAGAGTGGGCACTAGTGAGATCGACGCCTTGTCTCTGAAGAAAACGACACTGACGGTCGAACTGAAACACTGAACTCTAAACATGTACAGCAACAGTGCAGGCCAGGTGCTCGATGAAATGATTTTGGCATGTGGAGAAATTTCCTGGAGCTGATCTTTGGTGGGGTGGCCTCTCAATGCACCTGGGGGCTGCCTGATTTTTGTCACAATTTTTGGAAAAGGAAAAAATATGAATTTCACCAAAAATGATGAATCTGGTCCAAACTTGTAGTGAGTGAAACTTGGAAAATTTGAATTGTGGAAGAGTGGATCTTAATGGATCTAGGTTGGCGGTGCTGGGGACTAGCCAGAGGAGTTGGTTTGAGATCAAAACTCAAAGGAAATCAGATACTTCCTTTGTAAATCACCTAGGCCCAAAATAAAAGACAGAAATAGTTTTGGGGATAAAATAAATGGAATAAAAATCCAAAATGGGTTGAACTTGCTAGGATTGGCTACTTGACTTGACCCAAAGTGGAGGGAGGTGTTTTGGGAGAAGTTTTGATATGAGGCATGGTAAAACAATGGGTGGTTGCAAAACAAAAGAATAGCCCCAAAACCCATAGGATTTATTTTTAATAAAAATTTAATTTCCAATTTTTTTATTGTGATGAGTTAACATCAGAAGGAAAGTTTTTAAAACCAAACATCAAGGTTGAGGAAGACACAAAAATAAAATACTTGTCATAGGAGAAATTTTTTTGAGAAGGAGGGGCTTTTGGGAAGATTTTAAATGGCCTCCTTCAAATCAAATAAAGGGTTTGTTAAAAACCAAATAATTTTTTTTGGTGTGTCACAACACCTACCCCCTTAGGAAAAATCTCGTCCCCTAGATTTCAGCTGATCGTCAAATAGGTGTGGGTGTTCTGCTTGAAGAAATTCCTCTCTTCCCATGTTGCTTCGTCTTCGGTGTGATTGCTCCACTGTACTTTGAAAAACTTAATTGCTTTCTGACGGGTTCTCCTTTCAGACTCCTCTAATATTTTTATTGGGCGTTCCCTGTAGGTGAGGTCTGGCTGTACGTCAATGTCCTCATGAGATACTTGCTTTTCGGGGTTGCTCACACATTTCCTCAACTATGAGACGTGGAACACGTTGTGGACGTCGGACAACTCTTCGGGTAGGTCTAGCTGGTAGGCTACCGTGCCTCTTCGTGCAACTACACAGAAGGGTCCGATAAATCTTGGTTCTAGCTTTCCTTTAACTTCGAATCGGTAGGCCCCTCATAGGAGATACTCGGAGGTACACATACTCACCGGGTTCAAAACTGACTCCCCGATGTTTTCGATCGTAATAACTCTTCTGTCGGCTTTGAGCTATCTTGAGTCGGTCCTTGATTAGCTTAACTTTCTCCTCAGCTTCCTTGAGCATATCTGGGCTGAAGATACGGCTGTCTCCTGTCTCTGACCAATTCAATGGAGTACGACATCTCCGTCCATACAAGGCTTCGAAGGGTGCCATTTGCAAGCTGGCTTGGTAACTGTTGTTGTATGCAAACTCGACATATGGCAAGCTTTCTTCCCAACTGGTCCCATAGGTGAGGACACACGCTCTCAGCATGTCCTCTTATATTTGGTTTACGCGTTCAGTTTGTCCATCAGTCTGGGGGTGATATGTTGTACTGAATGCTAGTTGAGTTCCCAGAGCTTGCTGTAATTGATCCCAAAATCTAGAGACGAATTGAGTGCCTCGGTCAGATATTATAGTCTTTGGGACTCCATGCAGGCAGACTATGCGAGAGAGATAAAGCTTAGCAAGCTTCTGAGTGGTGTAGGTTGTCTTCACGGGAATGAAATGTGCCACCTTGGTTAATCTGTTTGTGATGACCCATATGGCATCATTTCCGTGTTGTGACCGAGGTAGTCCAACAATAAAGTCCATCCCGATCTCATCCCATTTCCACTCAGGTATCCTGTTTGGCTGTAACAACCCTGCTGGTTTTTGATGCTCGGCCTTAATGCGCTGACACGAATCACAACATGCAATGAAGGTGGCTATATCCCTCTTCATACCGTGCCACCAAAAATTTTCCCGAATGTCTTTGTACATTTTGGTTCCCCCCGGGTGGATTGAATACGGAGCGGTGTGGCCTTCGGCTAGGATTTGTTGTTTGAGGTCTTCTATGCTCGGTATGCAAAGTCTGTCTCCGTACCATAGTATTCCCTTATCGTCTATGATAAATTCAGAGGCCTTGCCCAAACTCACTTTCCTTTTTATGCGTTCGATGCTGGGGTGTCCATGTTGAGCCTCCTTAATTTGCTCCATTAAGGTAGGTTGTATTTCCAAATTTGACACATCGCCCTCAGCGACCATTATCATGTTGAGTTTGGTGAACTCTTGCTGAAATTCAGGTCTCAAGTTTGGCAGACTGTCGTTGCCCGAACTGGGGTTTCGACTAAGAGCATCTGCCACTACATTCGCCTTTCCCGGATGGTAGTGAATACCAACATCATAATCTTTCACTAATTCCAACCAGCGTCGTTGTCGTAAGTTGAGTTCTGGTTGTGCGAAAATATACTTGAGGCTTTTATGGTCCGTGTATATTTCACAACGGTTTCCGAGTAAAAAGTGCCTCCACTCTTTGAGTGCATGAATAACTGCTGCCAGTTCCAAGTCATGAGTAGGGTAATTTTCTTCATGCTTGCGTAGTTGCCTGGAGGCATACGCGACTACCTTGCCTTCTTGCATTAATACGCATCCGAGGCCCTTCTTGGATGCGTCACAATACACCTCAAAACTTTTGTGTATTTCTGGCACAACCAATACTGGTGCTGTTGTTAATTTTCTTTTGAGTTCTTGGAAACTTTTCTCGCAAGCTTCCGTCCAAACAAATTTCTTGTCTTTCTTGAGCAACTGCGTCATTGGCTTGGCTATGGTGGAGAACCCTTCAATGAACCTTCGGTAATACCCTGCCTTTCCCAAGAAACTTCTTACATCCGTTACGCTGGCTGGTGGTTTCCAACCAAGCACGGCCTTGACTTTTTCCGGGTCTACGGCAACACCTTCTTGTGTTAACACATGGCCTAGGAAACCAACTTGTCTTAACCAAAATTCACATTTGCTGAACTTGGCGTATAGTTGATGTTTCCTTAATTCTCCCAGTACAATTCTGAGATGTTCAGCATGCTCTTCTGGTGTCTTGGAGTATACCAGAATATCGTCGATGAACACCACAACAAATTTGTCCATAAATTTCATAAACACTTTGTTCATGAGGTGGACAAAATATGCGGGGGCGTTGGTCAGACCAAACAGCATCACTGTAAACTCATACAGCCCGTATCTGGAGGTGAAGGCTGTCTTGGGGATATCTTCTGTCCGTACCTTTAATTGATGGTATCCCGACCTCAAGTCAATTTTTGAGAAAACCTTGGCTTGAGCGAGCTGGTCAAATAAATCATTTATCCGTGGCATCGGATATTTGTTCTTGATTGTGACCATGTTGAGTGCTCGATAGTCTATACACAATCTCAGTGTCCCATCCTTTTTCTTGGCAAATAAAACTGGTGAGCCCCAAGGTGAGGAGCTGGATCGAATAAATCCTTTGTCCAGTAATTCTTTTATTTGCTTCTTTAATTCCACCAACTCTGAGGGTGCCATTCTGTATGGTTTCTTGTAAATGGGGGTGGTTGTAACGCCCTCGATGCGGCTATATCTCCCACGTGTCGAAGCACGACTTAGAGGCATAACCGCATTGAAAGCAATGTCGCAAGTGAGGTAATCTTCACACAACCCATGTAATACATAAGGGAAAGAGATACATAGTTGGCTTACAGTCGCCACTTCACACAATACATAAATAAACATCCATCATCCAGATTACACTCAAGGTCCGACTACGGAACCAAAATAAAAGAAGACTACCCCAAAAGCTACACAGATCCCCGATCGTCCCAACTGGGCTCCACTACTGATCATCAGGAAAAGACACATAGTAACGACCACGTTCCTCGTTGAACTCCCACTTGAGCTCGGTTGCATCATCTGCACTGGCATCGTCGGCACCTGCAACTGTTTTGGTAGAATCTGTGAGTCACGGGGACTCAGCAATCTCACACCCGCGAGATCAAGACTATTTAAGCTTATAGGAAGGACAGAGTTGTGAGGTGGAGCTGCAGCAAGCGACTAGCATATATGGTGGCTACATTCGCAAAAGAGAGCGAGAAGAGAAGAAAGGCACGGTCGTGAAGCTAGTAGCGATCAAGAAGTGATCCTGAACTACTTACGTCCAACATAACTCCAACACCGTGTTCATTTCCCGGACTCCGCTGAGAAGAGACCATCACGGTTACACACGCGGTTGATGTGTTTTAATCAAGGTCAACTTTGGGTTTTCTACAACCGGACATTAACAAATTCCCATCTGCCTCATAACCGCGGGCACGGCTTTCGAAAGATAATACCCTGCAGGGGTGTCCCAACTTAGCCCATTATAAGCTCTCACGGTCAACGAAGGATATTCCTTCTACCGGGAAGACCCGATCAGTCTCGGAATCCCGAACTACAAGACATTTCGACAGCAATAAAACAAGACCAACAAAGCCGCCCGAATGTGCCGACAAATCCCGATAGGAGCTGCACATATCTCGTTCTCAGGGCACACCGGATGGGCAAGACGTCGGGTTGGCATAGACCCTGGATTGCCCAGGGGGCGCCGGACATCGCCCAGGTTGGGCCAGCACTCGAAGGAGCACTGGTCCGGGGGTTTAAAATAAAGATGACCCTCGGGCTCGCGAAAACCCGGGGGAAAAAGGCTTAGGTGGCAAATGGTAAAACCAAAGTTGGGCCTTGCTGGAGGAGTCTTATTCAAAGCAAACTGTCAAGGGGGTCCCATAAATCACCCAACCGTGTAAGGAACGCGAAATCAAGGAACATAACACCGGTATGACGGAAACTAGGGCGGCAAGAGTGGAACAAAACACCAGGCATAAGGCCGAGTCTTCCACCCTTTACCAAGTATATAGATGCATTAATTATAGCAGATATATTGTGATATCCCCAACAAGTAAACATGTTCCAATAAGGAACAACATCTCCATGTTCCAACAAGGAACAAACTTCATCTTCACCTGCAACTAGCAACACTATAAGAGGGGCTGAGCAAAGCGGTAACATAGCCAAACAACGGTTTGCTAGGAAAGGATGGTTAGGGGCTTGACATGGCAATATCGGAGGCATGATAAGCAAGTGATAGGCATCGTAGCATAGGCATAGCAAAAGAGCGAGCATCTAGCAAGCAAAGATAGAAGTGATTTCGAGGGTATGGTCATCTTGCCTGCAAGGTTCTCAGAGTTGTCGAAAGCTTGATCCTCGTAAGCGTTCTCAACAGGTTCCTCGTTCACGTACTCGTCTCCCGGCTCTATCCAAAGCAAGAACACAAACAAAGGAACCACAATAAATCACAGTGCAATGCACAAGCAACATGATGCAATACATGGCATGATATGCGAGATGTGATATGCAATGCGTATGCGTGCTCCGGAAGGAAAATGATGAACCAGGCATCAACTTGGCAAACCAAGTATGCCGCTGGAAAGGTGAGATGATTTCAGTTGAAATCGATATAAAGATCACCGGAATCGGATGCACGGTTTGCAAATGACAAGCAAAACAAGAATGGCACAAATCTGCCATTAACAGCATGATGCCACATAGCAAGCAACAAGAAATTAAGCTACTGCACCCAAAGATAACAACAAAGCATATGGCAGTGATCTACTCAAGATGCTTGACAAAATATGAACAGTGAGCTACGGCTAAATCACAACATAACAGGTCCAAACAAGCATGGCAAAAGTGCAAAATATATCAGCTTCACAGACTTGGAGAAAATACTGAACATGGCAGAATCAGCATCAGGAAGCAATGTTCAGAGCAAGCAAACGACATGCTACAGGAACTTATAATAGCAAAACAAGGCATGGCATGAATATACTCAAAGCATAGAACAAAACTCCCTTACTGACCATGAGCCAAAAAGGATCAGAAGATATAATAACACCCATGTCAATAGAGCAAGTTTCGTTAACAGATTCAGCAAACAGGGCATGACAAAACAGATAACAAGTAGGCATGTTTAAGAGCTCGATGCACTCACTACAGAGCATTACATGATAAACTAAGCATACATCCATCAAGAAGACATGGCATAGAAGCTATACATGTCAAGAACAACATCATAGCATGCACAGATCAACTAAAACAACCTTGGCAAAATTGAATAACATGTAAACAATCTGCCAGGAAACATTTTATAGCAAAAGTAGAGCTCGATTGACTCAAGCTATGGCACTCCATAATTGAAAACAAGGGCATGGATGGATAGAGCATAACCATATGTTCAAAACATCCTTACTGAAGTATCTCAAAATATGCATGGATCTCTCTGTAGCATCAAGTTAACATGGCATAAAAATATCAGCAAAACAGGGGCTGAAATCAGCAACATCATGAAGCCTAGTTTGCATCCTTGTGCTAGTCACTACAGAGACCACAAAAATACATGGCATACACCCCTGTCAAGATGGCATGGCATATTACAAAACACATGTAGGACTCCAGTTCATAGGGTGCACACATCAATCATGGCAAAAATAACAAAAGTGCATGTTCTGTTAAGAAACAGAAACTAACATCACATAGCCCTCTTCCAACAGCATTTCGGGCATCAAGATGAGCTCAAATGAAAATGATGCAATGAGAGGAAATGATCTACTCATCGAGACGAACATTTCGGTATGCTACACGCCCGAAACGGAGCCAAGAGTGCAAAGTTATGGCATGATGAAAATGCAACAAAATAATCACAGGTAAAAGACTCAGACGAAAAATCGGGGGGAGAAGAAGTCAACCCTCTCGGTGGATCTAGATCGGATCCGCGCGGCTCGAGGCGTGTCCGGCGGCGGCTCGCCGGAACGGCGCCGGAGGAGGGAGGAGAGTCGGGGAGGGAGCCCGGGGCGACGGCGGCTGGCGGGCGCGGCTCCCGCGGCGGCCGGGGGCGCGGGCGGCCGGGCGGCGACGATGTGGCGGCGGGGCGGCGCGGCCGGTGGCCGGCGCGCGCGGCGGCGGGCGGCCGAGGCGGCGGAGGCTGGCGGGCGACGGCGGGGGAGGCGCGGGGCGCGGCCCGGGAGGGCCCCGCCTGGGCCCGGCGGGCGGCGGCGCGGCGAAGTGGGGCGCGCCCACGTGGCGGCCCCGGATTGGTCGGGCGGCGGCGGACGGACACGTCCGGCCGTCCGGATTTCGTCCGGCGGCGCGAAGGGAGCGGGGAGGCTAGGGTTTCATCCGGAATTTCGGGGGGAGGCTATATTTATAGGTAGAAGGAGCTAGGAAGCTCCAAATGAGGTGTAGTTTTCGCCCACACGATCGTGATCCGACGACGGAGAGCATGGAAGTGACTTAGATGGGTTATTGGACTATTTTGAAGGGGTGTTGGGCTGCAACTTAAAAGAGGCCTTTGCGAGAGTGCGGTTAACCGTTGGAGTACCAAACGAGCTCCAAATGACCCGAAACTTGACAGGTGGTCTACCGGTGGTGTACCAAGGCCACTTGACAAACCTCGGTCCATTACGAGAAAGTTTAGTACCCGCTCACGGAAAAATGTAAAAGGGGACGCCGGGGAACATAGGAGTGCCGGATTGCAAAACCGACAACGGGGAAAATGCTCGGAATCATGAGACGAACACGTATGCAAATGCGATGCACATGATGACATGATATGAAATGCATGACATGGACAAAATGCAAAAAGAAGAAAAAAAACCCAACCACGGAGGGAATATCATATCACAATGCCGAAAATGGCTAGAGTTGGAGTTACAAATATGGAAAGTTACATCCGGGGTGTTACAGTGGTTCCAGCTGCTAGCTCAAAACCAAACACCAAGGTTGAGGAAGACACAAAAATAAAATACTTGTCATAGGAGAATTTTTTTTTGAGAAGGAGGGGCTTTTGGGAAGATTTTAAATGGCCTCCTTCAAATCAAATAAAGGGTTTGTTAAAAACCAAATAAATTTTTTTGGTGTATCACAGGGAAAGGGAGGCGCCTGGGGCTAGGGTGCGCAGCCCTCCCTCCCCCCTCTTTATATAGGGGTCCAGGGGGGCGCCGACCCCTCTAGATCCCATCTAGATGGGGGGCGGCGACCAAGGGGGTGGCTTGCCCCCCAAGCCAAGTGGGGCGCCCCCCACCCCTAGGGTTTCCAACCCTAGGCGCAGGAGGGGCCCAAGGGGGGGGCGCACCAGCCCACCAGGGGCTGGTTCCCCTCCCACTTCAGCCCATGGGGCCCTCCGGGATAGGTGGCCCCACCAGGTAGACCCCCGTGACCCTTCCAGTGGTCCCAGTACAATACCGGTGACCCCCGAAACTTTCCCGATGGCCGAAACTGGACTTCCTATATATATATATATTTACCTCGGGACCATTCCGGAACTCCTCGTGACGTCCGAGATCTCATCCGGGACTCCGAACAACTTTCGGGTTACTTCATACTAGTATCTCTACAACCCTAGCGTCACCGAACCTTAAGTGTGTAGACCCTACGGGTTCGGGAGACATGCAGACATGACCGGGACGACTCTCCGGTCAATAACCAACAGCGGGATCTGGATACCCATGTTGGCTCCCACATGCTCCTCGATGATCTCATCGGATGAACCACGATGTCGAGGATTCAGTCAATCCCGTATACAATTCCCTTTGTAAATCGGTACGTTACTTGCCCGAGATTCGACCGTCGGTATCCCAATACCTTGTTTAATCTCATTACCGGCAAGTCACTTTACTCGTACCGCAATGCATGATCATGTGACCAGACACTTGGTCACATTGAGCTCATTATGATGATGCATTACTGAGTGGGCCCAGAGATACCTCTCTGTCATACGGAGTGACAAATCCCAGTCTCGATTCGTGCCAACCCAACAGACACTTTCGACATACCCGTAGTGCACCTTTATAGTCACCCAATTACGTTGTGACGTTTGGCACACCCAAATCCCTCCTAAGGTATCCGGGAGTTGCACAATCTCATGGTCTAAGGAAATGATACTTGACATTTGGAAAAGCTCTAGCAAAACGAACTACACGATCTTGTGCTATGCTTAGGATTGGGTCTTGTCGATCACATCATTCTCCTAATGATGTGATCCTGTTATCAATGACATCCAATGTCCATAGTCAGGAAACCATAACTATCTGTTGATCAACGAGCTAGTCAACTAGAGGCTCACTAGGGACGTGTTGTGGTCTATGTATTCACACATGTATTACGATTTTCGGATAACACAATTATAGCATGAACAATAGACAATTATCATGAACAAAGAAATATAATAATAACCATTTTATTATTGCCTCTAGGGCATATTTCCAACAGTCTCCCACTTGCACTAGAGTCAATAATCTAGTTACATTGTGATGAATCGAACACCCATAGAGTTCTGGTGTTGATCATGTTTTGTTCTAGGGAGAGGTTTAGTCAATGGATCTGCTACATTTAGGTCCGTATGTACTTTACAAATATCTATGTCTCCATCTTGAACATTTTCACGAATGGAGTTGAAGCGACGCTTGATGTGCCCGGTCTTCTTGTGAAACCTGGGCTCCTTGGCAAGTGCAATAGCTCCAGTGTTGTCACAGAAGAGTGTGATCGGCCCCGACGCATTGGGTATGACTCCTAGGTCGGTGATGAACTCCTTCATCCAGATTGCTTCATGCGCTGCCTCCGAGGCTGCCATGTACTCCGCTTCACATGTAGATCCCGCCACGACGCTTTGCTTGCAACTGCACCAGCTTACTGCCCCACCATTCAAAATAAACACATATCCGGTTTGTGACTTAGAGTCATCTAGATCTGTGTCGAAGCTAGCGTCGACGTAACCCTTTACGACGAGCTCTTCGTCACCTCCATAAATGAGAAACATATCCTTAGTCCTCTTCAGGTACTTCAAGATGTTCTTGACCGCTGTCCAGTGTTCCTTGCCGGGATTACTTTGGTACCTTCCTACCAAACTTACGACAAGGTTTACATCAGGTCTGGTACACAACATGGCATACATAATAGACCCTATGGCTGAGGCATAGGGGATGACAGTCATCTCTTCTTTATCTTCTGCCGTGGTCGGACATTGAGCCGAGCTACACCTTGCAAAACAGGCAAGAACCCCTTCTTGGACTGATCCATATTGAACTTCTTCAATATCTTATCAAGGTATGTGCTTTGTGAAAGACCTATGAGGCGTCTTGATCTATCTCTATAGATCTTGATGACTAATATGTAAGCACCTTCTCCAAGGTCCTTCATTGAAAAAAAAACTTATTCAAGTAGGCCTTAATGCTGTCCAAAAGTTCTATATCATTTCCCATCAAAAGTATGTCATCCACATATAATATGAGAAATACTACAGAGCTCCCACTCACTTTCTTGTAAACACAGGCTTCTCCATAAGTCTGTGTAAACCCAAACGCTTTGATCATCTCATCAAATAGAATGTTCCAACTCCGAGATGCTTGCACCAGCCCATAGATTGAGCGTTGGAGCTTGCACACCTTATTAGCATTCTCTGGATCGACAAAACTTTCTGGTTGCATCATATATAGTTATTCCTTAAGATGGCTATTAAGGAATGCCCTTTTGACGTCCATTTGCCATATCTCATAATCATAGTATGCGGCAATTGCTAACATGATTCGGACGGACTTCAGCTTCGCTACGGGAGAGAAAGTCTCATCGTAGTCAACCCCTTGGAGTTGTCGATAACCCTTAGCGACAAGTCAAGCTTTATAGATGGTAACATTACCATCCGCGTCCGTCTTCTTCTTAAAGATCCATTTGTTTTCTATCGCTCGCCGATCATCGGGCAAGTCTGTTAAAGTCCATACTTCGTTTTCATACATGGATCCAACCTCAGATTTCATGGCTTCTAGCCATTTGTCGGAATCTGGGCCCGCCATTGCTTCTTCATAGTTTGAAGGTTCACCGTTGTCTAACAACATGATTTCCAGGACAGGGTTGCCATACCACTCTGGTGTGGAACGTGTCCTCGTGGACCTACGAAGTTCAGTAGTAACTTGATCCGAAGTACCTTGATCATCATCACTAGTTTCCTCTCCAGTCAGTGCAGGCACCACAGGAACATCTTCCTGAGCTGCGCTACTTTCAAGAGGTAGTACTTCATCAAGTTCTACTTTCCTCCCACTTACTTCTTTTGAGAGAAACTCTTTCTCCAGAAAGGACCCATTCTTGGCAACAAAGATCTTGCCTTCGGATCTGAGGTAGAAGGTATACCCAATGGTTTCCTTAGGGTATCCTATGAAGACGCATTTTTCCGACTTGGGTTCGAGCTTTTCAGGTTGAAGTTTCTTGACATAAGCATCGCATCCCCAAACTTTTAGAAACGACAGCTTAGGTTTCTTCCCAAACCATAATTCATACGATGTCGTCTCAACAGATTTAGACGGTGCCCTATTTAAAGTGAATGCGGCAGTCTCTAAAGCATAGCCCCAAAATGAGAGCGGTAGATCGGTAAGAGACATCATAGATCGCACCATATCCAATAGAGTGCGATTACGACGTTCGGACACACCGTTACGCTGAGGTGTTCCAGGCGGCGTGAGTTGTGAAACGATTCCACATTTCCTTAAGTGTGTACCAAGTTCGTGACTTAAATATTCTCCCCCATGATCTGATCATAAGAACTTTATCTTTCGGTCACATTGTTTCTCTACCTCATTCTGAAATTCCTTGAACTTTTCAAAGGTTTCAGACTTGTGTTTCATCAAGTAGACATACCCATATCTACTCAAGTCATCAGTGAGAGTGAGAACATAACGATAGCCTCCGCGAGCCTCAACACTCATTGGACCGCACACATCAGTATGTATGATTCCAATAAGTTGGTTGCTCGCTCCATTGTTCCGGAAAACGGAGTCTTGGTCATTTTGCCCATGAGGCATGGTTCGCATGTGTCAAATGATTCATAATCGAGAGACTCTAAAAGTCCATCAGCATGGAGCTTCTTCATGCGCTTGACACCAATGTGACCAAGGCGGCAGTGCCACAAGTATGTGGGACTATCGTTATCAACCTTATATATTTTGGTATTCACACTATGAATATGTGTAACATCACGTTCGAGATTCATTAAGAATAAACCATTGACCAGCGGGGCATGACCATAAAAAATATCTCTCATATAAATAGAACAACCATTATTCTCGGATTTAAATGAGTAGCCATCTCGAATTAAACGAGATCCAGATACAATGTTCATACTCAAAGCTGGCACTAAATAACAATTATTGAGGTTTAAAACTAATCCCGTAGGTAAATGTAGAGGTAGCTTGCCGACGGCGATCACATCGACCTTGGAACCATTCTCGACGCGCATCGTCACCTCGTCCTTCCCCAGTCTCCGCTTATTCCGCAGATCCTGCTTTGAGTTACAAATATGAGCAACTGCACCGATATCAAATACGCAGGAGCTACTACGAGTGCTGGTAAGGTACACATCAATAACATGTATATCACATATACCTTTGGTTTTGCTGGCCTTCTTGTCCGCTAAGTACTTGGGTCAGTTCCGCTTCGATTGACCACTTCCCTTGCAATAAAAGCACTCAGTCTCTGGCTTGGGTCCATTCTTTGGCTTCTTCCCGGCAACTGGCTTACCAGGCGCGGCAACTTCCTTGCCATCCTTCTTGAAGTTCTTCTTGCCCTTGCCTTTCTTGAACTTAGTGGTTTTATTCACCATCAACACTTGATGTTCCTTTTTGATCTCTACCTCCGCTGATTTCAGCATTGAATATACCTCAGGAATGGTCTTTTCCATCCCCTGCATACTGAAGTTCATCACAAAGCTCTTGTAGCTCGGTGGAAGCGACTGAAGGATTCTGTCAATAACCGCGCCATTCGGGAGATTAACTCCCAGCTGAGTCAAGTGGTTGTGCAACCCAGACATTCTAAGTATGTGCTCACTGATAGAACTATTTTCCTCCATCTTACAACTGAAGAACTTGTCAGAGACTTCATATTTCTCGACCTGGGCATGAGCTTGGAAAACCATTTTCAGCTCTTCGAACATCTCATATGCTCCGTGTTGCTCAAAACACTTTTGGAGCCCCGGTTCTAAGCTGTAAAGCATGCCGCACTGAACGAGGGAGTAATCATCAGCACGAGACTGCCAAGCGTTCATAATGTCTTGGTTCTCTGGGATGGGTGCTTCACCTAGCGGTGCTTCTAGGACATAATCTTTCTTGGCAGCTATGAGGATGATCCTCAGGTTCCGGACCCAGTCCGTATAGTTGTTGCCATCATCTTTCAGCTTGGTTTTCTCTAGGAACGCGTTGAAGTTGAGGTTGACATGAGCGTGGGCCATTTGATCTACAAGACATATTGTAAAGATTTTAGACTAAGTTCATGATAATTAAGTTCATCTAATCAAATTATTTAATGAACTCCCACTCAGATAGACATCCCTCTAGTCATCTAAGTGAAACATGATCCGAGTCAACTAGGCCGTGTCCGATCATCACGTGAGACAGACTAGTCAACATCGGTGAACATCTTCATGTTGATCGTATCTTCTATACGAATCATGCTCGACCTTTCGGTCTTCCGTGTTCCGAGGCCATGTCCGTACATGCTAGGCTCGTCGAGTTAACCTGAGTGTATTGCGTGTGTAAATCGGGCTTATACCCATTGTATTCGAAGTTAGGATCTATCACACCCGATCATCACGTGGTGCTTCGAAACAACGAACCTTCGCAACGGTGCACAGTTAGGGGGAACACTTTCTTGAAATTATTGCGAGGGATCATCTTATTTAAGCTACCGTCGTTCTAAGCAAATAAGATGTAAAACATGATAAACATCACATGCAATCAAATAGTGACATGATATGGCCAATATCATATTGCTCCTTTGATCTCCATCTTCGGGGCGTCATGATCATCTTCGTCACTGGCATGACACCATGATCTCCGTCATCGTGTCTTCATGAAGTTGTCACGCCAACGATTACTTCTACTTCTATGGCTAACGCGTTTAGCAATAAAGTAAAGTAATTTACATGGCGTTATTCAATGACACGCAGGTCATACAAAAAATAAAGACAACTCCTATGGCTCCTGCCGGTTGTCATACTCATCGACATGCAAGTCGTGATTCCTATTACAAGAACATGATCATCTCATACATCACATATATCATTCATCACATCCTTTGGCCATATCACATCACAAAGCACTTGCTGCAAAAACAAGTTAGACGTCCTCTAATTGTTGTTGCATGTTTTTACGTGGCTGCAATAGGATTCTAGCAAGAACGTTTCTTACCTACGTAAAAGCCACAACGTGATATGCCAATTTCTATTTACCCTTCATAAGGACCCTTTTCATCGAATCCGCTCCAACTAAAATGGGAGAGATAGACACCCGCTAGCCACCTTATGCAACTAGTGCATGTCAGTCGGTGGAACCTGTCTCACGTAAGCGTACATGTAAGGTCGGTCCGGGCCGCTTCATCCCACGATGCCGCCGAAGCAAGATAAGACTAGTAGCGGCAAGATAATTGACAACATCTACGCCCACAACAAGTTTGTGTTCTACTCGTGCATAGAAACTACGCATAGACCTAGCTCATGATGCCACTGTTGGGGAACGTAGCAGAAATCAAAAAATTTCTACGCATCACCAAGATCAATCTATGGAGTTATCTAGCAACGAGGGGAAGAGGAGTGCATCTACATACCCTTGTAGATCGCGAGCGGAAGCGTTCAAGAGAACGGGGTTGATGGAGTCGTACTCGTCGTGATCCAAATCACCGATGACCGAGCGCTGAACGGTTGGCACCTCCGCATTCAACACACATACGGTTGGGGAAGACGTCTCCTCCTTCTTGATCCAGCAAGGGGGGAGGAGAGGTTGATGGAGATCCAGCAGCACGACGGCGTGGTGGTGGATGCAGCGGGGATCTCGGCAGGGCTTCGCCAAGCTCTACAGAGAGGAGGAGGTGTTGGAGAGGGAGAGGGAGGCGCCAGGGGCTAGGGTGCACAACCCTCCCTCCCCCCTCTTTATATAGGGGTCCAGGGGGGCGCCGGCCCCTCTAGATCCCATCTAGATGGGGGGGGGGGGGCGCCGGCCAAGGGGGTGGCTTGCAACCCAAGCCAAGTGGGGCGCCCCCCACCCCTAGGGTTTCCAACCCTAGGCACAGGGGGGCCCAAGGGGGGCGCACCAGCCCACCAGGGGCTGGTTCCCCTCCCACTTCAGCCCATGGGGCCCTCCGGAATAGGTGGCCCCACCAGGTAGACCCCCGTGACCCTTCCGGTGGTCCCGATACAATACCGGTGACCCCCGAAACTTTCCCGATGCCGAAACTGGACTTCCTATATATAAATCTTTACCTCCAGACCATTCCGGAACTCCTCGTGACGTTCGGGATCTCATCTCGGACTCCGAATAACTTTCGAGTTACTGCATACTAATATCTCTACAACCCTAGCGTCACCGAACCTTAAGTGTGTAGAGCCTACGGGTTCGGGAGACATGCAGACATGACTGAGACGACTCTCCGGTCAATAACCAACAGCGGGGTCTGGATACCCATGTTGGCTCCCACATGCTGCTCGATGATATCATCGGATGAACCACGATGTCGAGGATTCAATCAATCCCGTATACAATTCCCTTTGTCAATCGGTACGTTACTTGCCCGAGATTCGATCGTCGGTATCCCAATACCTCGTTTAATCTCGTTACCGGCAAGTCACTTTACTCGTACCGCAATGTATGATCCCGTGACCAGACACTTGGTCACATTGAGCTCATTATGATGATGCTTTACCGAGTGGGCCCAGAGATACCTCTCCGTCATACGGAGTGACAAATCCCAGTCTCGATTCGTGCCAACCCAACAGAAACTTTCAGAGATACCCGTAGTGCACCTTTATAGTCACCCAGTTACGTTGTGACGTTTGGCACACCCAAAGCACTCCTACGGTATCCGGGAGTTGCACAATCTCATGGTCTAAGGAAATGATACTTGACATTTGGAAAAGCTCTAGCAAAACGAACTACACGATCTTGTGCTATGCTTAGGATTGGGTCTTGTCCATCACATCATTCTCCTAATGATGTGATCCCGTTATCAATGACATCCAATGTCCATAGTCAGGAAACCATGACTACCTGTTGATCAACGAGCTAGTCAACTAGAGGCTCACTAGGGACGTGTTGTGGTCTATGTATTCACACATGTATTACTATTTCCGGATAACACAATTATAGCATGAACAATAGACAATTATCATGAACAAATAAATATAATAACCATTTTATTATTGCCACTAGGGCATATTTCCAACAGCAACTACACGGACTGGGTCCGGAACTTGAGGATCATCCTCATAGCTGCTGAGGGAGTCCTGGACTAGGGGGTGTCCGGATAGCCGAACTATGATCTTTGGCCGGTGAGGGAGTCCTGGATTAGGGGGTGTCCGGATAGCCGGACTACCATCATCAGCCGAACTATCATTGGCCGGACTATCATCATCGACCGGACTCCAAGACTATGAAGATACAAGATTGAAGACTTCTCCCCGTGTCCGGATGGGACTTTCCTTGGCGTGGAAGGCAAGCTTGGCGATACGGATATGTAGATTTCCTACCCTTGTAACCGACTCTATGTAACCCTAGCCCTCTCCGGTGTCTATATAAACCAGATGGCTTTAGTCCATAGGACTACATCATCAACAACCCTGATAATCATACCATAGGCTAGCTTCTAGGGTTTAGCCTCTTTGATCTCGTGGTAGATCTACTCTTGTAAACATCCACAATATCAATATCAATCGAGCAGGACGTAGGGTTTTACCTCCATCAAGAGGGCCCGAACCTGGGTAAAACATCGTGTCCCATGTCTCCTGTTACCATCCGCCTAGACGCACAGTTCGGGACCCCCTACCCGAGATCCGCCGGTTTTGACACCGACATTGGTGCTTTCATTGAGAGTTCCTCTGTGTCGTCACCGATAGGCTTGATGGCCTCTTCAATCAACAACGACGCAGTCCTGGGTGAGACTTTTCTCCCCGGACAGATCTTCGTATTCGGCGGCTTCGCACTGCGGGCCAACTCGCTTGGCCATCTGGAGCAGATCGAAAGCTACGCCCCTGGCCATCAGGTCAGGTTTGGAAGCCTAAACTTCACGGCCGATATCCGCGGAGACTTGACCTTCGATGGATCTGAGCCATAGCCGAGCGTGCCGCGCTGTCACGATGGGCATGACCTAACTCTGCCGCCGGACAGCACCTTGGAGGCCGCACACGAGTCCGCTCCGACCCGTAGTCCGGAGCCAATCGCTCGGATCGAGGACGGATGGCTGGACACCGCCTCGGGAGCCGCAACTCCTACGGCGATGGAGCCGAACACTTACCTTGTCCCACATAAAGCTCATGACTCCGAGGTGCCGGACTCCCTGCCGGACTCCGAACCTCCTGCGCCCCTACCAGTCAAATCCGACTGGGCGCCGATCATGGAATTTACCGCTGCGGACATCTTTCAGCACTCGCCCTTCGGCGATATCATAAATTCACTAAAGCATCTCTCGTTATCCGGAGAGCCCTGGCCGAACTACGGCCAGGATGGTTGGGATGCGGACGACGAAGAAATTCAGACCCCACCCACCACCCACTTCGTAGCCACCGTCGACGATTTAACCGACGTACTTGACTACGACTCCGAAGACATCGACGGTATGGACGACGATGCCGGAGACTATCAAGAACCAGTGCCTACAGGACACTGGAAGACCACCTCGTCATACGACATATACATGGTGGACACCCCAAAGGGAAGCGATAACGAGGAACAACGGGACGCGGCAGAGGATAATCTCGCCAATAAAGAACCAAAACGGCGACGTAGACGCCGCCCTAAGTCCCGCCTTGATCAAAGCAGCCTTCCTAACGACCCAGCGATAGAGCAGGGCAAACCAGCGGACGACGAACAGGACGAGCCGGATAATCAACCCCTTCACGGAGCAATCAACAGTCCGGACACAACACCGGAGCATAAGAACATACACAAAAAACTCGTCGCCACTGCAAGAAGTTTGAAGAAGGCGAAACGGAAGCTCAAAACAGCAGAAGACACGCTCAGAATGAAGTGGAGCAAAGTATTCAAGACTGCAGACAAATATGGCAATGG
>LR880971.1:145523925-145542366 GCA_904067115.1 Aegilops sharonensis | reverse complement strand
AAGCCTTGCAAGCATTGCAACTAATGAGTTAGTTGTGAGATGATGTATTACGGAACGAGTAAAGAGACTTTCCGGTAACGAGATTAAACTAGGTATTGGATACCGACGATCGAATCTCGGGTAAGTAACATACCGATGACAAAGGGAACAACGTATGTTGTTATGCGGTTTGACCGATAAAGATCTTCGTAGAATATGTAGGAACCAATATGGGCATCCAGGTTCCACTATTGGTTATTGACCGAGAATGGTTCTAGGTCATGTCTACATAGTTCTCGAACCGTAGGGTCCGCACGCTTAAGGTTTCAATGACGGTTATATTATGAGTTTATGTATTTTGATGTACCGAAAGAGTTCGGAGTCCCGGATGTGATCACGGACATGACGAGGAGTCTCGAAATGGTCGAGACATAAAGATTGATATATTGGATGGTTATATTCGGACACCGGAAAGGTTCCGGAAGTTTCCGGAGAAAACCGGAGTGCCGGAGGGGTTACCGGAACCCCCCGGGGAAGTTATGGGCCTTATTGGGCCAAGAGGGGAGAGAGAGGGCTGCACCAGGAGGTGGCGCGCGCCCCCCCCCATGGGGAGTCCGAATTGGACTAGGAAGGGGGGGCGCGGCCCCCCTTTCCCTCTCCCTCTCCCTCTCTTTCCTTCCCCCTTCCCTCTTCCTAGTAGGAGTAGGAAAGGGGAGTCCTACTCCTACTAGGAGGAGGACTCCCCCCTCCCTTGGTGCGCCCCAAGGGCTGGCCGGCCCTCCCCCTTGCTCCTTTATATACGGGGGCAGGGGGGCACCCTAGAACACACAAGTTGATCTTCGTGATCGTTCCTTAGCCGTGTGCGGTGCCCCCCTCCACCATATTCCACCTCGGTCATATTGTAGCGGTGCTTAGGCGAAGCCCTGCGATGGTAGAACATCAAGATCGTCACCACGCCGTCGTGCTGACGGAACTCCTCCCCGACGCTTTGCTGGATCGGAGCCCGGGGATCGTCTTCGAGCTGAACGTGTGCTAAGAACTCGGAGGTGCCGGAGTAACGGTGCTTGGATCGGTCGGATCGTGAAGACGTACGACTACATCAACCGCGTTGATATAACGCTTCCGCTTTCGGTCTACAAGGGTACGTGGACGGACACTCTCCTCTCTCGTTGCTATGCCATCTCCATGGTCTTGCGTGATCGTAGGAAAATTTTTGAGATTACTACGTTTCCCAACAGGACTACCATCATCAGCCGAACTATCATTGGCTGGACTATCATCATCGACCGGACTCCAAGACTATGAAGATACAAGATTGAAGACTTCTCCCCGTGTCCGGATGGGACTTTCCTTGGCGTGGAAGGCAAGCTTGGCGATACGGATATGTAGATTTCCTACCCTTGTAACCGACTCTATGTAACCCTAGCCCTCTCCGGTGTCTATATAAACCGGATGGCTCTAGTCCGTAGGACTACATCATCAACAACCCTGATAATCATACCATAGGCTAGCTTCTAGGGTTTAGCCTCTTTGATCTCGTGGTAGATCTACTCTTGTAAACATCCACAATATCAATATCAACCGAGCAGGACATAGGGTTTTACCTCCATCAAGAGGGCCCGAACCTGGGTAAAACATCGTGTCCCTTGTCTCCTGTTACCATCTGCCTAGATGCACAGTTCGGGACCCCCTACCCGAGATCCGCCGGTTTTGACACCGACAGCCGGACTCCAAGACTATGAAGATACAAGATTGAAGACTTCGTCCCGTGTCCGGATGGGACTTTCCTTGGCGTGGAAGGCAAGCTTGGCGATACGGATATGTAGATCTCCTACCATTATAACCGACTCTGTGTAACTATAACCTATCCGGTGTCTATATAAACCGGAGGGTTTTAGTACGTAGGACGAACAACAATCATACCATAGGCTAGCTTCTAGGGTTTAGCCTCTCTGATCTCGTGGTAGATCTACTCTGGTGTCTATATAAACTGGATGGCTCTAGTCTGTAGGACAGAACAACAACAACCCTTACAATCATACCATAGGCTAGCTTCTAGGGTTTAGCCTCCTTGATCTCGTGGTAGATCCACTCTTGTAAACATCCACAATATCAATATCAATCAAGCAGGACGTAGGGTTTTACCTCCATCAAGAGGGCCCGAACCTGGGTAAAAACATCGTGTGCCTTGTCTCCTGTTACCATCCGCCTAGACGCATAGTTCGGAACCCCCTACCCGAGATCCGCCGGTTTTGACACCGACATTGGTGCTTTCATTGAGAGTTCCTCTGTGTCGTCACCGATAGGCTCGATGGCTCCTTCAATCATCAGCAACGACGCGGTCCAGGGTGAGACTTTTCTCCCCGGACAGATCTTCGTATTCAGCGGCTTTGCACTGCGGGCCAATTCGCTAGGCCATTTGGAGCAGATCGAAAGCTACGCCCCTGGCCATCAGGTCAGATTTGGAAGTTTAAACTACACGGCCAACATCCGCGGAGACTTGATCTTCGACGGATTCGAGCCGCAGCCAAGCGCGCCGCACTATCTCGATGGGCATGATCTAACTCTGCCGCCGAACAGTGTCCTGGAGGCCGCACTAGTGTCCGCTCCGAACATTGATTCGGAGCCGATCTCGCCGATCCAGGATGGTTGGTTGGACACCACCTCGGGGGCTGAAATCTCTACGACGATTGAGCCGAACACAATCCCTGTCCTTTGCGAAGACCGTGACTCCAAGGTGCCGGACTCCTTTCCGGACTCCGAACCCCCCGCGCCCCTGCCAATCGAATCCGATTGGGCCCCGGTCATGGAGTTCACTGCCGCGGACATCTTTCAGCACTCGCCCTTTGGCGACATCCTGAATTCACTAAAGTCTCTCTCTTTATCCGGAGAGCCCTGGCCGGACTATGGTCAGGAAGGTTGGGATGCGGACGACGAAGAAATTCAACACCCACCCACCACCCACTTTGTAGCCACTGTCGATGATTTAACCGACATGCTCGACTTTGACTCCGAAGACATCGACGGTATGGACGACGATGCTAGAGACGACCAAGAACCAGCGCCTACAGGGCACTGGAAGGCCACCTCGTCATACGACATATACATGGTGGACATCCCAAATGATGGGAACGGCGATGGAACAACGGAGGATGACTCCTCCAAGAAGCAACCGAAGCGCCGACGTCAGCGGCGCCGCTCTAAATCCCGCCACAGCAAAAACGGTGATTCCGGCACGGGAGATAATAACACCCCGGACAGTGCCGAAGACAACCCCCTCCAGCAGGACTCAGCGCAGGAGGAGGGAGAAGCAAGTCTGCACGACAGTGCGGCAGAAAGAGAGGTAGAGGACGATAATTATGTGCTTCCCTCCGAAGATGAGGCAAGCCTCAACGACGACGAATTCGTCGTACCGGAGGATCCCGCCGAACAGGAGCGTTTCAAACGCAGGCTTATGGCCACGGCAAGCAGCCTCAAGAAAAAGCAGCAACAACTTAGAGCTGACCAAGACCTGCTAGCTGACAGATGGACTGAAGTCCTTGCAGCCGAAGAGTATGAACTCGAACGCCCCTCCAAAAGCTACCCCAAACGCAGGCCATTGCCTCGATCAGAGGAGGAAGCACCCAAGTCACTAGCGCACGACATGGCAGACCGGCCACCCCGTGGCCGCGACAGAGAAGCCTCTCGGCCCTCCGCTCAAGCCGCACCCCGACGCCGCTCAAAAAGTACCAAGGCACGGGAAAACGCGCCGGACTTGCGAGATATATTGGAGGATAAGGCAAAGCATACAAGATCGATCTACGGATCGCGTGGGTGCCCCACGACACATGATGATAACCGTCACGCCGGATACAACATATCCGGCCGGGCCGAACACGATAGACAAAGCTCATTTGAGCTGCGTCGTGATATAGCCCAATATAGAGGCGCCACACACCCACTATGCTTCACAGATGAAGTAATGGATCATCAAATCCCTGAGGGCTTCAAACCCGTAAACATCGAATCATACGATGGTACCACAGATCCTGCGGTCTGGATCGAGGACTATCTCCTCTATATCCACATGGCCCGCGGTGATGATCTACATGCCATCAAATACCTCCCACTCAAGCTTAAAGGACCAGCTCGGCATTGGCTCAATAGCTTGCCAACAGAATCAATTGGTTGTTGGGAGGACCTGGAAGCCGCATTCCTTGATAACTTCCAGGGCACATATGTGCGACCACCAGACGCCGATGAACTTAGCCATATAATTCAGCAACCAGAAGAATCGGCCAGACAATTCTGGACACGGTTCCTAACAAAGAAAAATCAAATCGTTGACTGTCCGAATGCAGAGGCCCTCGCAGCCTTCAAACATAACATCCGCGACGAGTGGCTTGCCCGGCACCTAGGACAGGAAAATCCGAAATCCATGGCAGCCCTTACAACACTCATGACCCGCTTTTGTGCGGGAGAGGACAGCTGGCTAGCTCGTAGTAACAACTTGACCAAAAACCCTGGTAGTTCGGATAACAAGGACAGCAATGGCAGGTCGCGTCGCAACAAGAACAAGCGCCGCATAAACGGCGACAATAATGAAGATACGGCAGTCAATGCCGGATTCAGAGGCTCTTAACCCGGTCAGCGGAAGAAGCCATTCAAAAGGAATACCCAGGGCCCGTCCAACTTGGACCGAATACTCGATCGCTTGTGCCAGATACATGGCACCCCCGAAAAACCAGCCAACCACACCAACAGGGATTGTTGGGTGTTCAAGCAAGCAGGCAAGTTAAGTGCCGAACTCAATGACAAGGGGCTGCATAGCGATGACGAGGAAGAGCCCCGGCCGCCGAACAATAGAGGACAGAAGGGTTTCCCCCCACAAGTGCGGACGGTGAACATGATATACGCAACCCATATACCCAAAAGGGAGCGGAAACGTGCGCTAAGGGACGTATATGCGATGGAGCCAATCGCCCCAAAGTTCAACCCATGGTCTTCCTGCCCGATCACCTTCGATCGAAGGGACCACCCCACTAGCATCCGTCACGGTGGTTTCGCCGCATTGGTTCTTGACCCAATCATTGACGGATTTCACCTCACCAGAGTCCTGATGGACGGCGGTAGCAGCCTGAACCTGCTTTATCAGGATACAGTGCGCAAAATGGGCATAAACCCCTCAAGGATTAAACCTACAAAGATGACCTTTAAAGGCGTAATACCGGGTGTAGAGGCCAATTGTACTGGCTCAGTTACACTTGAAGCGGTCTTCGGATCCCCGGATAACTTCCGAAGTAAAGAGTTAATCTTCGACATAGTCCCGTTCCGCAGCGGCTATCACGCACTGCTCGGACGAACCGCATTTGCAAATTTCAATGCGGTGCCGCACTACGCATACCTCAAGCTCAAGATGCCAGGCCCTCGAGGAGTAATCACGGTCAATGGAAACACCGAACGCTCTCTCCGAACGGAGGAGCACACGGCGGCCCTCGCGGCGGAGGTGCAAAGCAGCCTCTCACAGCAATTCTCGAGTCCGGCCACTAAACGTCCGGACACTGTCAAGCGCGCCCGGAGTAACCTACAACAAGACCGCCTGGCACGATTCAAGCACGCGTAGCAATCCGGCCCCAACCCCAGCCCTCGCGAAATTGCGAAGCCAGTACTACGCGTACATAATTACGCTCTGGAGATACCATGGGCATAAGGGAGGGGCACGACCACGGCACGCCCAGAATGCGGCTCAACCGCACCAGGGGCTCCCGATTGTGTCATTCTTTTTCTTTTTTCTTTTGTCTTACTTTCAGGACTCTGTTCTCCAGAAGCCCTGTCCGGCATTCGCGCCGAACTCACGATACAACAGCCAGGGAAGCAGAAAACTGTGTCGAGTGTCCAGGTGGTCTCTACTACGAGCATTATACCTGTTTTACATACCATCCCGCAGCTTACCCCTGGAGGGGAACATGTTAAATAGTCCCATCCCTTGCTTATCGCACAATTTGTATCGTTCTTCTTTTATTTGCAGTCTCTTTTTAATAACCAATATATAGCTCTGTTCTATTATTACATTTTTTATCTATATATATGTTCATTTCATGACATGTTGCACCCGTACACTTTGGTACGGCCAATACACCAGGGGCTTAAGTACCCCAAAATTATGGTGTGATAAGTCCGAACACTTTCACAAGTGCGGCACCCCGAACTTATAGCATTATATGCATCGGCTCCGAATCATGTCTTGGGTCAATAGTTGGGTTTGCCCGGCTCCCGCGTTTTGGTACCTTACGTTCCGTTATATCGGCTAAGGTAGCACCGGGAGAACCACTGCGATTGTGCCCCAGTTGAGCTGGGTTGAGCACCTCAGTGGAGAAAGCTAAAACTGACCGTCATGATAGGGCGAGAGCCGGTCGCTGTTCGAGAGGTTTTTCGGGTCCCTAAAGACTTATGCCGCTTAGAGCGAGGAACCGGTATTGTCCGGCCAAGGCATGGATAGCGCCCCGAACTCGGTCTTCTGAATACTAGGGGCTTCGCTGAAATTTAAAATTATAGAATTCTATGGCTAAGTGAGAGTGTTCAACCATTATAAGTCCGGTTTCCTTGTTCTTTGCGTTGAGCGCCTCCCTCGATGAACCCAAGAATGGGAAAAAGAGCGCTCAAGTTTATCCCGAACACCCCAGCACTCGTGGCATGGGGGCTGAAGCCAACGACTTGCCATCTCTCAAATTTGATAAACGACCGCACAGAAGGTAATATTTTAAATTAACAAGCGTTGCTTAGCGCATATGAACAAGTTTTCAGCGTACATGATAACAAATGCGAGTTTATTCAAAAATTACATCTTTGGAACACTCATCCGCTATACGGCGGGCACCCTTCAGGACGCCCTCATAGTACATTTCGGGCGTGCGATGCTTCTTGCCCTCCGGTGGCCCGTCCGTCACAAGCTTCTCCGCATTCAGCTTGCCCCAGTGCACTTTAGCACAGGCAAGGGCCCGACGGGCACCTTCAATGCAGACGGAGGGCTTGATGACTTCAATCCGTGGACTGGCGTCCACCAGCCGCTGCACTAAGCCGAAGTAGCTCCCAGGCCTGTCTTCCAATGGCCACAGCCGAACTATAAGGCCCTTCATGGCCTGTTCGGCGACCTTGTGGAGCTCGACCAGCTGCTTCAGCTGGTCGCTCAGGGGCACCGGACATTCGGCCTCAGCATACTGAGACCAGAACACCTTCTCCGTCGAGCTCCCCTCCTCTGGGCGGTAGAACGCGGCAGCATCAGATACACTACGGGGCAGATCTGCGAACACTCCTGGAGAGCTCCGGATTCGGGTAAGTACTAGATAAATGACTTTTACATTCTTGCTCCGCATAAAGAATGCCTTACCTGCCGCGATCTTCTTTATTGCCTCAATCTCCTGGAGGGCTTTTTGGGCCTCGGCCTTAGCAGCTTTGGCACTCTAAAGAGCTGAGGCAAGCTCGGACTCTCGGGTCTTTGAGTCACGCTCCAAACCCTCGTGTTTTTCCACGAGAGCCTAGAGCTCTTGCCGTACCTCCGACAGCTGCGCCTCCCCCTTCTCTCGCTCGGTGCGCTCCTCAGCCGCTTTGTTTTCGGCCACGGACACCGCCTCCTTCAGGGCCGCCACCTCGCTCGTGGCCCCTGCAGTACCCATGTTATTCGTGTTATTTTTTGCAACCGAAACCTTTCTATAAGGTATTTCTTTAATAAGGTATTACTTACCTTCCTTGTCCTCGAGCTGCTTCTTGGCAAGGCCGAGCTCGTTCTCGGACCGCTCGAGGCTC
Organism: Aegilops sharonensis; assembly: GCA_904067115.1. Lineage (NCBI taxonomy): Eukaryota > Viridiplantae > Streptophyta > Magnoliopsida > Poales > Poaceae > Aegilops > Aegilops sharonensis. The sequence goes on along the minus strand of LR880971.1, from coordinate 145,534,605 downwards.
TGCTTTAATGCATTGACCTCCGCAGTCAGTGCGGCAGAGGTCAGCAGCGCAGCCTGCATTCCCATATTGACATACTTATGTTAGACTCCTGCGTATATCTTTTTAGATCCTTAGTCTGGCTTTTCTTTCCGAACACCGAACTAAGCATCAGGGGCTACTGTCTATGCGGTAATATTTTTACATATTCTAAACTTACCTCAAAGCCTGTTAGAAGGCTGGCACAGGCTTCGGTCAGCCCGCTCTTGGCGGACTGAACTGTCCGGATCACCGCACTCATAACAGTGCGGTGCTCCTCCTCGATGGAGGCACTGTTAAGCACCTCCAGTAAGTTATCCGGTGCCTCCGGTTGGACGGAGGACACCGGCGTCTTACCCTTCTTACGAAGGGGCCGCTGGCCGGACTTCGGAACCGCTGAAGGTTCCGTTATGGAGTCCAGACAAGGGTCGGGCTTAGAGCCCCTGGGGGTCTCGCCCCCCACGCGCCTGGAGTCCGGGAGGTCGCCTTGCTGCGCCTCCTGCGCCACCTCCTCTTGACCAGGCCCCCCTTGGGGCCCCACCTCGGCGTCGTTCGCAGCGTGAGGTGAGGAGGCTGCCGGAAGTGAAGTACTCTCCATTTCCGACGAACTCAGGGACCCGCTCAACGAAGCGGCGAGCTCGCCCTTGGGCGGGCTGCATGATTGTTCCGCGTTAGAGAACACTATGCAATGGAAAAGCCATGGGTATCCGGACACTTACGATCTCGCCAGGGGCTTGGCCCTTGTTGGCCACTCCTCCTCGTCGTTGTCGACGTTGGTGGAGAAGTCCGGCGGAAGGGTCCTTCCCTTCTTGGACCCTCTGGCCTCCCCAGTTGGGGCGGCCTTCCTTTTCCTCTCTTCCCCCGCTGGGGGAGAGGCTTCTTTTTCCTCCTCCTCGTTCTCAGGAGAGGATTCTGCTTCAGAATCTGACAGCACCTGGCGTCGGGAGCTCCTTCGAGTTCCCGTTGCCTCCTTCTTGGCCTTCTTCTCCGGCACCACATGAGGTACCGGAGCCAGCAGCCCTGTCAATCGGGCGTCTGCTGGGTCTTCTGGCAAAGGGGCCGGACAGTTAACCTGTCCGGACGTCTTCAGCCAGTCCTGTTAAAGGTTAGGGAGTTTTAGATCCCACATAGAGTCAACCTATGAAAAAAGAGTCCCGTAAAGGGTAAAATAACTTACCTCGCTGGCTTGACGCTGCGAGCTGAATCCGCGATCTTCGGTAGCGGATGTGGGAGCCTCAGCGCCCTTGAACAACACCTTCCAGGCATCTTCGTACGTAGTGTCGAAGAGCCTTTTCAGAGTTGGGTGCTGTGCCGGATCGCACTCCCACAATTTGAAGGCCCGTTGTTGGCATGGGAGAATCCGGCGGATGAGCATCACCTGGATTACGTTGACAAGCCTGAGATTCTTGTCCACCAGGTTTCGGACGCATGTTTGGAGTCCGGATAGCTCGTCCGAATTCCCCCACGTCAGGCCCGTCTCTTTCCATGATGAGAGCCGTGTGGGGAAGCCAGATCTGAATTCGGGGGCCGCCGCCCATTTGGGGTCGCGCGGCTCGGTGATATAGAACCACCCCGATTGCCACCCCTTTATTGTCTCCACGAAGGAGCCCTCGAGCCATAGGACTTTGGCCATCTTGCCAACCATGGCGCCTCCGCACTCTGCTTGACGGCTGAGGGAGTCCTGGATTAGGGGGTGTCCGGATAGCCGGACTACCATCATCAGCCGAACTATCATTGGCCGTACTATCATCATCGACCGGACTCCAAGACTATGAAGATACAAGATTGAAGACTTCGCCCCGTGTCCGGATGGGACTTTCCTTGGCGTGGAAGGCAAGCTTGACGATACAGATATGTAGATCTCCTACCATTGTAACCGACTCTATGTAACCCTAGCCCTCTCCGGTGTCTATATAAACTGGATGGCTCTAGTCTGTAGGACAGAACAACAACAACCCTTACAATCATACCATAGGCTAGCTTCTAGGGTTTAGCCTCCTTGATCTCGTGGTAGATCCACTCTTGTAAACATCCACAATATCAATATCAATCAAGCAGGACGTAGGGTTTTACCTCCATCAAGAGGGCCCGAACCTGGGTAAAACATCGTGTCCCTTGTCTCCTGTTACCATCCGCCTAGACGCACAGTTCGGGACCCCCTACCCGAGATCCGCCGGTTTTGACACCGACATTGGTGCTTTCATTGAGAGTTCCTCCGTGTCGTCACCGATAGGCGTGATGGCCTCTTCAATCGATAACGACGCAGTCCTGGGTGAGACTTTTCTCCCCGGACAGATCTTCGTATTCGGCGGCTTCGCACTGCGGGCCAACTCACTTGGCCATCTGGAGCAGATCGAAAGCTACGCCCCTGGCCGTCAGGTCAGGTTTGGAAGCCTAAACTTCACGGCCGATATCCGCGGGGACCTGATCTTCGATGGATCTGAGCCACAGCCGAGCGTGCCGCGCTGTCACGATGGGCATGACCTAACTCTGCCGCCGGACAGCACCTTGGAGGCCGCACACGAATCCGCTCCGACCATAGTCCGGAGCCGATCGCTCGGATCGAGGACGGATGGCTGGACACTGCCTCGGGAGCTGCAACCTCTACGGCGATGGAGCCGAACACTTACCTTGTCCCGCATAAAGCCCATGACTCCGAGGTGCCGGACTCTCTGTCGGACTCCGAACCTCCTGCGCCCCTGCCAGTCGAATCCGATTGGGCGCCGATCATGGAATTCACCGCTGCGGACATCTTTCAGCACTCGCCCCTCGGTGATATCATAAATTCACTAAAGCATCTCTCGCTATCCGGAGAGCCCTGGCCGAACTACGGCCAGGATGGTTGGGATGCGGACGACGAAGAAATTCAGAGCCCACCCACCACCCACTTCGTAGCCACCGTCGACGATTTAACCGACGTACTCGACTACGACTCCGAAGACATCGACGGTATGGACGACGATGCCGGAGACTACCAAGAACCAGTTCCTACAAGACACTGGAAAACCACCTCGTCATACGACATATACATGGTGGACACCCCAAAAGATGGGGACGGCGAAGAAGCAACGGAGGCCGATTCCTTAAAGAAACAGCCCAAGTGCCGACGTCAGCGGCGCCGCTCTAAATCCCGCCACGACAAGAATGGAGATTCTGGCACAGGAGATAATAACACCCCAGAAAGTGCCGAAGACAACCCCCTCCAGCACGATCCAGTGCAGGAGGAGGCAGAAGCAAGCCCTCACGAGAGGGCGGCAGACGAAGAGGTCGAGGATGACAATTACTTACCTCCCTCCGGAGACGAGGCAAGCCTCGGCGACGACGAATTCGTCGTGCCTGAGGATCCCGTCGAACAAGAGCGTTTCAGACGCAGGCTAATGGCCACGGCAAACAGCCTAAAGAAAAAGCAGCAACAACTTCAAGCTGATCAAGACCTACTGGCCGACAGATGGACCGAGGTCCTCGCGGCTGAAGAGTATGAAGGCCCCTCCAAAAGTTACCCAAAACGCAAGTTGCTCCCCCGACTAGAGGAGGAAGCGTACAAACCCGCATCTCCAGCGCACAATACGGCGGACCGACCACCTCGTGGCCGCGACAGAGAGGCGTGCAAGCCCTCCACCAAAACCGTACCCCGGCATCGCTCAAAAAGCATGAAGCTACGGGGGAACGCGCTGGACTTGCGGGATATATTGGAGGACAAGGCAAGACAATCCAGATCTATCTATGGATCACGCGAGCGGCCCAAGACCCACGACGAATACCGTCGCACCGGATACAACTACTCCAGCCGGGCCGAACACAGCAGACAACGCTCTCTCAAGCTACGTCGCGATATTGCTCAATACAGAGGCACCGCACACCCACTATGCTTCACTGACGAAGTAATGGATCATCAAATCCCTGAAGGGTTTAAACCCGTTAATATCGAATCCTACGATGGCACAACAGACCCCGCGGTTTGGATTGAGGATTATCTCCTCCATATACATATGGCCCGCGGCGACGATCTTCACGCCATCAAATATCTCCCGCTCAAGCTTAAAGGACCAGCTCGGCATTGGCTTAACAGCCTGCCCGCAGAGTCAATTGGATGCTGGGAAGACCTGGAAGCCGCATTCCTCGACAACTTCCAGGGCACGTATGTGCGACCACCAGACGCAGATGACCTAAGCCACATAATCCAGCAGCCAGACGAATCGGCCAGGCAATTCTGGACACGGTTCTTAACAAAGAAAAATCAAATCGTCGACTGTCCGGATGCAGAGGCCCTCGCTGCCTTCAAACATAACATCCGCGACGAGTGGCTGGCCCGGCACCTAGGACAGGAGAAGCCGAAATCCAAGGCAGCCCTCACATCACTCATAACCCGCTTCTGTGCGGGACAGGATAGCTGGCTAGCTCGCAGCAACAACCTCAGCAAAAACGCTGGCAGTCCGGATACCAAGGACCGCAATGGCAGGTTGCGTCGAAACAAAAACAAACGCCGCATTAACGGCGACAGCAATGAGGATACGACAGTCAACGCCGGATTCCGAGGCTCCAAGCCCGGTCAACGGAAGAAGCCATTCAAAAGAACCACTCCGGGCCCGTCCAATTTGGACCGAATACTCGACCGCTCCTGTCAAATACATGGAACCCCCGAAAAGCCAGCTAACCACACCAACAGAGATTGTTGGGTATTCAAGCAGGCAGGCAAATTAATCGCCGAAAACAGTGACAAGGGGCTACACAGTTATGACGAGGAAGAGACCCGGCCGCCGAACAACAGAGGACAAAAGGGATTCCCCCCTCAAGTTCGGACGGTAAACATGATATACGCAACGCATATTCCCAAGAGGGAGCGGAAGCGTGCACTAAGGGACGTATACGCGATGGAGCCAGTCGCCCCAAAATTCAACCCATGGTCCTCTTGCCTGATCACTTTCGATCGAAGAGACCTTCCTACCAGTATCCGCCATGGCGGATTCGCCGCATTGGTTTTAGACCCAATCGTCGATGGATTTCCCCTCACGAGAGTCCTGATGGACGGCGGCAGTAGCCTGAACCTGCTTTATCAGGATACAGTGCGCAAGATGGGCATAGACCCTTCAAAGATTAAACCTACAAAGACAACCTTCAAAGGTGTCATACCAGGTGTCGAGGCCAATTGTACAGGCTCAGTTACACTGGAAGTGGTCTTCGGATCCCCGGATAATTTCCGAAGCGAGGAGTTAATCTTCGACATAGTCCCGTTCCGCAGCGGCTATCACGCTCTGCTCGGACAAACCGCGTTCGCAAAATTCAACGCGGTGCCGCATTATGCATACCTTAAGCTCAAGATGCCAGGCCCTCGTGGAGTCATCACGGTCAATGGAAACACGGAACGCTCCCTCCGAACGGAGGAACATACAGCGGCTCTCGCGGCAGAAGTACAGAGCAGCCTTTTAAGGCAATTTTCGAGTCCGACAGTTAAACGACCGGACACGGCCAAACGCGCCCGGAGCAACATCAACCAAGACCACCTGGCACGTTCCAAGCACGCGTAGCAATGCGGCCTCAACACCAGCCCTTGCAAAATTGTAAGACAAACTCTCCGCGTACATAATTACGCCTTGGAGATACAATGGGCATAGGGGGAAAGGCACAACCACAACAGACCCAGAGTGCGGTTCGACCACACCAGGGGCTCCCAAGTGTGTCGCTCTTTTTTCTTTTATTTCTCTCTTTTTTATACAGAACTCTGTCCGGCGGCGAACCTGCCGAACTCATGATGCAACAGCCAGGGAAGGACAAAGGCCGCGACGAACACTCAGGTGGTCTCCATCACGAGCATTAAATTTGTTAAATACAACATTCCGCGGCCTACCCCTGGAGGGAGACGCCTTTAATTCGTCCAATCCCTTGCTTTCCGCACTATTTGTATCATTCCGCACTCATAGCATATCTTCTCGAATAAAATGCAGCACTTTTTTCCCATAATTGCATTACCTTATATATATATATATGTTCATTTATGACATGTTGCACCCGTACATTTTGGTATGGCCAAATACACCAGGGGCTTATGTTCTCCGCATTATGGTGTGATAAAGTCTGAACACTTCCACAAGTGCGGCACCCCGAACTTATAGCATTATATGAATCGGCTCCGAATCATGTCTTGGGTCAATAGTTGGGTTTGCCCGGCTCCCATGTTTGGCACCTTACGTTCCGTTCTATCGGCTAAGGTAGCACTGGGAGAACCACTGCGATTGCGCCCCGGTTGAGCCGGGTTAACGCCTCAGTGGAGAAAGCTAAAACTGACTGTCATGATAAGGCGAGAGACTGGTCACTGTTCGAGAGGTCCTTTCGGGTCCTTAAAGACCTACGCCGCTTCGAGTGAAGTTCCGGATAATGTCCGACGAAGGCATGGATAGCGCCCCTAATTCCGTCCTCCGAATACTAGGGGCTTCGACGAAATTTAAAATTATAGAATTCTATGGCTAAGTGAGAGTGTTCAAGCACTATAAGTCTGGTTGCCTTGTTCGTTGTGTTGAGCGCCTCCCTAGATGGACCCAAAAATGGGAACAAGAGTGCTCAAGTTTATCCCGAACACCCCAGCACTCGTGGCATGGGGGCTGAAGCCGACGACTTGCCATCTCTCAGATTTAATAAACGGCCGCACAGAAGGTAATATTTTAAATTGACAAGCGTTGCTTAGCGCATATGAACAAAGTTTTCAGCGCATAGGATAACACATTGCAAATTTTACTCAATAATTACATCCCTGGGGCACTCATCCGCAATCTTGCGGGCGCCCTTCAGGACAGTCTTATAGTACATCTCGGGCGTACGATATTCCTTGCCCGCTGGTGGCGCGTCAGTGATTAGCTTCTCCGCATCCAGCTTGCCCCAATGCACCTTTGCGCGGGCAAGGGCCCGACGAGCACCTTCAATACAGGCGGAGCGCTTGATAACCTCCACCCAGGGGCACGCATCCACCAACCGTCGCACGAGGCCGAAGTAGCTCCCAGGCATGGCCTCTCCAGGCCACAGCCGGACTATGAGGCCCTTCATGGCCTGCTCGGCCACCTTGTGAAGCTCGACCAGCTGCTTCAGCTGGTCGCTAGGGGGCACCGGATGGCCGGCCTCAGCATACTGAGACCATAAGACCTTCTCCGTTGAGCTCCCGTCCTCGGCTCGGTAGAATGCGGTGGCATCAGACACGCTGCGAGGCAGATCTGCAAACGCCCCTGGAGAGCTCCAAATTCGGGTAAGTAACACGTAATTTACATTCACATGCTTGCTTTGCATGAAAAATTCCTTACCCGCCGCTATCTTCCTCATCAACTCAATCTCCTGAAGGGACTTATGGACATCGGCCTTGGCAGTTTTGGCACTTTCGAGAGCCGAGGCAAGCTCGGACTCTCGAGTCTTTGAGTCACGCTCCAAACTCTCATGCTTTTCCATGAGAGCCTGGAGCTCTTGCTGAACCACCGCCACCCGTGCCTCTTGATTTTCTCGCTCTGCCCGTTCCGTGGCCGCATTGCGTTCGGCCGCGGACACGGCCTCCTTCAGGGTCGCCACCTCGTTCGTGGCCCCTGCAGTACCCATGTTATCCTTGTCATTTTTTGTTGCAACCTAAATCCTTTTCTGTAAGGTACAAGTTCAAAGTGGTGTTACTCATCTTCTTTGTCCTGGAGCTGCTTCCTGGCGCGGCCGAGCTCTTGCTCGGACCGCTCGAGCTCCTGCTTCAAAGCACCAACCTCCGCAGTCAGTGCGGCAGAGGTCAGCAGCGCAGCCTGCAACCCATATTGACATAATGTTTTAGCAACCCTGCGTATATCTTCTTTTTTCAGATCCTCAGTCCGGCTTTTCTTCCCGAACACCGAACCGAGCATCAGGGGCTACTGTCTATGCGGTATTACATTGCATATTTTTAACTTCTTACCTCAAAGCCTGATAGAAGGCTACTGCAGGCTTCGGTCAGCCCGCTCTTGGCGAGCTGCACCTTCTGAATCACCGCACTCATAATAGTGCGGTGTTCTTCCTCGATGGAAGCGCTCTGCAGCGCCTCCAATAAATTGCCCGGCACCTCCGGTTGGACGGAAGCCGCCGGCGTCACGGTCTTGCCCTTCATTCGAAGGGGCCACCGGCCGGACTCCGGAACCACTCCGGGTTCTGATATGGAGTCCGGCGCAAAGTCCGGGAGGACGCCTTGCGGCGCCTCCGGAGCCTCCCCCTGATGGGTCCCTTCTTGGGATCCCACCTCGGCGTCCTCGGTGTCGCAAGGGGTGGAGGCGGTTGGGATGGAGTCTACATCTGACGGAGCCAACGACCCGCTCGATGAAGCGGGAAGATCATCACTGGCCGGACTACAGGTAGCATGCGGCATCAGAATGACACTATGTGACGCAGAAAAAGAAATTATAAATCATTCAGGAATCCGGATACTTACGATCTCGCCGGAGGCCTGGCCCTTGAAGGCCATTCTTCCTCGCCAACATTGATGTTGGCGGAGCTGTCCGGGGGAATAGTCCTTCCCCTCTTGGACCCTTTGGCCTCCCCTGTTGGGGAAGCCTTCCTCTTCCTCTCTCCCTCCTCTGGGAGAGAGTCCTCTTTCTCCTCCTCATTTTCGGGGGAGGAGTCCGCCCGGAGTCGTCGGACACCTGAAAACGGGAACTCTTTCGAGCACCCGTGGCCTCCTTCTTGGCCTTCTTCTCCGGCACCACGTGCGGTGCCGGAACCAGCAGCCTCGCTAGACGAGCGTCTACTGGATTTTCTTGCATAGGAGCCGGGCAGATAATCTGCTCAGCCTTCCTTATCCAGTCCTGCCAAAGGAAAGGGGGAAATTAAAACCCGCATAGAGTCAAACTATGAAAAGCAAGTGTCCCGTAAAGGGGTAGAATCACTTACCTCGTTGGCTTGGCGCTGCGAGCGAAATCCGTGATCTTCAGTCGCGGATGCGGGGGCTTCGGTGCCCTTGAACAGCACCCTCCAGGCGCCTTCGTACGTCGTGTCGAAGAGCCCGCTCAGCGCCTGGTGCTGTTCCGGATCGAACTCCCACAGATTGAATGCCCGCTCTTGGCATGGGAGAATCCGGCGGACGAGCATGACTTGGACCACGTTAACCAGCCTGAGCTTCTTCACCAGCTTCTGGATACCGGCTTGGAGTCCCGTCAGCTCCTCCGAACTACCCCACAGCAAGCCCTTCTCTTTCCAGGAGGTGAGCTGTGTGGGGATACCAGATCTAAACTCGGGAGCCGCCGCCCATGTAGGGTCACGCGGCTCGGTGATATAGAACCACCCCGATTGCCACCCCTTGACGGATTCCACGAAGGCCCCTTCGAACCAAAGGACATTGGGCATCTTGCCCAACATGGCGCCTCTGCACTCCGCTTGAGTGCCCTTCACTACCTTCGGCTTGACATTGAAGGTCTTAAGCCACAAGCCGAAGTGGGGCTGGATGCAGAGGAAGGCCTCGCACACGACGATGAACGCCGAGATGTTGAGGATGAAGTTCGGCGCCAGATCATGGAAATCCAGGCCGTAGTAGAACATGAGCCCCCGGACAAAAGGGTGAAGTGGAAAGCCCAGTCCGCGGAGGAAATGGGGAAGGAAAACGACCCTCTCATGGGGCCTGCGGGTGGGGATGAGCTGCCCCTCGTCGGGCAGCCGGTGCGCGATGTCGCCGGAGAGGTATCCGGCGCCGCGCAGTTTGGCGATGTGCTCCTCCTTAAGGGTGGAGGCCAACCATTTACCTCCTGCTCCGGACATGGTCGGAGAAGGTTGAGACGAGATGCGCGAACTTGGGCGCTGGAGCTCGAGTGCGCGGAGATGGATAAGCAAAGGAGGAAGAAGGCGTAGGTGAGAAGGTGAATCCTTATCCCTTATATGGGCGGGCGAAGTCTACGCGTCCCCCACCGGCCTGGTAAAACTCGCTTATCTCCCAAGCGTCACCATCAATGGCGCGGTTGGGTTACCCACGTCCGTATTGATGAGAATCCCGGATTAAGGGGAAACACGATCTTTGCTTCGACAAGACGTGCCAAGGAAACCGCTTCGCTAAATGCGCTGAGGTGGTAGAGTAAAAAACTATTTAAATAATGGCTTGGTAGTGGCGTGACGTCATGCCGCAGAAAACGTTAGCAGATTGAACTTGTGTATATATTATTCTCTCTATGGTGGAATGTGGAATTTATTTTGCAGAGCCGGACACTATCCTGGTGTTCACAATCTTCTATCATTCGGAGGAGGAACCCGCCTTGCAATGCCAAGCAATATACGCGCCGGACTTATCGTCATTGAAGCCTGGTTCAGGGGCTACTGAGGGAGTCCTAGATTAGGGGGTGTCCGGATAGCCGGACTACCATCATCAGCCGAACTATCATTGGCCGGACTATCATCATCGACCGGACTCCAAGACTATGAAGATACAAGATTGAAGACTTCGCCCCGTGTCCGGATGGGACTTTCCTTGGCGTGGAAGGCAAGCTTGGCGATACGGATATGTAGATCTCCTACCATTGTAACCGACTCTATGTAACCCTAGCCCTCTCCGGTGTCTATATAAACCGGATGGCTCTAGTCCGTAGGACAGAACAACAACAACCCTTACAATCATACCATAGGCTAGCTTCTAGGCTTTAGCCTCCTTGATCTCGTGGTAGATCCACTCTTGTAAACATCCACAATATCAATATCAAT
>LR880971.1:145506390-145517290 GCA_904067115.1 Aegilops sharonensis | reverse complement strand
TCTTGGACAGCATTAAGGCCTACTTGAATAAGTGTTTTTCAATGAAGGACCTTGGAGAAGCTGCTTATATATTAGGCATCGAGATCTATAGAGATAGATCGAGACGCCTCATAGGTCTTTCACAAAGCACATACCTTGATAAGATATTGAAGAAGTTCAATATGGATCAGTCCAAGAAGGGGTTCTTGCCTGTGTTACAAGGTGTGAAATTGAGCTCGGCTCAATGTCCGACCACGACAGAAGATAGAGAAAAGATGAGTGTCATCCCCTATGCCTCGGCCATAGGGTCTATTATGTATGCCATGCTGTGTACCAGACCTGATGTAAACCTTGCCGTAAGTTTGGTAGGAAGGTACCAAAGTAATCCAAGCATGGAACACTGGACAGCGGTCAAGAATATCCTGAAGTACCTGAAAAGGACTAAGGATATGTTTCTCGTTTATGGAGGTGACGAAGAGCTCGTCGTAAAGGGTTACGTCGATGCTAGCTTCGACACAGATTTGGATGACTCTAAGTCACAAACCGGATACGTGTATATTTTGAATGGTGGGGCAGTAAGCTGGTGCAGTTGCAAGCAAAGCGTCGTGGCGGGATCTACATGTGAAGCGGAATACATGGCAGCCTCGGAGGCAGCACATGAAGCAATCTGGATGAAGGAGTTCATTATCGACCTAGGAGTTATTCCCAATGCGTCGGGGCCGATGACTCTCTTCTGTGACAACACTTGAGCCATTGCCCTTGCCAAGGAGCCCAGGTTTCACAAGAAGACCAGGCACATCAAGCATCGCTTCGACTCCATTCGTGAAAATGTTCAAGATGGAAACATAGATATTTGCAAAGTGCATACGGATCTGAATGTCGCAGATCCGTTGACTAAACCTCTTCCGCGAGCAAAACATGATCAGCACCAGAACTCTATGGGTGTTCGATTTATCACAATGTAACTAGATTATTGACTCTAGTGCAAGTGGGAGACTGTTGGAAATATGCCCTAGAGGCAATAATAAAATGGTTATTATTATATTTCCTTGTTCATGATAATTGTCTATTCTTCATGCTATAATTGTGTTATCCGGAAATCGTAATACATGTGTGAATACATAGACCACAACATGTCCCTAGTAAGCCTCTAGTTGACTAGCTCGTTGATCAATGGATGGTTATGGTTTCCTGACCATGGACATTGGATGTCGTTGATAACAGGATCATATCATTGGGAGAATGATGTGATGAACAAGACCCAATCCTAAGCATAGCACAAGATCGTGTAGTTCGTTTGCTAGAGCTTTTCTAATGTCAAGTATCATTTCCTTAGACCATGAGATCGTGCAACTCCCGGATACCGTAGGAGTGCTTTGGGTGTACCAAACGTCACAACGTAACTGGGTGACTATAAAGGTGCACTACAGGTATCTCTGAAAGTGTCTGTTGGGTTGGCACGGATCGAGAGTGGGATTTGTCACTCCGTATGACGGAGAGGTATCTCTGGGCCCACTCGGTAATGCATCATCATAATGAGCTCAATGTTACCAAGTGGTTGGTCAAGGGATCATGCATTACAGTACGAGTAAAGTGACTTGCCGGTAACGAGATTGGACGAGGTATTGGGATACCGACGATCAAATCTCGGGCAAGTAACGTACCGATTGACAAAGGAAATTGTATACGGGATTACTTGAATCCTCGACATCGTGGTTCATCCAATGAGATCATCGAGGAGCATGTGGGAGCCAACATGGGTATCCAGATCCCGCTGTTGGTTATTGACCGGAGAGTCGTCTTGGTCATGTCTGCATGTCTCCCGAACCCGTAAGGTCTACACACTTAAGGTTCGGTGACGCTAGGGTTGTAGAGATATTAGTATGCGGTAACCCGAAAGTTGTTTGGAGTCCCGGATGAGATTCTGGACATCACGAGGAGTTCCAGAATGGTCCGGAGGTAAAGATTTGTATATAGGAAGTCCAGTTTCGGCTACCGGGAAAGTTTCGGGGATCACCGGTATTGTACCGGGACCACCGGAAGGGTCCCGGGGGTCCACCGGGTGGGGCCACCTATCCCGGAGGGCCCCATGGGCTGAAGTGGGAAGGGAAACAGCCCCTGGTGGGCTGGTGCGCCCCCCATGGGCCTCCCCCTGCGCCTAGGTTTGGAAACCCTGGGGTGGGGGCACCCCACCTGACTTGGGGGGAAAGTTCCCCCCTTGGCCGCCCCCCCCCCCCTTGAGATTGGATCTCTAGGGGGCCAGCGCCCCCCTCCCAGGGCCCCTATATAAAGAGGGGGGAGGGAGGGCCGCGCACCCAAGCCCCTGGCGCCTCCCTCTCCCCCCGTAACACCTCTCCCTCTCGCTGAGCTTGGCGAAGCCCTGCCGAGATCCCCGCTGCTTCCACCACCACGCCGTCGTGCTGCTGGATCTCCATCAACCTATCCTTTCCCCTTGCTGGATCAAGAAGGAGGAGACGTCTCTCCCAACCGTACGTGTGTTGAACGCGGAGGTGCCGTCCGTTCGGCTCTAGGATCATCGGTGATTTGGATCACGACGAGTACGACTCCATCAACCCCGTTCTCTTGAACGCTTCCGCTCGCGATCTACAAGGGTATGTAGATGCACTCCTCTCTCTCTCTCTCGTTGCTAGATGACTCCATAGATTGATCTTGGTGATGCGTAGAAAATTTTAATTTCTGCAACGATCCCCAACAACCTCACCGCCCCACCGTACTCCCATCGCTGGCCTAGCTATCCCTCTACTCACCCACACCTGCTGTTATTCTCCGGCGACGGCACACGAACCAGTAAACCCTCGTACAGTCGTACTCCCCTCCGCATGGGAAACAACTGCCGAGTCTTTCCTGCCTCCGTGTCGTTCCTTCCTAGGCCTCGCCATCGTCCACCGCCCTGGTGCTCTCGGCGCGGCCTGGTCAACGTGGTCAAGGAACGGCTTCCATCGGACATGGACTGTACGTGGAGAGGCTGACAGTTGGGTCCACGGCCGCAGCAAGGAAGTGCCTCCTTATTACGCGCAAAATAATTATTCCTCCACTTGACAGCGGGGACCCACCAGACGGGCCATCGTATTTCGCGAAAAAAACGTTTCCCCCTGACTGCTGGGACCCACCAGCTACATCTTCACACGCAAGGAAGTGCGTCCGGGCAAAAAAAAAGATTCGCCCCCCTGACTGTTGGGACCCATCAGCTACATCTTCGCACGCAAGGAAGTGCCTGACAGTCGGGACCCACCTGGTCGAAGCGTACGTAGCGGTGTCATTCTGGTTGCGAACGTGTACGTACATATATGCTGGTGGATGTAGAGGTGCGCACGTGTCGTAGTAGAGGCGCGCACGTAGCATGTACACGTATGTACGGCGGCCAGGGTGCAAGAAAGAAAATACGTCCATGTACATACATACGGGCAGGGTCTCGAACAACTACTCGCGCATACGTACGGCCATGGCTCGTGTACATGGCTTGGTCGGAACGGAGAAACAGTGTCGTCGTCGTGTTCATGGGGAGGCAACGGAATGCGTCGTGTTCATGGGGAGGCAACGGAATGCGTCGTGCTCATCGGGAGGCAACGGAACGCGTGGGAGCCAATCGGCTGGGTCGGAACGGAATGCGTGGTCGTGTTCATCGTGAGGGCTTGGACGGAACAGGCGATGGAAATGAGGCCTGGCGTACCGCACAACGGAGGAAATGGACCTCTTACGTTCGGGACGGGGTCCTGTTGATCGGGAGGGGTGTGGTGTACCGCAAAATGGAGGAAACGGACCTCCTACGTTCAGAATGGGGGTCCTGTTGATCGGGAGGGGTGTGGCGTACCGCAAAACGAAGGAATTGGACCTCCTACGGTCGAAACGGGGGTCCTGTTGATTAGGAGGGGTGTGGCGTACCGCAAAACAGACAAAACGGACCTCCTACGGTCGAAACGGGGGTCCTGTTCATCTGGAGGGGTGTGGCGTACCGCAAAAAAGGACTCCACGGGATATTGTTCATCTCCACCGTCAACCTCCTCCAGCCTCCACGGGCTATCGTCGACCTCCTCCAGCCTCCACGGGCTCCTGTTCATCCAGCCTCCACCGTGCGCTACTCCACCGGCTACTATTCAACCACCCCTCCACGGGCACCCCTCCACCGTCTACTGTTCATCCAGCCCTCCACACCACGGGGTCCTGTTCAACCACCCCTCCACGGGCACCCCTCCACCGTCTACAGTTCATCCAGCCCTCCACACCACGGGGTCCTGTTCATCCAGAGGCAACGCCACCGCTCACTGTTCATCCACCCCCCTCCCCCCCCCCCCCCGCCGGTGCGCCCCGCCCCCCCCCCGCCGGGGTGCTTGCCCCCCGGGGGCACCGCCCCCCCCCCCTTTTCCTCCCCCCCCCCCCCCGCCGGTGCGCCCCGCCCCCCCCCCGCCGGGGTGCTTGCCCCCCGGGGGCACCGCCCCCCCCCCCTTTTCCTCCCCCCCCCCCCCCGCCGGTGCGCCCCGCCCCCCCCCCGCCGGGGTGCTTGCCCCCCGGGGGCACCGCCCCCCCCCCCTTTTCCTCCCCCCCCCCCCCCGCCGGTGCGCCCCGCCCCCCCCCCGCCGGGGTGCTTGCCCCCCGGGGGCACCGCCCCCCCCCCCTTTTCCTCCCCCCCCCCCCCCGCCGGTGCGCCCCGCCCCCCCCCCGCCGGGGTGCTTGCCCCCCGGGGGCACCGCCCCCCCCCCCTTTTCCTCCCCCCCCCCCCCCGCCGGTGCGCCCCGCCCCCCCCCCGCCGGGGTGCTTGCCCCCCGGGGGCACCGCCCCCCCCCCCTTTTCCTCCCCCCCCCCCCCCGCCGGTGCGCCCCGCCCCCCCCCCGCCGGGGTGCTTGCCCCCCGGGGGCACCGCCCCCCCCCCCTTTTCCTCCCCCCCCCCCCCCGCCGGTGCGCCCCGCCCCCCCCCCGCCGGGGTGCTTGCCCCCCGGGGGCACCGCCCCCCCCCCCTTTTCCTCCCCCCCCCCCCCCGCCGGTGCGCCCCGCCCCCCCCCCGCCGGGGTGCTTGCCCCCCGGGGGCACCGCCCCCCCCCCCTTTTCCTCCCCCCCCCCCCCCGCCCCCCCCCCCGCCCCGCGCAACGCTCACTGTTCATCCAATCGATCGACTCCAGTTAGCAGCAGTAGCGAAGGAATCGCTCGATCGGGTTCAGTTAACAGCCATCGATCGATCGCTCGGGTTCAGTAACGCGTAGCCTGTAGTGCAATCGCTCGGGTTCAGTTAGAGCCCAACGCCTCGCTCAGGTTCAGTTAGAGCCAATGCCTTGCACACACGCGCGTACGTGTACGAGAGAAACGCGCATCGCTCGGCCCCCGACCTCCCACTGTAACCGGGAACTCCCCGAAATTTTCCTTGCCCTCGCTTCTACCACGGTTTTTTCCGTCATGGACGACCCAAAGAATGTCATGCAGCTGCGTCTCCGGCCCGCCCTGGACGAAAAGCCCATTTTGTGTCATGATTTTTTGTCATAGAAGTAGGAGCCCACCACATCTATGATGATACCGGGTTTTGTCACAATTATAGTCATAGAAGTGTCATATGTATGACAGAAAAAAATTCATTCGGGCCAAAATGTCACGGATGTGTCTTTCTTTTTTTGTGGTGGTATCATAACGAGATACACATCTTAGGAGAAGATGAACCCGTGCACTACAAAAAGGCAATGGACGCGCCGCCCATCTCAAAATGGATGGCTTAAAGCTATGAAATTTAAAATGGAGTCCATATACGAGAATCAAGTTTGGAACTTGGTAGATCCTCCAGAGAGAGTGAAACATAATGGATGTAAATGGATGTTAAACAAAGACAGACACAAATATTAATCCTACTATCAATAAAGAAAGGCTTGTCGTGAAAGGGTTCTAACAGATCGAAGGGGTCGATTATGATAAGACTCCTTGTAGCGAAGCTTAAGTCTGTGCGGATTATGTTGGCAATTGTTGCGCATTTCTTTTTTTTTTGCGAATACGCAAAGCTTGTGTATCATTGCATTGATAGAAAAAGTAAGAGTGAATACAAGCGGTACTACAACTCATGGCACGAACGCAGAAGGCGTAAACATGGTGCACGGAGCAGAGACATGGGATGCTCAACCCAGACACAACACAGCTAAACTCGCCACCCTGTAAGCAGCCCAAACAAACCGAACATGACAACCAACATCTCTAAATCCACTGCCGAGGACACCGCAAACAAACAAGACGGCGCCTTCATGAAGGAGAACGACGCCAAGACGCCGTCGCCGCCCGATCCGGATAAACGGACCAAGGGTTTCCCCTGCTGCTCGAAGAGGGGCACAAATGACGGCCATGGCAGCGCCTCCAAGAAGGTGACAGCACCCGCAGGTGTCGCCGCTGCCAGCATCGAAAGATCGAGCAAGGATTTCGCCCTTGCTAGAGTCTGAGCAATCCCAAGCCGTCGGAGCAAGATTCCGAGAAGAGGAAGCCAAGCCGTCGGTTGAAACTGCCACCGCAGGAAGGGGAGCCGCGTCCGCTGCCGAAGGAGGCACCAGACATCGCCGGACATGAGAGCTACGGATCGGGTGGAGGTGGGGGGGCATGGAGGTGAGCAAGGTTGGGCGACTGGGTGGGATGACACAGGGGAAGCGAAGGTGGCCGGGGGACCCGGACAAGCCAAGATTTGGAGAGAACGCAAATCTGGGCCGCCGGGACCGGAGCCGTAGGGGCGCAAACGTGCCAAAGGAGCCGGAAGGAGACGCGGCTCCAAGAACACACCGAAGCCGGAGCCGCACCTGGATGGACACCGGCCAACAAGGACATCTGCAGGGTGGGTTGCGAAGCCACCAAGATGCAAACAAGCCAGAGGAGCTGGAAGGGACGCAGCTTGTGACGCCCCCGACTCAATCGTACACTAATCATACACGCAAATGTGTACGATCAAGATCAGGGACTCACGGGAAGATATCACAACACAACTCTAGACACAAATAAAATAAGACAAGCTTTATATTACAAGCCAGGGGCCTCGAGGGCTCGAATACAAGCTCGATACACAAGAGTCAGCGGAAGCAACAATATCTGAGTACAGAGATAATTTATACAAGGATGCCTTCAGAAGGCTAGCACCAAAGCAACACGATCGAAGAGGCAAGGCCTCCTGCCTGGGACCTCCTAACTACTCCTGGTCGTCGGCAGTCTTCACGTAGTAGCATCCGTCGGCGGTGGCATCTGGCTCCAGGGATCCACCATCTAGTTGCATCAACCGGAAAGAAGAAAGAAGGGGAAAAGGGGGTAGCAAAGCAACCCTGAGTACTCATCCAAAGTACTCGCAAGCATCAGATCTATACTAAGTATTCATTGGTATCAAATGAAAGGTTTGTATCTGTGGACTGAACTGCAGAATGCCAGAATAGAGGGGGAAGGCCTAGCCTATCGAAGACTAGCATCTTCAAGCAGCTCCAAGCATCTTGCAGCATGTAGAAGAGTAAAGAATAGCAGTTTAATATTTAACAAGCATGTTGTAACATTAATGTCCAGAGATCCTTCCTCGACTCCCTGCGAGAAAGCAATCCCGGAGCCACATATCCATCACATATCTCAAGTATCCATTTCTAGTTATATAAGATCCGGATACAAGTCTGAACGTCCATTACCGTGGACACGATATTCGAATATATATCTTCCCTGCAGGGGTGCACCACATTACCCAACACGCTCGATCACTCTGGCCGGACACACCTTTCTGGGGTCAATGCCCGACCTCGAAAGATCAACACGTCGCAGCCCTATCTAGGCGCAGTAGAGAGGTCCCCGCCGGTCTACCTCCTAAGCACTCCGGGGTCTGGGCCCATCGCCCGCAGCACTCCGGGTCATTGTGCAACGATCTGGGACGAGCACCACCTCTACTGGATGGCACTGGCCCGACAGGCCCACGATGCTGAACTGGACGTCTGACAAAGCTTCGGCTGATACTGCGACGTCGAGGCCCATATCTATTCTCGCGTGGTGGTTAGTGCATAAAGGCCAGAGGCCAACTCAGAACAAATACCCAAACCTATTAGTGCATTTGGGGCTCGCGGAGACGAGCAGAGACTCACGATAATGTGATGCCGTCGCCCCGTCTCGTGGACTTACGGCAAGGGCCCAGACTGCCCGGTCGTGCCACGTGGAATACTTGCGGGTGCTCAACGGGCCCGCCCGACTTCCACATCAACTCGCGGGTACCCCTCAGGACCGACCCGACTTCAAAAAAGGTCTCAAGTAAGGTCAAGGTAACCGTGTGTCCAAACATCAAGGGGAAAACCCGAGGAATCACCCCCGGTGGATTCCACTCAATGTAATCATCAAGGTGAACGCAAGAGGGACCACCCTCGAGGTTCACACTTGAGGTGTTGAACGGCAGAGCCGTATCGGGAATGGTGAAAGAGGAAATCACCCTTGATGACCACGACCGAATAGCTACACTACAGAATTATCTTATCGTCAGGAGTGCCTTATGAGGGATCACCCTCGGTGCTCTATAGTAGCTCTGCAGAGTCGAGCAACAAAAGGGGCATGATGTCATGTGAGGTGTCGTGCTCTGGTCGTCGATCACGCTGATCGAGTCGTCGATGATGAAGCAGGGGCAAGAAGGACAATGTGGGGGTCACTGAGGGATCTCTAACCAACTTATACTAAGCAGTTTAGGATAAGCAGGTAAGGTACAACAGCAGGTTACAAAAGCAGGCTATGCATCAGAATAGGAGCAATCAATAACAGTAGCAAAATCTAATGCAAGCGTGATAGTATAGAATGGGCGATATCAGGATGATCAAAGGGGGGGGGGCTTGCCTGGAAGCTCCACTGAAAGGGAAGAAGTGTTGTCGGTGACGTAGTCGATCACAGTGGCATCAACAACAGTCACGGTCTACCGGAGAGAAGAGGGGGAAGAAACAGTAAATAGATGCAAACATATGCATAACATGACAAAAAGCGATGCTAGAGGTGTTCTAACGCAGGGTTACACGATATCGGTAAAGGGGGACAAAATCCGGGAAAGTTTTCCCGGTTCCGGACGTCTGTCAGACAGATGAACCAGAGGGGAAAGGTTGCATGTTCGCTATGCTAGGGACGTGTGGCGGACGAACGGATCACGTGTTCAGATTCATCTCATCGTTCTGAGCAACTTTCATGTAGAAAACTTTTTCATTCGAGTTATAGATTATTTTCTATGATTTTCTAAAGTTTTAAAGATATTCTGCAATTCAATTTAATTTGAAAATAATGAGTAAATGCTAGGTGCACCCAGATCTGTGTACACATAAGTGTACCAGAGCGTGACATGTGGGTCCAGGGGTCCGATTTGACCAGTCAACGTTTGACTGGTCAACAGGGGGTGGTGCCTCCTGTCGTTGACTTAGTTAATTAAACAGGTTTAAATTAACTAATTAGTCCATTAGGCTAATTAAGCAAGGTTAATTAACTAAATTAATTTCCTAATTAACTAATTAATCGTTTTTATTTTTTAAATCTTTTTTACAGAAAAAAGGGGGCGTGGGGCCCGCTAGCAGTGGCACAAGGCCAGCCCAGCGGGGCGGGTTAACGGGCGGAGCCCCTGGGGTCGGGCGCAGGCCCCGGGCGGGCGCTCGCCCAGCAGGGCTTGCGAGGCAATGGCCACGGCCGGTGGCGGCTCCGGGCGGGTGGCCGCCGGCGAGGAGGAGGGCCGCGGGTGAGGGGGAACGGCGGGCGGCGAAGGCGAGGCGCAGCCAGCGATGTGCAGCAGCAGGCCAAGGTGGGCCAGGGACTCGCCGGGGCGCAGATGGGCCGCCGGGGAAAGGAGCCAGCGGACGGGGCGAGGCCGCGCGTAGGCGGGCATGGCCAGGGAGCAGCGGGTGCAAGCGGGGGCACACGCAGGTGGCCAAGGGCGTGGCCATACGTGGCCAGGGGCGAGTGGGAGGGCAGACAATGACGCAGTGAGCACGAGCTCCGACGGCATCGGGTGCGACGGTGACAGCAGCCTACGGCGGTGGTTCAATGGGGAAAAATAGGGGGTACCGGAGGAGAAGCTCACAGCGAGCCTGTAGAGGTGCTAAGTGGGCTCGCGGAGGGCTCGACGGCACTGGAATCGAAGACGAACGCCGGCGGTGGTCCGAGGTTGAAGACGACCTCGAACGGGGCGTTGTCGTGGGGGCTTACTTGTCCTTGTGGCTCGGCGTAGACGGCCCGGGGAGGAGACGAGGACGACGGGGAGGCGGTTGAGGACGGCGACGACGTTGGAGACGAGCGCGGCGGCCGGGAATCGACGAAGGCGGCGAAGAAGGTTGCGTACGAGGCCACTCCAGGATCAGGGAGGAGAGCGAGGGGGAGGGGGAAACTGGGGTTAGCGTTCGGAGGAGGGGTCGCTGTGATGTTCTTATCCACCCAGAGGACCGCGCGGGATGCCCGACACAGCGGTTGCAACGACTACGGTGGGGGTGGATGCGTGCCACGCCATGGCCTCTGTCTCCTGTAGCGGGAGGTGGAGGAAAAGCCAGTTGGGTTGGGCTAAAAGCAATATGGTCATCAATGACCGAGTTGCACAACAGTTTAGTAAGGCCATTCTATTTTTCCCTTTTACGTATTTCAGTTAGCCACTGTTTGCATTTATCTGAGTGACAAAATGAATTTAGTCAAACTTCAAATTTGGCACTTTATTCGAGAACAATATTGTGGTGTTTCATAAAAAGTTTTGGAGCCAACGGAATTGTTCAAGCATTTTTAGAAATTGAATAGGTCAACTAATATGCTACTGGGCCACTTTATATTTTCCTAGGGATAAAAGGGAGAGCCAAATGGTGTTGGTTGCCACATGATAATTACCTAGTGAATATTTGCAACCCAACAAACATTTTTGTTTTGACATTTGAATACTTTTTTGTTTGACTTCATTTTGAATTTGAATTTGGACCGGATTCGAACCAAC
>LR880971.1:145434218-145453033 GCA_904067115.1 Aegilops sharonensis | reverse complement strand
GAGAGAGAGAGAGAGAGAGAGAGAGAGAGAGAGAGATAGATCGATTGAGGAGGAGGCAGCGAATCTGAGATGAGCACGTGTTGACCTAAGAGTGAAATGTCGAAAATACCCTCGCGGGGGCACCCTAATATCGGCGATGGCATGAGATCTTTATAGTGGGGTGAAATAGCGGGGGGAGGGGGTGAAACTGTTCATTGCAATAGTGCCTCCAGGTTGATCCGACGGCGTAGGTCGTCCTAGTGCTTGATCCGACGGCCCAAATCCGATCAAGCACGCAGATCCAACGGCCAGGAATCGAAACGGCTGAGGAGCTGGGAGGATGAGTGGAATCCTTATTTCTCGATGTGCCGGCATGGTCTTTTGGAGGTGCTCATAGGAGTAGGATGTGCGTGGGTGAGTTAATATGGGTGAGTGTATGTGCATATATATGAACATCTACATTGTTAAAAAACACGAGCTTTCAAAAAGTTTCCCAACTGATGGCATTTTCCAAAATTTCTATGAACTTCCTAAAAAAAGAGGTCATATTTTTATTTTCAACAACCAACCCCACATCAGTTTCCACCAAAGAAACCATCACAAAGTTACAAAGCTCAAAAGCCAAAAAAGAAAAGAAAAAAACTACCCAGCCATCAAACACATTAACATGCGTGAGAAGGGTGGCTATACCTGGCCATCCCTTGGGCCGGGCCGGGCTTCGGGTCGGGCAAACCAAAGCCCGATGCAAAAAACCCAGGCCCGAGCCCGGCCCGGCGCGGCTGTCGGGCCTAAAAATCAGGCCCGAGCCCGGCCCATCACGCTAAAAGCCCATCGAGCCTCAGGCCACGGGCCGGGCCTCTTCCTTAAATGGCAAAAACGACGCGCCCGGGCCTGGCCCGACCCGTGCTTCAGGCTCAAATCCTAGGCCCGAGCCCGGCCCGTGGACAAGGTCCGGCCGGCCCGGGTCGGGCTTTTTCGGGTCGGGTCGGCCCGACCGGGCCGGGCTGCCCATGGCCAGGACTAAGGGCGGCCAACCAGCATGGCCACGTGGCGCATGCTGGTTGGCCGTGGCGAGAAAATTTTAAATTTTTTTAATATTATTTTTGGAAGATGAAAGTGAGACTTTTTCTTAGAAAAGTGTTTTTGGAGATTATTTTAGAAGATGGAAGTGAGACTTTTATTTTTTATTTTTAAGATTTATTTAGTCTTTTTCTTTTTCTTTTTGAAACGGATGTGATGTGCACGTGTTGCGAGAACTTCTTTTTATTTTGAGATGAAGGTGAGTTTTTTTTATTTTCTTCTTTAAGAGAGAGGAATACACGCATAGCTTCCTCTCAAGAGGCCCGCAATGACGAGCCCTAACCACTAGTGTAACTTGGAGAAGGGAACACCTCCTAGCACATGCATGCCTCGAAGCTTTCAAATCTCAAGATATGCTCCTATTGGAGTTATTGAAGTACTGTTGAATTATAGGTTGGCTTTGGGCCCATAAATGAAATATCAAACTATATTATGCTCCCTAATTTTTGATGCTCTACAATCAATTGAGGTCTCTAATATGGTATTGGGTAAATCGATTTTGATCGGGTCAACATTATTTTTTCAAATTGGCATCCAATACCAATTTCTGATCTCTCTCCCAAGTTGATAAAACTACATTAACACTCCTTCCATCCAACTCATCTAACTCACTCAAAATCTCCGTCAAATTTCTGTACACACCTTCCATATTAATATGCGAGCCTTTTAACTGTCTTCTCAGTCTTATGGCTTTGTCTTGCCACTTATCTAAATAATGAAAGCAATAGGTTGGAGCATGCCATTTCTTCCTAACTACACTCATGAAACCATCCCTCTCAAACGAACAATTTTTAAATCTAAAATTATCACTATGACTGGGTGGGATCCCAAATATCAAATGTAAAGGAACATGATCATATAGCTCTCTATTTAGGCCAACCACTGTTGCTAATGGATAAGCAACATCTCATTCTGAGGAAACTACGAGCATGTCGAACTTATCAAAAGTGGGCATTTCATGAAAATTAGACTAAGTATACAGTCTTCTTTAGAGCTGCACTTCTCTCAAACTTACCATCAATGATAGAATTGAAAGTGTGCCTCCATTTGGGAAGAACACAAGGTTTGTTTTTCTCACTAGTCCTTCTGATGATATTAAAATCGCCATAAATGACCCCTCACCCCTCTTACATCTATTGCGTACACTAGCAAATTCAACAAGGAAACCATCTTTGTCTTCTTGGATCATGGCCATAAAACATAACTAATTGCCAACTTCTTAAGATTTTCTTCTCTTCAAGTTGTCAGCAAATATAGTGTTTTCCAACCTCAAAGTTAACAACCTCATTATTATCAGAGTCAACCTTAAGCAGCAAACCACCTAACCTACCATTAAGATCTAGGTGCGGCCGAAAGAAGTTTTTATGGCCCAACTCCGGTTGAATCCATGTATCTTAATCTTTGGCACACCTATGAATTGGACTCCAAGATCAAAAATCATCTACCTCTGGAATCTTTGTTTTATCAGGGCATCCCGAACCCCTGCAATTACAAAAGATTCCTGACATTTTAATTTATTTTTCTTTAGGGATCTACCCTTTTTTAGCTAGCTCGACCCTAAAAAAGGAGCACAAGTTTATGATCTTATCTCCTGAATGTAATAGCTCATCATCATCAGTGTCCTTAACAACTTGTATTTTTGATCTTTACTTCTTTCCACAAAAGGATTTTGCTAGCCATTTTTTAAGTTTTAATTGAAGAAATCAACGTGGCATCACAATCGTTGTTAACAACACCTATATTTTTAGTCATATTCACTAGATCATCATCATTCTTAGTATTAAGAACTGTGGGAACATTAGCTTAGTTACCTGGAATAGTATATTTTGAAGCCATCCTCTTCATGGCTAAAGCAATTGTGTCTAGATCCTCTTGATCCTTTGACCTCTCACATCTACTGAACTCAACATTAGCATTACTAGTATGTGCTTCTTGTTGGCTACCTTTAACACCAACTAAGATCTTTAACATTGACTCCTTGGGCCTTGGCTATTGTTTCTCCAAATGGTTCATGTGACTCCTGATCCAATTCCTCCTGAGAGAAATGAACCCTTTGATCACTACCATATTCCACCAATTCTTCACACATAATATCACCATCATCATCTTCTTTATCAATGTTCATTCCATCCTTCCCCTCATCAGACAGCTTCTTCTTATTCGCCTTATCAAGATTTTCTAAACCAGGAGGTCAAACTACTTTTGGTTTATGCATATCAAATTTTTGTGCAATGGAGACTTCTGTTGTGTGTGATGGAAAAATGTTTTTTCTCGACAGAAACGATTCCTAGACAGAGCATATAGTAAATAATAATAGCAAGGTCGACTTGACCCCATGTGTTTTTTTTCTGTAACAGTAATACTCCTCCTCGATTTCTATTAAAGGAACCATTACACGAAGAGTTCCATGCAAAGGAGAAACAAAACAAGTAGTCTCAACATACACTTAGCACTTTCTTTAAAAAGACATATACTTAGTACATTGTAGGAACTTATAGCAACCACAAGTTGGATGTGGAGTATCTGCTAGCGAGCTCAAATGCACCCTGATGAGCAGTAAAATAAAAAAATAAAAATAGATTTATTTTGCTATACTTTGACAAATGTTTTGTGTGATTGCAAAAGTTCAACTGGAAAGGGCATTCATGGATGTCATGGCGAAAACAACAAACCCAATGCTCCAAAATGCTATTTCGAAAGCATTTTGGAGTTTTGATTTTTTTTTGCCATGACTTGCACGAATGTCATTCGTGATGAAATTTGTGAAAGTTTGGCACAAAAAATTCAGCATTTTTTTCCTTTTTTTTCTATTTTACTGTCATCCCGAGCTCATTTGAGACCGGGGGCAGAAGAGGACTTTCACCACAAGTTGTGATTCTGAAAGAACAACTGTCACCAACAACTAGTGCTCAAAAGCCTTCGGTTTGTGTCCTATTCACCATTGGCGTCTAGCCATGACTTCGCGCCCACACCTCCTCAAATGGCGGACCTAAGAATATTTTTGAAGCCCCGACACACTAAAATTTTTAACATGCTCAAGGGGCTAGTTGTAGTTCAGATCACCATGAAAACAATCAAGGTAGGGCAAGACTTTATCACTGGAATTTCTCCTTCATGGCCTCCAAAACCTTCAACTTGTAGGAATTTCTCCTTCACTACCCAAATTATAGGAAATTAAATCTTCCCATGGCCTCCGAAACCGCCAACTTTATCACTGGAATTTCACCTTCATGGCTTCATCGACATTGTTCTTTCTGAAAAACATTCCATGTGTCAAAGGGTGTTGCATAAACAACATGATTACTCATATGATGTTGTCTACAGAAAACTATTTTCCTTGTTTTTCGAATCGTGCAACAAATAGACGCTCCACCAGAGAGAACTAGTTTGCGTTGGGACGATGGGAAAGCATGCATCTATTCGTTGAAGAGATCATCAATTATGCCAGGAGGCCTATTTAGACCAAATGCACAAAAGGGCCACTTGGCAAATTAGTTTAGATAGGGCACAATCAAATATCAAATGATCATTTCTATTCCAACCTCTCCTGAGAAGATTATCCTTGGTCAAGATACCATTTTAAGCATTGACTAGAGGAATATCGTTATCTCTCAGATTCCACGTAAAACCTATAACCAGCCATATCAAAAGATGTTGCCAATATACCTCTCTAATAATAAACATGTTTTAATCCCAATTCTCGATCTCACCATGTCTTCCTCATCACTCGAATTATAAGCATTCACCGAATTCTCCAGATTAGATGATTGCTCTATGGTCTCTCCCCTCGGAGTTCTTTTGAATCTCATGCAACCCCAATCACCATCCTTTACATTATGAACAATTTAGAGAATGTGATATTTATTGTATAGTATTGGGAATTGTGTAATCCATAGTGATCCATTCACACAGTTTTTTTTTCCGGAACATGGTTTTAGCCCACTAACAATCCCTTTTAGCAAACTTCTTGGAAAAGGGATTTACTCCCATCAGGCTCTGCCAGAAATGTGAAACAGACTCCTTTTTTTGGCATGGGGACGAAACTTAGTTCTGCACGTGTTTATTTGGCAATGTAGTATACCAGGTGCCTTCGGCATTCTCCAATTTCCACAAGCTTTTGCACAATAATCTTTGATTAATAGTGGTCGGATTCAGGAATACAAGCCCCCCATAATCTTTTGGCACACATGTGTTATTTTCTTTTATCCGTAGAAGTTCAGTCTTTTGATCACGATGAAACATTGTTCATGCAAGTGTGGGGAAGTACTCCAATAGATAAATATTTCATTTCTATTGAAAAAATTGTTGTTCCACATTCTCCCTACTTGTGTTCAATGATCAATTAGTCTCTTGACATCAATTGGAATTCCCAAGTACAAGGTATTTTCTGTATTTTCCTTATACTTCATGTAAAAAAATCACCAGATCGTTCCTCTCTTTCACATGCCTCTCTCCTCTTTCACATGTCTTTCCTAGACATTAAAAAAAACTTCGGCCATTATGTCATTTTTTATATTGTGAGACTGTTAATGTTGGTTGTGTGCATCCTAATTATGCAGAGTACGGATGTCCACCCATTATCCGTTGTACTCCCTCTATAAAGAAATATAAGAATGTTTAGATCAGTACCGTGGGAGTGTTCCACTTGATACTATATCTTGAGTTTAATAAAATCAACATTTATGAAAGAAGAATAAGGCAACTAACTTTGATCTTATGAAAAATAATATTTAATCAAGACAACAAATTTCACTCTCGTGCACGGGATTTAGTGGCCCGGCCGTGAATTATGCGCGTTGAATAGATCCACTCTAAAAAAAAGGACATGTATCCAGAAAAAAAGACAATGAACTTCACTTTCATGGAAGTTAATTTTCAATCCGGTCAACAAGTTTCACTCTCGTGCACAAGATTAAAGTGGTCCGCCCGCGAATATACTCCTTGAATAGGTCCAGTCTCAAAACCAGACGGCGAAATGTGGAAGAAAAATAATGAGACCGGACGGCGACACGCCTGCTGCCGCTGACATTTCCTCCCCCAGGAAAAAGAGCCGAGAAGAGAAGAAGACCGCCGAAGCTTCGGGCAGCCCGTGCGCCTCACGATGTCACAACGAGATGACGCTGGCTGGCGCGGGGCCGGAGGTAGCTCGGAGTTGGCAGCCCCCGCCACCCAGTTCGGCGACAGCGACGCGCCCACGAACCACGGCGAAGGAACCAGCCAAGCTTTGACTTCTTTTCCGCTGGCCGAACAATCAACCAACACATCGATCAGCTGACGAAATCGCTCCACCACTTCGCGGCAGCTGCCAACGAGCCAGACAAACCTATCTCAGCTAGCCGGCTGACACGGAGCAGGGGCTCGCCAAGTCGCAGTCCTCCTCCTCTCACGCCATGACCGAGCTTCTCCGGTGCTCACCCATGGATTCTGACTTGCCATTGCCATTGCCATTGGAGATTGGCGAAGGGTGGGAAGATAAGTGGCTGCGATGTGTTCTTGACATTTTTCTTGGCATGGGTTCATGGATCGACAAAATGGGGAAGAAGGCCCAACTTTCATGTTCTTGCTCTACTGCTATATGTTCTTGGCATGTTTCTTGTAAATTAATTTGATATAAGAAGCAAATAATCACAAAAGGGTATGAACCAAACATCCTCTGTAACCACAAGTTCTTGCTCGCCGTCAATGGGGGTCTTACCACAAGAAGAGCAAGAGGAAGAAGAAAAGAAAGAAGAAATCAAGAATCAAGTTAAGCAAAACGAGGCAGGCACGGAGCAGAGCAGAGCAGATAGATATACACGGAGTCACGGACGGACCTATATCTACCGGACCGGGGACGGACGTGGCCGAGCAGGGCGGGCTCAGGCTCAGGCCGCCGGTGTCGACGCCGGCGGCAGCCGGCTGAGCGCGTCCCGGAGCGTGGCCCGGAACTTGTCCAGATCCAGCCGCACGTTCTGCTTGTCCAGGTAGGCCGCCTTGAGCGCGTCCCACCCCTGCTTGTGCACGGCGTAGGGGTCCGTCAGCACCTGGTGGTTCCGCGGGTACTGCTCCAGCAGCGAGCTCTCCTCCAGCTGCACGTTGTAGTCCATGTACGTCACCTCCATGTCCGCCGCCGGGTTCTTGAACGTCACGCCGGTGAGCCACTCCAGCCCGCCGAACGGCACCACCTGGATCAGCACGGCGCCGGCGGGGAGGAACACCATGTTGGTCAGCCCGGCGCCGTGCACGCCCACCATCACGTCCGCCGAGTTGACGAGCCGCGCGAAGGTGGACATGTCGGTGTGCTGGTCGGGCTCCGCGATGCGCACGTCGAAGCCCATGGCGGTGGCGGCGGCCGCCATCTCCCGCTCGTTGAGGAACCGCCGCGAGTTCTTGCGGGAGATGATGAGGAGGCGCGGCTTGCCGGCGCCGGTGGCGCCGCCGCGGGACGCCGCGGCGCGCTCCAGCCCGAAGGCGTCGCGGAGGGTGCGCTTGAAGTCGACGATGGAGACGCCGCCGGCGGCCTTGGACGGGAAGATGCCCATGTCCTTGTGGAAGTCGGAGCCGACGACGATGCGGGGCACGCAGTGCACCTCCAGATCGTTGTTCACGTCCACCACCTCGTACTTGCTCAGCTGCCGGAAGAGCGGCCGGAACTTGGCCACCCACCAGGGCTTGAGGTCGCTGAGCAGGAACTGCACCTCGCCGTTGAACCTGCGCGTGCTGAGGAAGAGCGGCACCAGCACGTCCGTGTAGTCGTGGTAGAGGTTGCCGGAGAAGCCGCGGTTGGAAAACACAAACCCGGGGACGGAGTGGTTCTTGGTGCAGGCCGGCGGCGGCGCGTCGGACGGGAAGGGCTTGAGGACGAACTCCCGGACGTGGGTCATGGCGACGGGGTCGTGGTACCGCGCGTACGGCTTGGTCCTCCACTCCCGGTCCAGCGAGTCGATGTAGATGGTGGAGGCGTTGCCCACCACCCGGATGTCCCCCGCCGCCTCGCACCGCTCGGAACGCTTGCTCGTCATGAAGCAGGTCGGCTTCTTCTTCTTGTGCCTCACCTTATCCTTATCCTTTTTCCCCGCGCCGGCGCCGGAGACGGAGACGGCTGTCTTCTCCGCCCTCTCCGCGGTGACCTTGGGCACCGGGGCGGCGCTGTCGTCCTCCACATCCTCCTCGGCATCTTCCTCCGAACCTGACCAATCAACAAAGAAGAAAAAGACAGTCTTGAGAACCATGGTAGTACAACATTTCGTCCCCCAAATCAGCAATCGGCCGATTCTAGGTAGCTCCGCCGAATCGGTCAATCGATCCAGGCAGCTCACCTCCGACCGTGGTGGCGGCGGGCGCCGGCTCGTCGTCTGTCTCCATCCGGATGCTGGAGTTCATCTGCTCCTTGAGCTGGTCGTCCGGCTTGCCTGCGGCCAATCCCAAGAAACACTCAAGCTCTCATCCATCCATCCATCCATCCATCCTGGCAGCCAAGAGGAGAAAGGAAGAAAGAAAGAGGCAGCAAGAACCGAAGCTAGGCACACATACCGAAGGGGGTGGAGCAGTATCTGGCCTTGACGATGCTGAGGACGCAGAGGGAGAGGAGCATGGCGGCGATGATGACGCCGTTGCTGACCCGCCGCGGCTCCTGCCGGCTCCGCAGCGCCGCCTTCATCTCCGACGCCGACCCCAGCGCGCCCTCCCGCTCTTCCTCCGACCAAGACCAGATCTGGAGCAAGCAAGGAAGCTTGCTTGCTTGCTGGGCTTTGCTTGCTGCCTGCCTGCCTCCCCCCAAGGAGGAAGACTCTTCTCGAGACAGAGAGAGAGAGAGAGGGGAGAGATGCTTTGAAACTTTCTCGTGCGGCGAGTGCCCTGCTGGATCTGGATGGACCTCAGCTGCCCTCGGCTGCTCTGCTCGCAGATGATTAAACGAGGGTGGTAATAAAGAATCGGAATGCTCTCCTCGCTCTCCTGCGGCAGGCAACTCATAAGTGAGGGATTATTGCAGCGGCCAGGAGGATTATTAGCGGCTTGGGAGGGATTAGCCGTCGTCGTGCGGAGACGACGTGCGTGGTGGACCGTTGACCGGCCCGGCCACGCAGATTGGACATGGTCCGACCCACGCCCACTCCCTGTTGTTGAGTCGCCTCTCCCCCGATCTCTCTCTGTGGTGGTGGTATTATTGGTTTTTTTCCGTTTTCGTCCACAGGAACAGATGCATGCATGCCCGGACCGGCCGACCGAGAGCATGAATGTGGCGTGTACCAGCGTCACGGGTTCCTCCCACGGACCGACGTGCCAACACGCGTGACTTTGTGTATACGAATGTAAAAATTATGAAACTCTTGTTAAGAGTGTGGAATTGCCGAATGGCATAAGGTAATAGTAGCTTTTCCTTTCGAAGGTGCAAACTGAATTTTCTGCGCGAACCCCTCTGTTTTGGTTTCTGATAATTAATTTCTACTCGTCTTATTCTGGTTCTCAATATGAAATCAATCAATGCAGGAAGGATGTAGTACGCGAGGACTGTGGTATTCCCCAACCCACCAGGGTTCAAGTCCTGGTGCTCACATTTATTCCTGAATTATTTCAGGAGTCATGGCTTCTCATCATGCTCGACGACGAGCTCTGGCGTTGGGTGCTTCGGACCGGAATGGCAGGCAAGGGAGGGGGTTTCAGCGACGGCGAATAAAGCGAGAAGTACAAACAAAATGATGCAATACATGTCTAGATGATCTTTGGGCAGAAGTTGACTACCCAACAAATTGGCAAAATTATTTTAGTAGCTATATGGTAACTAGCGGAAAATTTGAAGCACAACCTACATGTCAAACCACATTTGAAAACCTGAGAACATTTAAAATGGCAGTTTTCTCTTTCAAAACGACGACATCATAGTTACAAGGCTAAATGGTTTGCGGCCAGCATACCATATTTGACTACCTGATAGATTGGCAACACATTTAGGCAACCAAGGCAAAAGGTTAGCCCATCAAATCAATAGAGTTTGACCTGGCCTACGTATAAAACGACATCTTAATGCTCGAGAAATCACTTGTGTGCAGAACGAGCCAACGTCTCTCGACTTCGCAGTCACATGATGGTGATGCAAGAAACGGGATCCCGGCCATGGGGATAGCATCTAAATTCCAGGTTGGTAATGATTTTCAAAATCCCACAACAACTTGATGAGAAAGCAAGATGCGAAAATCGGTTGCGGGGTTGTGGATGGGATGTTCTTTCCGTCTTTGGGGCTCCTTTGATTCAGATGAATTCTGTAAGGGTTTTGGAGCGTTAGAATCCTTAGATATTTTTTCCTACGTTGGTCGTTTGATTTGTAAGATTGAATTTTACAGGAATTTCATTCTAAACAATTATGTGTACTACATTTCATAGGAATAGCATCCGCTTCGACATAGTTTTACAAAAATTTTGTTTTTCCTGCGGCATCAAATGTTGCACACGCTATTCAAGTGGGCATCCCGCTACAATTTTCCATTTCATCCGAATCAAAGAGTGCCTTGGATTTTTTTTTTCTTTCAGTTTTGGCAATCAGCCCAAAATAAAAATAACTTGGTTGTTTCATTCAGCGACGAAGATGACATTTATTGAGAAACATAACAATCTTAGTTTTTTTGGGGGGGCTTGGGTTAATCAGCCACTCCTTTGTCCTAGTCCTAGGCCGTTGATTGTTTCCTGGCCGTCGCCTGCCGGGCCCCGCAACGGGAGATTAGGTAATGCTAATCTCGTGATTTCTGCCAATCAGCTAGCACCCTGCTACCGGTACATGTGGATGTGATATCTTGCTTGGTTGGTTTGGTAAAACCAGCCAGGACCGGCGGCCGGGTCGCGTCCCTTTTCGCGTTGGTGACGCGGTACCGGCGGCGTACTTCCGTGTCTCTTTCTGTTAGGACAAACGCTAATGTCCATGCGCAGCAAATAAATGGGAAAATAATTGGGGGCTGGGATGGTTTAGGGCATCGGCAACGGCAACCGACATGGATGCGGGAGGTAGCCATCCAACACTAACCGCATACATTTTCACAACAAGTTATATCGACCGGACGAAAATCGTGCAAACAAGTATGGATTTCATACAAATACGGCTTGATTTTATATAAACATCGCCGGATTTCATATAAACACGACGGATTTTATTATAAATACATGAAAACGGTCCTATGCGGGCTAATCTAAATGATTGCCGGCGTTTGTCCCCGTCTCCGGCCATGAACTAAGAGAACGAAAGCTTCGCCTTTTTCAGCTCCGTCTCCGGAGCCCCGGGAACTGAAGCGGTCCATCCAGAGACTAATCGGCCGAAGATGTTGAAACCCATCAAGCTTGACGTCGACGGGAGGGGAGGAGCGGTGGCCTTACTGGGACACGAGCGGCGGCGGCCTACCGTGCACTACTCTTCCTCGCTGCACCCGACGCCCGCAGACGTGCCGGCTTCTTCGACAGCAATGGTGGTCATGGTCTTCTTCTGCTCTGGCGTCAGCCCGTCCCAAAGAGCTTTGGCCGTGGAGGGATCCATGGCGGGGAGTGGTGTGGAGAGGGATGAGTGTGGCTATAGCCGGGGCATCGGGATAGCGGTTTATATAGCACCGGTGGGCGGCAAATGGACAGACAGGTGGTGCCGAAGGAGACGCCTCCGCAACTGCGTGCCATCAATGGAGGTGGCAGACAGATGGACTGATGGGCGGCCGTCGTGTCATTTGAATGCGCGGCAGTCATGCACCGGGAAGCGACGCGGGCGGCGCTCTCTCGGTCAACGCGCCACTTCAATGCCGGCGCCAGTGAGCGGTCGCGTCTGTTCTGGGTGGGCATGAATGCGGGCGCTGACGCACTGAAGCGGCGCTGGCCGAAAACATGCGGAAGGGATGTGGGGGTTTTTGGTTTGGCCTGGGCAGTCAGAAACAGGCTTTGGATCATTACGGACTCCCGCAAACCTCCCCACTTTTATCTCCGGTTTGCGGGTTAAATCGCGTCCGGACCGCCCCACGGATCGATACAGGACCGCGTTGGATGGCTTCCGCGGTTCAGACAATCCGGTCCGAACGATTGCAGAAGATTTACGGGTCCGCGATTGGAGATGCCCTTACCACCATAAGAGCATCTCTAGCAGACCTCTTAAAACTGAATCGATTTCAGCGGACGGACGTAGCTAGCTCCTCCGTCCGGGGCGGGTGGGCGACGGTTGGGGTGGGCGGCGGGCGGCAGGGGGGGAGGGAGGGGCAGGGGCGGTCGGCGGGCGCGGTGGTCGGGATGAGCGTGGCGGCCGAGGATGAGCGGACAGGAGCGATTCATGAAGGTTCTGATGGCAGTTGGATTCCCGCCAACGGTCTTTCGCGTATACAGGGCACCCTGGGTTGTCTCGAAAATCCTTATTTCCACAGGTTTGATCGGAATGTTTTCCACGCCCCTTAACATGTGGCTGGATATATGGGGCAAGCGAAAGAAAGCTGATGATCGGGGACCCGGCATTCCGTCATGTCGTTTGGCACTCTGCTCCCACTCATTTCCGCTCAAGGCAGCGCCCGGTTAATTCCTTTCTAGTAAGAATCGAAATGCCTTTTTCTGCGAGAAAATTTCCGATCTATTCATCTTCAATCATGGCAGTACAACGAATATCAGAAATAATAAAAAATACATCTAGATCCGTAGACCACCTAACGACGACTACCAGCATTGAAGCGAGCCGAAGGCGCGCCGCCGTCATCGCCCCTCCATCGCCGGAGTCGGGCACAACTTGTTGTAGTAGACAGTCGGGAAGTCGTCGTGCTAAGGCCCCGTAGGACCAGCGCACCAGAACAACAACCGCCGCAGATGAAGAATAGCGTAGATGAGAAAGATCCAATCCAAAGACACATGAACGTAGACGAACAACGACGAGATCCGAGCAAATCCACAAAAGATAGATCCGCCGAAGACACACCTCCACACGTCCACCAACAATGCTAGACGCATCGCCGGAACAGGGGCTAGGCGGGGAGACCTTTATTCCATCTTCAGGGAGCCACCGCCGTCTCGTCTTCCTGAGTAGGACACAAACCCTAACAAAACTGAAAAAAAGACAAAAAAGGAGCCCGCCCGCCGGCCCTTGCCGAGATCCACCGCGCCTCCATGGCCCTAGGACCACCGAAGAGGAGGGGGACCTGCGGCGGAGGCAGAAACCCTAGCTTTTTTGTGGAAGAGGAGGAGGCGGCGGCTATGTTACACACGTAACATGTCTTGACAAACTTCCGAAAAATCGAAATGCCTTGACTTGGTTATAGATTTAAAAGATGAAAAGTGTAAAAAAAATTTGCGGGAAGATGAAAAGTGTCATAGACCGAGCCGCGGGCAGGCAGGCAGGTACACGCACGGCCGTTGCTTTCGAGTCACACTCACTTCTGCCCGTACATATACACTTGTGTAATACTCCCTCCGTCCGAAAAAACTTGTCATCAAAATGGACAAAAAGGGGTGTATCTAGAACTAAAATACATCTAGATACATCCCCTTTTATTCATTTTGATGACAAGTATTTCCGGACGGAGGGA
Source organism: Aegilops sharonensis (assembly GCA_904067115.1). Classification (NCBI taxonomy): domain Eukaryota; kingdom Viridiplantae; phylum Streptophyta; class Magnoliopsida; order Poales; family Poaceae; genus Aegilops; species Aegilops sharonensis. The sequence goes on along the minus strand of LR880971.1, from coordinate 145,439,468 downwards.
GTATATTATATTTTGCAGCGGCTGGAGAGTCGACGTACGTACGGAGGTACAACATGCGTACGTACACAGGCGGTTCTAAACCTCTACTGCTAGCTCGGTGAGACGCGCACGCACAGCCGTGCGTACGCGTGGAACCCGCGCGCCAAACAGCGATCTGGCATGCAACAGTGCAGCGGATGTACGCGTACATGAACATGAAGCATGCTTGTGCCTGCGACCCAACGAGCTGCTCGCCGACAGTCAAGCTGCGCGCACCGACCACCCGCCGCCAAACCAGCCAGCACGCCTACCAAGCCGTTCACTCCCCGGCCACGGGTCCCTCTCCATTCGCCGGGGCAGCCGGCGGCGTGCTCCACAGGATCAACACCCTGGTTTTTGTCATGTGTGCTAAGCTACGACTACGAGACAAGCTCTAAGTGACGGGGGTTTGACGGCGTAAGGGCAATCCACAAACCGCTCGTATCCGTTCGTGCGCGTTTTCTCCCGTAAATTAAGAACAAAATGAGAGGATTATGCGGAAATCCGGACATCCGAAACATAGGATTCCGACACCCCCGACCGGATCTGGATGGACCTGCCCTCAGCTGCTTTGCTTGCCGATGATTGAAAGAGGTGGTGATAAAGAATCGGAATGCTCTCTTCTGTGGCAAGGATTAGTAGCGGCGTGGGAGCGATTAGCAGGCGTGGTCGTGTGGAGAGACTGGCAGGCACGACGTCCGTGATGGACCGTTGACCTTCCCGGGCTGGGCCGGCCGCACAGGGCGGACATGGTCCGATCCACACCCACACCATGTTTGTTTTTTTTACGGGGAAACTCTTGTTAACATTCTTTATTTTAAGGTTGCTTTAAGCTGAAAAAGTTTGCAATTACAAAATGGCATGAGCTGAAAGCTTTCCTTTCGGGGTGCGAATTAATTTTGGTTTTCGGTATGAAATCAATCAATGCATGACTGCATTCAATTCGAGCGGGCCAACACTTAACTACTCCCTCCGTTTTTCGGAGTACATTCTGCTTCTACTCCCTCCGTTTTTATTTACTCCGCATATTAGAGTTTATTGAAGTCAAACTTCCTTTAGTTTGACCAAGTTATAAAAAAGAATATAAATATTTACCATAAGAAATCTATATGATGTGGAAATACATTTGATAATGAGTCTAATGGTGTTGATTTGTTATTGTATATGCAAATATTTTTGTCTATAAACTTTGTCAAAGTTTACAAAGTTTGACTTTGACCAAAGTTAATGTGCGAAGTAAATAAAAACGAAGGGAGTACTTGGTTATGCATTGATTTCTACGATAAGCCTTGATGTCTCCTTGGAGCTGTGAGGTTAGGGCTACTCATCATACTCGACAACGAGTTTCTGGCATTCGGTGCTTTCGATCAGACGGGCGTTGTGTTGGGGAACGTAGTAATTTCAAAAAAAAATCCTACGCACAAGCAAGATCATGGTGATGCATAGCAACGAGAGGGGAGAGTGTTGTCCACGTACCCTCATAGACCGAAAGCGGAAGCGTTAGCACAACGCGGTTGATGTAGTCGTACGTCTTCACGATCCGACCGATCAAGTATCGAACACACGGCACCTCCGAGTTCAGCACACGTTCAACCCGATGATGTCCCTCGAACTCCGATCCAGCCCAGTGTTGAGGAAGAGTTTCGTCAGCACGATGGCGTGGTGACGATGATGATGTTCTACCAACGCAGGGCTTCGCCTAAGTACCGCTACAGTATTACCGAGGTGGACTATGGTGGAGGGGGGCACCGCACACGGCTAAAAGATCAATGATCAATTGTTGTGTCTCCAAGGGGTGCCCCCCTCCCCGTATATAAAGGAGTGGAGGAGGGGGAGGGCCGGCCCTATCTATGGCGCGCCCTAGGAGGAGTCCTACTCCCACCGGGAGTAGGATTCCCCCCTTCCAAGTAGTAGGAGTAGGAGTCAAGGAAAGGGGAGAGCGAAGAGAAGGAAGGAGGGGGCGCAGCACCTCCCCCTAGTCCAATACGGACTAGGCCTTGTGAGTGCGCAACCTCTACTCTCTCTTTCCCCTAAAGCCCAATAAAGCCCGTATACTCCCCGGCGAATTCCCGTAACTCTCTGGTACTCCGAAAAATACCCGAATCACTCGGAACCTTTCCGATGTCCGAATATAGTCGTCCAATATGTCGATCTTTACGTCTCAATCATTTCGAGACTCCTCGTCATGTCCCTGATCTCATCCGAGACTCCGAACTACCTTCAGTACATCAAAACACATAAACTCATAATATAACCGTCATCGAACTTTAAGTGTGCGGACCCTACGGGTTCGAGAACAGTGTAGACATGACCGAGACACGTCTCCGGTCAATAACGAATAGCGGAACCTGGATGCTCATATTGGCTCCCACATATTCTACGAAGATCTTTATCGGTCAAACCGCATAACAACATACGTTGTTCCCTTTGTCATCGGTATGTTACTTGCCTGAGATTCGATCATCGGTATCTCAATACCTAGTTCTAGTGATGTGCATTACCGAGTGGGCCCAGAGATACCTCTCCGACAATCGGAGTGACAAATCCTAATCTCGAGATACGCCAACCCAACAAGTACCTTCGGAGACACCTGTAGAGCACCTTTATAATCATCCAGTTACGTTGTGACGTTTGGTAGCACACAAAGTGTTCCTCCAGTAAATGAGAGTTGCATCTCATAGTCATAGGAACATGTATAAGTCATGAAGAAAGCAATAGCAACATACTAAACGATCGAGTGCTAAGCTAACGGAATGGTTCAAGTCAATCACATCATTCTCCTAATGATGTGATCCCATTAATCAAATGACAACTCTTTGTCTATGCCTAGGAAACATAACCATGTTTGATCAACGAGCTAGTCAAGTAGAGGCATACTAGTGACACTCTGTTTGTCTATGTATTCACACACTGAAATAACATGCGGTGCCCTCATGTTTGGTTTTGGTAATTGATGACAATCTCTATGGACTAATGGTTGCCTTGAGTTATATTTGAAGAATTTGTCCATAGGCTTTTCTTGGAGTACATTTGTTGGTTTCAAGGAGATTTTGTGATGACCAAGGTGCTATTCAAGGAATTACCTAAAGAATGGTCTTGTGAGAGGTTGATCAAGACTAAGTAAAAGAGTGAATCAAGTTGATCAACTCACAAAGCGTAGAAGATGTACCGAGAGGGATCAAGTGATCCCATGGTATGGTAAGCATTGTCAATTTCGCTTTGTGTACTAACCCATGGTCTTCGTGAGAGTTCTTTGTGGGGTTAGGTTGCGGTGTGCAAGTTCAAGTGGAGCATCATGAAGAGATCAAATGCTTGAAGCTTGTCGTCCATTGTGGTGACAATGGACCTGTGAAGATGTGCGAAGAGTGGTTCACCCATAGTGGACTATGGGGGAGCAATCATCTAGTCTTCATCGAGCCAACGCAATCAAGAAAGGTGGTCCAACTTGAGGGAGTCAAGATCGTCATCATCTAGCTCAAGTGGACCATGTTCAAGGCAAAGGTTTGCCCTTGATAGGTTTTCTATTTTACCGGTCTCATAGTGGTAGTTGGGAGACCGGGTTATAGGATCGATTGTCGTACTATCAAGGGGGGCTCTCGATGTGTATCTTAATCGTATCGTTCGTAGAGAGCTCATACCATTGCATCCTTGCATCTTCTTGTTGGTTCTTATTTGGTTCTTCTCCTTGTGAGTTTTGGAGCTTATGGTCATTTTCTTGACAAGCTCGAGTTCATCGAAAACGGAGTTCACATGCATCTTCTTTGATGTTTTCGATGTTGGAGGTTATGCTCGTTCTTCTCTGTTGGAGGTTTCACTCCTCTATTTGTTAGGCTTACCTCCGATGTCGCTGTTTTGATGCTACTCGTCGTCTTGTATCCAACAAGCTTGAGTTTGCTCAATTCGGAGTTCTTATGAAGAAGTTATGGCAGTTCTGGTGTTCTCCCTGCGGTAGTACCGCGGTCGTCAGCGGTAGTACCGCTTATAGCATCAAGCGGTAGTACCGCTCCAGTACCGCTCTACTACCGCCTTGATTTTGGGTCCTGCACTTTTCGTGTCGGGTTTCGCGATCGTCAACGGTAGTACCGCCTAAGCGGTAGTACCGCTCCGGTCGGGCGGTAGTACCGCTACTGCATTACTACCGCCGTACTCTACTCTGCCTTGCCTCTTTTGTCCTGTGTTCTGCTCCTCCAGCGGTAGTACCACTGGGGTGAGCGTTAGTACCGCTTATCGGCGGTACTACCGCCCCAAGGTTCATGTTTTGTTGCTCCTTTTCCCTGCTTCTTCCGCCCAAGCGGTAGTACCGCTCATGGAGCGGTAGTACCGCTCGTGTGCGGGCTGAGCACATAACGGTTGGATTTTCCCCCTCCTATAAAAGGGGGTCTTCTCCCCATTGAACCTTATCCTTTGAGCTCGTGTTCTTCCCCATTGTTGACCTTCTTTGAGCTTGCTAACTCTCAATCCCTCCATGGATTCTTGCTAGTTTTTGAGGGAAAAGAGAGAGGAGATCTAAATCCACATTTTCACCAATCACTTTCTCCTCTATGTGAGGGGAACCCCTTGGATCTAGATCTTGGAGTTCTTGGTGTTCTCCTTCTTGTTCTTCCTCTCATTTTCCTCCCTAGCATTAGTTGCTTCGGTGGGATTTGAGAGAGAAGGACTTGGGCACTCCGTGTGCCCTTGCGATTGCATTTGGTGCATCGGTTTGAGTTCTTCACGGTGATACGTGGAAGTTACAAGTTGAGAAGCTTATTACTCTTGGGTGCTTGGTACCCTTCAGCTTGTTACTCTTGGGTGCTTGGGCACCCTAGATGGTTGGTGGTGTTCGGAGCTCAATCATTGTGGTGTAAAGCTCCGGGCAAGCGTCGGGGTCTCCGATTAGGTTGTGTAGATCGCCCCGAGCAATTTGACAGGTACCGGTGACCTCCCCCAAGGGTTTCCAATGTGTACGGGTTCGGCGACCGCCCCCAAGGGTTGCCATTTGTACGGGTTCGGTGACCGCCCTCAAGGGTCCTGTCGGTGTCAAAACCGGCGGATCTCGGGTAGGGGGTCCCGAACTGTGCGTCTAGGCGGATGGTAACAGGAGACAAGGGACACGATGTTTTACCCAGGTTCGGGCCCTCTTGATGGAGGTAAAACCCTACGTCCTGCTTGATTAATATTGATGATGTGTGTTACAAGAGTGGATCTACCACGAGATCAAAGAGGCTAAACCCTAGAAGCTAGCCTATGGTA
>LR880971.1:145411709-145433711 GCA_904067115.1 Aegilops sharonensis | reverse complement strand
GATGTTTTACCCAGGTTCGGGCCCTCTTGATGGAGGTAAAACCCTACGTCCTGCTTGATTAATATTGATGATGTGTGTTACAAGAGTGGATCTACCACGAGATCAAAGAGGCTAAACCCTAGAAGCTAGCCTATGGTATGATTGTTGTTCGTCCTACGGACTAAAACCCTCCGGTTTATATAGACACCGGATAGGGTTAGGGTTACACAGAGTCGGTTACAATGGTAGGAGATCTACATATCCGTATCGCCAAGCTTGCCTTCCACGCCAAGGAAAGTCCCATCCGGACACGGGACGAAGTCTTCAATCTTGTATCTTCATAGTCTTGGAGTCCGGCCGATGATGATAGTTCGGCTATCCGTACACCCCCTAGTCCGGAACTCCCTCAGTAGCCCCTGAACCAGGCTTCAATGACGACGAGTCCGACGCGCATGTTGTCTTCGGCATTGCAAGGCGGGTTCTTCCTCCGAATAATTTATAGAAGATTGTGAACACCAGGATAGTGTCCGGCTCTGCAAAAATAAATTCCACATACCACCGTAGAGAGAATAATATTACACAAGATCAATCTGCTGACGTATTCTGTGGCGTGACATCGCACCACTACCAAGCCTTTACTCAAATTGTTTTTATTGTTCCACCGCAGCGCGTTTAGCGAAGCGGTTTCCTTGGCACGTCTTGTCGAAGCAGAGATCGTGTTCCCCTTATTCCGGGATTCCCATCAATATGGATGTGGGTAACCCAACCGCGCCATTGATTATGACGCTTGGGAGATAAGCGAGTTTTACCAGGCCGGTGGGGACACATGTTTTTGTCCGCCCATATAAGGGGATAAAGATCCAACCCTTTACCTGCGCCTTCTTCCTCCTTGGCTTATCCATCTCCGCGAACTCGAGCTCCAGCGCCCAAGTCCGCACTTCTCACCTCAACCTTCTCCAACTATGTCCGTAGCGGGAGGCAAGTGGATGGCCTCCTCCGTCACGGAGGGGCAGATCCAGAAGCTGCGCGACACCGGATATTTGTCCAGCAACATCGCGCATCGGCTCCCCGACGAGGGAGAGCTCATCCCCAACCCCAGGCCTCATGAGAGGGTAGTATTTCTTCCCCATTTCCTCCGCGGACTGGGCTTCCCGCTTCATCCCTTTGTCCGGGGGCTCATGTTCTACTACGGCCTAGATTTCCATGATCTGGCCCCGAATTTCATCCTCAACATCTCGGCGTTTATCGTCGTGTGCGAGGCCTTCCTCTGCATCCAGCCCCACTTCGGCTTGTGGCTCAAGACCTTCAGTGTCAAGCCGAAGGTTGTGAAGGGCAGCCAAGCGGAGTGCGGAGGCGCCATGGTGGGCAGGATGTCCCACGTTACGTGGTTGGAGGGCCTTTCGTGGAAACCATCAAGGGGTGGCAATCGGGGTGGTTCTACATCACCGAGCCGCGTGACCCTGATTGGGCAGCGGCCCCCGAATTCAGATCTGGCATCCCCACACGGCTCACCTCCTGGAAAGAGAGTGGCCGGACTTGGGGGGATTCAGAGGAGCTGACCGGACTCCAAGCCTGTATCCAGAAGCTGGTGGACAAGAAGCTCAAGCTTGTCCACGTAGTCCAGGTCATGCTCATCCGCCGGATTCTCTCGTGCCAGCGACGGGGCTTCAACATGTGGGAGTTTGATCCAGCGCAGCACCAGACCCTGAGCGGCTCTTTGACACTACGTACGAAGATGTCTGGAAGGTGCTGTTCAAGGGTGCCGAAGCTCCCGCATCCGCTACCGAAGATCGCGGATTCCGCTCGCAGCATCCAGCTGACGAGGTAAGTGATTTCACCACTTATTTTCCATAGTTTGGCTCTATGCGGGATCTAAACTCACTTTTCCTTTGACAGGAATGGCTGGCGAAGGCCGAACGGATTATCTGTCCGGCCCCATTGCCAGAGGACCCAGCGGACGCCCGCCTAACGGGGCTGCTGGCTCCGGCACCCCACTGGTGCCGGAGAAGAAGGCCAAGAAGACGGCCACGGGGACTCGGAAGAGTTCCCGTTTTCAGGTGCTATCGGATGATGAATCCGAGGCCGACTCCTCCCACCAAGGCGAGGAGGAGAAGAAGAAAGCCTCTCCCCCAGCGGGGGGAGGGAAGAAAAGGAAGGCCTCCCCAACAAGGGAGGCCGAAGGGTCCAAGAAGGGAAAAACTCTTCCCCCGGACTGCTCCGCCAACGCCAGTGACAACGACGAGGACTGGCCTCCAAGGGCCAAGCCCCTGGCGAGATCGTAAGTATCCGGATTCCCGAATAACTTCAAGGTTTTTTCTTTTCGCCACATAATGTCTTTCTAATGCCGCATACAACCCTGCAGTCTGCCCAAGGATGATCTTCCCGTTTCGTCGAGCGGGTCCTTGGGTGCGTCGGATATGGATTCCCTTCCGACTGCCTCCACCCCCCGTGCCACGGACGACGCTGAGGTGGGATCCCAGGAAGGGACCCACCAGGAGGAGGAGGCCCCGGAGGTGTCAAAGGACACCCTCCCGGACTTTGCACCGGACTCTGCCCCGGAGGCCACAGTGGCTTCGGAGTCCGGCGGGCGACCCCTTCGTAAGAAGGGCAAGACCGCGATGTCGGCTGCCTCCGTCCAACCGGAGGTGCCGGATAATTTGCTGGAGGCGCTCAACGGCGCCTCCATCGAAGAGGAACACCGCACTATTATGAGTGCGGTGATTCAGAAGGTTTAGCTCGCTAAGAGCGGGCTGACCGAAGCCTGCAACAGCCTTCTAACAGGCTTTGAGGTAAGAATTTCAATATATGTAAAATGGTACCGCATAGACAGTAGCCCTTGATGCTCGGTTCGGTGTTCGGAAAGAAAAGCCGGACTAAGGATCTTTAGAAAGATAAACACAGGAGTCATAAAAAATATGTCAATATGGGATTGCAGGCTGTGCTGCTGACCTCCGCCGCACTGACTGCGGAGGTCAATACTTTGAAGAAAAACCTCGAGCGGTCCGAGAACGAGCTCGGTCATGCCAAGAAGCAGCTCGAGGAAAAAGAAGGTGAGTAATACCTTATGAAAATTGTACCTTACAGAAAAGGATTTGGTTGCAAGAAAAATGACAAGGATAACGTGGGTATTGTAGGGGCCACTAACGAGGTGGCGACCCTGAAGGAGGCGGTGGCCGCGGCCGAACGTAATGCGGCCGCGGAGCGCACCGAGCGAGAGAAGCAGGAGGCGCAGGTGGCGGAGGTACAACAAGAGCTCCAGGATCTCGTGAAAAAACATGAGAGCTTGGAGCATGACTGGAAGACTCGAGAGTCTGAGCTTGCAACGGCTCTTGAGAGTGCCAAAGCCGCTAAGGCCGAAGCCTACAAGGCCCTCCAGGAGATTGAGGCGGTGAAGAAAATAGCAGCGGGTAAGGCATTTTTCATGCAAAGTAAGCATGTGAGTGTTAATTACCTGTTGCTTACCCGAATTCGGAGCTCTCCAGGGGCGTTCGCAGATCTTCCTCGCAGCGTGTCCGATGCTGCCGCATTCTACCGGGCCGAGGAGGGGAGCTCGATGGAGAAGGTCTTCTGGTCTCAATATGCTGAGGCCGGACATCCGATGCCCCTTAGCGACCAGCTGAAGCAGCTGGTCGAGCTCCACAAGGCGGCCGAACAGGCCATGAAGGGCCTCATAGTTCGGCTGTGGCCGAAGGAGGCCCTGCCTGGGAGCTACTTCGGCCTGGTGCGGCGGCTGATGGATGCATGCCCGTGGGTTGAAGTTATCAAGCATTCCGCTTGTATTGAGGGTGCCCGTCGGGCCCTTGCCCGCGCAAAGGTGCACTGGGGCAAGATGGATGCCCAGAAGCTCGTGACGGACCCGCCACCAGAGGGCAAGGAGCATCGCACGCCCGAGATGTATTATAAGAGTGTGCTGAAGGGCGCCCGCACTATTGCGGGTGAGTGCTCCAAAGATGTAATATTTGAGTAGACTCGCATTTTGTTATCCTGTGCGCTGAAAACTTAGTTCATATGCGCTAAGCAACGCTTGTTAATTCAAAATATTACCTTCTGTGCGGCTGTTTATCAAATCTGAGAGATGGCAAGTCGTCGGCTTCAGCCCCCATGCCACGAGTGCTGGGGTGTTCGGGATAAACTTGAGCGCTCTTGTTCCCATTTTTGGGTCCATCTAGGGAGGCGCTCAACACAGCGAACAAGGCAACCAGACTTATAATGCTTGAACACTCTCACTTAGCCATAGAATTCTATAATTTTAAATTTCATCGAAGCCCCTAGTCTTCGGAAGGCCGAATTTGGGGCGCTATCCACGCCTTGGCCGGACAGTATCCGGCTCCTCGCTCTAAGCGGCATAAGTCTTTAAGGACTCGCAAAAAACCTCTCGAACAGCGACCGGCTCTCGCCTCATCATGACAGTCAGTTTTAGCTTTCTCCACTGAGGCGTTAACCCAGCTCAACTGGGGCGGAATCACAGTGGTTCTCCCAGTGCTACCTAAGCCGATATAACGGAACGTAAGGTACCAAAACATGGGAGCCGGGCAAACCCAACTATTGACCCAAGACATGATTCGGAGCCGATGCATATAGTGCTATAAGTTCGGGGTGCCGCACTTGTGAAAGTGTTCGGACTCATCATACCGTAATGCGGGAAACATAAGCCCCAGGTGTATATTAGCCGTACCAAAGTGTACGGATGCAACATGCCGTGAATGAACATATGTATGAAAAAGAAATGCAATTATAAGCAAAAAGGTGCTGCATTGTTTTACTCAATAAGTGCTGCTACGAATGCAGAACGATACAAATAGTGCGATAAGCAAGGTATGTGACTGTTAAACATGTCCCCCTCCAGGGGTAGGCTGCAAATTGGTGTATAAAAATGCTCTTAATGGAGACCACCTGTATATTCGTTGTAGCCTTTATCCTTCCCTGGCTGTTCCATCGTGAGTTCGGCAGGTCTGCTGCCGGATAGGGCCTCTGACAAACGGAGTCCTGTGGGTAAAAAAGCAAAAGGTAAAAAGAAAAAGAAAAAAGAACGACACACTTGAGAGCCCCTGGTGTGGTTGAGCCGCAGTCTGGGTTTATCGTGGTCGTGCCCCTCTCCCCATGCCCATGGTATCTTCAGAGCGTAATGGTGTACGCGAAGGACCTGCTTTGACGTTTCACAGGAGCTGGGGTTGGGGCCACACTGCTACGCGTGCTCGGAACGCGCCAGGTGGTCTTGTTGTAAGTTACTCCGGGCGCGCTTAGCTGTGTCCGGCCGCTTAACGGCCGGACTCGAGAATTGCCTTAAGAGGCTGCATTGCACTCTGCCGCGAGAGCCGCTGTATGTTCCTCCGTGCGGAGAGAACGTTCAGTGTTTCCGTTGACCGTGATGACTCCTCGAGGGCCCGGCATCTTGAGCTTGAGGTATGCATAGTGCGGCACCGCGTTGAACTTTGCAAACGCCGTACGTCCGAGCAAGGCATGATAGCCGCTGCGGAACGAGACTATGTCAAAGATTAACTCCTCGCTTCGGAAGTTATCCGGGGATCCGAAGACCACTTCCAGTGTAATTGAGCCTGTACAATTGGTTTCTACACCTGTTATGACGCCTTTAAAGGTCGTTTTGGTAGGTTTAATCCTTGAGGGGTCTATGCCCATTTTGCGCACTGTGTCCTGGTAAAGCAGGTTCAGGCTGCTGCCGCCGTCCATCAGGACTCTGGTTAGGTGAAATCCATCGACGATTGGGTCTAAGACCAGTGCGGCGAATCCGCCGTGGCGGATGCTGGTGGGGTGGTCCCTTCGGTCAAAAGTGATTGGGCAGGAGGACCATGGATTGAACTTCGGGGCAACTGGCTCCATCGCGTAGACATCCCTGAGTGCACGCTTCCGCTCCCTTTTGGGTATGTGCGTTGCGTATATCATGTTCACCGTCCGCACCTGTGGGGGGAAACCCTTCTGTCCTCTATTGTTCGGCGGTTGGGTCTCGTCCTCGTCATCGCTATGCACCCCCTTGTCATTGTTTTCGGCAATTAACTTGCCTGCCTGCTTGAATACCCAACAGTCCCTGTTGGTGTGGTTAGCTGGCTTTTCGGGGGTGCCGTGTATCTGGCACAAGCGGTCGAGTATTCGGTCCAAATTGGACGGACCCGGAGTAGTTCTTTTGAATGGATTTTTCCGCTGACCGGGTTTAGAGCCTCTGAATCCGGCATTGATTGCCGTATCCTCAATATTGTCGCCGTTAATGCGGCGTTTGTTTTTGTTACGACGCGGCCTGCCATTTCGGTCCTTGAAGTCCGGACTGCCAGAATTTTTGCTGAGGTTGTTGCTGCGTGCAAGCCAGCTATCCTCACCCGCGCAGAAGCAGGTCATGAGTGATGTGAGGGCTGCCATGGATTTCGGTTTTTCCTGTCCTAGGTGCCGGGCAAGCCACTCGTCGCGGATGTTATGCTTGAAGGCCGCGAGGGCCTCCGCATCCGGACAGTCGACGATTTGGTTTTTCTTGGTTAAGAACCGTGTCCAGAATGTCTGGCCGATTCGTCTGGCTGCTGAATTATGTGGCTTAGGTCATCAGCGTCTGGTGGTCGCACATAAGTGCCCTGGAAGTTATCGAGGAATGCGGCTTCCAGGTCCTCCCAGCTCCCAATTGACTCTACTGGCAAGTTGTTGAGCCAATGCCGGGCTGGTCCTTTAAGCTTGAGGGGGAGGTATTTGATGGCGTGAAGATCGTCACCGCGGGCCATGTGGATGTGAAGGAGATAGTCTTCGATCCAAACCGCGGGGTTTGTTGTGCCATCATAGGATTCAATATTGACGGGTTTAAACCCTTCGGGGATTTGATGATCCATTACTTCGTCTGTGAAGCATAGTGGGTGTGCGGCGCCTCTGTACTGGGCGATATCACGACGGAGCTCAAAAGAGCTTTGTCTGTTTTGTTCGGCCCGGCCGGACTTACTGTGTCCGGCGCGACAGTTGTCGTCATGTACCGTGGGGCGCCCACGCGATCCATAGATCGATCTTGATTGTCTTGCCTTGTCCTCCAATATATCTCGCAGGTCCGGAGCGTTCCCCTGTGGCCGTGTGCTTTTTGAGCGATGCCGGGGTACGGTTCTAGTGAAGGGCCTAGAGGCCTCTCTGTCACGACCACGGGGTGGTCGGTCAGTCGTATTGTCTCCTGGTGATGCGGGTTCGTAAGCCTCCTCCTCTAATCGGGGGAGCAGCTTGCGTTTAGGGTAGCTTTTGGAGGGGCGTTCGAGCTCATGCTCTTCGGCCGCGAGGACTTCAGTCCATCTGTCGGCTAGCAGATCCTGATGAGCTCTAAGCTGTTGCTGCTTTTTCTTGAGGCTGTTCGCCGTGGCCATAAGCCTGCGTCTAAAACGCTCTTGTTCAACGGGATTCTCGGGCACGACGAATTCATCGTCGTCGAGGCTTGCTTCGTCTCCGGAGGGAGGCATATAATCCTCTACCTCTTCTTCCGCCGCTCTCCCGTGAGGGCTGGCGTCTCCATCCTCCTGCACTGGATCTTGCTGGAGTGGATTGTCTTCGGCACTGTCCGGTGTATTGTTATCTCCGGTGCCGGAATCTTCATTCTTGCCGTGGTGGGATTTAGAGCGGCGCCGCTGACGCCGGCGCTTAGGCTGTTTCTTGGAGGGGTCATCCTCCGCTGTTCCTTCGCCATTCCCATCCTTTGGGATATCCACCATGTATATGTCATATGATGAGGTGGCTTTCCAGTGCCCGGTAGGCGCTGGTTCTTGTTCGTCTCCGGCATCGTCGTCCATACCGGCGATGTCTTCGGAGTCGTAGTCTAGCATGTCGGTTAGATCGTCGACAGCGGCTACCAAGTGGGTGGTGGGTGGGCTTTGAATTTCTTCGTCGTCCGCATCCCAACCGTCCTGACCGCAGTCCGGCCAGGGCTCTCCTGATAACGAGAGAGACTTTAGTGAATTCAGGATGTCGCCAAAGGGCGAGTGCTGAAAGATGTCCGCGGCCGTGAACTCCATAACGGACGCCCAATCGGATTCGATTGGCAAGGGCGCGGAGGGTTCGGAGTCCGGAGAGGAGTCCGGCACCCTGGAGTCGAGGTCTTCGCGAAGGACAGGGATGGAGTTTGGCTCGATCACCGTAGAGATTAAAGCCCCCGAGGCGGTGTCCAACCACTCGTCCTCGATCGGGGAATCCGGCTCCGGATTAAGGGTCGGAGCAGATGCAGGTGCGGCCTCCAGGGCACTGTTCGGCTGCAGAGCTAGATCATGCCCATCGAAACAGTGCGGCACGCTCGGCTGCGGCTCGAATCCGTCGAAGATCAAGTCTCCGCGGATATCGGCTGTATAGTTCAAACTTCCAAATCTGACCTGATGGCCAGGGGCGTAGCTTTCGATCTGCTCCAGATGGCCAAGCGAATTGGCCCGCAGTGCAGAGCCGCCGAATACGAAGATCTGTCCGGGGAGAAAGGTCTCACCCTGGACTGCGTTGTTGTTGATGATCGAATGAGCCATCGGGCCTATCGGTGACGACACAGAGGAACTCTCAATGAAAGCACCAACGTTGGTGTCAAAACCGGCGGATCTCGGGTAGGGGTCCCGAACTGTGCGTCTAGGCAGATGGTAACAGGAGACAAGGGACAAGATGTTTTACCCAGGTTCGGGCCCTCTTGATGGAGGTAAAACCCTACGTCCTGCTTGATTAATATTGATGATGTGTGTTACAAGAGTGGATCTACCACGAGATCAAAGAGGCTAAACCTTAGAAGCTAGCCTATGGTATGATTGTTGTTCGTCCTACAGACTAAAACCCTCCGGTTTATATAGACACCGGATAGGGTTAGGGTTACACAGAGTCGGTTACAATGGTAGAAGATCTACATATCCGTATCGCCAAGCTTGCCTTCCACGCCAAGGAAAGTCCCATCCGGACACGGGACGAAGTCTTCAATCTTGTATCTTCATAGTCTTGGAGTCCGGCCGATGATGATAGTTCGGCTATCCGGACACCCCCTAGTCCGGAACTCCCTCAGGTCCCTTAGTGGAATCACGACATCTTGCATTGTGCGAGGGCGTGAGGAGATTACGGTGGCCCTAGTGGCTTCTTGGGGAGCATTGTGCCTCCACACTGCTCCAAACGAAGATTAGCATTCGCAAGGGTGTGAACTTCGGGATACATCATCGTCTCCGCGTGCCTCGGTTATCTCTTACCCGAGCCCTTTACTTATGCACTTTACTTTGTGATAGCCATATTCTTTCTTGTCATATATCTTGCTATCACTTAGTTGTTTATCTTGCTTAGCATAAGTTGTTGGTGCACATAGGTGAGCCTAGTTGTTGTAGGTTTTGTGCTTGACAAATTAATCGCTAGGTTTATTCCGCATTTGTTCAAGCCTCAACCGTAATTATTTTAAATCACCTATTCACCCCCCCCCCCTCTAGGCGACATCCACGATCTTTCAACATGTATCATGTTTCCGGTTAATATAATTCTAGCATGAATAAAAAACATTTATCATGATATAAGGAAATAAATAGTAACTTCATTATTGCCTCTAGAGCATATTTCCTTCATGTTGAGCAGTTTCAACGACGATGAATGCGTACGGAAGTAAAAGTAAAATGATGGAGTACGTTTCTAGATGGTCTTTGGGCAGAAGTTGATGACCCAACTAATTGGCAACATTTAAGAGTAGACGTATGGTTAGCAGTGGAAAATTTGACTCACAACCTACACATTAAACGACATTTTAGAACTCGAGAACACAATGGCATTATAGTTACAGGGCTAAATGGTTTGCGGCCAGCAGATTTGACTACCTGATAGATTGGCAACATTTTTAGACAACCAAGGCAAAATGTTAGCCCGTCAAATCAATAGAGAGTTTGACTTGGCCTACATATAAAACGACATCTTCAAACTCGAGAAATCACTGTGTGTGCGCCTAAAGAGCCACCATCTCTCGAGTTCGCAACCGCAAGATGGTGATGCAAGAAATGGGGTGACCGCTATGGGGATAGCATCTAAATTCCAGGTTGGGTATGATTTACAAATTTGCACGGCAACTTGACAAGAAAGCAAGATGTGAAGGCAATGGTAGTGTTGTGCAGAAGATGTTCTTTCTCTCTTTATGGCTCCTTTGATTCAAATGAATTCTATGATAAAAATGGAGGGTTGGAATTCTTGGGAGTTTTTTCTGTTGTGGTTGTTTTTTTTTCGAGCAACCGGCAGGAGCTCTGCCTTTTCATTAAGAAGAAAAGAATCGACCACTTTATAAAGAAAACTGGCAAAAAACCGATACATCTGTGATACACGCACACGCCAGCCCCGAGGCTGCGCACCACTCGAGTCGACGACACTGTCACTCAAGTGAGTAGAGACGACACCCCACAACAGAACACTGGGCTCCGGAGCTGCCGCTCTGACATCCACACTGGCCCCGAGGCCACGCACCAGCCTAGACGATGGCTCCGCCGCCCTAGAGGCCAAAGCCAACACCCAACGCACACGAGATCTCCGGCGTCGCCGCACCGGCTTCCACTCCGGCCCCGAGGCCGCGAACCCACCTAGTCGATGACCATGTCGCCCTCGCGACCAAAGCCAACCACCACACGAAGGAGATACCCGGAGCCGCCGCTCCGACTTCCACGCTGGCCCCGAGGCCGCGCACACGCCTAGCCGACGACGAGTTGCAAAGCCACAGAGCCACCGCCAACAGATGAAGGACCGGACCTCCAAAGGCGTCACCCCCAAGAGGGAAGCGACGAGGAACGCCGCCGACGCCCACTTCGGCCAAGGCCGAAGTTTGGGTTTTCACCAGAAGAGCCCATGGCTGAGATGACGAGGGAGGTGAAGGGGCTCCACGACGCCGCCTCCAACAAGGGAACGACATCCTAGGACGTCGTCGACGCCGGCATAGACCGAGGTCGTGCTAGGCTTTCACCCGGAGCTCACCAAACCCATCTTCACCACAGCCAATCACCACCGGCGGCGGCCGAGCACTCTACACCGATCACCACCGCCAACCACCTCTTACACGGCAAGCAAAACCACCACGGCACCACGCGCCGTCATGGCAACCCCACACCCACCGCCAAGAGCGGCGCCGCCGCCCCGCCATCCTCCCTCCTCGCTGCCGTAGCCAGCGCGCCGCAGCACTGCCCGCAGCCCGCCGAACTCGAGGCTGACCACCACGCACCAGATCCGGGGCAGCCTCGCCCGGATCCGCGCCCCGGACACCGCCGGGACCCGCCGTAGGAGCACCAGCAAGCTGGGAGCACCTCGAGCCGCTCCCCCGCCGGCCGCCACACACTAGATCAGCCGGAGCCCCGCCCGGATCCGCGTCCCGAACAGCCGCACCGCCACTCACCACCAGCGCCACCGGCCACCACCGCGCCACAGTCGCCCGTCACCAGATCCAGGCGTACCTCGATCTGCAACCACCGGCGCCGGGGGCACGGCCCACCCCAGACGCAACCAGCCATGCCACCAGAGGAGCCCGAGCAGCACCGCCGAAGGGCCCTCCGCTGCGCCACCGCGACCCGCGAGCTCGCGGCGCCCCGGACCAGCGACCCCGGCCCGCGCCAGGACCCTGCACGCGAGGGGCGAGAAGACCCGCCGCTGCCGACGACGGCAGGGCTTCGCCCGACCGTGTCCTGTGGCGGCGGCGGGGGAGGATGGAGGGCGCGGGGGAGACTAGGGGCGGCGGCGGCGGGTTCCTCCCCGTCGCCCACGGGAGCGACGCGGTTGTTTGATTTTGTAGGATATAGTGTTATAGGAATGTGTTCGTACGGAATTATATGTATTACATTTCATGGAAAACCTAGCATCAATTCCAACCTCCCTTTACAAATTCTTTGTTTTTTTCCATGAAATCAAATGCTATATATATGGTATTCACAGTTCAGTGTTTGTAGCCGTGGGTAGGTTGTCTACGGATCTGCATGTAAGTTTTATTATTTTTTGTGTTCGTTGTACTGACATGATTGAAAATGAATGGATGAAAAGTTTTTTCGCGAAAAGAAACAAGTGGGCATCCCACTACAATTTTCCAATTCCTCCTAGCCTTAATTTCGTGAAAAAAAAAGTCTTTGTTGTTTCATTTCATTCACTAATGAAGATGAAATTTATTGAGAAACACAACAACCTTAGTCCTAGGCCGTTGATTGTTTCCTGGCCGTCGCCGCCCGGGCCCCGCAGCGGGAGATTAGGTTGTGCTAATCTCGTGATTTCTGCCAATCAGCTACCAGCCTGCCACCGGTACGTGCAGATGCACTGGTATCTTCGCTTGGTTGGTTTGGTAAGCAGCCAGGACCGGCGGCCGGGTCGCACCCTATTTGTTAATTCCTTTTCGCTTTGGTGCGGCGTGTACTTCCGTGTCTCTTCCTGTTAGGACAAACGCTAATGTCCATCTTCAGCAAATAAATGGAAAATAATTGAAGGCTGCGGGTGGTTTGACAACATAACATGTGGCTGGACCAACAGCCAAAAAAAAAAAGTGGCTGGATATACGGGCACGCGGAAGAGAGCTGATGATCGGTGACCCGGCATCCCATCATCTTGTTTGGCGCCTCGCTCCCATTCATTTTCAGACTCAAAGCGGCTTGCTTCGAATTTCCTGGTTAATTTCTTTTCCAACACGAACGGATGTTGGCAAGACATTTTTGTAGGATTGAATTAATAACCCTACAAATCAAAATGCCTTGGTTAGATTTATACTCCTTCGGTTCCATAATATAAGTGCATTTTTTACTTTAGTGTAGTGTCAGAAAATGCTTTTATATTATGAGACGGAGGGAATACAAAAGGTAGACAGAGCACCGGGCAGGCAGGCACGGCATTTGCTTTCGAGTCACACTCACTTCTGCCCGTACATACATACATAATTACATACTCCAATCTTTTGCAGCGGTTGGAGAGTCGACATACGTACGGAGGCACTACAGGCGGCTCGCATTTCCGCGCCAAACAGCGACCTGCCATGCCAACAACAGTGCAGCGGATGTACGTACGTACATGGAGCATGCTTGTGTCTGCGACTCAACCAACTGCTTCGCCGTTGGTCAAGCTGCGTGCGTGTACCGACCACCTGCCTGCCTACCAAGCCGTTCACTCCCCGATTAAAAGGGTGTGTATTATAACGTCTGTTTCCTCTGTTTTTCTATGGCAAAGTCGATTCTTTTTTTTTTTTTGCGTTCAAACTTGAGAGCTTTATTCAACTGAAGAAAACCTGCCATCATCAGCCATCAGGCTAGTGAGCAGGAAGGAAAGTGTAGTGTCAGTCCAACTCTCGGTAACCATCAGTGAGCATGCATGCTTAGCATAAAGATGGGCCGGCACGCTGGCTGACCTGCTTACATGTTGAATACGAAAAGAAGAAAAATTTGCCGCTAGCTTTTCAATTTCTACAAGTAAAGGTGCCACAACAGAGCGATTATTGTGGCGAGATGTCCAGAGGTTCACTACCTCCAGGCAGTCGGTCTCCATGATCACGTGTAAGAACCCGCGCAAACTTGCAAAGACAACACCATCTCCCAGCGCCAGTGCTTCACCAATGAACGGATCTGTAACCCCATGATGAGGTTTACTCCAAGAACCCAGCAAGCGATTGTCAGAACGAGCAACTCCTCCTGCACCACACCTTGCCGAGACCAAACTCATTGCTGCATCTGTATTAATCTTATTCACTCCTGGATTCGGAGGCTTCCAACCGTATCCTGGTAGTATGGCAGTAGCAGCTTGGGGTATATCCAAAACGGCCAGATCATCCTTGATCCGCCTAATAGTCATTACTGTGTCCAGCTTCTCTCCGTCATGTGTAATTCTATTTCTTGAATGCCAGATCGCCCACATAACTGAAATCATCTGGGACCTTTGCATATCTGTGAACTGTGGGTCGGACAAGATGTCTCGCGCCCACGTATCGGGATGAAGCCGAGGCCGACGCACACCCAGCCAAGCATAAGCTTCCTCCCAGAACATTTTTGCATGGGAGCAATGCACTAGAGCGTGCATTAAATCCTCATCCATTGCCAGACACACTTTGCATCTCCCAATTTCTTGTATATGTCTACGCCTCAGAGTGCATTCATCTGGTAATATTTCTCGCACAACTCGCCACCAGAATACACGCACTTTTGGCAAAATCTTGAGCTTCCATAATCTTTTCCACATCTGTCCATCAGTCTGTGAGGTACTTGTAGTCGTCTCTTCCTCTAGAGCTACACGCTCTTTGCGAGTCACGAGAGCACGGTACACAGATTTGACAGAGTAGTTGCCATTCCTTTCATGGGCCCAAGCAAGGAAATCATCGCCGCCTCCGTGACGCAGCGGTATATTAAGTATAGCTTCTGCTTCCGGGGGGATGAACACGTCCCGAATCAAGTCTCTCTTCCAAGACCAATGCAAGGTCGATTCTACGCCACGTGCCCCTGCAACTTGCATTGCATATATGTTGTCCCATCTCGACATCTCAATCGTGGTTGTACTCGTGGTGCATACATGTACGTCGAACGTCGGTAGGTAGCACACGCCGATCGAGCCAGCCGCGTTACATGCGTACCGAAATGTCTGAGGCTACTTCCCACCATGTACGGTCCGGTCGGCAACTAGGAGGACATGTGCATGTATGGGCGTGTTTGGTTGCCCGCATCGAGCTCAACCAGGCCCGCGCGGGATGGAAGAGGCCTGTTTGGTTGTCTGGATTCACTGTTGGGCCTGCATCGCACGCTTCTCAAAGCAGCCCAGAGCCTGGCTTGCTGGAAACGCTCGGGTCGGCAGTTTCTCGCGAGCCAGGCTGAGTGCGGCGCGAGGTCGCACGGGCGGGTGCGAGTCGAGGGCGAGGGGGGATGGCGGGAGATGGAAATCTGGCGTACCGTCCTGACGCCAAATCTAGCAGCACCCCCCCCCCCTTTCACTCGCTCACCCATAGCCACTACCCCCCTTTCTTCACTACTGCCTCACCACCGGCGGCGGCATCGACTTCAGATCTGCGTTAAAGGCGGCGGCGGCGTTTGCGGCGGATCTGGTGTTCCCCTTGCTGTTGGCCACCGTCTGGTCAACCTTGTCTATGCCATGGCTCCCCCTACGTCGTCCTCGTCTCCGATGCCGGTAAGCAGCACCCCTCCCTCCTTTGTTAGCTCGGTGGTTAGGCCATTAAGCTAGGTGTAGGATCGATTCCCACTGAACGAACCGTCGATGTCGACTAGGTTATGGATGCACGGATGAGGCTGATAATTCAGGCAGCAACACTGATTAGTGTGATTCAGGCATGGGTCATGTTCATGCACCAGAGAGTTGTTCATCATGCTGGGAGACCTTTGATCCGCTATGGTCTATTGTTTGTCCGGGAACAGGAGAGGATCCAAAATCTGAACTATATCTACAACTGCAATGACGTCGTGGCTCTGTGGATGCTTCGAATGAAAAGAGTACCATTTGCCAGGCTTGTCGGGACCTTCAGGAGCAGGGGCTGCTACAAGATAACATCAACAGCGGTATCGAAGAGCAAGTGGCCATGTTCCTCCATGTTGTTAGCCATAACCAGAGGTTCAGGGTCTTTCACAACACGTTCAGGAGATCAACGGAGACCATCTCTAGGTACTCCAAGCAGGTGCTTTTTGCTACTGGGGAGCTTAGAGGAGAGATGATTAGGAGATCATCTGGTCAGACTCCACCCAAGATTCGCGAAAGCCCAAGATGGTATCCATACTTCAAGGTGAGCATTGACAATATACATTTTTCATGGCTTGATATACTTGTATAGTTCAAGTTGAGCACTAACACAGGCTTGTGATGCCATTTTCAGGATTGCATTGGGACAATAGATGGTACTCATGTCACTGCCAGAGTTCCTAGGTCACAGTCTGCAGCATACAGGGGGAGGAAGCACTACACAAGCCAGAATGTGCTTGCTGCTATTGACTTTGATCGGAAGTTTACATATGTGCTAGCTGGCTGGGACAGGTCAGCGCATGATGCTAACATTCTCAGTGACAGCATGAGTCGACCTGATGGGATCAACATCCCCGGCGGCAAGTTCTACCTTGGAGATGCTGGCTATGCATGTCGGCCGGGTATTCTTCCACCCTTCAGGAAAACCGGGTACCATCTCAACGAGTTCTCTGGTAGAAACTATCTTAGGACTGCACAGGAGCTGTTTAATATCAGACACTCCAGTCTTAGAGTAACTTTTGAGAGGGCATTTGGAGCTCTGAAGAATAGGTTTAAGATCCTGTATCAGAAGCCATTGCACCCATACTCCACTCAGGTTAAGCTTGTTCTTGCTTGTTGCATTCTGCAAAGCTGGATCCTCCAGTGGGGCTTTGATGAACACGTGCTTGAGGAGAAAGTGGTCGAGCCTGACGATGTTATTAGTTCCGGCCATGTTGTGGAGGCATTTGACAATGATGCTTGGAAGAACAAAAGGTTGGAGTAGGCAGAGGCAATATGGCTTAACAGAGGTCAGTGCAGGATTTGAAGAAGATGGAAGAAGAAGAAGAAGAAGAAGAAGAAGAAGAAGAAGAAGAAGAAGAAGAAGAAGAAGAAGCAGTAGCAGAAGCAGAAGCAGAAGAGAGGAAGAGGAAGATCTGGTAGCAGCAACACCAATGAATTATCCCCTATTTAGCCAATGGCTCTTAATAATTTGAACTGTCATTTGATCGTAGTTAGGATGAACTGTCATCTTCTATATCTAAATAGCTAGCCCCCACTAACTATATCTCTCAACATGCAAGCATGCCACATCATCGCACAACATGCACGAGAAAAGCGCCACACTCACTATCATATGTCCCGCAACATGCAAGCATGCCACTTCATCATGAAACCTGCATGAAAAAAGACCTATCTCAACATGCGAATTTCCACTCTATTATTCTATTTATATTTAATAAACATTTTACAACTATATAGTGGTCAAACATAATAAATTATATGTAGTTTCAGTTTTATCCTTTTATATATGTTTCATACAATGAATCACATTGAGATATGTTACAAAATATTCCCGCAACAACGTGCGGGGTATCTTTTATATATCTAAGTAGCTAGCCCCCACTAACTATTTCTCTCAACATGCAAGCATGCCACATCATCGCACAACATGCACGAGAAAAGCCCCACACTCACTATCATATGTCTCGCAACATGCAAGCATGCCACTTCATCATGAAACCTGCATGAAAAAAGACCTATCTCAACATGCGAATTTCTATTCTATTATTTTATTTATATTTAATAAACATTTTACAACTATATAGTGATCAAACATAATAAAGTATATGTAGTTTCAGTTTTATCCTTTTATATTTGTTTCATACGAGGAATCACATTGAGATATGTTACAAGATATTCCCGCAACAACGTGCGGGGTATCATCTAGTTTGTTTAACTAGCTGACGCTACATGTTCAGATTGTGTGTGGTAAGCTCACCACTAGTTAGAAGTGGTGACAACACCTTATGCAGGTTGCAACCAAACACCATGTCATATGTGCGCCTAATGCAATGCGGGCAACCAAACGCCGGGTCAAAAATGATTGTTTCATGCAACTAGGGGCATGCAGGTAACCAAACTATGTGCATGCGGGGTTTTTTGACATCCCCTCAAACCGACTCATAGAGCCAGCCCCGCCGGGCCAGACTGAATTGGCAATGTAACCAAACACGCCTTATATGTACATGTACATAGCTGCTACAAGTTCCCGGCCGCCACTCAGTCGTCCCACGGACGCGTCCCTCTCCATCTGCCGAGCCGTCCGGCGGAGTGCTCCACCTCCATAGGATCAATGCCATGGCTTTTGTCATGTGTGCTAAGCTACGACTACGAGACAAGTTCTAAGTGACGGGGTTCAACGGTGCAATGCAACGTGTGCAACCGGCGACCACGCGGTAGCATTCTGGAGGCAATTTTTCGTGTTTTGACCCTTTTCTGAAAGTTAATTGAGATCTGACCCTAGTTCGTAAAAATTTCAAGATCTGACCCTTTTGCTACCGCCATAGTGTCTGGCGGTAGGGTAACACAGGCTACCGCCAAAGTCAGTGGCGGTAAACTTAACTGTGCCGTCACGGCACGTTTGACGTGTAAAAACCCTACCGCCAAGGACTTTGGCGGTAGACTATGTGACCTTACCGCCATAGTTGTTGGCGGTAGGCTTATAGCAGATATATGCCCGGCTCGGCAGCACTTTCAAACTAGCCCATGCAGCCAATGGCCCCTGCATGCATGTCTGCCACCTGTATAGCTCGGCAGCAGAGGGCACATTATTAGCTCGAGGTGTTGTTGCATCCGTCCATGTGAGAAAACAAAAGTACATGGTGGAGCAGAGCTTGAGAAATGCAACAGCAGAGCACTTGCTTTGAGCTGGGCTCGTTGCAGAGAAATTGTTTAAGTAATATACTCATATGTACATTGCAGAAAAAGAAGACAGGTTTGCTAGCTAGTTGAGCTAGGAGCTAGTACTAGTAATGATGTGTATGTAGAGAGAGAAGGAGAGATGGATGCCAGTGCATGGTGTGCAGCAGAGAGAGTGCAGTGCGCCAGAGTGCAGTGCTCGCATGCATGCATATGCATATTGTAGTAGCAAAATAGCCTACCGCCAAGTACAATGACGGTAGGGTTACACGGCCTACCGCCAAAGACTCCGGTGGTAGGGTGTTTTTCACGTTAAAACGGCTGTGACGGTGCAGTTAAGTACTACCGCCATGAACTTCGGCGGTAGGTTGTGTAACCCTACCGCCAGATACTATGGCGGTAGGAAAAAGGATCAAATTCCAATTTTTTTACAAATTAGGGTCAGATCTCGATTAACTTTCAGAAACGGGTCAAAACACAAAAATTTGTCCATTCTAGAAAGAAAAGGTGGATCTTTATATCACTTTTTGCAGTGGCCATCTTTTTGGATGCAAGGTTGAAATGTAATTTGGCCGAGTTGTTTTTCTTTCGAAATGGCTTAAATTTAACTGTGCGTAGAAGCAACGGTAAACACATACCCTTGAGAGTTGAGAACGCGATTTAGTGACTTTCTTTTTCAGAAAAGAAGGACGACTCCCGACCTTTGCATCTGATAGATGCATGAAACCATTTTATTAATTATTTACAAGAACTTTACAAAGTAATACATCAATAAAATCTAAAGGCACCACCTTGACAACGTTTGTTGCTACTCCTATTCAGTTGATGAAGGTGTGCCGAAAGTCCGAGCCGGATACCAAACAAACCTCGCATCAAAGCTTAACATATAAACCCGGAGGCCCCCGTCAAGTCGCTTGTCGGGTCTGGGGCACACACTGGTCCGACACACTCTCAGAGTCCGCCGCCACCGTCTTCTATCGATCCATCTTCAGAGCAGGTACTGACGCATCGGCCATGCCAGACCTGCCAGCGACACCACCACGACGTCAGACAACACCACCTTCCTACGCACATCCATTAAGACGCATCCGACGCTGAGACTCTGCTCCACCATCCTGCCGAGACCCACCGTCGATGATACGGTTGATGCCTTGCTGCTCCACCTACATGCCATCTCACATCGACCACGAACTACCAGCAACTCCACCACCATGAGCAGTCCCCAACCGACGCCTTCAGGAAGGAACACGACACCAAGGGGTCGTCGTCGCCCAAATAGAGGAACAGAGGCTTTCGCCTGCGCTCGTGGCAGAGGTGGGAGGAGCGGGATCCACACCAAAGCCTCGAGGAAGGGAATCGGCACCGAGGGGCGTCGACTTTTGTTTGGCTGCCATGCCGGCCTGGAGTTTCCCCCGGATCCATGCCCACCGCCAGATCCGTCGCCGCAACACCCATAAACGTCGGCCGAAGTCACCAGGTACCAGAACCAGCACGAACCGGAGCAGATCGAGTCGGAGACGACGCTTCCCATGGAATTTTGGCCAGCTAGCGAGGAGCCGCCGCCTCCACGCGGCCCACGCAGCCGTGGATGGCTGCCCATCTGCACCCGCCGGTGCCGCCCACCAGGCAGGCCGCACTGCGCGCCATCGATAGAAGCCGCCGCCCCGAGATCTGATCTGCCAGCCGCTGCCGCCGCGCCATGAGAGCCAGAGCCATGCACCGCACGGGCTGCCCGCGCGCCGTACGCGCTCACCGCGCAGCCCCGACGCAAGCTCGCCACGGCGACCATGCGCCCCCATGGCGGACGCTCCGCAACGCGTGAGGCCCGTTGACCGGCTCCGGCTGGGCCGGCGGCATCACACAGGGATGGACAGGCATGGTCCGACCCACACCCACACAGGGTGGGGTTGGCTCGCCTCTCCTCCAATCTCTGTGTGTGTGGTGGTATTATTGTTTTTTCTGTTTTCGGCCACAAGAAAAGATGCATGTATGCCCGGACCGGCCGACCGAGTGCATGAATGTGGGTTGTACCATGTCAGGGCTATCTCTCAATTACACCATGATTATGAATTCGAGCTGCAAATCCATGGGGAGAGGGGATCGAGAGGGGAGGAGAGGAACACACATGCTACTCTTTTAGTCTAGCCGTCCGGCCGCCTGCTGTCTACCAAAAGAGACGCTCCCTTATATCGTTACAAGGCCAAGGGCCCATTCTGGGCCTGCAAGCCAATGCGGGAGTTGCGGCTTGCGCTTGGGCCTTGGAATGGGCTTGAGATTGGAACGATTCTCTGCTTCGCGCTCGTCCAGTGCCTTGTCGCTGACAATCCCCCCTGGTTGAGATACGGCTTGTCCCCAAGCCGCTGCACGAGGGAATCTTTGTTTGAGTTCGTCCAGGTCTTCCCATACAGCTGTTGGGGAACGTTGCAGAAAATAAAAAATTTCCTACGGTTTCACCAAGATCCATCTATGAGTGCATCTAAGCAACGAGTCATGGGAGAGAGATTGCATCTACATACCACTTTGTAGATCGCGAGCGGAAGCGTTCGAAAGAACGGGGTTGAAGTAGTCGTTCTCGTCGTGATCCTATCACCGGAGATCCTAGCGCCGAACGGACGGCACCTCCGCGTTCAACACACGTACGGAGCGGATGACGTCTCCTCCTTCTTGATCAAGCAAGGGGGAAGGAGAGGTTGAGGAAGATGGCTCCAGCAGCAGCACGACGGCGTGATGATGGTGGAGAGGCAGTACTCCGACAGGGCTTCGCCAAGCACTCAACTGAGGAGGAGAGGTGTTGGGGAGGGGAGGGGCTGCGCCTTGAAGTGTGTTGCAGCCCTCCCCTCGCCCCTCTATTTATAGGGGAAGGGAGAAGGGGGGTCGGCCCCTCTAGATGGGATTTAGAGGGGGGAGGGGGGGCGGCGGCCAAGGGGAGGGGGTGTGACGCCCCCGATTCAATCGTACACTAATCATGCACGCAAATGTGTACGATCAAGATCAGGGACTCACGGGAAGATATCACAACACAACTCTAAAACAAAAATAAGTCATACAAGCATCATAATACAAGCCAGGGGCCTCGAGGGCTCGAATACAAGTGCTCGATCATAGACGAGTCAGCGGAATCAACAATATCTGAGTACAGACATAAGTTAAACAAGTTTGCCTTAAGAAGGCTAGCACAAACTGGGATACAGATCGAAAGAGGCGCAGGCCTCCTGCCTGGGATCCTCCTAACTACTCCTGGTCGTCGTCAGCGGGCTGCACGTAGTAGTAGGAGCCTCCAGTGTAGTAGTCGTCATCGACGGTGGCATCTGGCTCCTGGGCTCCATCGTCTGGTTGCAGCAACCGGGTAAAGAGAGGGGGAAAAGGGGGAACAAGGCAACCGTGAGTACTCATCCAAAGTACTCACAAGCAAGGAGCTACACTACATATGCATGGATATATGTGTAAAGGGCCATATCAGCGGACTGAACTGCAGAATGCCAGAATAAGAGGGGGATATCTAATCCTGTCGAAGACTACGCTTCTGGCAGCCTCCGCCTTGCAACAGTAGAAGAGAGCAGACTGAAGTCCTCCAATGTAGCATCACATAGCAATAATCCTACCCGGCGATCCCCTCCTCGTAACCCTGAGAGAGAGCGACCACCGGGTTGTATCTGGCACTTGGAAGGGTGTGTTTTATTAAGTATCCGGTTCTAGTTGTCATAAGGTCAA
>LR880971.1:145399132-145411178 GCA_904067115.1 Aegilops sharonensis | reverse complement strand
AGGGGGAAAAGGGGGAACAAGGCAACCGTGAGTACTCATCCAAAGTACTCACAAGCAAGGAGCTACACTACATATGCATGGATATATGTGTAAAGGGCCATATCAGCGGACTGAACTGCAGAATGCCAGAATAAGAGGGGGATATCTAATCCTGTCGAAGACTACGCTTCTGGCAGCCTCCGCCTTGCAACAGTAGAAGAGAGCAGACTGAAGTCCTCCAATGTAGCATCACATAGCAATAATCCTACCCGGCGATCCCCTCCTCGTAACCCTGAGAGAGAGCGACCACCGGGTTGTATCTGGCACTTGGAAGGGTGTGTTTTATTAAGTATCCGGTTCTAGTTGTCATAAGGTCAAGGTACAACTCCAAGTCGTCCTGTTACCGAAGATCACGTCTATTCGAATAGATTAAAATTCCCTGCAAGGGTGCACCACATAACCCAACACGCTTGATCCCATTCGTCCGGACACACTTTCCTGGGTCATGCCCGGCCGTGGAAGATCAACACGTCGCAGCCCCACCTAGGCACAACAGAGAGGCCAGCACGCCGGTCTAAACCTAAGCGCACAGGGGTCTGGGCCCATTGCCCATAGCACACCTGCACGTTGCGTACGCGGCCGAAAGCGGAACTAGCCCCCTTAATACAAGAGCAGGCTTACGTTCCAATCCGGCGCGCGCCACTCAGTCGCTGGCGTCACGAAGTGCTTCGGCTGATACCACGACGTCGGGATACCCATAACTACTCCCACGTAGATGGTTAGTGCGTATAGACCAAATGGCCAGACTCAGATCAAATACCAAGATCTCGTTAAGCGTGTTAAGTATCCGCGAACGCCGACCAGGGCCAGGCCCACCTCTCTCCTAGGTGGTCTCAACCTGCCCTGTCGCTCCGCCACAAAGTAACAGTCGGGGGCCGTCGGGAACCCAGGCCCACCTCTACCGGGATGGAGCTCCTTTCAGCCCCCATCTCCGAACAGTATCACCGGTAATGTAACAGTGTAAAGTATATAGTATATGCCCGTGATCACCTCCCGAAGTGATCACAGCCCAGTAGTATACCATGGCAGACGGACAAGAGTGTAGGGCCACTGATGGAACACTAGCATCCTATACTAAGCAGTGGGATAGCAGGTAAAGGTAACAACAGTAGTAGCAAGGACAGGCTATGCAGCAGTATAGGATTAACTGAAAGCAGTAACATGCTACACTACTCTAATGCAAGCAGTATAGAGAAGAGTAGGCGATATCTGGTGATCAAAGGGGGGGCTTGCCTGGTTGCTCTGGCAAGAGAGAGGGGTCGTCAACACCGTAGTCGAACGGGGCGGCAGCAGCATCGGTCTCGTAGTCTATCGGAGAGAAGAGGGGGAAGAAACAATGAATACAATGCAAACAGATGCATAACGATGCATGGCAAAGCAATGTGTGATGCTAGGCGTGCCCTAACGCGGTATGAGGTGATACCGGTGAAGGGGGGAAACATCCGGGAAAGTATTCCCGGTGTTTCGCATTTTCGGACAGATGAACCGGAGGGGGGAAAGTTGCGTGTTCGATATGTTAGGGATGTGTGGCGGACGAACGGGTTGCGTAACCGGATTTGTCTCGTCGTTCTGAGCAACTTTCATGTAGAAAACATTTTCATCTGAGCTACGATTTATTTTATATGATTTTCTAAAGTTTAAATCATTTTTAGAATTTAATTAATTAATTTAATTCAACATTATCCAGAATAGTGTATGCTGACATCATCATGACGTCAGCATGACGTCAGCAGTCAACAGAGGTGTTGACTGGTCAATTGACGTGTGGGTCCCATTCGTCATTGACTGTTTAGTCTAATTAGGGTTTAACTAACCTAATTACTGTTTATTTAAACTAACTAGTTAATTAGACTAATTAAAGAGGGTTAATTAACTTAATTAATTCACTAATTAATTAATTAATAATTTTATTAATATTATTTTTAATTCTAGTTTTTTTTAACACGTTCTGTGGGCGGGGCCCATATGTCATAGGCCCCAGGGGGCCATAGTGGTTTTGGGCGCGGGTGTGGGCACACGCCCATCAGGGCGACCCCGGTGAGGCGACGGGTGGACGACGACCCGAGGCAGGGGCGCGGCGTCGATCTCGGGAGGGAGAGGCGCAGGAGGTCGTGGCGAAGCCCATGGCAGAGGGGCGATCCGGTTGGGATGGAGGGGCGCCGGCGGGGAAGGGCCCCGTCGCGGCAGTGGTGGCGGAGGCGGGCGCAGCCCCCCGATCCAGACCGGGACGGGGGGGGGGGAGAAGACGAGGGAGCGAGTGGGGAGTGGGGGAATCGGTCGGGCTAGGGTTCGGTCTTTAGGGGGTTATGGGGAAGTGGGGTGGCGGCTTGGGCCGGTCGAGTGTTAGCCCGGTGGGCCGAACGGCCCAAGGGGGTGGGGGGGGTCTTTGTCTCTTTTTTTTGTTTATTTCTCTTTTCTTTTATTTATTCTTTTAGTTCCTATTTGTTTTATTTTAGTTTCCAAAAATACAAAAGTGGCACCTAAAATATTGTTACAACTTATGCCACTGCCACAAACCGTTTAGCACTAAAATAAAATAGTTTTAAATAGTTTATTATTTTAAAGCATTTGAATAATTGTTTTGTCACTATTTATTTATGATAGTGCATTTAAACGCATTATAAAAGTGTGGTTTCTCCACCATTATTACATAGGATTTATTGGCCCAGCTTGAACATTTTAGTTTTAATGTTTGAAAACTTTTGATGTTTGCATTTAATTCAAATTTGAACTTGGATCGGTTTCGAACTAACGTGAGGCTAGCAACAGTAATCGTGGTGATGTGGCACCATTAGCAGAGGTTTACTGTAGCTTGATTATCCGGGCATCACAATTCTCCTCCACTACAAGAAATCTCGTCCTGAGATTTAAGAGGGGGGTAAGGGGGAAAGTTCTGGTTACGGTGTTCTAACGGATCTTCTCGGTCTTGGTTGCTCTTCTCGAAGCGGTTGATGCATTATGTTGATGTCTCCATTTCTCTGCTTCAGGTCATCATGAAGAGGTCGGCATCCTTTCTTCGGGATCTCCATCGTACTTACGATAGAATAAGGCGGGGTTATTCCGAGAGAACGGACGTCCGCAAAGTTGACTATCGGGTCGACAACATCGAGGAAGGTGGCGGAAAGTAACTCTCGAATCGAATCTTAAGAAGTTATCGAGAGCAAAGTAAGGAGGTAACCTGGAAAGTTTCGAGCGGGCAGGCAATCGTTCGATGCCTGTAATAGGGCGTGAAAGGGTCAAAACAACGGGAATAAGTATTGTGTCCGATAGCAGACCTGAAGGTGGCTCGTGAATTACATACGAGGTCACGCGCGAGGAACAACCTTGGGAACAGGGGGTGTAGGAGAGTCAGGTTTCGATCCTGTGGAACTGTGGGTTATGGGCCCACCATGTGGGTTAAGAGTAGGAAGGGCGGTAACGTCTTGCACGATCATGTAAGCAAGGCATCTCAGAGGATAGCCTATTAGTTATGTCGGCAACAACGTCGGTACCAAGGGCGAGGGACGAAGAGAACCATTTTCCTGCTCGTTGAACGAGGCGGACCAATAAGCAAAGTTCTCATCCATCAGTGGTTACCGGAATGTCATCAACAATAGAAACAGGGTCTTACTGACACGGTTTGTACACCAAGGTGTTTTACATATAGATCACAAGAAGGGTTAAGCAAACCAATGGAAAGGAAAATGGTATTCTCAGATTAAACAGAACAATGGAAAGGAAAATGTGTTTAAGCACATATTTCAGGGGTATATCCTTCCCAAGGACAAGCAGAGCAAGATATCCACGACAGGAGATAATGTAGAAAACTCTTTAGGTAGGGGAGAGAATTTTCATGACATTACCCATACATCGGTGTTTGGATAATTGAGCAAGAAACATTTAGCATTGGGCTTCAAATGTTCTTGTTGAAAATCGGAGTACCACAGACATGCTTCGAGATAGCATTGACATGGTCTTCAAGCAAAGGTCGGACTTTAGATACTCAATGGATTCATCAGGAACAGCTTATTGAATAAGTCTTTCAATTTCCTTTTTGGAAGAATGGTTAACATTGCTAAAAAGGAAACTATAATAATAGGTCCTCTGGCCAAGGTTGCTAAGCAAAGACACCACCTTACCGGGTTACGTAGAGATCAATGTTACAACTCTTGGAAATATGTCCCAACCATCATATCTGACCGAGATTCAGATCCGATTGGTGTCAGGATACCTCAAACTTAGGATACCTGAGAAGAAAAGGTGCAACACAAATTGACGAGATGACATTGTAAGATTCTCGGGGAAATGAACTATGAAGTGATTTCCGTTAACAAGAGTCCATCATTAACCCAAGGTGAGGACAAGGAGGTGTCTGGTGAACTCAACGGCAATTCATCGAGATTCCCAAAAGATGGATTTCCACAATTAAGTGAACAAGGAGATAACATTTGTCAGATCAAATGATATAAGGAAGTATGCTCGAGGAAAACATACACAATTAAACATTGGTTGAAAGGAGCGCCCGAAATATGGGTTGGGTTGCACGACCAATGTCAGAATGGTGATTCAATAATCAATAGCCTAAAAATGAACTTTCGACCATTAACTTCAATGAAATAGGGTTGCTAGAAGGAAAGAATCCAAACAACAACGTTCACTTGTTGGAATTAACACGGGGACCAAGAAAGAATGGTGATGGTGAGAAGTATTTCTATGTCAAGAATTCTCAAGAGGTGGAACAAATCTCAGAACATTCTTGACATAAAGGATGGTAATACTCTAAGGCAAATAAGAACAATTGGTGGATAGCAAGGAACTCAAGGTATAACACCAAACATGAACAAGCTTGTGTTGGTGGGAAGGCAATAAAGTGGTCGATGATAATACAATTCATCGAGGGCAAGGATGGTATTTCTCATCATGAATTCAATTGATATCCTGGATGAGCTCAGAATGTTGATGATCACGACACCTTTGTCGCGAGAGTTCATGAAGATGTAATCGATCGGCGATGACATCAAGTCAAAGTAATGATGAAGTGAAAGGTTATTGGAACCAAGGGTACGACACAAACTCGAAACCAAGCTTGTTGTTCAAGACGAAATGATATGACGATGAGGATCGACGTAAGGTTAGTTCATCGTCAAAAATTGTGCTCCGAGAAGAAGGACCGGGTAGCACAGTTAAAATCATCACGACAATGATATAGCCAAACAGGCTAGGGATGGCGTGATCGGGTACAAACTCGTACTTACAGAAGCTTACTGAAGAGTTGTTGAACCGTAGTGCGGACTCGGTTCAGTTATCGGTGTCTTTGAGTGTATAATAACTCAGAGCCCGTGAAAAATTGGAATCAGTGGGAAGGTAGCACTTGATGAAGAACTCATAAGAAGTTATGCAGTTCCATGATAATCTCGAGATACCAGGGGGGTAATACTCGACACAAGATCAAAGTAAAGGTTGGACTGGTGTATTGATCCATAGAAGACAATTGTTTTAACTTGTCTGAGAAATGGAATCAAAGAAGAACAATCATGGTTGGAACCACGGTTGCAAGGGATCAATTCACAGATACCATATGTTAGTTATCAAGGAAATAGTTATTATTACAAGAAGCTTCCATGATAGGATATACATCGCGTCCATGGGCATGAACACAAAGTTCAAGGTCGACTCCCACTTCCTCAATGCATAATCTTCCATTCACCTCTCGTATTTCGAAGATGACATTAGTTGTTGAAAGTTTTACCTGGTGCAATACCAGACAAGTATGACTCGTGAAATCTTTCGGGTTCACGCCGATGAGGGAAGGCGTTGGTTCAATCCCATCGGGGCTTCTTGCGAACATATACCATAAGCTTCAAGAGTAAGTATCACCAGCTCGAAAGCAGAGCATGGATGACAAAAGGAAAGAATACAATTTAACAAAGGCATTATGTATCGGAGAAGGACTCACAAGGTGATTAATTATGAAGGACACTGTCGGATAACAATCCAACAAAGGACTTGATGGTCCACAAAGGATCTGATATGAGTATCGATACTCAACCAGAAGAGGAAGGAATGCAAGTGCAACAGGTTATGGAAGCATCTGAATAATTCATAGCTTAAATGCAAAGGAATTATGATTTCCAAAACAAAGGATCAGAAGCAGACGTTGCGATCAAGGATGGATCAATTGAATATACCAGAGGCACAATCGACGATAGATAGTTTGGTCGAGAACCAGCTCATGTTCAAAATGACGTCTGAGCCGGAAGGATGAATTCTAGGATCTATTTGAGGATTGCGAGAATTCGCAACATATTGAATCAACAGACTCAAAATGATAATGACAAGGTATGTCATTAAGATTACGAGACTTATGGGATTAATCATAATGCAAGCAAGCAAGAATTTCAAGAGCCAAAGGCTCCAGAGGATTTTCAGAAGATCGAATAGTATTTTGAAGACTGTTGTGAAACACATGAACAACTGGGGATGAGAGGATACTTGACAAGTGCGAGGATTTATTTGAAGGGGTATTCATGTGGCAAAGAACTGCTAGGTAATAGGCACAAAGTATTCTCGGAACAATAGAGAAAACTTCGGGGTATCTTGTAATAACAAGATCAATGGGTGATGATCGTATGAATGGCAAGTGTAAGTAGTTTTCATAGGGGTTGACGGTGGAAGGAAATCGCAAATGCAATGGCACAAAGACTCGAGAAAACATCGTAGAGTAACTTCGGAATCTTCTAGTGCAGCAGGCGATCATCTGAAGTGAGGGGCTCTCCGGGAGAAAGTACTCGCGAGAACCTAAAGTTAGTTTTTTTTAGCAAAATCGTTTAACCCGAATAGAAGAGAGTTCAGAATCCCAGAGTAAAGGTCGAGGAGTAAAAGATCCTAGTACCACCCAATGGCGACGTGGGCCCGTAAGGCACACATCCATGTTAGTAAAAGTTTTGTAATGTCTAGACTCGACTTCGGCCAAGGAGTTGGGAAGGGGGATTCCTACAGGCAGTCGGCTCTGATACCAACTTGTGACGCCCCCGATTCAATCATACACTAATCATGCACGCAAATGTGTACGATCAAGATCAAGGACTCACGGGAAGATATCACAACACAACTCTAAAACAAAAATAAGTCATACAAGCATCATAATACAAGCCAGGGGCCTCGAGGGCTCGAATACAAGTGCTCGATCATAGACGAGTCAGCGGAAGCAACAATATCTGAGTACAGACATAAGTTAAACAAGTTTGCCTTAAGAAGGCTAGCACAAACTGGGATACAGATCGAAAGAGACGCAGGCCTCCTGCCTGGGATCCTCCTAACTACTCCTGGTCGTCGTCAGCGGGCTGCACGTAGTAGTAGGCGCCTCCAGTGTAGTAGTCGTCATCGACGGTGGCGTCTGGCTCCTGGGCTCCATCGTCTGGTTGCAGCAACCGGGTAAAGAGAGGGGGAAAGGGGGGGAACAAGGCAACCGTGAGTACTCATCCAAAGTACTTGCAAGCAAGGAGCTACACTACATATGCATGGATATATGTGTAAATGGCCATATCAGCGGACTGAACTGCAGAATGCGAGAATAAGAGGGGGATATCTAATCCTGTCGAAGACTACGCTTCTGGCAGCCTCCGCCTTGCAACATGTAGAAGAGAGCAGACTGAAGTCCTCCAATGTAGCATCACATAGCAATAATCCTACCCGGCGATCCCCTCCTCGTAACCCTGAGAGAGAGCGACCACCGGGTTGTATCTGGCACTTGGAAGGGTGTGTTTTATTAAGTATCCGGTTCTAGTTGTCATAAGGTCAAGGTACAACTCCAAGTCGTCCTGTTACCGAAGATCACGGCTATTCGAATAGATTAAACTTCCCTGCAGGGGTGCACCACATAAACCAACACGCTTGATCCCATTTGGCTGGACACACTTTCCTGGGTCATGCCCGGCCGCGGAAGATCAACACGTCGCAGCCCCACCTAGGCACAACAGAGAGGCCAGCACACCGGTCTAAACCTAAGCGCACAGGGGTCTGGGCCCATCGCCCATAGCACACCTGCACGTTGCGTACGCGGCCGAAAGCGGAACTAGCCCCCTTAATACAAGAGTAGGCTTACGTTCCAATCCGGCGCGCGCCACTCAGTCGCTGGCGTCACGAAGTGATTCGGCTGATACCACGACGTCGGGATACCCATAACTACTCCCACGTAGATGGTTAGTGCGTATAGACCAAATGGCCAGACTCAGATCAAATACCAAGATCTAGTTAAGCGTGTTAAGTATCCGCGAACGCCGACCAGGGCTAGGCCCACCTCTCTCCTAGGTGGTCTCAACCTGCCCCTGTCGCTCCGCCACAAAGTAACAGTCGGGGGCCGTCGGGAACCCAGGCCCACCTCTACCGGGATGGAGCCACCTGTCCTTTCAGCCCCCATCTCCGAACAGTATCACAGGTAATGTAACGGTGTAAAGTATATAGTATATGCCCGTGATCACCTCCCGAAGTGATCACAGCCCAGTAGTATACCATGGCAGACGGACAAGAGTGTAGGGCCACTGATGGAACACTAGCATCCTATACTAAGCAGTGAGATAGCAGGTAAAGGTAACAACAGTAGTAGCAAGGACAGGCTATGCAGCAGTATAGGATTAACTGAAAGCAGTAACATGCTACACTACTCTAATGCAAGCAGTATAGAGAAGAGTAGGCGATATCTGGTGATCAAAGGGGGGGCTTGCCTGGTTGCTCTGGCAAGAGAGAGGGGTCGTCAACACCGTAGTCGAACGGGGCGGCAGCAGCGTCGGTCTAGTAGTATATCGGAGAGAAGAGGGGGAAGAAACAATGAATACAATGCAAATAGATGCATAACGATGCATGGCAAAGCAATGCGTGATGCTAGGCGTGCCCTAACACGGTATGAGGTGATACCGGTGAAGGGGGGAAACATCCGGGAAAGTATTCCCGGTGTTTCGCATTTTCGGACAGATGAACCGGAGGGGGGAAAGTTGCGTGTTCGATATGTTAGGGATGTGTGGCGGACGAACGGGTTGCGTAACCGGATTTGTCTCTTCGTTCTGAGCAACTTTCATGTAGAAAACATTTTCATCTGAGCTACAGTTTATTTTATATGATTTTCTAAAGTTTAAATCATTTTTAGAATTTAATTAATTAATTTAATTCATCATTATCCAGAATAGTGTATGCTGACATCATTATGACGTCAGCAGTCAACAGAGGTGTTGACTGGTCAACTGACATGTGGGTCCCATTCGTCATTGACTGTTTAGTCTAATTAGGGTTTAACTAACTTAATTACTGTTTATTTAAACTAACTAGTTAATTAGACTAATTAAACAGGGTTAATTAACTTAATTAATTCACTAATTAATAATTTTATTAATATTATTTTTAGTTCTTTTTAATTCTAGTTTTTTTAACACGTTCTGTGGCCCAGTGGGCCATAGTGGTTTTGGGCGCGGGTGTGGGCACACGCCCATCAGGGCGACCCCGGTTGAGCGGGCGACGGTAATGGGCGTGCGGGTGCGCAGGCCCGAGGCCACCAGGGGGGCGCCAGCCACGGCGGGGCGCCGGAGCAGCACGACACGGGGACGGGCACGCGTAGGCGCGCGCGGCCAAGGTGGCGCGGCTGGCCGGAGCAGACGAGACGGGGCGGGGTCGCCCGCCACGTGGTGGAGCCGAGGCAGCAGGCAGGAGGGCGAGCGGGCCGGACGACGAGGGAGGACGGCCCTGGGTCACGGTGAGCGCGGCCGGCACAAGGGAGGCGGGCGTGTGCGGGGAAGAGAGGAGGAGGGGGCCTCACAGGGGATTGTAGGGACCGTGGCAGCCGGGGGCGGGGGGGGGGGGGGGGGCGCGGCGGGGGGGGGGGGGGGGGCGCGGCGGGGGGGGGGGGGGGGGCGCGGCGGGGGGGGGGGGGGGGGCGCGGCGGGGGGGGGGGGGGGGGCGCGGCGGGGGGGGGGGGGGGGGCGCGGCGGGGGGGGGGGGGGGGGCGCGGCGGGGGGGGGGGGGGGGGCGCGGCGGGGGGGGGGGGGGGGGCGCGGCGGGGGGGGGGGGGGGGGCGCGGCGGGGGGGGGGGGGGGGGCGCGGCGGGGGGGGGGGGGGGGGCGCGGCGGGGGGGGGGGGGGGGGCGCGGCGGGGGGGGGGGGGGGGGCGCGGCGGGGGGGGGGGGGGGGGCGCGGCGGGGGGGGGGGGGGGGGCGCGGCGGGGGGGGGGGGGGGGGCGCGGCGGGGGGGGGGGGGGGGGCGCGGCGGGGGGGGGGGGGGGGGCGCGGCGGGGGGGGGGGGGGGGGCGCGGCGGGGGGGGGGGGGGGGGCGCGGCGGGGGGGGGGGGGGGGGCGCGGCGGGGGGGGGGGGGGGGGCGCGGCGGGGGGGGGGGGGGGGGCGCGGCGGGGGGGGGGGGGGGGGCGCGGCGGGGGGGGGGGGGGGGGCGCGGCGGGGGGGGGGGGGGGGGCGCGGCGGGGGGGGGGGGGGGGGCGCGGCGGGGGGGGGGGGGGGGGCGCGGCGGGGGGGGGGGGGGGGGCGCGGCGGGGGGGGGGGGGGGGGCGCGGCGGGGGGGGGGGGGGGGGCGCGGCGGGGGGGGGGGGGGGGGCGCGGCGGGGGGGGGGGGGGGGGCGCGGCGGGGGGGGGGGGGGGGGCGCGGCGGGGGGGGGGGGGGGGGCGCGGCGGGGGGGGGGGGGGGGGCGCGGCGGGGGGGGGGGGGGGGGCGCGGCGGGGGGGGGGGGGGGGGCGCGGCGGGGGGGGGGGGGGGGGCGCGGCGGGGGGGGGGGGGGGGGCGCGGCGGGGGGGGGGGGGGGGGCGCGGCGGGGGGGGGGGGGGGGGCGCGGCGGGGGGGGGGGGGGGGGCGCGGCGGGGGGGGGGGGGGGGGCGCGGCGGGGGGGGGGGGGGGGGCGCGGCGGGGGGGGGGGGGGGGGCGCGGCGGGGGGGGGGGGGGGGGCGCGGCGGGGGGGGGGGGGGGGGCGCGGCGGGGGGGGGGGGGGGGGCGCGGCGGGGGGGGGGGGGGGGGAGAAGACGAGGGAGCGAGTGGGGAGTGGGGGAATCGGTCCGGCTAGGGTTCGGTCTCCAGGGGGTTATGGGGAAGAGGGGTGGCGGCTTGGGCCGGTCGAGTGTTAGCCCGGTGGGCCGAACGGCCCAAGGGGGTTGGGGGGGGGGGTCTTTGTCTCTTTTATTTTTTTGTTTATTTCTCTTTTCTTTTATTTATTCTTTTAGTTCCTATTTGTTTTATTTTAGTTTCCAAAAATACAAAAGTGGCACCTAAAATATTGTTACAACTTATGCCACTGCCACAAACCGTTTAGCACTAAAATAAAATAGTTTTAAATTGTTTATTATTTTAAAGCATTTGAATAATTGTTTTGTCACTATTTATTTATGATAGTGCATTTAAAAGCATTATAAAAGTGTGGTTTCTCCACCATTATTCCATAGGATTTATTTGGCCCAGCTTGAACATTTTAGTTTTAATGTTTGAAAACTTTTGATGTTTGCATTTAATTCAAATTTGAACTTGGATCGGTTTCGAACTAACGTGAGGCTAGCAACAGTAATCGTGGTGACGTGGCACCATTAGCAGAGGTTTACTGTAGCTTGATTATCTGGGCGTCACAGGGGGCTTGCCCCCCAAACAAGGGGGGCGCCCCCCTCAGGGTTTCCCCCAACCCTAGGCGCATGGGCCCTAGGGGGGAGTGGCGCCCCAGCCCACTTTGGGCTGGATCCCTTCCTCATACAGCCCATAAGGCCCTCCGGGAGAGGTGGCCCCTCCCGGTGGACCCCCGGAACCCTCCGGTGGCCCCAGTACAATACCGATATGCCCCCGAACCTTTCCGGTGACCATATGATGACTTCCCATATAGAAATCTTTACCTCCGGACTATTCCGGAACTCCTCGTGACGTCCGGGATCTCATCCGGGACTCCGAACAACATTCGGTAATCACATACAAGTCTTCCTAATAACCCTAGCGTCACCGAACCTTAAGTGTGTAGACCCTACGGGTTCGGGAGACATGTAGACATGACCGAGACGGCTCT
>LR880971.1:145383416-145397216 GCA_904067115.1 Aegilops sharonensis | reverse complement strand
ATTGCTTCATGTGCTGCCTCCGAGGCTGCCATGTACTCCACTTCACATGTAGATCCCGCCACGACGCTCTGCTTGCAGCTGCACCAGCTTACTGCTCCACCATTCAACATATACACGTATCCGGTTTGTGACTTAGAGTCATCCAGATCTGTGTCGAAGCTAGCGTCGACGTAACCCTTTACGACGAGCTCTTCGTCACCTCCATAAACGAGAAACATGTCCTTTGTCCTTTTCAGGTACTTCAGGATATTCTTGACCGCTGTCCAGTGTTCCTTGCCGGGATTACTTTG
Source organism: Aegilops sharonensis (assembly GCA_904067115.1). Lineage (NCBI taxonomy): Eukaryota > Viridiplantae > Streptophyta > Magnoliopsida > Poales > Poaceae > Aegilops > Aegilops sharonensis. Next base: position 145,396,926 of record LR880971.1, on the reverse strand, counting down.
GTACCTTCCTACCAAACTTACGGCAAGGTTTACATCAGGTCTGGTACACAGCATGGCATACATAATAGATCCTATGGCCGAGGCATAGGGGATGACGCTCATCTCTTCTTTATCTTTTGCCGTGGTCTGACATTGAGCCGAGCTCAATCTCACACCTTGGAGTACAGGCAAGAACCCTTTCTTGGACTGATCCATTTTGAACTTCTTCAAAATCTTATCAAGGTATGTGCTTTGTGAAAGACCTATGAGGCGTCTCGATCTATCCCTATAGATCTTGATGCCTAATATGTAAGCAGCTTCTCCAAGGTCCTTCATTGAAAAACTTTTATTCAAGTAGGCCTTAATGCTGTCCAAGAGTTCTATATCATTTCCCATCAAAAGTATGTCATCTACATATAATATGAGAAATGCTACAGAGCTCCCACTCACTTTCTTGTAAACGCAGGCTTCTCCATAAGTCTGCATAAACCCAAACGCTTTGATCATCTCATCAAAGCGAATGTTCCAACTCCGAGATGCTTGCACCATCCCATAAATGGATCATTGGAGCTTGCATACTTTGTTAGTATTCTTAGGATCGACAAAACCTTCCGGCTGCATCATATACAGCTCTTCCTTAAGATAACCGTTAAGGAATGCTGTTTTGACGTCCATCTGCCATATCTCATAATCATAGTATGCGGCAATTGCTAACATGATTCGGACGGACTTAAGCTTCGCTACGGGAGAGAAAGTCTCATCGTAGTCAATCCCTTGAACTTGCCGATAACACTTAGCGACAAGTCGAGCTTTATAGATGGTGACATTACCATCCACGTCCGTCTTCTTCTTAAAGATCCATTTGTTTTCTATCGCTCGCCGATCATCGGGCAAGTTTGTCAAAGTCCATACTTTGTTTTCATACATGGATCCTATCTCGGATTGCATGGCTTCAAGCCATTTGTTGGAATCCGGGCCCGCCATCGCTTCTTCATAGTTCGAAGGTTCACCGTTGTCTAACAACATGATTTCCAGGACATGGTTGCCATACCACTCTGGTGTGGAACGTGTCCTTGTGGACCTACGAAGTTCAGTAGCAACTTGATCCGAAGTACCTTGATCATCATCATTAATTTCCTCTCCAGTAGGTTTAGGCACCACAGGAACATTTTCCTGAGCTGCACTACTTTCCGGTTCAAGAGGTAGTACTTCATCGAGTTCTACTTTCCTCCCACTTACTCCTTTCGAGGGAAACTCATTTTCCAGAAAGGATCCGTTCTTGGCAACAAAGATCTTGCCTTCGGATCTAAGGTAGAAGGTATACCCAATGGGTTCCTTAGGGTATCCTATGAAGACGCATTTTTCCGACTTGAGTTCGAGCTTTTCAGGTTGAAGTTTCTTGACATAAGCATCGCATCCCCTAACTTTTAGAAACGACAGCTTAGGTTTCTTTCCAAACCATAATTCATACGGTGTCGTCTCAACGGACTTAGAAGGTGCCCTATTTAAAGTGAATGTAGCTGTCTCTAGTGCGTATCCCCAAAATGATAGCGGTAAATCGGTAAGAGACATCATAGATCGCACCATATCCAATAGAGTGCGATTACAACGTTTGGACACACCGTTACGCTGAGGTGTTCCAGGCGGCGTGAGTTGTGAAACGATTCAACATTTCCTTAAGTGTGTACCAAATTCGTGACTTAAATATTCTCCTCCACGATCTGATCGTAAGAACTTTATTTTTCGGTCACGTTGATTCTCTACCTCATTCTGAAATTCCTTGAACTTTTCAAAGGTCTCAGACTTGTGTTTCATCAAGTAGACATACCCATATCTACTTAAGTCGTCTGTGAGAGTGAGAACATAACGATATCCTCCGCGAGCCTCAACGCCCATTGGACCGCACACATCGGTATGTATGATTTCCAATAAGTTGGTTGCTCGCTCCATTGTTCCGGAGAACGGAGTCTTGGTCATTTTGCCCATAAGGCATGGTTCGCATGTGTCAAATGATTCATAATCGATAGACTCTAAAAGTCCATCAAAATGGAGCTTCTTCATGCGCTTGACACCAATGTGACCAAGGCGGCAGTGCCACAAGTATGTGGGACTATCGTTATCAACTTTACATCTTTTGGTATTCACACTATGAATATGTGTAATATTACGTTCGAGATTCATTAAGAATAAACCATTGACCATCGGAGCATGATCATAAAACATATCTCTCATATAAATAGAACAACCATTATTCTCGGATTTAAATGAGTAGCCATCTCGCATTAAACGAGATCCTGATACAATGTTCATGCTCAAACTTGGCACTAAATAACAATTATTGATGTTTAAAACTAATCCCGTAGGTAAATGTAGAGGTAGCGTGCCGACGGCGATCACATCGACCTTGGAACCATTCCCGACGCGCATCGTCACCTCGTCCTTCGCCAGTCTCCGTTTATTCCGCAGCTCCTGCTGTGAGTTACAAATATGAGCAACGGCACCGGTATCAAATACCCAGGAGTTACTATGAGTACTGGTAAGGTACACATCAATTACATGTATATCAAATATACCTTTAGTGTTGCCGGCCTTCTTGTCCGCTAAGTATTTGGGGCAGTTCCGCTTCCAGTGGCCCTTCCCTTTGGAATAAAAGCACTCTGTCTCAGGCTTGGGTCCATTCTTCCTGGCAACTTGCTTACCGGGCGCGGCAACATCTTTATCGTCCTTCTTGAAGTTCTTCTTACCCTTGCCCTTTTTGAACTTAGTGGTTTTATTGACCATCAACACTTGATGTTCTTTCTTGATTTCAACCTCTGTTGACTTCATCATTGAGAATACTTCGGGAATGGTCTTCACCATCCCCTGCATATTGTAGTTCATCACAAAGCTCTTGTAGCTTGGTGGGAGCGACTGAAGGATTCTGTCAATGACCGCCTCGTCCGGGAGGTTTATGTCCAGCTGGGACAGGCGGTTGTGCAACCCAGACATTTTGAGTATGTGCTCACTGACAGAACTGTTTTCCTCCATCTTACAACTATAGAACTTGTCAGAGACTTCATATCTCTCGACCCGGGCATGAGCTTGGAAAACCATTTTCAGCTCCTCGAACATCTCATATGCTCCGTGTTGCTCAAAACGCTTTTGGAGCCCTGGTTCTAAGCTGTAAAGCATGCCGCACTGAACGAGGGAGTAATCATCAGCACGAGACTGCCAAGCATTCATAATGTCTTGGTTCTCTGGGATGGGTGCATCACCTAGCGGTAATTCTAGGACATATTGTTTCTTGGCTGCTATGAGGATGATCCTCGGGTTCCGGACCCAGTCCGAATAGTTGCTGCCATCATCTTTCAGCTTGGTTTTCTCTAGGAACGCGATGAAGTTCATGTTGACATGAGCGTTGGCCATTTGATCTACAAGACATATTTTGCAAAAGTTTTAGACTAAGTTCATGATAATTAAGTTCATCTAATGAAATTATTTAATGAACTCCCACTCAGATCTGACATCCCTCTAGTCATCTAAGTGTTACACGATCCGAGTCGACTAGGCCGTGTCCGATCATCACGTGAGACGGACTAGTAATCGTCGGTGAACATCTCCATGTTGATCGTATCTTCCATACGACTCGTGTTCGACCTTTCGGTCTCTTGTGTTCCGAGGCCATGTCTGTACATGCTAGGCTCATCAAGTTAACCCTAAGTGTTCTGCATGTGTAAATCTGTCTTACACCCATTGTATGTGAACGTAAGGATCTATCACACCCGATCATCACGTGGTGCTTCGAAACGACAAACTTTAGCAACGATGCACAGTCAGGGGGAACGCTTTCTTGAAATTATTATAAGGGATCATCTTATTTACTACCGTCGTTCTAAGTAAACAAGATGCATAAACATAATAAACATCACATGCAATTATATATAGTAGTGACATGATATGGCCAATATCATATAGCTCCTTCGATCTCCATCTTCGGGGCTCCAAGATCATCTTCGTCACCGGCATGACACCATGATCTCCATCATCGTGTCTTCATGAAGTTGTCACGCCAACGACTACTTCTACTTCTATGGCTAACGCTTTTAGCAATAAAGTAAAGTAATTTTACATGGCGTTCTTCAATGACACGCATGTCATACAAAAATAAAGACAACTCCTATGGCTCCTGCCGGTTGTCATACTCATCGACATGCAAGTCGTGATTCCTATTACAAGAACATGATCTCATACATCACAATATAACATTCATCATTCATCACAACTTCTGGCCATATCACATCACATGACAATTACTGCAAAAACAAGTTAGACGTCCTCTAATTGTTGTTGCATCTTTTACGTGGCTGCAATTGGGTTCTAGCAAGAACGTTTTCTTACCTACGAATAACCACAACGTGATTTTGTCAACTTATATTTACCCTTCATAAGGACCCTTTTCATCGAATTTGCTCCAATTAAAGTGGGAGAGACAGACACCCGCCAGCCACCTTATGCAACTAGTGCATGTCAGTCGGTGGAACCGGTCTCACGTAAGTGTACGTGTAAGGTTGGTCCGGGCCGCTTCATCCCACAATACCACTGAAGCAAGATAAGACTAGTAGCGGCAAGCAAGTTGACAAGATCTACGCCCACAACAAAATTGTGTTCTACTCGTGCAATAGAGAACTACGCATAGACCTGGCTCATGATGCCACTGTTGGGGAACGTTGCAGAAAATAAAAAATTTCATACGGTTTCACCAAGATCCATCTATGAGTTCGTCCAAGCAACGAGTCATGGGAGAGAGATTGCATCTACATACCACTTTGTAGATCGCGAGCGGAAGCGTTCAAAAGAACTGGGTTGAAGTAGTCGTTCTCGTCGTGATCCTATCACCGGAGATCCTAGCGCCGAACGGACGGCACCTCCGCGTTCAACACACGTACGGAGCAGATGACGTCTCCTCCTTCTTGATCCAGCAAGGGGGAAGGAGAGGTTGAGGAAGATGGCTCCAGCAGCAGCACGCCGACGTGATGATGGTGGAGAGGCAGTACTCCGACAGGGCTTCTCCAAGCACTCAACGGAGGAGGAGAGGTGTTGGGGAGGGGAGGGGCTGCGCCTTGAAGTGTGTTGCAGCCCTCCCCTCGCCCCTCTATTTATAGGGGAAGGGAGAAGGGGGGCCGGCCCCTCTAGATGGGATCTAGAGGGGGGGCAGCGGCCAAGGGGAGGGGGCTTGCCCCCACGCAAGGGGGGCGCCCCCCTCAGGGTTTCCCCCAACCCTAGGCGCAAGGGCCCTAGGGGGGAGTGGTGCCCCAGCCCACTTTGGGCTGGATCCCTTCCTCATACAGCCCATAAGGCCCTCCGGGAGAGGTGACCCCTCCCGGTGGACCCCCAGAACCCTCCGGTGGCCCCGGTACAATACCGATATGCCCCCGAACCTTTCCGGTGACCGTATGATGACTTCCCATATATAAATATTTACCTCCGGACTATTCCGGAACTCCTTGTGACGTCCGGATCTCATCCGGGACTCCGAACAACATTCGGTAATCACATACAAGTCTTCCTAATAACCCTAGCGTCACCGAACCTTAAGTGTGTAGACCCTATGGGTTCGGGAGACATGTAGACATGACCGAGACGGCTCTCCGGTCAATAACCAACAGCGGGATCTGGATACCCATGTTGGCTCCCACATACTCCTCGATGATCTCATCGGATGAACCACGATGTCGAGGATTCAAGCAAAACTGTATACTATTCCCTTTGTCAGACGGTATGTTACTTGCCCGAGACTCGATCGTCGGTATCCCAATACCTCGTTCAGTCTCGTTACCGGCAAGTCACTTTACTCATACCGTAATGCATGATCCCGTGACCAGACACTTGGTCACTTTGAGCTCATTATGATGATGCACTACCGAGTGGGCCCAGTGATACCTCTCCGTTATACGGAGTGACAAATCCCAGTCTCGATCCGTGTCAACCCAATAGAAACTTTCGGAGATACCTGTAGTGTACCTTTATAGTCACCCAGTTACGTTGTGACGTTTGGTACACCCAAAGCACTCCTACGGTATCCGGGAGTTACACGATCTCATGGTCTAAGGAAGAGATACTTGACATTGGAAAAGCTCTCGCAAAACGAACTACACGATCTTGTGCTATGCTTAGGATTGGGTCTTGTCCATCACATCATTCTCCTAATGATGTGATCCCGTTATCAACGACATCCAATGTCCATAGTCAGGAAACCATGACTATCTATTGATCAACGAGCTAGTTAACTAGAGGCTCACTAGGGACAGATTGTGGTCTATGTATTCACACGTGTATGACGATTTCCGGATAATACAATTATAGCATGAATAAAAGACAATTATCATGAACAAGGAAATATAATAATAATCCTTCTATTATTGCCTCTAGGGCATATTTCCAAGAACAACACCATCAACAGAATCACCAGACCACTGTATCAATGCTTGCAACACCTTCTTGTCTCCTCGGTTAATCACACGTTGCTGGAGAACTTTCTCAGGAACTTGCAAGGTGTCATCAGGAGAAGGGAGTCGCACCAGCACTTGATTCTCAGGCTTGAGAAATCGATGAAGGAGAGAAACATGGAAAACAGGATGTACCTTGCTTGAGTCAGGGAGATCCAATTTATAAGCTACCTCGCCCACCTTCTCCAGTATGGAATATGGTCCAAAGAACTTATAAGCCAGCTTGTGATTGGCGCGAGGTGCAACTGATGACTGAAGGTAGGGTTGAAGCTTGAGGAAGACTCGATCACCGACCTCGAACGATCTCCCTGTTCTATGCTTGTTAGCCTGCACTTTCATCCTCTGTTGAGCCCGCAGCAGTTGTTGTTTAACTGATTCAAGAACCACCTGTCGCTGGCCATGCCAAAGGGCCAGGTCAGGAGAAGCCATTGTACAATCAGGTGCAAAAACAAAGTGGCGTGGTTGATGCCCATATATGATCTCAAATGGAGTTTTTGATGTTGCTGAGTGCCAGTTCGTGTTATACCAGTATTCACACAATGGCAACCATTTATCCCATCTGGAAGGGTGACCGCTGACAAAACAACGCAAATAGCACTCCACCTGCTGATTCACTCGCTCGGTTTGTCCATCAGACTGGGGGTGGCGAGCTGTGCTCATGCGTAATTGTATTCCTTGTGTGCGCTGAAATAATTCCTTCCAGGACAGACTAGTGAAGATACGATCACGGTCAGAAACGATTGACAGGGGCATACCATGCAATTTGTAGACAGAATTCAGAAAGGCTTCTGCCACAATGGGTGCTATAAATGGATGTTGTAGTGGAATGAAGTGGCCATATTTTGACAGCTTATCGATGACCACCAAGATACAATTGAAACGACCAGAAGATGGAAGCCCTTCTATGAAGTCCATGGTGACCATTTCCCATGGCAGATCTGGAATTGGTAATGGTTGCAGAAGACCAGGATAAGGAACCCTTTCCGGTTTAACTTGCTGACATATGGTGCAACGTTGCACGTAATTTTTGATGATCAATTTCATGCGAGCCCAACGAAAGAGTTGGCGAATGCGCCGATATGTAACCGGAAACCCTGAATGTCCACCTAAGGGAGAGTCATGGAAAGCTTGAATGATCTTAGTGTGCAACGCATCATCTGCACCCACCCAGAGGCAATCATCAGTACTTAATAATCCGTTTTTCAGAGAGAATTTACTGTCAGGCGAAGGAGCGGCAGCCAGTTTCTGCAAGAGCTTCTCGCAGAACTGATCGCCACTATAGCTGGCAGAAATATCAGTAAACCAAGTTGGTTGAACAGTAGATATCTCTTGTAGTTCCATCGAATCATGAGGACGGCGGGAAAGAGCATCGGTTGCGCTGTTTTCAGTCCCCTTCTTGTACTGAATGTGGTAACGAAGGCCCATCAATTTCGTGAGAGCTTTCTGCTGCCAGCCGGTGTGCAGACGTTGATCTGACAGGCTAGTCAAACTTTGTTGATCAGTTTGGATGATGAACTCATTCATCAATAAGTACTGACACCAATGTTCCACCGCAAGCAGTATTGCCAAGAATTCTTTTTCGTACACGGATATTGATCTGTTGCGTGGACCCAGAGCCTTACTGACATAGGCTATTGGGTGACCGTCCTGCATTAGAACAACACCTACTCCCACGTCACAGGCGTCAGTCGCAATGACAAATGTTTTGTTAAAGTTTGGAAGAGCCAACACTGGGGCAGATACAAGAGCTTGTTTTAGAGATTGAAATGCCTGTTCCTCAATATCAGACCAGCGAAAGATCACTCCCTTCTTAAGCAGAGCAGTCAGAGAGCGACAGGTAATGCCATAGTTACGAATGAACTTCCTGTAATAACCTGCCAAACCTAGGAATCCACGGACCTCCTTAACATTGGAAGGAGTAGGCCAAGTTTGTATGGCGGAAATCTTTTCTGGGTCAGTGGAAACCCCTGCCTCACTTATGATATGCCCCAAGTAACCCACTTGACGTTGCGCGAAAGCACACTTTGACAGCTTAACACGCCACTGATGTTCAGAGAGCATTTTGAGCACCAGACGAAGATGACGCAAATGATCTTCGAACGAGAAGCTGAACAGAAGTATATCATCGAAGAAGACCACTACGTATTTGCGATTGCCAGGCTCGAGAGTGTGGTTCATTCCAAACTGAAAGGTGTTGGGCCCGCCAGTCAAACCATACGAGAGAACTGTGAACTCATAGTGCCCCAGATGAGTTTGGAACGCTGTTTTGTACTCCTCACCAGGAGATAGGCGAATCTGATGGTACCTAGAACGGAGATCAAGTTTAGTAAACCAACTAGCACCCGCAAGTTCATCTAAAAGTTCATCAATAACAGGTATTGGAAATTTTCCCTTCTGTGTCATTGCAGTTAGGTGGCGATAATCAATCACAGGGCGCCAGGAAGCATCTTTCTTCTTGACCATAAGAAGTGGAGATGAAAAGGGACTGTTACTCAGACGGATAACACCACTAGCAAGCATCTCCTTGATTTGTTTCTCGAGCTCTGTTTTTAGTAATGGTGGCAACCTGTAGGGTCTCATTGACACTGGAGTAGCACCCGGCAACAGAGGAATTGTGTGATCGTATGGACGTCTGGGAGGCAGGCCAGTAGGTGGCTCAAACACATGCTTGTACTCATCAAGGATCAGTTGCACTTCAGCAGGTATGGGCAAATTAGGAGTTGACAATAGGGAGCATATTTCCACCACTGTGATTTCAGGCAACGCTGAGGCAGCACCCAACAATGTTATTTCTGACCCCTGGTGAAGAAATGATAGCCAGTGTTGTTCCCAGTCCACCAACATAGGGCTATTAGCAGAGAGCCATTCCATACCCACAATGCCATCATAACTTCCCAGAGGAAAAATCTTAAAGGAACTTGTAAATTTGTGGCCAGCACAAGACCACACACCTTCAGAAAGTTGAGAATTACAGGGCACAATGTCTCCATTAGCAATCTTCACTAGTACCTTAGGTATTGGAGTTAGCCCTTGTAACTTTTCAGCTAAGGAAGCATGCAGGAAGGAGTGTGAACTACCGGAATCCACCAGAAAAACTAGATTTAAACCTTGTAATTGCACCTTCAACTCCATTGTTTTGGTGGACTGAATAGTGGACTCCCCCATGGCCGCTGCAGAGATAGACATCATGTGAACTTCAGCTTGTTCATCGCTGGAATCAAGTTCTGACAACTTTGAATTCTGCAAGAATTCGACCATTTCTTGCACCACATGGAGCTGCACTTCTTGTTTGCAGATGTGATCCTTGCCCCAACGCTCACCACAAATGAAACAAAGCCCTTTTGCTCTACGAAACGCACGTAGAGTACCCCATTTATCTTCAGTAACTGTACGTCTGGAGTTGTCTATAGGTCTTTTTTTCCTCTGAAGCTCTTTGTACAGAACTGTGCCTTACTTGACCACTGGGGGGCGGAGGAAGTGGCAAGGCAGTGGCTTGACGAGAAGATACATTGTGTACCACAGTAATATGACTGCTAGCTCCCAGCTCTTCATGCAACAAGGCTAATTGGTAGGCTGTATCTAAATCAGGAGGTTGCTGAATGCCTACAGCAATGCGAACAGTTGGCTTCAATCCTTCCATAAAACGTGTGACATAATGAACTGTGTTTGGTGAGTTCTCATATGCTGACAACTGATCAAACAAATCTGAAAATCTATCCACATACTCCTCGACTGTACCAGTTTGTTGTATGCTGAAGAATTTTCTCAGAATTGATTGATGCAGGTTGCGGCCAAACCTGGACTGTAGAAGGCGACATAATTCTTCCCATGAAGCGTTGGGCACTCTTCGGCGCACAGATTCCAGCCATCTCGCTGTTGTACCTTCAAACAGAGAAGTTGCTAGAGAAATCCACTGCACAGATGGGGTGCCCCAAAACCTGAAATAATCCTCGCAACGTGTCTGCCACAATTTGGGATTCTCTCCATCAAAACGAGGCAGTTCCATTCGAGGACCAGGGCCAAACACATCAGAAACAGGCTGTCGAAAATTTTCTATTGAATTTAGTGGTTGTCTCTGAATAAGTTGGTCGTGCTGCATACCTCTGACCGGGGGTGAAACATAGCGTTGCCCCTGCCCGTGGTTTTCAGCGTCGGCGCGGTGCCCTTCGGAGCTATTGGAACTGCTGCTCGGCCCTCGTGATGGTGTGGTCGACGCACCTCTGTGGGGCTCCGACGGCGGTGGAGCAGAGCGGTCAAGCCCCTGCCGCAGCTCGTCGATGTCGACGCCGATCAACACCTTGACCTCGTCGATGTGGCCTAAGAGGAGGTCGAGCTTGGCGTCGAGCCGTGCGATCGCTTGCGCCGTGGAGTCGACGCGGTCACGGTCGGCTCGGTCGAAATCGGCTCGGAGCAGATCATAGATGGCCCTCGTCTCCGGCGGAATTTTATCCATGGCGGCGGCGCGTAGCTTGTGAGCGAAGCGGGTGTTGCGATTGTGGACCGGCACAGCCGCCGGATCAAATGGCTCTGACGCCAGATTGTCAGGGCTATCTCTCAATTACACCATGATTATGAATTCGAGCTGCAAATCCATGGGGAGAGGGGATCGAGAGGGGAGGAGAGGAACACACACGCTACTCTTTTAGTCTAGCCGTCCGGCCGCCTGCTGTCTACCAGAAGAGACGCTCCCTTATATCGTTACAAGGCCAAGGGCCCATTCTGGGCCTGCAAGCCGATGCGGGAGTTGCGGCTTGCGCTTGGGCCTTGGACTGGGCTTGAGATTGGAACAATTCTCTGCTTCGCGCTCGTCCAGTACCTTGTCGCTGACATACCAGCGTCACGGGTTCCTCTACGACAGAGCGTGCCAACACGCGTGAGTTTGTGTATACGAATACAAAGAAAATGAAGCTCCTGCTAAAAGTGTGAAATTACCGAATGGCAGAAGATGAACTCTTCCTTTCCAAGGCGCGAATTGTTTTTTTGCGCAAACCCCTCCATTTTGGTTTCCTTGAAATGGCAGTTTCCTTTTTAACACGACGGCATCATAGTTACATAAATAGTTTGCAGCCAGCATACCATATTTGGCTACCTCATAGATTGGCAAAAAATTTAGACAACCAAGGCAAAAGGTTAGCCCATGAAAATCAATAGAGTTTGACCTGGCCTACATATGAAACGACATCTTAATACTCGATAAATCATGCGAACCAACTTGTGGTTGGATGATTATAGTGACTGTGGTATCTGCAGTCCACCAGGGTTCAAGTTCTGATGCTCGCATTTATTACTGGATTTATTTCAGGATTTTCGGTGATGCACATTCAATGGGAGGAGAGGTTTCCGTCGGCAATGAGGTGCCTACAGTGACTTTGTAAATGCCAAGATTGATATGCCGGCTCAGTCTTTCGAAGGTGCTCACAGAGGTAGGGTATGCGTATGTGCATTCATAGGGGTGAGTGTATGCGCGTGTATATGAGCGCTTGCGTCTATACTGTGTTAAAAAAATACTCAAGAAATCATTTGTGTGCAAAACGAGTCAACATCTCCCGAGTTCGCAGTCGCGTGATGGTGATGTGAGAAATGGGGTCCCCGCCATGGGGATACCATCTAAATTCCAGGTTGGTTATGATTTTCAAAATCCCGCGACAACTTGATGAGAAAGCAAGATCTGGAAGGCGGTGGTGGTGTTGTGGAGAAGATGTTCTTTTTGTCTTTTATGGCTCGTTTACAAATGAATTCTTTAAGATTTTTGGAGGGTTAAAATTCTTGGGAGTTTTTTCTGCTGTGGTTGTTTGATTTTGAGGATAAAATCTTATAGGAAGGTTTTCCTAAGGAATTATGTGTATTACATTTGATAGAAAATCTAGCATCCATTGCAACCTCGTTTTACAAATTCTTTGTTTTTTTTTTGCTGTGGCATCAAATGCTATATTTGATATTCACACTTCAGTGCTTGTAGTTGTCGATAGGTGGTGTATGGTTTTTGCATGTAATTTTTATTATTTCTGGTGCTCATTGTACTGCCATTATGATTCAATATGAATAGATCGAAAGTTATTTACAAAAACAAAAAGAAATAAAAAAAGCAAGTGAGCAGCCTACTACAATTTTCCAATTCCTCCAAGTCTTAGTTTTTTTTTCAGTTTTGGCAGTCAGCTAAAAAAACCTTAGGTGTTTCATTCATCAACGAAGATGTAATTTATTGAGAAACATAACATTTGTTAATTCCTTTTCGCTTTGGTGACGGCGTGTACTTCCTTGTCTCTTCTTGTTAGGACAAACGCTAATGTCCATCTGCAGCAAATAAATGGAAAATAATTGGAGGCTGCGGGTGGTTTAACACCATAACATGCTGAATATATGGGGCACTGGCAAGAGGGCTCATGATCGGGGACCCGGCATCCCGTCATCTGGTTTGGCGCCTTGCTCCTAATCATTTTCGACTCAAAAGCGGCTTCGAATTTACCCTCGTTCACGGTTAATTTGCGGTGGAGTGGCTTTTCTGTTTTTTTTAGATTGTAGTAATCATTTATAAAATTTCTCACTTATTGACCAGAAATGATCCTATTACATGAAATGCCTTGACCTGGTTAGATTTAAAGGATAAATAAAAAACACTCTTGATAGAGAGAGCACCGGGCAGGCACGCACGGCCGTTGCTTCGCCTCCGAGTCACACTCGCTTCTGTCCGTACGTACATAAAATTTTGCTGCGGTTGGAGAGTGGATATACGTACGGAGAGAGACACATGCATACGTACGCAAACGCAAGGGGCGTGTTTGGTTACAGTAGTGAACAGTAGCTGCATTGAATACACATCTTAACCCGGGGTCAGTTCTTTTCACCCAGGATTCTACAGAATTAAGATTCTGGAAAATTCTCTTAGAATCTGCTTCTCTCAGTGTCGGTGTACTAGAGTAGGGGTACCCTAGTATCCCGAACTCGTGCACGGACAGTTGTAGCACCCCGCGGCAGGGCTGGCCTGATGACCGCCAAGATCCTCAGCGGCTCCTTTGGAGCCATTCAAGAACAAAGTAATCAAGGCC
>LR880971.1:145306858-145359876 GCA_904067115.1 Aegilops sharonensis | reverse complement strand
AGTAGATATGGGTATGTCTACTTGATGAAACACAAGTCTGAGACCTTTGAAAAGTTCAAGGAATTTCAGAATGAAGTAGAGAATCAACGTGACCGAAAGATAAAATTCTTACGATCGGATCGTGGAGGAGAATATTTAAGTCACGAATTTGGTACACACTTAAGAAAATGTGGAATCATTTCACAACTAACGCCGCCTGGAACACCTCAGCGTAACGGTGTGTCCGAACGTCGTAATCGCACTCTATTGGATATGGTGCGGTCTATGATGTCTCTTACTGATTTACCGCTATCATTTTGGGGATACGCTCTAGAGACAACTACATTCACTTTAAATAGGGCACCGTCTAAGTCCGTTGAGACGACACCGTATGAATTATGGTTTGGGACATCTGCAAATTGTTTGGTTGCCTGCATATGGACTTCCTGCATTAGGGGATCAACTTTGGCAAGTTGTTTGGTTGCCTGCATTGTCTCGGCGCATGCAACTACACACTGTTTGGTTGCCCGCATATGGTATGATTAAGAGCTAGCACTTGCACTTAGCACATAGGGTTAAGAGATAATAGAGGAAGGGGAGAAGAAATGCAGTGTGTGCCGGACCATGGCGACTGCGGTGGATAGTGGCCGTGGCGTCGTGTCCGACATGACGAGCATGGAGTTGTGGACGAGCGACACTGTTGGTGAACTAGTTGCGGTGCTCGCGCAAAGACAGTCGACAGAGGAGGAGAATGCAGTGCTCGCGCCATGGCATCATCAGTGCAGTGGACGAGAGAGGAGGCCGAGATGATCGACGCCGAAAACGACTCCAGTGTAGTAGGGCGAGAGAGAGGAGGCCAAGATGATCGACCCCGTCGGCGGCGCGGCGAACTGCAGTGTGCACGGAGGCAGAGAGGACACAAGAAAGCAGTGTGCGCGCCATTGCAGCGTCAGTGTGAGGAGGACGACAGAGAGTAGGCCGAGATGAGCGACGCCGGAAAAGACTCTAGTGTAGTAGGACATGGGCAAGGAGATCATGGGGAAGGGCTTCGGCGTCGAGAGGGACGAATAGGAGAGCTCTGAGCAGAGGACAGAGGAGCTCGGCATGACGGTTTCAGTGCAGTAGACTGCTGTTCAAAGAGAGATGAAGGTACGATCATCGAAACCAAAAACTTACGACACGAATGTTGTGAGGAACTGTGAGATTAGGCTGCTGGTCAAATGAAATTTTAAATGATCGATCGTGCGCGACGAATCCGACAAAATTCATACAGAATAGCTTCAAATGGGAACGCGAGATTAAGAACTTACGGCCGGCAAAACTACGAACCGAACGCCTGAATGGAACCGTAGCATCGAGGTGCATCTTTTTCGTGTAAAGCTTACCTCGAATCAAAGAACCGTTGTGTAGATCGGAGAGAAGATTAGATAAAGCTTAGTGAAGGTTGAAGAAGACCTCATGTAAGCACCTCATCCCTCAGGTCTCCACTCGTGCAACGACCCATTCGCTTGGGCTCGGATCGGCTTGGCTCGCGAGAAACTGTCGATTCCAGCGTTTCCAACGAGTCAGACTCTGGACTGCTTTAACAAGCATGCGATGCAGACGCAACAGTGAGGCAACCAAATAAGCCTCTTTCTTTCTGTACGGGCCTGATTGAGCTGGACGCGGGCAACCAAACACGCCCAAGCTGTTCTAAACCTCTGCTACTGTTTCGGCGAGACGCCCGCGCCAAACAGCGACCTGGCATGCGAACAACAGTAGTGCAACGGATGTACGTGCCCGCGACTAGACGATGTGCTTCGCCGTTAGTCAAACTGCGTGTACCGACCACCTTCCGCGAAACCAGCCAGCCTGCCTAAAATCCCGTTCACCTCCCAGCCACGGAAGCGTATGCGGTACCATCTCGGGTGAAAAAGGGGTGCGTATTATAACCTCTGTTTGCTCTGTTTTTCTATGGCAAGATCGATTCAACGCCACGTGCCTCTGCAACCAACTTGCATTGCATGTTGTCCCATCTGGCCACCTCGATCGGGTCTCTACTGCGCACGTACTGTACACGTCGGTAGGTAGCACATGCCAATCGAGCGAACCGCGTTACGTGCATAACGAACTGTGGGAGGCTGCTTCCACCAGAGTTTTTTTTAAAAAAATCTGCTTCCAGCACGATCGGGCCGGCAACTACTCGTATATATATGCATGTATATGCGCATAGCTGGTATAAGTTCCCAGCCGCCACTCAGACAAAATGAAAGGAAGGAAGTGCAGGTGGGTGTCCGTCGCGTCTCCGTCGTCCCGCGGAAGGGTCCCACTCAGTCCGTTGGGCCGTCCGGCGGCTAAATTTCGTGTTTTGACCCTTTTTCCAAACCTATTCAAAATCTGACCCTAGTCTGAAATATTTTTGAGATCTGACCCTTTTGCTACCGCCAGAGACCATGGCGGTAGGGTATAACAGCCTACGGCCAAGGACCTTGGCGGTAGGGTTGCATGCCCTATCGTCAAAAACTTCTAAGTATTAAACACAGCGCGTGCTCGTGCCTACCGCCAAGCACATTGGCGGTAGGGTTGTGCAGGCTACCGCCAGCCCGTTTGGCGGTAGCGATATTTCCTACCGCCAAAGTCCCTAGCGGTAGGCAGTTATACCCTACCGCCATGGTCCTGGCGGTAGTAAAAAGGTCAGATCTTGAAATTTTTTCAGACTAGGGTCAGATCTCGAATAGGTTTCAAAAAAGGGTCAAAACACGAAATTTAGCCTCCGGCGGCGTTCTCCGCACCCGCAGGATCAATACCCTGGAATTGTTGCATGTGCTAAGTGCATGTCCAACGCTATAGCCCCCCTATACTGCTCCTGCCGCATCACCATCGTCATCATCATCGGCGGAAGGGCGCCAGACGGCCGCGACAGCCTGCCGCTCGCGGTGTAGGGGCTCCGCCTCCTGCTACACGGTGCGGAGTGCCGCCGCGACCACTATCGACGGCGCCGGCGAAGCCATGGCGGCGCCCTTGCCCTCGACAGCGCCGGTGAAGGTCTCGCTAAGAGACCACTCCTCGTCGCTCTTGGCGATCTCACCCTCGAGGCTATGGTGGCGTCCGGCGTCCGTCTCACTGGTTGTGACGGAGCGATCAATGCAAGGGCCCACGATAACGAGGTCCGGGTCGTTGCGGGCCCATTCCGGCGCCGCGATGGTCTTGTGGAAGGAGGAGCGGCGGGCGACGTTGCGTCGGTCGTACTTTGCCGGCCGACATGTCGCGCACTCCTGGGAGACGATGACCCTCGAGCTCGAGGGACCGCCATCTCCGTGGTAATGGAGGATGCGGTCACGCCCCTTCCTTACCGCCGGCGACAACACCTCCTTGACGGGCTCGTCGTTGACGTGGCTGGGCGCGGGGAGGCGGACTCCTCCTCGACCTGTGCCAGTGGCGGCGACTGCGACAGGGCAGATTCATCCGTGACGTGGTTGCACGCGGGGGCGGGGGAGGGGGGGGGCTCTTGCTTGACCGGTGGGGCGGGGACGCCGGCTCCGGCTTGACGTGGTAGCGCGGTGGGGAGGGTGGCTCCTCCTTGACCAACGCCGACAACGGTGGCACCGGGCCGATCTGACGGAGTGAGCGCTCCGTCCGCAAGGAGGCATGGCCGCTGCTCCGGCTGCTGTGGTGCCTTCTGGTCCTGCTCGTCGGAGGAGGAGAGGACGATCTCCTCCTTGACGGAGGAGTCGACCACCATGGACACCGACGGGCCCGAAGAGTACGGGCAGCAGCGCCAAGATCCACCAGAGGATGAACTCGCTCCGCCACCACCTGCCGACGCGAAGCACCACGACTTGGTAACGTCGCTGTAGGAGAACGTGCTCGAAAAGGTAGAGAATGGGCTCAGAGAGGAGGAGGGGATCGAAGAAAATAAATAAGATGACGGAGTACATGTCTCGACGGTCTTTAGGCAGAAGTTGACTACCCAACAAATTGGCAACATTTTAGAGTAGATGTGTAGTTAGCAGTGGAAAATTTGACTCACATCCTACATATTAAACGACGTTTTAAAACTGGAGAACATTTAAAATGACATGTTTCTCTTTCACACAATGGCTAAATGGTTTGCAGCCAGCTTATTGATAGATTGGCAACATTTTTAGACAACCAAGGCAAAAAGTTAGCCCATCAAATCAATGGAGAGTTTGACTTGGCCTACAAATAAAACGACATCTTCAAACTCGAGAAATCATTTGTGTGCGAAACGAGCCAACATCTCTAGAGTTTGCAATCGCAAGATGGTGATGCAAGAAATGGGGTCACTGCCATGGGGATAGCATCTAAATTCCAGGTTGCGTATGATTTCCAAAATCCCACAACAAATTGACGAGAAAGCAAGATGCGAAAGCGGTGGCGGGGTTGTGGAGAAGATAATTTTTTCTATCTTTAGGGCTCTTTTGAGTCAAATGAATTCTATAAGTTTTTTGATCGTTAGAATCCTTAGAAATATTTTCTACGTTGGTGGTTTGATTTATAGGATTGAATCTATAAGGAATTTTTTTCTAAGGAATAATGTGTATTACATGTCATAGGAAATCTAGTATCCACTCCTACCTCATGTTAGAAATTGTTTGTTTTTTCTGTGACATCACACACTATATATGCTATTTAAGTGGGCATGTTACTACAATACTATATTTTTCAATTCCGGTTCTGAAATTCTTGCGAATCAAAGAGGGCCTTAGGTTTTCTTTTTTAGATTTAGAAGTCAGCTGAAAAAAATCCAAAGGCAAAATCTTCGTTGTCTCATTCACTAACGAAGATGAAATTTATTGACCAAACATAATTCACGAAACAACTGTACTCACCACGGGACGACCAAAAACATGAGTTTTTTTTTACCTTTTTTGCATTGATCTAATCAATTACTCCCTCCGGTCCTTTTTACTCTGCATATAAGATTTGTCTAAAGTCAAACTTTATAAAGTTTGATCAACTTTATAAAAAAAATACCAGCATTGACGATACAAATTCAAAATCATTAGATGCAGCATGAATTATTTTTATATCGTATGACTTTACTATTGCATATGTTACTTGCGGCGTACTTATAAATTTGGTCAAATTTGATGAAGTTCGACTTCAGACAAATTTTATATGGAGAGTAAAAAATACAGGAGGGAGTACTCCTAGGCCGTTGATTGTATCCTCGCGGTCGCTTGCCGGGCCCCGCAGCGGGAGATTAGGTTACGCTAATCTCGTGATTTCTGCCAATCAGCTAGCGGCCTGCCACCGGTACATGTAGATGTGATATCTTGCTTGTGTGGTTTGGTGAGCAGCCAGGACCGGCGGCCGGGTCGCACCCCATTTGTTAATTCCTTTTCGCTGTGGTGACGGCGTGTACTTCCGTGTCTCTTCCTGTTAGGACAAACGCTAATGTCCACGTGTCATCTTGTTTGGCGCCTTGCTCCCAATCATTTTCGACTCAAAGAAGCTTGCTGCGAATTACCCTAGTTGTTTAGGGGTAATTTTTTCAGTCTTAACAGATATTGGGAAAGAAAATCTTTGTAGACTGGAACTAAAAATCCTACAAATCGAAGTGCCTCGGTTAGATTTAGAGGATAAATAAACCGGCAATGCTACATTCACGAGGGCTTTATGGGCGTTTTACGGGGCTAAGCGGACGTGGGTTGCGCTAATTGGGCGTTAGGCGACGCGGGTCCATCCTGAAAATCAGGGGGTGAGATTAGTGAGGGGAAAAGAAAAGTCCGTTGATTAAATAAAAAGTAGCCCGTAAGTGTAGCATTTTTGTAAATAAACAGTCTTGGTAGACAGAGCGCCGGGCAGGCGCGCACGGCCGTTGCTTTCGAGTCACACTCACTTGTGCCCATGGGTACATCTACAAATGTCTGCAGCGGTTGGAGAGTCGACACACGTACGCACGGAGATAAAAACATTCCTATTGTGAGTTTGTAACGTCTGCTTCTTCTGTTTTTCTGTGGCAGCTGGCAGGTCGATTCAACGCCACGTGCACCTGCAACTTGCATTTGCATTTACATTCGCATATTCTCCTACTATTTGTCCCATCTGGCCATATCGATAGTGGATGTACTCGAGGTGCATATATGTACGTCGAACGTCGGTAGGTAGCACGTGCCGATCGAGCCAACGTGCGTAACGAAATGTCTCAGGCTGCTTCCTCCACGAACGGGCCGGCAACGATATGTGCATGTGCATATGCACACAAGCGCTGGTACAAGTTCCCGGCCGCCACTCATGAAAAAGGGAAGGAAGCAAGTGCAGGTGGGTGCCGTAGCGTCGCCGTCGGTGTCCGCCGCGTCTCCGTCGTCCCGCGGACGCGTCCCTCTCCGTCTGCCGGGCCGGCCGGCGGCGTGCTCCACACCCACAGGATCAATACCCTGGCTTTTGTCATGTGTGCCAAGCTACGAGACAAGTTCAAATGACGGGGTTTGACGGTGCAATGCACCATATGCCACCGACGAGCGCGCGGTAGCATTCTCGAAAGAACAAATGACATTTTTAGATCACATTTTGTAGGGGGCATTTGTTTGGATGCAGGGTTGCAATGTAATTTGGCCGAGTTTTTTTTTCCTTCCGAAATGGCTTAAATTTAGCCATACATAGAACGCATACGCTTCCGTGGCTGGGAAGTGAACGACTTTTTTTTTTTTTGAGGGGTGGGAAGCGAACGACTTGGTAGGTAGGCTGGCTGGTTTGGTGGCAGGTGGTCGGTACACGCACGCAGCTTGACTATGGGCAAAGCAGTTCGTTGAGTCGCAGGCACAAGCATGCTCCATGTACGTAGTACATCCGCTGTAGTACTGTTGTTCTCATGGCAGGTCGCTGTTAGGCGCGGTCGTCTCGCCGAAACAGTAGCAGAGGTTTGGAACCGCCTGTGTAGATATCTCCCTACGTATCTCGACAGTCCAACAGCTGCAAGATATATGTTGGGTTGGGTGGTACTAGCACATGTTTTCCATCAGGGATGACTTCACTTGATTGCCCCGCTAAAAGGATGGCGAAGGCAACAAAAGATGTCACATCCTCTGCAATCTTACGAAAACTAGCAGAACGCCCATACGTTGCTATGGGCTATTCGCAATATCTGTAACACTCAGGTTCAACACAAAAACCCCATCCAATGACGCACCTTTTCTTTTCTTTCGGAAACTCTCATTCCCGACCGGTTTCACGCTGTAGTGGGACATTTCTTGTTTCTTTTTTCTTGTTGGAACCACCTCCTTTGAAAGCAGATGACATTCACCTCATCTTCGCCGTGCATTGCAATAAGAATGCAAATTTTCATGTTTACAATATAATACAGTGGGTTAAACTAACACATACTATTGACACAAAACAACAAATAACTATAGAGATCATTCTCAAAATTCCATTCAACTTTGCAAATGCAAATTGACATTGGAGGAGAGTCGCAACATGAACGTATTTCTAGTCACCAATAAGCTCCACCTCCATCCCACATATGCTAGAAGGGATAATTGTCGTTCTTCTCTTCCTCGTCTTTCCCTACATCTTCTACTCCTCGCCTCTTCGCCAACCCGTTTCATTGGCGCCAACCAACACCACGTCAACATTAGTGTGTTCGTCATCGACGCCTCATCTTCTTCCTTCTCAGTCCTCGCCTACTTTACTTCTCGTTCCTACTTATTTCCTGGAATACTCGTTCTTTCTTTCTCTTTCTCTTATTATTTGGAACACACTTTCTTTCTCCAACACTCTGCACACTTGGTGGCTTTAGTTCTTTCCTTCTTGTTCTTGGAACACTCTTTGTTTTTATTATAACATGAACCACCTGGCCAATGTTGTGTGGTGTTTTCCTCACCCGCGAACAACCGTCAGCGTGTGGACATCCCGCGGAGCATAGACTTCATCCATCTTGGTGAACGCTAGGTCGCCCATGTTGCGAGCGCATGGTGGCCGTTGTGCATGTTGGCAAGCGGTGCTCGGTGCTTGGCCATGTAGCTGAGAGCCTGTTGATCGTTCTTGCCCACGAGCGCTTTCAAAATGATTCGCCACAATCAATTGCTTGCTTAATTAACTAAGTACACCAAAAATTAACAATCTATCTAGTTCTCTGCATGCAAAATTACCTGCCAACTAAATCAATTAATCCACTAATTGGAAAAAAATCCCTACTTCTAATTATCTGTAGGCATAAAGAATTGTCTAACAAATTAATTAATTGCATTAACGACTCGATTTTTAAATTGATTCTGTGCAAAAAAATTCCTATTCAAATGGACCTAATTAATTGCATACATAATTGACTGTCTAACTGATTAATTGCATCAATGGTTTGATTTCCAAATTGATTCAATGCTCGATTACTAAATTATTTTCGCATGAATGGCTTCTAGAAATGACTATGACGACGACTACCGAGTAATGTAGGACACATTCCCTTAACAATATTTTTGACATTTAAATGGACACAATTGATTTGAGAATGTAGCCGTCTGGCTCTCTATTTGACTGACAAGAAATATAATATGATCGCGTCCACATGGCGGTCTGACGACCCGCCTCCCGCCACGGTCGTCCTCGATGCCGTGATCCACACATTGGCATTCTCGAGCATCACGCCAGGGTTAGGCCCGGCCACGACATCTTCCATGGTGTCGTGCATGATGTCCCTCCGTAGGAGCGCGCGGATGCGTAAGCCCATAGGAAACCTGTGATTGTGAATTAATAGTAGAGATAATGATAATACTAAATGATATAGCACGGGGGATTAGCAATTTGTTATGAAGGAATATATTATTTTATTATGGAAGGTTATCGAGAAAATATTATGTCTATCTTTTAGGGAAGTGATCTCACATATATGGTGCAATTTCTGAATTCTTAATTATTTACTGTTTACGTGATAGTATTGAATCAACACCTATCACAGGAAGCACAAAACAAGATCCCCCTTAATAGGATTTGGTTTTTTAATGCCAGGGAGACAAATCAATTTGAGGGGGTGGTGGGAGGTGGGACGAAGAAAAACCGTACGAAAATAAACCATACCAGGTTACCAAGTGCATTAATGACTCAATTTCCAAATTGATTCGGTGCGAAAAAATTCTATTTAAATGGACATAATTAATTGCATGCGTAATTAACTGCCTAGCTAAAAACACTAGCAGGACGCCCGTGCGTTGCTACGGGCTGCAATGCATATAAATAAATAAAAATGATTAAGGTCGTTTGTAAGTTGAAGCTCATTTTTCCTCATACGCCCGGGCATGTACGGGCACCTAGTGGGCTCCCCGAAATTAAACCGTCTGGACAGTCTGGACTCCATCGAATACAGACCATATGTGTGGAAGAAAAATGGTTGTTTGGACTACCCGCCAAGTTATCTCCAACACATGGGCCCAACACCTAAAACCAACCCTAAGACGCACCCTTCCCTGTTCCTACCGGACCCTTCCCTTCCCACTCAGTTTACCAGAGTACCAGGACATTTCTCAAGTCCTTCTCACCTTTGCCATCACAACCTCTCTTCAGACCGTACTTCCGCACAAACCACCAAGGAGTCCCCCAGCAACCACCCCGCTCTCCGCCCTAACCCCCTCCCCCTGTGTCCGTGCCGATTCGACACCACCAACAAGGGGGTGGGGGTGGAGGAAGCGTGAGCCGGTTCTGCAACCACAAGTGCAGAGCCTCATGCAATGTAAGATTCGGGCCCAAACAATGTCGACACCATCTCGCTTCTCTCTTGTAGCCACCACATCCCTTCATTTTTTTTTCTCCCCATTCCAAGTGCCTCCTTCTCAAATGCACAACCTTGCAAGGCATTGTATTTGTCCTCCCAAATTCTCAGTCTTCTTACGTCTCAAATTGTCTCGGGCTCCCAGTAAATGTGCATCCTCAGATGCGCAACCCTGAACAAAACAAGGCATTGTATTTGTCCTCCCATGTTCTCATTCTTTATACCTCTCAAATTATCTCCACTACACACAATGTGTTGCCTCTTCTTAACGTCCACTAAATCTCCATGATTCCTTTTCCTGCCTTTATCACCATCAAAAACAAGAATTCCCATGCATCATATGAATAGAGAACTCACGCCTATTATCTAAGTATTTTTTAATATGCTTAATCAATTGTGGATGGACAAAAAACGACTTCCCTTAGCTTGCAACCATTCCATCCGCTTTGAACTGAGCTACAGAGCGAAAATCTCGAGCAAACCTATTTACTTCCTCCTGGGTGCTCATATTATCAATCTACCGAAGCACAACATTTGAAATCAGTCCAAGGATATTAGTTGGATTTGTCCAGAAACTTTATTAAAGTATTGTTTTTTTGTGAAAATGACTAAGGCCAAATATTAAGTAACACAGGTCCTTACCCATACAAAGAAAAGTACATTTTTTGAGTTGTAAAAAGAGGAATCCTTGTAACCAAGAAGAAGAAACAATCGTGAGAATGTTCATGTCACTGAATTTGCATTGCCTTTGCCTAGTACCCAGGCGAACGAAAACATGCTCACTTTTTCCAATGCAGTTAAAATGTTGAACTGTGTAAGCCCATGACCAATGTCAAAAGCTCTCAATAAAAAGGAACATTAGTTCAACAGCCTGCAACATAGATACACTCAAATTATGATCTTTCGGTTCTAAAGTTAGCATTAAGTTTCGAATAATGCTAAAATATGAAAGATCATAGAATTGCAACACATTACTGGACACCAAAAATTTCTGTATTTTTAGACAATAGTATTGAACAAGCACAAAGTTGCATATGTACTGCATAAAAAACGAATAAACAAACCATGAGGAAGCAAGCACCCACTGCTGGCCTGAGTGACACAGGCGCACCTCCTCCACCCTTGGACGGCTTCCAGCGTCACCGGAGGGACAATGTCCACATCGTTGACATCCTTCTCCACCACCTTACATGCAACTTTTCCCACACTTCGGTGCGGCCAACACAGACCAGATCCTCTCCGGCCTTTCACCTAAAGCCTGTTGGTGCATACCATATATGCCTGAGTACTTGTTCGACTTATTTTGCAATGCAATTTATTTGTCAGCTGGCGCATTTGGCTGAGAGAAACCAGCACGTACAAGCTAGCCAAGCTAAGCTAATCATTCTCCCAGTCATCTTCACAATTTTGCTTCATTCATAGTGGTAACCTCAAGGCTTTGGCATATGCTAATGAGGTGATTGAAGAATCCTGCAATTCTGATAGAATATTTTTCCTGTCAGAGCTAATTATGCGCCAGAACATATTGTCAGCACTTTTCTTGAACCAAGATCTGTAATCCTTGGTAATTTTCCTCCTTTTCTTGCATATTCAGAACCCAACCGGCCTAAGTGCAACATTGACCTTCAGTACACCCTATAGTATTTAGTATAGAACTTCAATACAATATCTAAGAAGAAATGTCAGCTTTTCTCTGTATCTTTAGTGCAATCACTCACGTGACTGTCCCTCGACAAAAATCATTAGGTTTTGGATCCTGCAAGTACAATCTTCTCCTTCAAAAATAGAGCATGTATGTCTGTTACAAATAAGTACTCCCTCGGTAAAGAAATATAAGAGCGTTTAGAGCACTAAAGTAGTTATCTAAATGCTCTTATATTTCTTTACAGAGGGAGTATAGAAGGAAGATAAATATATCCGAGAGAGGATTCCTACTTGGTACATGCCATTATATATGGACACTTCATATGAAGAGTACGCCTAAAAATTAGTAGTTTGTATCTGCAAGGCCAACTCCTTGTTAAATAATTTATAACCCATTTAGCACAAGTCAAAACGATCTTATACCGAGAATATTTCCAGGCAATAACAAGGAAATCTGACCCATATCTGTAGCAGAAGAATATTGATTAATGCTTGCACCCATTTGGTGGTGCCCTGTAGCAGAAGAATAAGGAACTGATAATGTCGGAACCCTCTATCCAAAACTCATCATGTACACCAAAGAAGTCTGCATAGGAACAAGCGGTTGCTTTCCTTGTCCCATCGAGCACAAGAACAAGATTATGGAGCAGTACGCAAGTAAACTATTGGGTTAAGGAAATGTGCACAAGCTAGTAAGGCTAGCTTTTTGCAGGAAGCTCGTGAAAACATCAATCTAAGTACACAAATTCCTTTATAGATCAAAGAAATAACATGCATACATACCTCATATCTAAATTGTGCTGCTCGTCAACTATATTCATTTGAAAAATACTCTAGCAATTTCAAATTTAATGTATGTCAATCGGTGGAATTTTCTCCTGAAGTCTTCCACAATACCTAACAATTATAGTAAAAATTTACATAAAGACCAATTTCAGAGAAAAAGAACATTACTTCTGATAGTACATGAATTAGTATAACACACAATTACCTCTTCAAAAACATGTATTCTACAAGTTGGAACGTCGTACAAGAAACCGAGACAATTCTAGAGCATAAACGACCATGAGAAAGCATCTAGCTAGAGATAATAGATGGGAAATACATCAGGTTACTCTTACCTAATTGGTGGAGTAGTATAACTGTCGAGCGGTGGCTGCCGACCATCACCTAGGGAAATACGAGGACGTGAGTCTCAGCTCTCACCTGGAACAACAATTAAAGGAAGAAGTTAGGCAGACACTCATATATGTCATGAACACAGACATTTTTTCCCATAAATATTTTTCCACTATCTAGGATCGGATCAAGCACAAAGATCAAAAAAAAAAAGAAAGTGCACAAAAATAGGATCTGAAGCAAAAGAAATCGAAGGCATGGCGCTGAGGGCCCCTATTGTCTTCTTCAAAAGGAAGACCAATCTGCTGGACGCCGCCGATGCTCTCTGCTCATGGCAGCGCACAACGGCACGACCTCGAAACAAAGGACATAGAAGAAGGGACGTGAAACCAATCATTTCCTTTCGGTCCACATATAAGCTCTGCCAGATGAGACGAGGAGGCAAGCAGGCATGGACATCACGTACCTTGGTGAATCCCTCGGTTGCCACTGGCGCCGGTCTGCCTCTCGAAAAAGAGGACCACCCGCTAGTGGCAGTCATCCAAATCGCGTTCCTATTCACCTTAGGTGGCCTGCTGTGCGCCTATGCCAGGGTCGTGAAGAAGGTAGCGAGACACCAACGGAACAAGATCAGGGCCCCATCCTAGGCAGGCGGCGCCATCCACGTCGGGCATGAAGAGAGCCGATGGGATGGAGGGGAGGTGGGGTAGAAGGGGAGAACATAGGCGTTTCGGGATTGCAGGCAGGGGGACGTGCGAGGTGAGTGCTTTTTTCACCGGTTTCTGTTGTGTTGCCTGCACGGATATATAGAAAAACAAATAGGTGGATTGTAATTCCTTCCATTGTATCAGTGCTGGGAAAGGAAGCGAGGGGCAAAAATCAATCGAGGGCCTTTAAGAGTAGAGATTAGTTAATTGGATTTTTTTAAAGTCTGTTATTTGTTTCCTTAAAATTTATTATATGTTTCCTAAATCAAATTGCATTGATGGTGTAGGACCTTGAAGTATGTCTAGAGGGGGGGGGGGAGGGTGTGATTAGACTACTTGACCGATTAAAAACTTAACCTTTTCCCAATTTTAGACTTTGGCAGGTTTTAGCTATCTTTGCACAAGTCAAGCAATCTTCACGCAATTCAAGCAAGCATGCAAAGAGTATATAGGCAGCGGAAATTAAAGCATGCAACTTGCAAGAATGTAAAGGGAAGGGTTTGGAGGATTCAAACGCAATTGGAGACACATATGTTTTTTTCGTGGTTCCGATAGGTGGTGCTATCGTACATCCACGTTGATGGAGACTTCAACCCACGAAGGGTAACGGTTGCGCGAGTCCACGGAGGGCTCCACCCACGAAGGGTCCACGAAGAAGCAACCTTGTCTATCCCACCATGGCCGTCGCCCACGAAGGACTTGCCTCACTAGCGGTAGATCTTCACGAAGTAGGCGATCTCCTTGCCCTTACAAATTCCTTGGTTCAACTCCACAATCTTGTCAGAGGCTCCCAAGTGACACCTAGCCAATCTAGGAGACACCACTCTCCAAGAAGTAACAAATGGTGTGTTGATGATGAACTCCTTGCTCTTGTGCTTCAAATGATAGTCTCCCCAACACTCAACTCTATCTCATAGGATTTGGATCTGGTGGAAAGAAGATTTGAGTGGAAAGCAACTTGGGGAAGGCTAGAGATCAAGATTCAGATGGTAGGAATGGAATATCTTGGCCTCAACACATGAGTAGGTGGTTCTCTCTCAGAACTGGTAAGTTGGAAGTGTAGGTTTGTTCTGATGGCTCTCTCCACGAATGAAGAGGAGGTGGAGGGGTATATATAGCCTCCACACAAAATCTAACCGTTACACACAATTTACCAAACTCGGTGCGACCGAATCAACAAACTCGATCGGACCAATTCACTAAACCTAGTGACCGTTAGGGTTTTCGGTGGGACTGGCTTGCAACTCGGTAGGACCGATATGGTTAGGGTTAGGGCATAACGTAATCTCGGTGAGACCGATTACACAAACTCGTTGAGACCGATTTTGGTAATTATCTAACCAGAGAGTTGGTCAGGTAAACTCGGTGGGACCGATTCGCTCTTTCGGTGAGAAGAAATGTTACGAAAGGGAAACAGAGAGTTTACATTGCAATCTCGGTGGGACCGATTGCTCACTTCGGTTAGACCGAAACATTACGAAGAGAAACAGAGAGATTACAATCCCATCTCGGTGAGACCGAGATCCCTATCGGTGAAACCGATTTGCCTAGGGTTTGTGGCAGTGGCTATGACATTTGAACTCGGTGGCGCCAGATAGAAAGAATCGGTGGGGCCGAGTTTGACTTTAGGTTTAGGTCATATATGGATGTGAGAAAGTAGTTGAGGGTTTTGGAGCATATCACTAAGCACATGAAGCAAGAGGCTCATTAAGCAACACCTCATCCCTCCTTTATAGTATTGGCTTTTCCTATAGACTCAATGTGATCTTGGATCACTAAAATGTAAAATGTAGAGTCTTGAGCTTTTGAGCTTGAGCCAATCCTTTGTCCTTAATATTTTGAGGGATCCACTTTCATCATCCATGCCGTGCCATTCATTGAGCTTTCCTGAAATATTTGTCTTGGAATAGCATTAGCTCAATGAGCTATATGTTGTTATGAATTAACAAAACCACCTAGGGATAGTTGCACTTTCAATCTCCCCCTTTTTGGTAATTGATGACAACATATAGATCAAAGCTTCGACAAATGATAATAAGATTGAAAAAACATCGTCGCTTTGAGAAGTATGTGATAAGCAAGAGCTCCCCCTAAATTTGTGCATATATTAAGATTTGCTTTGGACTGCAAATGCACAAGGAATTAGGCTCATGGGTTACTCTTCCATGTCACATACATCTTGGTGGAGCGCTCAAAATAATAAGGATTGAATACATGCACTCATCACCAAGCACAGTGAATGATCATACAAGGGTAAGTAAGATAATATCATCTAACAAGCATAATTGTAGCTTACGATCAAACACATGATCATCTATGTCTCACAGGTAATAGCATAGTATCTCAAGAAATCAAGAGCAAACAAAGTTCAACCAAGAAGACAAGAGAGAACAAAAGCAAACTCTCTCTCTCTCTCTCGAAGCCCTATGATCTATACATTTTTCTCCCCCTTTGGCAACAAGTTACCAAAAAGTTCCTAGAAAATGCATAGGACTATATCGTCTCTCAGGCTTGGTCTTCAGCTGGTGGCATAGAGATGGCTCCTTGGACGAAGACTTCAGTTGATGTGGAAGGAGCTGAAGGAGTTGGTGCTGGAGCTGGTTGCGCTGGAGCTGTAGCTGGAGCAGATGAAGTGACTCTGGTGTCTGTTACTGGCTCTGCAGCTGATCTCTGAGCTCGAGGCACTCTGGAAAATGCATCAGTTTTTGTCCTGCCCTTCCTCTCCTGCATATCATCCTGTAGCTGCTCCACAACTGACAGAATCTCAGTTACTTTGACATCAAGATCATAGAATTTTTGCTCCATGATTCTTTCCAGGCTCTCTTGGTTTTGAGT
Organism: Aegilops sharonensis; assembly: GCA_904067115.1. Classification (NCBI taxonomy): domain Eukaryota; kingdom Viridiplantae; phylum Streptophyta; class Magnoliopsida; order Poales; family Poaceae; genus Aegilops; species Aegilops sharonensis. Next base: position 145,343,886 of record LR880971.1, on the reverse strand, counting down.
TACGGTGGCCAACCCCTTCTCAATCCGCAGAGTTGATGTTATCAAGTAACCAAGCTGGTCCTGCTTGCTCTTCAAAAAGTACTCAGATGCCTCTGCTAGAGTTGGCATCTTGGCAGCCTTCTCTTTCCTTGCTTTCTCCTTCTTTTCTTGAGCTTGTACTGATGATGGTTCTTTCTCAGTCATGACAACTTGATTGTCCTCAAAGTCAGGATAGAGAACAAAGTGTTCCTTATCCAACAGATACTTCCCTGTGCCCATCTTTGAGTTAATCAACTCCTGATCTTCATGTTTTCAGCCACAGGATGAGCATCGTTGTGGTCTGGAATCTTGGGTTTGAGCTTCCTTAGGACTTGCCCTTCATCATCTTCCTCAGCAGCAACATCAAGCACTGGGGCCTTGTTCTTTTCAGCAGCTGGTATACTCCTGGTATTCCTCTTAGGTGCACTCTTGGGCTTGGAGGCAGCTTTGGGTGCTTCTTTGGGCTTTGAAATTGCAACCCCTGACTTCATAGCATCACCCATCAGCTTTTGTGCCTTGGGTGCTGGTGCAACAACCTCTTCTTCTTCCTCTTCTTCCATCATGGAAGGCTTTCCTATTACTTTGGCCATGGTCTTCTTGACTGAGGGAGTTCCGGACTAGGGGGTGTCCGGATAGCCGAACTATCATCATCGGCCGGACTCCAAGATTGAAGACTTCGTCCCGTGTCCGGATGGGACTTTCCTTGGCGTGGAAGGCAAGCTTGGCGATACGGATATGTAGATATCCTACCTTTGTAACCGACCTTGTGTAACCCTAGCCCTCTCCGGTGTCTATATAAACCGGACGGCTGTAGTCCATAGGAGGAACAACAATCATACCATAGGCTAGCTTCTAGGGTTTAGCCTCTTTGATCTCGTGGTAGATCCACTCTTGTAACACACATCATCAATATTAATCAAGCAGGACGTAGGGTTTTACCTCTATCAAGAGGGCCCGAACCTGGGTAAAACATCGTGTCCCTTGTCTCCTGTTACCATCCGCCTAGACGCACAGTTCGGGACCCCCTACCCGAGATCCGCCGGTTTTGACACCGACATTGGTGCTTTCATTGAGAGTTCCTCTGTGCCGTCACCATCAGGAAGGATGCCTTTTCCTGTCTTTAAAGACGGCGCCGTCGTCAAGGGAGCTTTGGCCGCCGTCCAGACTATCCGGCTAGGCGGTTTTCTCATGACCGCCTGTTCGGCCACCGCCCCGACAATGACCTCTCAAGTCATTGAAAGCGATCTTCACGTCAGCTCAAAATTCGCCGAGCAGCTAGATCCGATTGAGCTCTCCTCCGTGAACGAGCTCTTGGATCGCATCGCCGCCCTGGGAGTCGCTACCGACGACGATCAGATTGGGCTTAAAACCGATGTGAGAGAAATTAACTCTCCCCAGGTTACCCACCACGTTGTCGTGGTAGAGGAACATTGCGGCGACTCTTCTTCTATGTAAAAATCCAACTATGTCCGGATTCCGGATCCCTCCATGCCGGATTCCCGCGGAGGGACGGACGCTAATCAAATACTGAACCTAAAGTTAGGCACCGGACCAGATTTGTTGGGAAGCGCTCAGCAAACCAAGCTTCCGAATCCGGAAGCTTCTTGGCCTTTGAGCCTCAGACCCGGCGGGGTTCCGAACTTAATTCCACCCGCCCACCTAAACATAAGCGATCTATCTCAAATACGGCAAGAGCCCGATGAAACAGTACATCATTACTGGGCCAGATTCCTCCTGGTTATGAACAGGATAAAGGACTACCGTGAAGAAAGCGCGATTTCAATCTTATGCAACAATTGCACGGACAACGGAAACATAAACGCCATCAGTCGTCGCGAAGTTTCACGCCTCGCCGACCTAGCGACCATCATACAAAAATACAGCGCGATGGAGAGTGCCTGGAAAACCGAAACTAGGTTTTGGGACAATCCGGCCCTGAATACAAACCCAGTCCGAAATAAAAGGGTGCTTCATACTCAAGCACCTAGGTTAAAAACCAAAAAGCAAAAACCCCCCAAGGGGTACGGAACCGTACTGGAGGGATGGCTCAACGGACCCTGCAAAATCCACAGTACGGAGGGCGCCACTCCAACACACAGCCTTCGAGCGTGTTGGATACTACGGCAGGTGGCCAAAAGTGGCGTAGGCTTTTTAGCCCCGGGCAACCAACCCAGCAGTACCAGTACGTTATTAACAGTCTTCGAGACTTTCGCTTCAAATAACATGCAGAAACGAACACTCCGTAGCCTTGCCGAAGTCTACCAAGTAGCAACAAGAAATCCATGGAGCGACACGGCTATCACCTTCAACGCCAGCGACGAACCTAAATTCCGAACAGCTAGAGCACCAGCCGCATTGGTCCTCAGTCCGATAGTGGACGGTTTCCGTCTTACTAAGGTACTCATGGATGGCGGCAGCGGATTAAACCTCATCTATGAGGAAACCCTTCAAAAAATGGAAATTGACTGGAGCCGCATTGAGCGAGGCAGCACAACCTTTAGAGGAATAATCCCCAGTCGGGAAGCATGCTGTACAGGAAAAATCACACTAGATGTAGTGTTCGGCTCACCGGACAATTACAGGTCCGAGGAGGTCACGTTCCAAGTGGCCCCATTCGGCAACGAATATCACGCTTTGTTAGGGCGAGAGGCATTCAAAATCTTCCAAGCTATACCCCACTACGGGTACATGAAGCTCAAAATGCCCGGACCCAATGGGATAATCACTCTCGCCAGTGATCCAGATACATCACTCCGCGCTGAAAATAAGACAGCCGCACTGGCCCTAGAGGCATTGTCCGAAGCCCTAGCGGCAGAGGAACTAACTACGCTGCGCTCCACGATGGATAGGGACGATGTGATACTCGATAAGAGGTCCAAGTCCACCTCTTTTAAACCAGCAGACTAAATAGTCAAATTTCAGGTCCATCCAACGGACCCCACAAAGACGGCCACCATTGGGGCATAATTAAGTCCTGATGTCGAAGCCGCACTACGAGAATTCCTTCGGGAAAATTGGGACATTTTTGCCTGGCACCCTTCAGACATGCCAGGAATCCCACGCAGGCTGGCAGAGCACAACCTAAATATCCTAAAAGGATTCAAGCCAGTCAAACAAGCTCTTCGGCGATTTTCCGAACCCAAAAGACAGGCAATGGGAGAGGAGCTAGCCAAACTCTTAGAAGCCGGATTCATCAGAGATATAAAACATCCGGACTGGCTAGCCAATCTAGTAATGGTACCAAAAAAGGACAAATCCTGGCGCCTCTGCGTCGATTTTAAAGACCTTAACAAGGCCTGTCCAAAGGACCCTTTCCCCCTCCCCCGCATCGACCAAATCATCGATGCTACCGCAGGGCACGATTCATTGTGCTTCCTCGACGCATAATCCTGATACCATCAAATCAAGATGGCGGAGAAAGATCAGACCGCAACGGCATTCATTACTCCATATGGGCCATTCTGCTTCAACACAATGCCCTTTGGACTCAAAAACGCCGGCGCAACATATCAACGCATGATTCAAACATGTCTGGCTACCCAGATAGGCAAAACAGTAGAGGCATATGTAGACGATGTGGTCGTCAAGACCAAACACGTTGGAACTCTAGTAGAAGACTTGAGGGTGACATTCGACAACCTCCGAGCATATGACATTAAGCTCAATCCGGAAAAATGCGTCTTCGGCGTACCAGCCGGAAAGCTCTTGGGCTTCATCGTATCCGGTAGAGGAATTGAAGCAAACCCGGCCAAAATCCGAGCTCTGTCACAATTGGATATTCCAAAAGACCTCAAGCAGATACAAAAACTAACCGGATGTGTAGCGGCCTTAAGTCGCTTCATCTCCCGTTTGGGAGAAAAGGCTCTGCCCCTCTACCGCCTCCTCCGGCGCACCGAACATTTCGAATGGACGGATGCTGCCACAGCCGGACTCGAAGAAATAAAGGCCATTCTGGCAACAAATCCGGTTCTGGCCGCGCCCAACGTGGGCGAACCTATGTTATTATATATCACAGCAACACATCAAGTCGTCAGCGCGGTACTCGTCGTTGAACGAGAAACAGAAGGGCACAGATTCCCTCTTCAAAAACCAGTGTACTACGTATCCACTGTTCTAACTCTATGCAAATCCCGGTACCCACATTATCAAAAGATAGCGTATGCGGTGTTCATGGCATCCCGGAAGCTGCGACACTACTTTCAAGAGTGTTCAATAATGGTGGCCTCCGAAGTACCTCTCAACGATATTATAAACAATCGCGACGCAACGGGCAGGATTGCAAAATGGGCTATCGAGCTCTTACCATTTGACATAACCTACAAACCACGGCGAGCTATAAAGTCGCAGGTTCTGGCTGACTTCATCGCTTGGACCGAAGCCGAACTCCCTAAAGAGTACGGCGCGTACTCCAAGTGGATCATGCATTTCGACGGATCCAAAATGTTGGCTGGCTTGGGGGCTAGCGTCGTCCTGACGTCCCCAACTGGAGACACAATCTAATACGTACTTCAAATAATGTACATGGACTCCAACAACGCAGTCGAATACGAGGCCCTTCTACATGGCCTCCGCCGGATGGCAATCTCCATGGGCATTGAACGCCTAGAGGTGCGCGGGGATTCAAACCTCGCAATATCCCAAGTAAATGGAGACTTCGACGCCAAAGATCCCAAAATGGCAGCCTACTGCAACGCCGTCCTAAAAATGTCAGCTCGGTTCGAAGGACTCGAATTCCACCATGTAGCCCGGGATAATAACCAGGCAGCAGACGTGTTAGCACGCATCGGCGCGAAACGAGACGCCGTCCCTCCAAACATCTTCCTGGAACGACTCTTTAAGCCATCCGTATTATGGGAAGAGGAGTCCGGAAATAACAATCCGAAGCCAGCTGCATCACCTAACTCAGACCATTCTGACACAATCGGCGGCTCAGCCAATGAAATAACACCTTCAGCTCACGAAATAATGGCAGTAATTGCCCCGTGGACAGAACCATTCCTAGCCTACTTAATGCGGCAGGAACTTCCCGAAGACCAAAATGAGGCCCGCTGCATAGTTCGGCGATCTAAAGCCTACAAGGTCCATGAGGGAGAACTTTATAAGAAAAGCACAACCGGAGTCCTTCAAAGGTGTATCTCCGAAGAGGAAGGGCGAAATCTCTTGGCTGAAATTCACGCCGGACTCGGCGGGCACCACGCAGCAGCCCGGGCCCTTGTAGGCAAGGCCTTCCATACAGGATTTTATTGGCCGACAGCCCGGGCAGATGCTCAGGACTTAGTCCAACGATGCGTCGGTTGCCAGCTCTTTGCTAATCAGAGCCACATGCCACCCACCGCCCTCAAAACTATACCCATCACCTGGCCGTTCGCGGTCTGGGGGCTTGACATGGTTGGACTCCTTAAAGGGGGAACCCACAAGCACAAATACTTTTTGGTCATGGTGGACAAATTCACCAAATGGATTGAGGCCAAGCCGGTTAAAACGGCAGAATCCGGACCGGTGATAGACTTCATATCCGGGGTAGTACACCGTTTTGGCGTCCCCCATAGCATCATCACTGATAACGGCACGAACTTCACGGCCGACGAGGTTAAACTCTGGTGCAAAAACATGGGAATCAAGCTCGATTACGCTTCAGTCTATCACCCCCAAACTAACGGTCAAGTCGAGCGAGCAAATGGTCTAATCATGAGCGGCATCAAACCCAGACTAGTGCGGCCCCTCAAGGAATCTAACATGCACTGGGTAGAGGAGCTCGACTCCGTACTCTGGGGGCTGCGGACCACGCCAAACCGAACTACTGGATTCACACCATTTTTCATGGTATACGGCGCAGAGGCAGTTCTGCCCTGCGATATAATTCATGACTCACCTCGTGTGCGCATGTACGAAGAAAGAGAAGCCGAGTTGGATCGGCAGGACAGTTTGGACACCTTAGAGGAGGAGCGGGATGTGGCAAAGGCTCGTTCCGCAATTTATCAGTAGCAGGCTCGAAGATATCAAAGCAGAGAAGTACGGGCCAAAACTAACAATGTTGGCGAACTTGTTCTACGCCCGCCGGACAAGAAAAAGGACAAACTTAAGCCCAAGTGGGAAGGTCCCTTCATCATCGACCAAGTCCTGACCGGCGGAGCATACCATCTAGGTAACGCATCTGACAACCGACTCGAGCCGAACCCATGGAACGCAGCCCGTCTCCGAAGATTCTACGCCTAACGCCGGACTCCGAGTTCGTCTCACTCCCCCGTCCACCTTTTTATATTTTTTACTGTCTCTTGTCCCCCTCCTTCTTCCCACTTTTTTTCAATACCTTTTATAGGCTGATTTGTGCTTTGTTCGCACACACTTGATGTGCTCCTGGCACTCATTATACCTGGGGGCTTCTTTAACAGAAGCTTATTCATATGGGCTTCATGCCCAATACATGTGTCATACTTCCGCATGTACCTTTTATTCACCATTGTATGCATCGATATGACTTAAGTTTTGGCCAAGATGGGTTGCCTGGCTCCTGTGCTTACCCCTACGTTCCCGATTGTTCGGCTAGGAGGTAAAGGGAGCACCTCTGCGATTGCTACTGCCGGGTCAGCCGGATGTGTACCTCAGACTGGGTGAAGCCGAAAGCTAGCGTTCTTAAGAGAATATTCGGTCGGTGACTTGAAAGATGATTTATTACTTACTTATTTATCTGCCCCCAGATGCTTTTTCTGCTATTTTCGCAGTCTAGCATTGCACTTTAGGGCATGCCTCCCAGGGAAAGGAACCCTTAACGGAACTATTCTCCCTGGAAGATGTTTCTTACTAACCATGTAATATAACATAACTAGTTGGGCACTTGTCTGATAAAGCAATTATGACCCCGACGCCTTGTCTCCATGCATGCCCCCGTTCTTTTATAACCGTAAGGGTATTCGGACACACTCCGGACTGTTGGGTCCCGAGGTTGAAGCGAAACGGTCCGCAAAGACAAACGATCTATAATCCGGCTAGAAGGCATTTTACATGTCATTTCAAATTACATCGTCAAACCGACTGATTGTACTCCTCCTCAATCCCATCTAACAGGCTGTCTAATTTACAGTCCTGTTGGGAATATTTCGCGGCCAGTTCTACTTGGTCGTACATCAAGCTCACAGGGATCTCCTTCCCATAAGGCCCCGCAGGTCCGACCTCGGCCATGTGGTTTGGGTCAGCCTTCGGGTAACGCGTCTTCACCATGACCCAGGCCTCCCTGGCGCCCTGACGGCAGGCCGATATCTTCCACAAATGGAGGCATCGCCGTGCTCCCTGAAGCTTCTCAGCAAGCTCACCAAGGCCCTCGGGTAGGGAGACGGATGGCCATAAAGCATGAACGATGCCACTCATCGCCTGCCGAACACGTTCGAGCAATTGCACCAGCTCGGGAAGTTGGTCACCCGTTGACCCAGGCATTTCCTCCGCAGGGCGACCTGTGAGCACACCTAAAGACATATTTCTGTCAATCGACTTCCTCGCCGAATTCTTCTTTTCAAAGGAATTTGTTCAAGCACTTACTATAAATGCTGCGAAGAAGCCGCTGATTCTCCTTCACGGAGCCAGACAGCTGGGCCCGAACACCTTTCAGCTCTTCTCCTTGCTGGGTGTGGGCATCTTGGAGCTTGTTTCTCTCCTGCTGCACCTTCATAAGCACCCTCTCGCCGGCCTTTAGCTGACGTAGTAGTTGTTGCTTGTCCGGATCTAGTCCGCCGCCCTCTGCAATATTATTGTCAGATTCACGCCGCACTTTGTTAAATAATTATCTTTTCAAAGTACGTCTTACCAGTGGGGGTCTCTGTGGCTCCCCCTGTGGCGGCCAGTGCGGCCTCAAGTTGGGCCTTGCACTCTTGGAGCTCCTGGGACAGATGGGTATTCTTCTCTGTAAGATCCTGCATAATAATTGATCCTTAAATCAGCTATTTCAACTATTTTAAGTCTCGGGGGCTACTGGCATATATAACTATTAAAATTACTTACCCGTATGTCTTTCACATACTGCTCCGTGCCTCTGGTTAACCCATCTTGAGCGGCACGGAGGTGCGCGTTTCCCGCATCAAAGGCATTTAACGCCTCCGGGGAGAAACACGCGTCACGAAGAACTGTCCGGCGACGCCTGTGATTCATGGCGCTCTCCACCTCAGACCGGGTGGCGGACAGCCTGCCGGCATCCTCCGTCGGAGGAGCGTCCGGCTCACGCCTTGTATTCGCCTCCCCTCCCAGACCATGCGTTGGAGCATGGCTGGTGGAGGCTTGATTGGCAACCTCTTCGGACACTGTCCGGCGAGCGCTCTTTCTGGAAAAGTTATGAGCATTAATATACCTCCTGGGGATCCTTCCCTTAAAAATAGCGGTGCTCCGTACCGTTGTGGCGATGTTTCGGTTCGCGTCGCACTCCTCTTCCGCCCGCAGGGCCGGACTGACCCTTGTTGGTCGGCCGCCGCGGGTTCGGCTTCCCGCCATAAAGGCACCTCCTGCGATGCACCATCAGTATGGGATGGTCAGAATTGAGCGGGGATCAAATGATGGTGTCAAGACCTCGGTCGTAGTCACCTGGGAGGCCGGAGACAAACCGGGGTAGTCAGCCGTAATGGCGACTAGGGCATTGTCCATGCTAAGTTGGTGGAACACCCCGTCAATCAGCTCCACCTTTGTGTCCGGATCCTCTTCGGAGGTCGGATTAAGGGACCGTTCCGGATCCTCGGGCTGTGGAGTTAGGCTTCGTATGCCCTCCACGTCCCGTCGCAGCTCCTGCGTCGAAATCACAGAGTAAGATACTTGACTTTAAAAGTATGGATCGGGTAGATGAACATCCGCTTACCCAGCTCCGAGGGTTATTCATAGAGAATCCATTCAACGAATTCATGCGGAGGAAGTCCTCCTCCTCTCCCTTGTACAAGCCGGGCAGGATCTTTGCCAGATCGGCTGCCAAGCCTGGCCCTTTGCGGCCATGACGGGTGGTGTCATCTTCCCTGTTGAAATCCCACATAGGGTGGCCCCTATATTGGGGTAGCTGCATGCCTCGCATAATGCACGTGGCCATGACTCCAATCATGGTCAATCCGGAGTGGGCCAGTAACCTAATCCGGCCCATCAAATAATGGACGCTCCTATCATCTTCCCGTTGAGGGCTCCGCGGGCGCCAACTCAGGCGTTTCTTCAAGGGAGCATTGCTGAACTCCGGGAGGCCGATCCGAACTGGATCCGACAGACGGGCGTCCTCCATGTAGAACCATTCTGAAGGCCAGTCTTCGGACGCCTTCTTCGGGGTGCCGGATAGATATCCGGTCCCGCGATGCGCCATATTTCGGCTCCGCCCACTTGATATATCGACCCCTCATGAGAACGGGGTATGAGACAAAACAATCTCTTCCATAGCGCAAAATGGGGCTCGATGCCCAAGAACAGCTCGCAAAGAGCTACGAAGCCCGCGATGTGCAAAATGGAGGCGGGCGTGAGGTGGTGAAGCTGGAGTCCGTAGAACTCTAGGAGCCCTCGGAGAAACGGATGTATGGGAAATCCGAGTCCCCTTATTAGATAGGGGACTAAGCATACCCGCTCCCCTTTGGAAGGGTTGCGGACGCTCTCCGCCTGCTTTCCACCCTTGTAGGTGGCTAGTCCGGCTCGAACCGGAACCATGAAAGCTGGGGGAAGATATCCCTCGGTTTGGAGTGCCACTAGCTCGCTGTGTGGAACTGGGCATCTCCCCCAATCTCCTGGCTTAGGGCTGGGAGCGCGAGAGGAGGAGCCGCGTCGACTATCCATGATGGAATGGATCTTTGTCAGAGGCGCTTCGATGAGAACTTGCGGATGGAGAATGGTGTGAGCTGGATCTAGATCCTCGCCTCTCTTATAGGCGGCTCGTTCGCACGGCTAGGGGTTAAAATGTAAAAATACCCCAGCCTTTCGCATTCGTACGACACGTGGAAGAAGGCCATTATTGGGCGTAGAAGCCAAGGAGCGCTACATTTATAAGGAAGCCGGACACTATTCGACGGGAACATAAAGTTTGAAGGAGAACCCGCCTTGCAACGCCGAAGACAATATATGCGTCGGACTCGTCGTCGCTGAAGGCCTGTTCGGGGGCTACTGAGGGAGTTCCGGACTAGGGGGTGTCCGGATAGCCGAACTATCATCATCGGCCGGACTCCAAGACTATGAAGATACAAGATTGAAGACTTCGTCCCGTGTCCGGATGGGATTTTCCTTGGCGTGGAAGGCAAGCTTGGCGATACGGATATGTAGATCTCCTACCTTTGTCACCGACTTTATGTAACCCTAGCCCTCTCCGGTGTCTATATAAACCGGACAGCTGTAGTCCATAGGAGGAACAACAATCATACCATAGGCTAGCTTCTAGGGTTTAGCCTCTTTGATCTCGTGGTAGATCCACTCTTTTAACACACATCATCAATATTAATCAAGCAGGACGTAGGGTTTTACCTCCATCAAGAGGGCCCGAACCTAGGTAAAACATCGTGTCCCTTGTCTCCTGTTACCATCCGCCTAGACGCACAGTTCGGGACCCCCTACCCGAGATCCGCCGGTTTTGACACCGACATTGACCCTTTCCTTCCTTTTCTTTCCTTCTGCAGCAGGCTCTTTGGGTTGGGATTCCAAAGATGCTTGAGTGGAGACTCCGGCTCTAGACATTGGTTGTCTTCCGGCATGCCTTTTGATCTTCATCCCTGGCTTTACTACAGTTGAGCTATACTCCTTCTTGAGTACTTTCTTCTTTGAAATAGCCTCATCCTCAACTGCCACATAATCCTCATCCTCAGACTCTGTGGTTCTCTTCTTCCTTGTCCTAGTGGCAGCTTTGGGCAAATTGCTGGGAGTGCTTCTGCTTCCCTCATCTGAGCTGCTAGAGGGACTAGTGCCCTCACTCATGTGAATATGCTCTTCTGACTTGTTCTGGCTGTCACTTTGGTCTGACATGCTGCACACACTGACTGCTGACCCTGTGAATAGTTATAGATGAGGTAGAGTGGATGAGCATCACAAAATGCAGAGATTTTTTGCAAAAGAATGATTCAAAAAACTTAGTTTTAGTTTTCCACAGAAAGCATTTCGGATCTACCGATTTTCAAACTCGGCGATACCGAAGCAGTTTTGGAACCTAGACTAGTGAACTCGGTCAGACCGAGTACAGTTCGGTGGCACCGAGACTGCTAGGGTTTCACAAAGTTTTAAAATCAGTCACACCGATTAGCAATTCTCGGTCTGACCGAGAGTTACTAGTGCAATGGCGTTAGCCAAATCGGTGGGACCGAGTTTTTCAACTCGGTGGGTCCGAGATGGTTTCGGCGGAAACCTAACCCTAAATTTTTGAATCACATCTATTCTAAGGATTGTTTTGACTAGATAGAGGAGTTTCAATCGTGGCAAGAAGCATAATGAACACAATGTGCTGAGAATCAGACGAGGATAGCACTATGATCAAGTTCATACCCTAGTTCGGCGGTGAACTCGCTACGGCGGCAACGGCGGAGATGAAACCCGTTGACGGCAGCGGAGACCAGCGACAGGAGGCGGCTGGCGACGAAGTCGACAATCCGGAGACCTAGTAGGCAGAGCGAGCTATGCGCGGGCGAAGAGTTTCGGAGAAAGTTTTCCAAAAAATTTCCCGTGTGAATATATAGCCCGACACTGTCAGTGTGACCGAGTGGAACAACTCGGTGGCACCGAGATGCATAACTGTTAACAGTTACAGCAACTCGGTGTGACCGAAAAGTTCAAATCGGTTGCACCGAGATGAAAACCTAGATCGACTTAGTGATCTCGGTATGACCGAAATGGATGAATCGGTCAGAACGAAAATCACAAAGAAGTTTTGGAAGTTTTAAGTCTATGACGAATCGGGGACTCTGAGTGGTCCTCACACAGAGTGGTTCAAATCTGACTTGATCAAATTTTGTGATGTAGCATGAATAGAGTTTGAGACGAGAAAAGCATAGATAGCTAGAGAAGGTTCTTAGGCATTCTTGTCCATCCACTTGGCCAAAGAAGAAGAAACCAATCAATCAAAACAACAAGTGGATGTCCTCGAATGAGTAAAATATGCAACCAACATGCTCACACAATAAAATGACAAATGAAATATGTGACAAAGCATGCACAACCAATTCTAGCATCTATCAAACAATTGGCAATGACTAGGTCATCTATATATATGAGTATATTGACTTAGGAGTCAAATGAGAACATTTGATCATAGGTCCTACTCATCGTTTAAGCTCAAGTGGGGTTACCACTTTTACATAAAGCATTTATGTGTTCACATCATTAGAGTTGCTTTGACTCAATTCTTAGAGTTAAGCTCCCCCTAGATGTGAGATCCCCCCTTAGAGGGATGAACTAACCTTGGGTTTTGTCGATGATGACTTCATGTAGGTGTTGAAGATGTGGATGCTCAATGTTGATGTAGATCTTTTGGAGCAAACCTTTGGAGTGAGTTGCACTTTCAATACCTACATGGGTTAGTCCCACAAGGAACAAACAAGAATATCCATAGACATGGAGTGATGCACTCACAAAATGATGTCCATGAAAGCATTAGGTTACCTTGTCCCTTGCCTTACCAACATGAGGGTTTGTGACTCCTTGAACTAGTGCAAGATATGGAATATGATTGCACTTGTCCTTGCCATAATGATATGAGTGAAGAATGTTGGCGGAGTCACCCTCAAGAACTCTCTAGTTCTTCTTCTTCGGGATCCACATCATCATGATGGGAATCCTTGGTGTAGTAGTTGTACTTGATGAAGTAGAACTTGACGTAGTCTTGGGAACCCACTTGACCAAGGCCTTGGGTGCTTCTTCAAATGCATTAATCTCCTCTTGAAGCTTGTCCTTGCCTTTGTTCTTGTGGTCTTGTGGTGGAAGATCATCTTGTGCTTGTGTTCCCTTGAAGGAAGTAGGATCATACTTCTCTTGTTGAGGAACAAACTTCGTCTTGGGGTATTGATCTTCTTCCCACTCTACTCCATTGGCATTGAACCTTCGTTCAAAACCAACACCTTGATTCTTCCGGTGCCTTCCTTGCTTGCGTACAATTTCCTCAAATTTCTTACTCCCGGCAAGGCTCTTGTATACACCTTTTTCTATAATTCCCTTCAATAAGCTGTTTTCTTGCTCAAGAGTAACTTGGCTAAGAGAATCATTAGTGGAATCAGGAGAACTACTAGAAGCAACAATATTGGATTTAGCATTGTTACTGTTACTACTAGAGGAAGAATCTTTCTTGTTCTTGTTACTAAACTTGACTTGAGGCATGTAAGTAGATAAGAGTAAACGCTTGGCAATGTAAGAAGAACTTTTCTTACGGAGATCATCATTGATTGCCTTTAGGAACTCATGCTCTTGCTCAAGATTGAGTTTTTCAAAGCGTAACTTGTTATGAGCCCTTAAAAGTTCTCGATGATCTTCGAAGATAGTTTCATGAGCTAACTTAAGAGTGTTTAGTTCTTTAGTTAGAATCTCAATCTTCTCCTTATCATTGTCATTCGTTTCATCTTGATTAGCATGATTAATTGACGTTTCATCATAGTATTCATCACTAGAGTTGTCAACAAGTAAATCATCATCACCTAACAAGTCATCTTCATCACTATTAAAATCAACATACTCGGGGTGTGTTACCTTAGGACCTTTGGCCATGAAGCATCTTCCAATTCCTTCATTTGGTGAATCAAATATGTCATAGGAGTTGGTTGACACAAGTGCTAGACCGGCAACACCTTCATCTTGAGTGTATTCGGAGTGCCGTACACTCATTGGAATAGTGTCCGGGTCTCCCACAATTGTAGCAATTGCGCTCTCGACTAGAAGATCTTTTGTCATTGTAGGACCTTGACTTAGAGCTTCTTTATTTGCTTCTACTCTTGTAGAATTTGTTGAAGTTCTTCACCATTAAGCTCAATTCTTCATTGAAGGTTTGTTTCTCACTTGATGATGTGGGGACTTCACATGAGGCTTTGTAAGCACCACTTGACTTGTTGTGAAGTTCCTCCTTATCCTTGAGAGACATCGCATGAGCAACAATTCGTCCAATGACTTCCGTTGGCTTGAGATCTTTGTAATTTGGCATCATTTGGATCAATGTGCACACGATATCATATTTTCCATCCAATGCTCTTAGGATCTTCTTGATGATGAATATGTCGGTCATCTCTTCACTTCCTAAGCCGGCAATCTCATTTGTGATAAGAGCAATCCTAGAGTACATTTCAGCGACACCTTCACCATCCTTCATTTTGAACTTGTCAAGCTGACTTTGGAGCACATCCAACTTGGATTCCTTGACGGAGTCGGTACCTTCATGCATATCAATCAAAGTATCCCAAATTTCCTTTGCATTCTTAAGACGGCTAATTTTGTTGAATTCTTCGGGGCACAAGCAATTGAAGAGGATATCACAAGCTTGAGCGTTGTATTGCAGCATCTTCAACTCTTCCGCATTAGCTTCACGGTTTGGTTCTCTCCCATCAAAGAATTCACCTTGCAAGCCAATACACACAATAGCCCAAACGGCGGGGTTATGTCCGAGAATATGCATTTTCATCTTATGCTTCCAACTAGCAAAATTAGTGCCATCAAAGTAAGGACCTCTACGGTGATAATTTCCCTCGCTAGACGCCATACTCTCCTAGGTTGCGAAACCAAGGCTATGACCACCAAAAGCTATGGAAATCAAAGCAAATGGAGACCAAAGCTCTGATACCACTTGTAGGACCTTGAAATATGTCTAGAGGGGGGGGGGTGATTAGACTACTTGACCGATTAAAAACTTAACCTTTTCCCAATTTTAGACTTTGGCAGGTTTTAGCTATCTTTGCACAAGTCAAGCAATCTTCACGCAATTCAAGCAAGCATGCAAAGAGTATATAGGCAGCGGAAATTAAAGCGTGCAACTTGCAAGAATGTAAAGGGAAGGGTTTGGAGGATTCAAACGCAATTGGAGACACAGATGTTTTTGTCGTGGTTTCGACAGGTGGTGCTATCGTACATCCACGTTGATGGAGACTTCAACCCATGAAGGGTAACGGTTGCGCGAGTCCACGGAGGGATCCACCCACGAAGGGTCCACGAAGAAGCAACCTTGTCTATCCCACCATGGCCGTCGCCCACGAAGGACTTGCCTCACTAGCGGTAGATCTTCACGAAGTAGGCTATCTCCTTGCCCTTACAAACTCCTTGGTTCAACTCCACAATCTTGTCGGAGGCTCCCAAGTGACACCTAGCCAATCTAGGAGACACCACTCTCCAAGAAGTAACAAATGGTGTGTTGATGATGAACTCCTTGCTCTTGTGCTTCAAATGATAGTCTCCCCAACACTCAACTCTATCTCATAGGATTTGGATCTGGTGGAAATAAGATTTGAGTGGAAAGCAACTTGGAGAAGGCTAGAGATCAATATTCATATGGTAGGAATGGAATATCTTGGCCTCAACACATGAGTAGGTGGTTCTCTCTCAGAACTGTTAAGTTGGAAGTGTAGGTTTGTTCTGATGGCTCTTTCCACGAATGAAGAGGAGGTGGAGGGGTATATATATCCTCCACACAAAATCTAACCGTTACACACAATTTACCAAACTCGGTGGGACCGAATCAACAAACTCGGCCGGACCGATTCAGTAAACCTAGTGACCGTTAGGGTTTTCGGTGGGACTGACATGCAACTCGGTAGGACCGATATGGTAGGGTTAGGGCATAACGTAATCTCGGTGAGACCGATTACACAAACTCGGTGAGACCGATTTTGGTAATTAGCTAACCAGAGAGTTGGTCAGGTAAACTCGGTGGGACCGATTCGCTCTTTCGGTGAGATTGAAATGTTACGAAAGGGAAACAGAGAGTTTACATTGCAATCTCGATGGGACCGATCGCTCACTTCGGTTAGACCGAAACGTTACGAAGGGAAACAGAGAGATTACAATCCCATCTCGGTGAGACCGAGATCCCTATCGGTGAAACCGATTTGCCTAGGGTTTGTGGCAGTGGCTATGACATTTGAACTCGGTGGCGCCGGATAGAAAGAATCGGTGGGGCCGAGTTTGACTTTAGGTTTAGGTCATATGTGGATGTGAAAAAGTAGTTGAGGGTTTTGGAGCATATCACTAAGCACATGAAGCAAGAGGCTCATTAAGCAACACCTCATCCCTCCTTGATAGTATTGGCTTTTCCTATAGAATCAATGTGATCTTGGATCACTAAAATGTAAAATGTAGAGTCTTGAGCTTTTGAGCTTGAGCCAATCCTTTGTCCTTAATATTTTGAGGGATCCACTTTCATCATCCATGCCGTGCCATTCATTGAGCTTTCCTGAAATATTTGTCTTGGAATAGCATTAGCTCAATGAGCTATATGTTGTTATGAATTACCAAAACCACCTAGGGATAGTTGCACTTTCATATGGGATAGACCGGTTGATTTGGGTAGTCTGTTATTTGTTTCCTTCACATCCGTTATATGTTTCCTAAAGCAAATTGCATTGATGAGATGGATCGTTTGATTTGGGTAATTTAGTAAAGTTAGATCTGTGTATTTTTGTACGGTAGGAAAGTGTTTGTTTAGAAGGAAATAGTGAAAAAAATAAACCTATGGGGTGGTGGGAGGGGGGACGAAAAAACCCAGACGAAAGTGGTGGGAGGATGACGAAAATAAAACGGAGGTGGGAGGATGACGAAAAAAACCAGCGAAAAAAAACCGCGCAGACTATTAACCAAGTCGTCCATTAGGAGTAGAGATGAATGGTTTGATTCCCAACTTTGTTTAGTGCTCGATTTCTAAAATATTTTCGCTCGAATGACTGTTACAAACGACGATGACGACGACTACCGAGTAATGTAGGACACATTCCATTAACGAATTTCTTGACATTTAAATGAACACACTTGATTTGAGAATGTAGAGTGTCTGACTCTTTGTTTGACTGATAAGAAATATAATATGACTGCGTCCACGTGGTGGTCTGACAACCCGCCTCCCGCCACGGTCGTCCTCGACGCCGTGATCCACGCACTGGCATTCTCGAGCATTGCGCCAGTGTAAGGCCCAGCCACGACATCTTCCATGGTGTCGTGCGTGACGTCCCTCCATAGGGACGCGCAGATGCGTATGACCATATGAAACTTCTGATTGTCAAGCATAGCGCTCGGGATTAGTGATTTTTTATTAAGGGATATCTTATTTTATTATGGAAGATTACTGAGAAAAATCATATGTGTATCTTTTAGGAAGGTGGTCTCACATATATGGTGCAATTCCTGAATTCTTAATTATTTGTTTTGTTTTTTTGACTAGGAACTGTGGGGCAAACCCCCACAACATATCAAAAACTTTATTAAACAAAGTAACAAGCTACAAAAGCTGATTACAAGGAGTAACCTAGAAAAAGAAGCTAAACTATAAGGAGAGGAGGGGATATAAAAGCCTTACTACAATTCTTAATTATTTGTTGTTTACATGTTTGAATTGAATCAGCACCTAACAAAGGAAGCACGAAACAAGATCTCCCCTAAATGGTATTTAGATTTTTAATGGGAGAGAAACACCAATGGGAGGGGGTGATGGGAGGTGGGACGAAGTAAAACCGTACGAAAATAAACCGTACCAGGCAACCAACTACTCCGTTAGAGAATCTCCAACAGCCGCGCTAAACTAGCGCCGCGCCGCAAATTAGGCCGTTTTAGCGCGCGCGCAACGCGGCGGGTGGCTCCAGCGGGCGGGCAAAACCGCGCGCGCGCTATAACGAGTTGGGTGCGCGGTCGGATACGCTATCCCGCGCGGTGTATTTGGGGCGCCCGCTTCCGCGCGCGGCACACTCGAGCGCTCGCGCCGCACTCTCTCCTCTCCCACTTCCACCCCCATCCGGCTGCGCCATTGCCGCCGCCCGCGCCCCCCGGCGACCGTTCCGGCGCTTCCCCCGCCTATCCCCGCGCCGCCGCGCTTCCGCCCCCCTCCTAGTCCCGCCGGCCCTCACTCGCGCCCGTCGTCCGAGGAACAGCGCTCGCTACCGCGCCGCGCCCGCAAGGTGTTCGGCAAAATGCCTACAAGGTATGTATTGCTCAAACTTCATGAATTTGGTGCATGTTTTTAATTGTAGTTTTTATAGTATAGTATTGAACATTGTAGATGAGTTCGTTGTATGATTCTTCCGAAGAAGAATTTTATATGGAAGAGGAGGAGGATCTTGCAATGATCCTAGCTATGCATATCAATAAAAAACCGAAGCACGGTGGTTCGGTTATGGGTCGGCAGAAAATTTGGAGGGATAGGATCGATGCCCACAATAGATTGATCAGGCATATTTTGCGGAGAATCCCACATACCCCGAGTCGTATTCTCGTCACTGGTTTAGGATGTGCACCGAGTTGTTCAGGCGCATTGTAGAGAAACTAGCGAGCCATGACCGCTTTTTTCAGCAAAGGAGGAATGCCGCCGGAGAGCTCGGGTATAGCACCTTTCAGAAGGTGACAGCCGCTTGGCATATGTTGGCATACGGTATACCGGCTGATCTTGTTGATGATCACTTGGGTATGGGTGAGAGCCAAGCCATCATGTGTGTCAAGCGCTTTGCAGTGGGAATTGTGCAAGTGTTTAGCGAGGAGTATTTGAGATCTCCCAATGCTGAAGACGTCGCAAGGCTATTGGCGATGAAGAAAGCTCGCGGCTTTCCTGGCATGCTTGGCTCAATAGATTGCATGCATTGGAGTTGGAAGAATTGTCCAAAGGCATGGCATGGGCAATTCCACAGCCAAAAAAAGGGGTCCACTATAACCCTTGAAGAGGTGGCCGATCAGGACACTTGGATTTGGCATGCATTCTTTGGAATGCCTGGATCTTTGAATGGCATCAATGTTGTCAACCGGTCACGACTGATGAATAAGATTGCAAATGGTGAGTTGCCACCGGCGCAGTTTGTAGCAAATGGCCGTACGTACAACTATGGCTATTATTTAGCGGATGGCATCTATCCAAAGTGGCAAACCTTCGTGAAGCCATTGAAAAAGTCGGAAGGTAAGAAAAATCTTGATTTCCACAATGCTCAGGCGGCAGCTAGAAAAGATGTGGAGAGAGCATTTGGAATTTTGCAAGCCCAATTTGCTATTGTGAGAGGACCGGCTAGATTTTGGGATCAAAAAATGCTTTGGTACATCATGCACGCTTGTGTGATCATGCACAACATGATCATCGAGAATGAGTGCGGCCAAGATTTAGACTACTCACAGTATGAGCTCTTGGGACATCCCGTGCGAGTGCGACGGAGGGCTGAAAGGGTAGCCCGTTTTGTTGCCTCCTATCATGCCATTCGGCGTCCCGCAACGCACAATGAACTTCAGAAGGATCTGATTGAAGAGTGGTGTGCATGGAATGGACGACAAAGAGCATGATTTCTGCATTCAACATTGTATTATTCATGAACTATTTGTTGTGTTTATTGTAGTATTTGTTGTACTAAACTATTTGTTTGGGTTGTAAAATAACGAAATTGAACTATTTATTGTTGATTTATTTTGTTTGTTTGATCATTTTTACTTTTATTTGAAATGTATATGTGGTTTGTGTGTGCCGCCCGCGCTGTATTTTTGCGCATCGCTGGAGCGGCGCGCATGCGCTGCATTATAGCGCGGCTGCTGGAGCCAGCGCTAGCGGCCGCGCTAAACCAGCCGAAGCGCGCGCGACATACAGGTTTTTTGGACGCGGCGCGAAGCGCGGCTGTTGGAGATGCTCTTAGGAGTAGAGATGAATGACTCAAGTTTTAAATTCATTTTGTGCAATAAAATTCCTATTCAAATGGACCTAATTAATTGCATACGTGATTAACTTCTAACTGATTAATTGCATCAATGGTTCGATTTCTCAATTGATTCAATGCTCGATTTCTAAAACATTTTCGCATGAATGGCTTCTAGAAACGACTATGACGACGACTACCGAGTAATGTAGGACACGTTCCCTTAACAAAATTTTGACATTTAAATGGACACAATTGATTTGAGAATCTAGCTGTCTTGCTCTCTATTTGACTGACAAGAAATATAATGTGACCGTGTCCACATGGCGGTCTGACGATCCGCCTCCCGCCATGGTTGTCCTTGATGTCGTGATCCACACATTGGCATTCTCGAGCATCGCGCCAGGGTTAGGCCCGGCCACGACATCTTCCATTGTGTCGTGCACGACGTCCCTCCGCAGGAGCGCGCGGATGTGTAAGCCCATAGGAAACTTGTGATTGTCAATTAATAGTAGATATAATGATAATAATAAATGACATAGCGCGGGGGATTAGCAATGTGTTATGAAGGAATATCTTATTTTATTATGGAAGGTTATCGATAAAATATTACGTCTGTCTTTTAGGGAAATGATCTCACATATATGGTGTAATTTCTGAATTCTTAATTACTTATTGTTTACGTGATAGTACTGAATCAGCACCTACCAAAGGAAGCACGAAACAAGATCCCCTTAATAGGATTTGGTTTTTTAGTGCCACGGAGACAAATCAGTGGGAGGGGGTGGTGGGAGGTGGGACGAAGAAAAACCGTACGAAAATAAACCATACCAGGCTACCAAGTGCATTAATGACTCGATTTCCAAATTGATTCGGTGCGAAAAAATTCTTTTTAAATGGACATAATTAATTTTATACATAATTAACTGCCTAGCTAAATACATGAATGGCTTGATTCCCAAATTTACTTAGCGCTTGATTTCTAAAATATTTTCGCTTGAATGACTATTACAAACGACGATGATGACTACCGAGTAATGTAGGACACATTCCCTTAACGAATTTCTTGACATTTAAATGAACACACTTGATTTGAGAATGTAGATTGTCTGGCTCTTTGCTTGACTTACAAGAAATATAATATGACTGCGTCCACGTGGCGGTCTGACGACCCACCTCCCTCCACGGTCATCCTCGATGCCGTGATCCACGCCCTGGCATTCTCGATCATTGCGCCAGTGTTAGTCCCAGCCACAACATCTTCCACGGTGTCGTGCGCGAAGTCCCTCCGCAGGGACGCTCGGATGCGTATGCCCAGATGAAACTTCTGATTGTCAAGCATGCCGTACGAGATTAGTGATTTGTTATGAAGGAATATCTTATTTTATTATGAAAGATTACTGAGAAAATCATATGTCTGTCTTTTAGGAAGGTGGTCTCATATATATGGTGCAATTTTTGAATTCTTAATTACTTGTTGTTTACATGTTTGAGTTGAATGATCACCTACCAAAGGAAGCACGAAACAAGATCATCCCTAAATGGCATTTGGTTTTTTATTGGGAGAGAGAAAATCCAGTGGGAGGGGGTGGTGGGATATGTGATTCGAGACGAAATAAGACCGGACAAAAATAAGCCGTATTAGGCTATCAACTGGAGTAGAGATTTTCAAGGATTCCAGTCTATGAAGATGCTTTCCCGATATCCGTTTGTACATGGAAAAAATTAACCGGGAACTAAGGTGATTCGAGGCAAGCTGGTTTGACTCGAAAATGATTGGGAACAAAGCGCCAAACAAGGTGACGGGATGCCCGGTCCGGATCATCAGCTTTCTTCCTTTGGTACCTCAATTTGTCTTTTTTGCTGAGAGCTGCTCATATGTCCAAATGACTTGAAATTTGGAGCAGAACTCACGCGTCAAATTATCTACCACACAAATTTTATTTGGATTTTTTGAATTTTCCTAGTATTTGTTTTGATTTTTTTCGTCGACGCGGGTGCAGATGAGCTCGGGTGCAGAAATGGATTTTCGCATATATAACTACAATAGTTTAAATGTTCAAATGCAACAATAGTTCTAATTTAAATAAGTTCAAATATTACACTCCAACATTGTTGACCTCTTTGACCTCCGACAGATGCTCTATAAGATCTTTATTCAATTTCTCGTGAGTTGCTTGATGCTGATTTGTTGATGTGTTTGAACAAACTCTTCAAATGTGCCTGGATTCTAGTGTGGAATTTTGATAGGATCACCCAGGTTCTCAAATTTAAGACCCGCGGCAACATTCTCACACATCCTCGAGTATCATGTTTGTGCATGATCACAGAACATGTCATCACCTTCCACAAGGTCTCCAGATCCCGTTGTTTAGCAGGACCACTAGCAATTGCAAAACGTGCCTACAGAACTCCAAATGCCATTTCAATATCCTTTCTAGCTGCTTCTTGTCTTTGGGCGAAGTGAGACTTTTTCTGACCAGCTAGGTTAGAGATGGTGTTCACACAAGTAGAAGATATATACTTCCCTCACATCCTTGTTCAAGATGAAGTAGTCATAAAAGAATCGAACACACTGGTAGGGACGATCAAAGACATTTTTGCACATCCGGAAGCACCAGTGAAAATTTTTCAGCGAAGAGGGCATCGGGGGCAAAGTAGTCGTCCATCAGCGTCTAATGTCTACGCGCCCTGTTGCGGTTGAGAACTCGATGACCCTTGATCGATCCCTTAAAATGGAGAACAAGCTCTTCCGCATGCTCCACATATGCAGGGACCACCTGTATCATCGCTGTCTCCCGTGTTGTCCTCCTTGCCAGACAAGCCGTCAGACGACTGAACATAGTACTCGTATATGTACTCATATCCGAATCCATTGCTTCAAAGAATAAGGGACAAAAAATTTAGCACGAGGATTTCACCGAACAGTTGCCGGGCATGGTGAGTATGATAGGAGCTGATGGTACCTATGCGGCGGTAGGAGGAGAGGTGTGGAACGGCGGTGGAGGAGAAGCGACGTGGAGTCTTGGGTGTACCGTTCGAAGTGATGGTCTCATCGAGTTCCGGCGGGGGTGTGACAGGGCGGCCGGGGTGGTGCACTACAAGAAATATGTCAACTAGTGACCTTCTGTCAGTGACCCTGGAAGAATTGGTCATAGATTTATGACCATGTGAGACCAATTGGTCAAAAGCTGTTCGGGGGGCTCCAAACCCTAAACCATTGCGACCATTTTGGTCAAAAAGGTCGTAATTTCCTTACACGAAATGGTCATAAAGCAAACAACACTGGTCCGATGCATTATTTCTAGCTAATCACGGCCAATATAGATGGTCATAGCCTTGTAAATTGTGGTGCATTGCTATGACTAGGTGCCACCTCATCAGGTTTGTCCTATGTGTCATGTCCATGTGTCATTTTTGCCTATATGTCATGCACATGGCACTGGTTTGAATCTACCACTTACAAATGGGCCCCACCAAACTAACATGGAGGACCCACCAATAAACTGACTCCAGGTGTCCCACCATTGAACTGACCCGTTGGCCCCACTGACCCGTTGGCCCCACTAACATGATAGCTCGTTTCTGAGAACATTTTTTTAAATAATTGCCATATTTCAAGTTTATTATTTTTCCTGGAAACTTGGTCACATATAATGACACAATGCGAAGTTTTTCCTATTTTTTGATTTTTTTTGAATTTTTTATGCCCGTTTCCAAATGCGGTCAAACGGCGGGAATGACCGTTCCTAGCTAGTGGTTGAATCTTGGAATTGTTTTGGTGTTTCTCTGATTAAATAGATACTTATGTACCTAGAAATGATTTTTGGAAAAAATAAAGAGCAAACTACGAGGTAGCTACAGTTTAAATTTGACCCGCTTCTAGCTGAATCAGCGGGAATTTGTCTTTTTCACCAGAGGTGGATCAAAACTTTTGACACCCAACCATTTTGTCAATTGTGCATTATATATGGCCTAGTATTTTATAAAATTGATTAGGTACAATTTTGCAACAAATATATGGTAGGTCCTTCACAAAAAAACTCATTTTGGGCAGTCGAAAAAATGGAAAATGAATTTTTCGTCCAAAGAAAATGAAAAGTTCCTTCGGCAACATTGTTTGTCATTCCAAGATGCACCCTTGTGCACGATATGAGGTCATTTGAACAAACTATTCCACAAATGTGGCCATAACATTGTTTGCCATAGCATGAAAACTGTCTTTGACAACATGGTTTGCCATTTCATTATGCACCCTTGTGCAATATATGAGTTCATTTGAACAAACTATGCCATTTTTTCCAAAAAAAATTGTATGTTATTCACATAAAATCTCATTTTTGGCATTTGAAAAGTGGAAAAATGTTTTTTTAAATGAAAATTGTTAGGTAATGCAAGATGCAACTCTGTATCAAAGTCAAACACATAGTTTACTTTAATTTACTTGTTTTCTTCTGTTTTCTATTATTTTTGGAGATTTATTTAGTATTTTATTTACTTTTTCATCATAGAATGTCAGTACACAATTAACCAAACCCAACTAAAAACAGAGGCTTACCTGTGGGACCATTCTAAAATAGAGGCAATTTCAGAAGCAAAGGCCACGCGCGGGGAAACCAATTTTCAGGTTTTCGTCAAGTGCCCACCGCAACGCATCTGCCATACCCTAACCCTGCATCTCGTCCAGTCGGCCCCCTCTCTTCTTCTCCCCTCCCCGCCGCCACCCATCCCGAGCCAGATCCGCCGCCATCCCAGACCCTCCGTCTCACCGCTCGCCGCCACCCGTCCCGAGCCAGATCCGCGCTACCCCGGTCCCTCCGTCTCACCGCTCGCCGCCACCCATCCCGAGCCAGATCCGCCGCTACCCCGGTCCCTCCGTCTCACTGCTCGCTGCCACCCATCCCGAGCCAGATCCATCGCCGCCACCCATCTCGACCACGAGTTCTCCACCACCGGGGACGAAGAAGCCAAGCCCCCTCCTCCCGTTCGTTCGCCGCCTCCGTCGCCCATCTCCATCAACTCTACCGGCGAACTCCTCTGCCGCCCGCACATGCATGGCCTCCGCCCCCTGCTGCTCTCCCCGCCTCCCTCGCCCCGTCTCCCTGCTCCGCCTCGACAGGTCGGCGCTGCCAGTCCAAGGCCGCGCTGCCATGGCTGCGGCCAGTCCAAGATCGCGCCGCCCGCTTCGTCCGTGCCCGTTACGTCCTCATCGACGCCCTGCTCTTCTGCGGGCCGAGGTCCTTGCCGGCGGCCCCTCCGTCTTGTGCTCAAGCCGCCTTCGGCGCACCCCCTTCCCCTCTGCTAGCCCCCGCCGCCTGCCGTCTCTGACTTTGGGGCCTCCTGTTGATCTACTGGGCGAGCACGACGTCAAGATCTTCAGGATGGTTCATCTCCCTCCAGCTCCTGGCTAGGGTTCGTCGGATCTGGTCGTCTCTCTCTTTCCCCACTCTTTCTCTGTCTCGATTTCTCTATCTGAATCTCTGTCTCTCTACAGGCACCCATGTAGGCAATGATGGAAGCCTGCATGGATCTACAGCATGAGGGTGAAGGTACCGTGAGGATGCCCACCAATGTTCTCAAAACCTGAAAACCAGGTGCTGTTTGATTCCCGTCCCCAGATCGTGCTTCTATGTTTAGGCGTGGAGATACTTGTATAATATTTTGGAGTTACCATGTTTCTATTGTTTGGTTCAAAAAATTACTTGCTTACATGAATTTTGACATGGTTGTCATAACTTTTACATTCTTACTATGTAGTCACTTCCTTACTAGGAAGCATTCTTGTACATATTGTACTCAGTTATTCTGTGAGATCAACCTTGTCATGACAAAGTGCTTTCTTCACATATGTTTATGCATTCAAGTTTCTGTAGAGCTTTTGAATTAGCAGTATTACTTCTATATGTACTATGCTGCACCAGAATTTCGTTATTGTGCCATCTGCTGGTTAATACAATAACTTGCATAGCTTGAAAGTGACATGTGTCTTTGGATTATATTCTGGCCATAGGTACCAATATTTGTGAGTTGTTGATAATTTTCTGGAAATAGTGTGTGCTGGTATGGAGTATTGTATGAAGTTGAGATAATCCAGAGTATGTTAGCTATCTTACTGCAGTTGCATAACTATACTTTTTCTCATGCTCACACGAATAACATAATAAGCACTACTGATGTGGCCAAGAAGGTTACTACTACAATGGGCAGTACCTGTTTCATGGCCGGTTCTCTAACTTGGAGGTGTTGTCTAGGCAAAAACAACAGTAAATTACGACACCATACCTGGTGATCTGCCACAAGTATGCACTGATGAAACTGTTTGCTTGCTTCTGTACCATGCTTGCTTCTGTACCTGGCTCTTGTATAGTTCTGAATTGGTCCAGCAGATCTGAATTTGGAGTGCTTTCTGTACTGCAGCCAGTGCCTCAGCGCTATATGTTAGTGCCAGGATGTTCGTCTGCTTTCTGCTTCTCTGCTGGTAGCTTATAAGAATACAATGCTCACTGAATGTACTTTTGCATTCTTACTATATCTACTGCTGCCACAATCATTCTTATACCAGCTTATTTATGCTCACTAAACTCTCTGATGCTGCTTTCCTTCCTCATGCAGGCACACCCCGATGCTCCTCGGTCCATGTTGGTGGTTGGTCATGCAGGCTTTGCCAAACTGCTCTGGAAGCAGCTCGACCACCATGACGATGCCGGCTTCGACCCGACGCTCTTCCGCGTGGACGCCTACGGCTCCTCTTACCAATTCAGTATGCATCTCTCCTGTCGTGCTAATCTTACAGTTAGTATACTTTGAAGGTTACTGGACTGATATTTTGTTTGACAACTACTGCAACTGAAGTTTCAGAAATTTCTTGCAGTACCATCTACTGAATGTCTTGGTGTTATTCTGAGCTGTTTGCATTTGCTGTATCTCATTACCAGTGTTCATTCTTCATTGGTCCATGTACAGGTCCGCCGCCACGGCCGCCATGCTACAGCCAGGCCACCCAACACACATCAAACTACCGCTGCTCCTCCTCGTCTCGTCTGTCTTCTTTCCCGGGAAGAAAGGAAGCGTCGGAGACCATCCACCAATGGCGGTGCCGCTGGAGTTCCGAGCGGAAGCTCCGGCATCAGCACCAACGCACCCTCAACCTCCTCGCCCTCGGATTTGGGCTCTACGAGCTTGGATTCCCAAGTGTAAGCCTTCTGCTTGTGCATACACAAATGACAAATCTCTGCACTTCTGAATTCTGTCTGGCTGTAGTTGACACCAGCGGGGATAAAAATAACATAACAGCATGAATGTGCTATGTAGTTTGCGAAATGCATCGAGATCGTGTCTTCCAGAGATCATACTGCTGGTGGCTCTTTGTATATGTTCCCTGTATCTGTCAAGCTTAGTCATGTTTACACACAACTTCAGTAAATGGCATTGTATATGTTTTTCTCAGTAAATGCAATAAACACAAGCTATTCGGATTACTTAACTGAATTTGTTATATGTTGCAGTTTTAACCGAATTAGAGCACCTAAACTGTTAACTGAACATGTGCGCAGAATATGTTAACTGAATTTCTGCAGTAAACATGTTATCTGAAATTCTGTAATGATGTTAACTGATGTGAGTTTGTGCACTTGATGTTTTATACTTGGAAGACAAATGAACTTGTTTTGGTTATACCTCTCCCTGTTAATTATGGGTGATTTCCTTCTTTCAAATTATATATGTTCTGTTTTGAGCTATCTCTCTGCCTGGTAATAAAAGTATGTGCATTGGTTGATATTTGCTACTATTGTTTCTGTGGCGATGCAGACTTGTGGTGAAGAAGAGCAAGGCCAATAAAGACTCCAACAAGCCCAAGCGCCCCCTGAGTGTCGTCTTAGTTCTCATGTGAGCCCCGGATTTGATTTGTTGTTGTGGTTCGATTCACATTGTTTCTGTGGCGTGGATAATTGGCAAACTAGTAAGGCAGCATGCTAGCTAGTGATTTTTCAGACATAATACTAGTGATTTTTCTTTCTTTCTTTCTTTCTTTCTGTTCTCTTCTCCGTGGCTGGATCAACGCGATGCGTTCCTGACATTTTTTCTCTCCGTCTCTGTGGTTGGGCAGATGGAGAGGGTGCTCAAGGATGATGCCATCCAAGAGAAGGGCGAGCGCGCCAGGATGGTAACCACCCCTGATCTGCTTGTTTTCCTTCTTGGTCTCACTGGGTTGGTTTGTTCGTTCGTTGGTTCGATGGCGCTATTAGTTTATACTGATCTCAATTAGACTGCAAAATCCATAGATTGTTAGTTCGACAAGTACAAGACCAACAACCTGACTGCCGGCTTCGCTTAGTAGGATATGTAGGTAACCGCGACACATACACACACAGACAGACACACACACACGCTGATGATGTATTGATGTTGCATAATGTGTTTTTGTAACTGTGCGCAATGAGTTTACGGGTCTCCTTTGACTACGAAAGCTGAATATCACTCCCTCCGTTCATAAATAAGTGATGTGCAAAGAGGTTGCCTTCAGTTTACTTTCTGCCTATAGAGTTACTATGTTAAATCTTGAATGAAGCATTCGGGTAGTTGCATCTCTTGGGTCAAGTGTTTCTGATGGATTTTAAAATCAGACCATATGTTTTCTTATAATCAAACTATATTGATGGTTGAAAGATTTTATATGCTTCTGATGCGTGATCCCTCTAATGCTAGGTGATTTGTTTCTTGGAATTTGGAAGAGGAAGATGATGAAGCGTGGTGGTTATCTATCAATATGCCTTGTGTTTTGGTTGTACTTCATAGCTAGTTTCATTGTATTTTGTACTGGTCTGCTTGTATGAACAGTATGTAAAGATTGTAATTGGCTAATTTTGGCTATCATTTCAAGTATATAGTTCTGTTTCATTTGAAATATTTGTCATGAAATAGTTCTGTTTCTTTGTACTGTGAAAATGTGAGAAATAGAAGTTGATGAGTTGGACTTACTTATTGGTAGAGGCCAAGGCCCAAAACATGAATAGCATGCAAAAAGGCTGAGGCCCAAAAAAGAAGTCAACTTTTAAAAGGCTGAGGCCCAAAAAGAAATGGACCGTAAAGTTCTGTCTTAGAAACAAAAAAGGCCGAATTGCTGGGCTTGGCCCATGTAGCTAGCGTAATTAACAGGAAAAAAAATTATAGAAAGGCCGAATTGTTGGGCTAGGCCCATGTAGAAAATCGAATTGGACCGGGCTGAATCTTGTGCCACATCAGCTTGCCACGCTGGATGCCTACGTGGCCTGGGGAGGTTGCTAGTGACCAAAACGCCACAGTGGACATATTTTGGTCATAAACGTCTTCGACTATTCCAGAAGAAAGGTCGCTATAGTCAGTTTACGACCGCCAGCTTTTGACCTTCTGTTTTTGGTCACAAAAAGGTCGCAAATGAAAAACCATGACCTTTCAGTGACCAATAGTGGTGGTCACAAGTTGACATATTTCTTGTAGTGGTGGAGCAGCGGGGATGGCAAGAATGGAAGGAGAGAAAACGGGAGGATGGATGCGTGGGGTCCAGGAGGGATTTTGGGTGGGCCGGGTGTCGGAGTCCTACATGGCTGCTGTGCGAACTCTTGCAAAGCCCCCAGTTTGTCTCGGGTTTGCGGAAAAAATGCATCTGGACAGGTCGGCGAATCGATAGACCTGTGTTGGATGGCTAAACACGTCTGGACCATGTAGTCCAGACATTTGCGGGCGGTTTGACGGTCTACTTTTCATATCCCCTTAGATCATATTTTTAGGGGAATTCTTCTTGGATTGCACGGTTTAAATGCAATTTGGTTGAGCTTTTTCCGAAATGGCTTAAATTAGCTATACATAGAAACAACGGTGAAAACACCCACCCAACCTTGAGAACATAAGTTTAGGTCTTTCTGACTGATGTCATCTATTTGTTGAAAAGTCTATGATGCCTTTGAGATATGATCGTGTCCTGATTGGTTAACTGTACATTTTTTTACCAATCTATTGCAAATTAGTGCAAGAATATGAACACCGTAAATGTACCACTGACCCTTACACTTGCAGATCATCCCTCGTTCAGTATTAGTTGTCGCTGAAATGGATGTATTTCCATATTAGATACATCCGTTTGAACTACAACTAATATGAGACGTACTGAGTATGATCGAACATACAATAGACACAAAAATGTTGACGGCCATCCGAGATCGCCCCCAGCCTTTACGCGCGGATCAGCCCTGGGGTGCACTCGAACTTAACATTATGGGAGGCAATGATGGAAGGCAGGTGGGCTGACAACATACGGTCGGAGGTGGCTGCGGAACTGCTTCCAGAATACCTTAACCTGTGGGCTGAGGCTGGCCAAGTCACGCTGAACCTCAACGTCGTGGATTCATTCTCCTGGTCTTGGGAGGAGGACGGCCGCTTCTCAACGAGGTCCGCATACGTGGCCCAAATTCTAGGGCAGAGAGGTGATCCCAACGGCAGACTTCACCTGAGGATCGAGGGCTCCGCTACGCTGTCGCTTCTTCGCATGGCTAGCCCTTCAGAACAGGTGCTGGACGGCGGACCGGCTAGCCAGGCGTGGCCTGGATCATCCGAAGAAGTGCCCTTTTTGTGATCAGCGGGAGGAGAGCATCAACCACTTATTGCTTGAGTGCTTGTTTACCACAGAGGTCTGGACCATCGTCTCGGCGGCCGCAAACAAACCAAGCTGAGCACCAACCGGAGGTGACAACATTAACCAATGGTGTGCGAGAATTGGTGGATTAGGGAGGGCGTGCAAGAATACAAGAACAGCCTCAACCCTCGTGCTATGGATGCTTTGGAAGCATCACAATACCATTGTCTTCGATGACGCCTCACCTTCCATACGCACAGTGATCAACAACATTCAGGCCGAGGGCACGGCATGGAGGAATGCGGGTATGCTACACGGAGACGCTGGCACCTTCCTGAAGAAGCTAGCATTTTTTTAGAAGAGGAGGATGACCCCCGGCCTCTGCATCTGAGAGATGTATGCGGCCATTTTATTGATTATTCTTGAAGACCTTATAAAATAGTACAACAATATGCCTGAATCCGCCATCTTGGCAACATTTGCTGCTACTCCAATCCATATGATGAAGGGGTGTAAGCTGGGTAAAATACTCAGACCTCTCACCTAAGCCTAACATCTAAAGTCGGAGGCCCCGACCGAGCCACATACCGGGTCCGGGGCACAAACCGGTCCGACGCACTCACATGTGTCGTCGCCGCCATCTTCCACTAGTCCATCTTCAGAGCAGATTGAGGTGCCAACCTTGGCAGGTGCCTCCGCCGTTGACGCCACCATGACGCCAAACGACGACCTCCACCTACGCGAGTCCATCTCCAAGCAACGGACGCATATCCATGCTAGCATAGGGCCGCACCACCGCCGTCGCCCACCACCCACAAGCGCCACCCAGCCCCAAGGTTCCCAAAGCGGCGCCTTCAAGAAGGGAACGGCGTCGTGAGCGCCTCGCCTCCCAACAAAGTTAGGGCTTTCGCTCGGGAGACCTAGGGGAAGGGGAAGCGAGGGGATCAGTCCATACCGACGCCTCCAATGAGAGGAACGGCGCCCTCAGGCGTCGCCGTCGACGTGGCCGGCCATGGCCGACCAGGGATTTCTCCCGAACTAGATCCCCGCCACCAGCAGCGCCTCCTGTACAGAACCGGTGACCCAAGGAAGCGCGGCCGACGAGGTCGGCCCGCACGCCGAACATGGGAAGAGGGGAGGCACCAGATCGCGCGCACCAGCCATCGCAGAAACCGCCGCCGGCCGCCAACGACCGCCAGATCCCGTCGCCTGCGCGACCGGGACGCCAGATCCACCGCCCGCACAGTTGCTAGCGGCCGTGCCTTGCCAATGAAGCCGCCGCTCCAGATCCGAGGTTCCCCCACGCAGAGGCAGGGCAACCGAGGCCCCCCCGCCACCACCCTTGACGCCCCGGGCTTGCCCGGCGGCTGCCTCAGGCGGCGGTGAGGAAGGGAAGAGGAGGAGGGGCGGCTAGGGAGGAAGAGGGCCGGCTAGGGTTGGGAGGGAGGAAGGAGAGGGGCGGCTGGGAGGGAGGAGGGGCTGGGTTCGAACGTCCTTGATGCCTGAAACCTGGAGAAGCTAGCATAGTGGGCGCGAAGGACGGAGTAATCGACTTTGTAATACGCGTAGGGTGGATTGAGAGCGAGAGTCCTTTCCGGGACTCGTTTTCGTGGACGGAAGATTATGTTTTCAGCACATTAGACACACAAAATGACGTTTCCATCAATAACAATTCGTCAATATGTTTTCAACGTTGTATATGAGCAAAAACAAATACTTCACCTGCTCCTTAGTGTAGTGCGTATAGAACTTTCTTAAAGGTCCAACTTTGGAAGTTTTGATTAGGTTTGTGAAACAAAGTACTAGTAGGATGGCTAGTGTGAGCAGTACGTTTTATAGGATCCAACCACCGATCCCTGTTTCTGAGTTTCCCTGTTTCTTCTCGTGTTTTATCTCCTCCACGTGCGACGGAAGCCACATCAACCGACTGTGATACGTGAAGCTTCCTGGCTAGCTAGCCAGCTAGGTTATATCGGCCACGAAATGACGACACAAGTCGCAGTTACCAGTAGCATCGATCAGTGGACCGACGTGGACAGGGCAGCCACCGGACCCTGTTCTAGCTAGGCTTCTTCGCACTAGCTCTAGAGATTGCCACTAAAAGTTATACTGGTGCTTGGAGAAGGCTTAAGCTCAAGCTCAGGCCAGAAGCCACGTACCGTTTCTTCTTCGATAGCGACCCATGTATATTTAAAGTCACATCGTCACCCCTGATCGGTCTCGCATTCCGGAGACTAATGACACGGCTTGTCGTCTACTACTACGTAGCATTCCGGACAGACACATCAAAACGCGAAACGTTTGATGCAAATCATACGACGCTGGATGCGGTAGATAGTTTTGCAGAAAAACTTTCGTATGCCAGATACATATTTCGCCATGTTATTTGCACATAAGTTATTAGGGGTATATTTTTTAACCACCTTTTCCACTTTTGATCAATGTTATCTTGGTGTTTATACTTAAGTTATCAGATCTATAGTTCATATATCATCATGGCACTTACACACAAGGCGTATATTTTTCAAC
This sequence comes from Aegilops sharonensis, assembly GCA_904067115.1. Taxonomy (NCBI): domain Eukaryota; kingdom Viridiplantae; phylum Streptophyta; class Magnoliopsida; order Poales; family Poaceae; genus Aegilops; species Aegilops sharonensis. The sequence goes on along the minus strand of LR880971.1, from coordinate 145,310,979 downwards.
AATTTTTGCCCTTCGTACAAAATGTTATCACGGTGCTTATTCTTATATTACCATGTTATTTTTACATAAATTATCAAGGGTGCGTTTTTAAACAACGATTTCCTCTTTCGTCACCGCGGTGTTCTGTATGTAAATTATCGGGTATGCGACACATATATTAGCGTACCATTTACACATAAATTAGCGAGATTATGTTTCAACAAAAAATCTAGGTCAAAAAGTTACCATCGTGTGTTGTATAAGTTATCGGTTAAGCGGTTATTATATGGCCGTGTTATTTACATAGAAATAACCGGTGGCACATTTTTAATACACGCCTTGGGTCAAAGTTATTGTGATGTTTGTAAGTATGTTATCAAGACCGCGGAGCGTAAATTATCATCTTATTTACACATGAGTTAACATGGTTACGTTTTTCAATAACTTTTGTCTTCGGTGCAAAAGTTATCATGGTGTTTATATGGTGCTTATTACCATGTTTTTTAACAAAATTATCGGGGGGTATATTTGAACAGCCCCCCCTCCCCTGGTAAATCTTACCGCAATGTTTATATGTATATTATCATATATGCGTTTGTATATTATCATGCTATTTTCACATAAAGTTATCGAGGTATCTTTTTTAAGAAACTTAATATGTGTGTTTGTAGGTAAGTTATCAGGCCCGTGGTGCTTAAAATACCATGTTGTTTATACAAAATTTATCGGAGTATATTTCAAAAACTTTTTTCTACTAGATCAAACAACCTTTTTTTGGGTGAAAATTACTACCGTAATGGTATCGAAGTTGTCTGGATCAAAGTATAAAAAATCGTTGACAGACAGTTTACTGCGAGAGAGATGTGTATCTGACAAAAACATGATTCTTTTTCTCACTTTTTTCTTTTAATTTACCTTAAAAATGGAAGAAAATGCATAAAAGCTAGTAGAACACATCGGCTACTGGCATGAAATAGCAGTAGCACTCACTGCTAGCTACTCCCTCCGTTTCAAATTACTCGTCTCTGAAATGGATGTATCTAGAACTAAAATATATCTAAATACATCCATGCGTGTGACAAGTAAATCGGAACGGAGGGAGTAGTAACTAGCCTAATTAGCAGATAGCAGCTAGCCTAGCCTACCTAGTAAACAGCAGCACCACGCGTATGGAATAGTGGCAGGAACAACAAATAGGACCAGGCACATGGTGCCCACGCGCGTTTTGTCACGGGGGGAGCTGCACATGGAGCAGCAGGAGCGGTGGTACACAGACGACACACTTTGGACGATTTGCAGACGATACAGGGCATCCAGCCATCCATGCATAGTCCAAAAGTGAACATCGCCGTTAAATCCTCCCGTCGTCCATAGTTCGGCTGCTATCTGTCGTCCGTAGAGTAATTTCGGAGCAGCAGCAGCAGAAAAGACCACACGGGTCTTACGCGGAAGGAGCAGCACGTAGCACCAGCCCACGCGCGGGCGTTTTCGAAAAAGAAGTGTTTGATGCAAATCGTACGACGCTGGATGTGCTAGGTAGTTTTGCAGAAAAACTTCCGTGTGCCAGATACATATTTTGTTAATATAAAGTAGATATTAATTACATTCAATCTTTGCACCAACAAGATGCTTAAAAACATTCAGGATATCCACAACCAAAAAACAAAATTAAAAAAAGGAAAAAGGAAAAATGACACTCCCACGCGAGTGTCATTCTTTAGGATCGGTGCGCACTCGAAAAAAAAGATGTACCACATCGGTGCGACGATGTATTCCTTTGTGGGACTTGTTTTCGTCCATGGAATGTGATGTTTTCAGCACATTAAACGTGAAAATGACATTCCCATATGAGATAATTCATCATTGTTTTTTCAACGTTGCATACGGCCAAAAATAATACTACTCATAGTACAACGATGGCTAGTGTGAGAAGTACGTTTTATAGGATCCAACTATCAATCCTTAGCAGCCAATCTGCGGTTCGATGGTTAGAGGGACTGTGATATCTCCAACTCATTCGGGTTCAAGTCCTGGTGCTCGCATGTATTCCTGGACTATTTCAGTATTTCCGGCGATGCGCATTCAGTGGAAGGAGACGTTCCCGTTAAGGTGTGCTCATAGGGATAGAGTGTGTTTGTGTGTCTTCATAAAAATGAGTGTATGCGCGTATATATTAGCATTGGCGTCTGTTCTGTGTTAAAAAAACTACCGATCTCTACTTCTGAACTTCCCCGTTTTCTCCTCTCGTGTTTTGTCTCCTCCACGTGAGACGGAGTCCACGTCCATCGACTGTGATACGTGAAGCTTCCTAGCATAGCTAGCCAGCTGATCCGTTGGCGAATCGGAGCACGAAATGACGGCACCATTCGCAGGTACCCGGTAGCATCGACCAGTGAACTGATGCGGACATGGCAGCTACCGGACCTGTTCTGGCTGCCAAGCCCTCTTTCTAGCTCGACTGGAGGATAGGCTTGCCACTAAAAGTGGGACATGATCGTACCGGAGCCATTGCCCCTTTTATCTATGGCCGGGTGTCGTGGTGTACATCGTCAAGAAACGGGTGATGGAATTATGGACGAGCGATGGCCGTGTCAGGGTAGCCGTAGCTTCCAACTACTCCGCACCTAGCTAATAAGGTCTCTCTCATCGCCATCAGCTGATCCGTGCCCGGAAGAACCACCGCGACATCAGCGAGAGCTCCTTCTCAGCAAAAGCTCTCGCGGTGCTTGGAGATGGCTCAAGGCCTCAAGCTCAGGCCAGCGTTTCTTCGTCGAGAGCGACCCACGTGTATATCAAATCACATCGTCCCCCTGATCCATCTCGCATTCCGGAGACTAAGGGCATCTCCAACCGCGCCCTCAGGAAAGCCTTCCCAGGCGTTTTTTTCGCGACGGCGTCGAAAAAACGGTCCAGTCGCGCCCCCAGAAGCCCGATTTTCGTCGGTTTGGGCCGAAAACAGCGCCGGCAGACCCAACCCGAACCCGGCGCGCTGGGGGGCGCCAGGGGGTGCTGGGCGAACTGTTTTGGCGCGAAAACGAAGCGGGCCCGCCGCGTCAGCGACACGGCTCTCTTCTCGGCCCTTCGTCGTCCTCATCGCCTCGTTTCCCGCGGCGAATCAATGCCAAAGCTGCCGCGCGCTGCTGCGCCGGTCAGCCTGCCATTGGTGCTCACGGGCGGCGCAGTGAAGACCGGACGACGTGCGTCCCTCGCCCTTCCTCGCCCGCCACGCATACACACGGTGGCACGCGCGCCTCGGCCTATATATGACGCGCCCCGCCGCACTCGGCGACTCATCACGCTCTCCCGCCGTCGTCGTTTCTCCCTCTCCTCTCGTCTCTTTCGCCGTCTCCAGTTCCACCCATGGCCGAGCGCTTCCCAGGCGATGGCGCGGCGGCGAACGGCTTCGGCCGCCGCCACCTCCATGAAGACGAGGCTCGCCTCCTTTACGAGGCCGAATACCCGGTCTGCCGGACATGCGGGTGCCCGGGGCGTGGAGGATCAGCGCGGGCTGCGTGCCGGTGCCCCCGATACCCACCGGAGCGGCCAGGCGTGCGGAGATCGCACGCATCCGCTCGAATCTGCCGCGCGCGGCGAGGGAGGGGCCACGGTACGTCCCCGACAGCCCGCTCTGGGAACCCTATTTTCGCCGCCGTCACGCCCAGCAGCTCGAGGCCACCAACAGCGTCGAGCCCTCCGGCAGGCTCAACGCCGCCGGCCGGCGTCGATGGTGGGGCGTGCCCGGGCGCACGTTGGAGGCCGTCCTCGAGTACATCGAGGGCGGCAACACGCCGCGCCTCGAGTACCCCGATCCCCCTTCTTTCTCACGCCGCCGGGGAAGCTCCTGGACCCCGAGGCGCATGGAGACCGGGGGGTCCTCCTCCTCGTCCGGCGGCTCGCCCTGCCTCCGTCCCGTCAAGCCGGAGCCCCAGGGCGCGCCGGTCAGCACGCGCAACCGCAGCTCCGGCGTCCGCATCGGCGCCAGCGCCTCTCCACCCGCCAGCCGCCTCGTCCTCGTCGAGCCCAAGCCGGAGCCCGGCTTGCCCTCGGAGTACGAGGAGATAGCCCGGCGCGGCATCTCCGACGAGGACGCCATGCGGTGGGCGCGGGACGACTACCTCCGCGACGAGATGGTCCGGCAACGC
>LR880971.1:145293549-145306206 GCA_904067115.1 Aegilops sharonensis | reverse complement strand
CGTCGTGGTCCTCGACAGCGACGACGACGACGACGCCCCCGGACCGTCCAACCCGCCGCGCCAACCGGGGGAGGGATGCAGCAGGGACGGCGGAGGCGTAGGCGGGGGCGGCGGCGGCGACGACGACGATGACGACGACGGCGGTGACTACACGCGGTTCTACCGCCTCCTCGGCATGTAGAACCGCGTGGGCGGGCGGCCAGGCGGGCGGGGTAGCCCGCGGTAGTTTTTTTTTCTTTTTTTTTTATAAAATATGTTTAAGTTTGAATGAACTCGCCGATATTTGTGTTGAATTTGAGTCGTTTTTGCGCCGTGTTTGCTTTTTTTTACTAACCGTGGACGCCGCGACTAGGGGGCATCACGGCCCCAGTGCGTGGTTTAGCGCCGGTGCGCCCCCAGGGGCGATTTTTTGCCCCTTTTGGGGGGCCAACGGCTGGAGATGCCCTAATAGCAAAGCATTGCAAAAAAAAAAATGTTTGTCGGATGAAGATGCATGGGCACTTGGTTTAATTTGCAAGCTGTACGTACGGGGACTTTTTGCGAGATACACGTACGGGCTGATCCGAAGATGAACGATCCTCTGAGGAACATGTGAAAAGGCATGAAGGTACTTTAAAAGCTAAATTAAGATGGGAACCGAATATGGCACGCGCGAAGCCGTGTGCTGTGGTGGTTGAACTGGTTTCCACATCGGAGGTGTTGGACTTTCTGACGCACCAAGACAAGAAGGACCAGGGAACCACCAGCTCATGCATGATGCACTCCCCATAGCTCGAGATCTCTGCTAAACTACTCTTGTCCTCCTTTTTGTTTTGTTTATGTAGTTACGTGCTGTATTTCGTTCTTTGGATTACATGATAGACGAACGTAGCCAAGCAAGAACATAGACATGCCCAGACAGGAGCCACTGCGCTTTTTGAACGTGAGGTTTTTTCTAAGAGATATCAAAAAGAAAAGTAAAGAAAAAATTGAGCTCTTGTTATATATGAGTGAATTTCACAGGGTCGGTAGCACACCACCATGATCCGAAGGTTTTCTACAGGAGGCAAATATTTTAGACTTCAAAATGTCCAAAATTCTCACGAAGGTCACCTTCGTTTGCAGGATTCTTAAAACATGTGAATGGAACAAACAAAAGAGTTGCACAAAAAAGGATTAAAATGATTTCTAAAGACTGATTTATTTGGTTCACATGATGAATAAAAAGATACAGTCAAGACGCCTGCAGATCAATCAGCAGCGGACTGAAGAAATGCAGTTCAGAGTCTGAACCTGCAACCACACGACCTGGTCAGCGGGCCGGGCCGGGCCTAGTGTCAGGAGTGGGTGTGTGAGTGTGCCAGCTGTCGCGTGGCTTACTTGTATGCGTGTGTATGGACGATGAGGGCAGCGAGAATCAAATGAATCTTTCCTTCCTGTCGACTCCTCTCTCTCGCTCGCTCACACCTACCATCGTCCTTCTCCCCTCATCCTGATCCTCTCCTCCCCTCTCAGATCTCACGATCGGGTCGTGACAATTTGGTAATCAGAGCCCTAAATTTTTTCCCCACCGCCGCCGCTGCCGCATCTGCTCTCGATCGATCGGTAACATCCATCGGGCCAGGTGCGAGCCGCTCCCGTGAGCTCGCCCAAAATCCTGCTCGGGGTTCGATCTGATCCTGAATGCGACCACGACACCTCCATCCAAGCCCTCGGTGTAGACTCGCTGCGTGCTTGACGCCATGACGGAAACCACAGACAAGCTGCAGAGCTTGAGTCCGTCATCCGCCGCCTCGACGCGAATCAGAAAACCGCCGACGAGCGCCATCAGTCACAGATCTCCTACAACGACCAAGTCTCCGCTGAGCTCAAGCTCCTCTCCAAGCAGATCGACTTCACGCAAGTGGACGTGGACGAGGCGCGCAAGTCCGCCCCGATGGTCGACTCCGCAGTCACCACTCAGGGTGCCACATCTCCGTCGGGCGTTACGGCAACCGCCGACTCCTCCGCACCCCGACCAGCACCCCCGCCTCCACCCCCGCCGATTCGTCCTCCGCCACTGCCGCTCTACACGGACGGCGCGACGCAGCTGCCGTTCGCCCGCCTCGTCAACCACGGACCACCGTTGCTCACCGCACGGTCACTCTCGTCTGCGGAGATCGAGCGCCACGGGGACCACTACATCAAGCCGCCTAAGCATGATTTCCCGAGGTTTGACGCGACGCCCCTCGCATCTGGTTGGACCACTGCACCACCTACTTCGAGCTGTATCGCATGCCACAGCACAGCTGGGGTCACCACCGCTGCGTTGTACATGGATGGCCTCGCTTCGATGTGGCTTCAGGCCTATCGACAGACACACCCAGGGGTCACTTGGCAAACATTCGAGCTGCAGTGCAAGAGGAGTTCGGTCCAGAAGAGTTCGAGGTTCAGCTACATCACTTTGTTCAGTTACGGCAGACAGGCAGTGTCCAAGAATATCGACAGCAATTCGAGACAACGATGTACCACTTACTGGCCTTGGACCCAATTCTGAGCTCCAAATTTTTCATATCACAGTTCCTGATCGGTCTCAAGGACGAGCTGCGATTGGGAGTTCAGCTGCAGGCACCAACCAGCATCACTCACGTTGTGGTGCTCGCCCGTATCCAGGAAGAGGAGATTGAGAAGCAGCGCACCGCGTGGCCACGCATCACACCAGTGGGGCGACCGCCACCAACTGCACCACCAGCAGCCACTATACCAGCTTGTGCTGCAGCCACACCATGGCAAGGGGGCGATGACTACGCACGGGAGCGCCAACTACGTGGGTTCAGAAGAGCAAACGGTCTCTATTTTCGCTGCGGGGGCAAATACTCGAGGGAGCATCAGTGCAAACGCACCGGCAAAATTCTGATGATCGAGGTAGGCGACTTTGGGGAGATTCTGTCGGATGACACAGTACACGCCTTACAGCTGCTGGATGCTCCGCAAGCTCAAGAACCAGAATGCTGCTCGCTGTCGCAGCAGGCATTGTCCAGAGAAGAAACTCCCTCCACGATTCGCCTCCGAGCACAAGTTGGTGATCAGATCATGCTCCTCTTGGTTAATTCGGGGAGTACACAAAGTTTCATCAGTGAAACTTTTCTCGCGCACCTGAAAGTTCAGACAGAGAAACTGCCACCAGTTTCAGTTCGTGTCGCCTATGGCCAGAGACTATTGTGCAATCAGCTGGTGCGAGGATTGGAATGGCATGTGCCCAGCCACACCTTCGACACCGATCTCCGCGTGCTCCCGCTCAGCGCCTACGACGGAGTACTGGGCATCAATTGGCTGGCAGCTCACATCCCCATCAACTATCACTGGCAGGAGAAAACCATTGCATTTGAAACCGAGGGCAAACAAGTGCATTTGCAAGGCATGCGTACTTCGGATCTACCCCCCATCGCTGAACTGGATGCTTACGAGTTACATCGCATGGAAGTAGCCAACGACATCTGGACCGCGGCTTTGGTTACAGTCGAGCGAACTGACAAACCTGAACCTGCACCACCATCTCCCAACATTCAGAAACTCTTGTCTTAATATGCAGATATGTTCTCTGAACCCAAAGTATTGCCTCCTAAACGGCAATACGATCATGCAATCAACCTGGAGCCCGGAAAACACCTATCAACACCAGGCCCTACCGCTAATCGCTAGCACAAAAAGATGAAATCAAAAAGCAAGTTCAGGAGATGTTGCAATCGAGTGCTATTGCCCACAGCTTGAGTCCATACGCAGCGCCGGTCTCGCTGGTCAAGAAGAAGGACGCCACCTAGCGATTCTGCGTGGATTTCCGACGCCTTAACATAGCTAAAGTCAAGAACAAGTTTCCATTGCCGGTGGTGGACGAGCTGCTCGATGAGCTGGGTGGAGCAGCGTATTTCTCCAAAATTGACCTACAAGCGGGCTACCATCAGATACGCATGCGCGAAGAGGATGAAGAGAAGGCGGCCTTCAAAACACACCACAACCACTACCACTTCAGAGTGATGTCGTTTGGCCTCTGCAACGCGCTGGCCACATTCCAGTGTCTCATGAACTCGATCTTCGGTCGCCACGTCTGCAAATTCATCATTATGTTCCTCGATGACATTCTGGTCTTCAGTATTGATTTACAGGAACATGAAGAACACTTGCGCACTATCCTCGACCTGCTGTGGGCGCACGAGCTCTACGCCAAGGTCTCCAAATGCTCATTCGCGCAGCAGGAGATCGAGTACCTGGGGCACGTCATCTCCAAGAATGGCGTCACCATTGATTCCAGCAAGACTAGTGCCATGAGAGCCTGGTCCGTGCCCACGACGCCCACAGAACTCCGCGGCTTCCTCGGGCTCATGGGCTACTACCTCAAGTTCGTACCACACTACGGCATTACCGAGAAGCCCCTGACGCGCCTTCTCACCAAGAAGGACTTCCTCTGGGACGACAAGGCCCAGACCACGTTTGAGATGATGAAGAAGGCGATGGTGAGCACGCCCGTTCTGGCACTCCCGGACTTCAAGCGCCCGTTCGCCATCGAGACCGATGCGTGCGGCACAGGCGTCGGCGCAGTGCTGATGCGAGACGGCCACCCGATCGTGTACCTGAGCAAGGCGCTGGGTGTGCAGAACCAGAAGCTCTCGGCGTACGAGAAGGAGTTCCTCGCCGTGATCGACAAGTGGCGCCCGTACCTACAGCGTGCACCGTTCGAGATCGTCACTGATCACAAAAGCTTGTGTTGCTTGGGCGATCAACAGCTCGTCACGGATCTGCAGCGCAAGGCCATTTCAAGGATGGTGAGGCTGCAGTTCACGTTCCACTACAAGAAAGGCACGGACAACGGCGTGGACAACTTGCTCTCCAGGGTGGGGCACTTACTGGCCATCGACGTGCTCTTGGTGTGCCATCCCCAGTGGCTATAGGAGGTGGCCAACTCCTACGAGACGGAAGGTTACCGGAACCCCCCCCCCCCTGGAAGTTATGGGCCTTAGTGGGCCTTAGGGGAGAGAGAGGGCTGCGGCTAGGAGGTGGCGCCCCCCCCCCCAAGGGGAGTCCGAATAGGACAAGGGGAGGGGGCGCGCCTCTTTCCCTCTCCCTCTCCCTCTCCTTCCTTCTCCTCCTAGTTGGACTAGGAAAGGGGGAACCTACTCCTACTAGGAGTAGGATTCCTCCCCCCTTGGTGCGCCCCTTGTGGCCGGCCGGCCTCCTCCTCCCCTCCTTTATATACGGGGGAGGGGCACCCCATAGACACATAAGTTGACCTTTAGCCGTGTGCGGTGCCCCCTCCACAGTTACACATCTCGGTCATATCGTCGTAGTGCTTAGGCGAAGCCCTGCGCCGGTAACTTCATCATCGCCGTCATGCTGATGAAACAATCCTTTGGCCTCAACTGGATCAAGAGCCCGAGCGACCTCATCGAGTTGAACGTGTGCTGAACACGGAGGTGCCATACGTTCGGTACTTGGATCAGTTGGATGCTACGTCTTGAGCTTGCATTGGTTTTCCCCGAAGAGAAGAGGATGATACAGCAGATTAGCGTAAGTATTTCCCTCAGTTTTTGAGAACCAAGGTATCAATCCAGTAGGAGGCCACGCACAAGTCCCTCGTACCTGCACAAAAGGATAGCTACTCGCAACCAACGCGATTAGGGGTTGTCAATCCCTTCACGGTCACTTACGAGAGTGAGATCTGATAGAGATAATATTTTTGGTATTTTTGGTATAGAGATGCAAAGAAAAAAGTAAAAGGCAAAGTAAAAACAAAGAAAGTATAAAAGTGATGGAGATTGATATGATGAGAATAGACCCGGGGGCCATAGGTTTCACTAGTGGCTTCTCTCAAGAGCATAAGTATTCTACGGTGGGTGAACAAATTACTGTTGAGCAATTGAGAGAATTGAGCATAGTTATGAGTATATCTAGGTATGATCATGTATATAGGCATCACGTCCGAGACAAGTAGATCGAAACGATTCTGCATCTACTACTATTACTCCACTCATCGACCACTATCCAGCATGCATCTAGAGTATTAAGTTAAAAACAGAGTAACGCCTTAAGCAAGATGACATGATGTAGAGGAATAAATTCATGCAATATGATAAATATCCCATCTTGTTATCCTCGATGGCAACAATACAATATGTGCCTTGCAACCCTTTCTGTCACTGGGTAAGGACACCGCAAGATTGAACCCAAAGCTATGCACTTCTCCCATTGCAAGAACTACCAATCTAGTTGGTCAAACCAAACGGATAATTCGAAGAGACTTGCAAAGATAACTCAATCATACATAAAAGAATTCAGAGAAGATTCAAATATTATTCATAGATAAGCTGGATAATAAACCCACAATTCATCGGTCTCAACAAACACACTGCAAAAAGAAGATTACATCGAATAGATCTCCACGGGAGAGGGGGAGAACATTGTATTGAGATCCAAAAAGAGAGAAGAAGCCATCTAGCTACTAGCTATGGACCCGAAGATCTGAAGTAAACTACTCAACTTCATCGGAGAGGCTATGGTGTTGATGTAGAAGCCCTCCGTGGTGGATGCCCCCTCCGACGGAGCTCCGGAACAGGCCCCAAGGTGGGATCTCGTGGATACAGGAAGTTGCGGCGGTGGAATTAGGTTTTTGGCTCATGTTCTGATTGTTTGGGGGTACGTAGGTATATATAGGAGGAAGGAGTACGTCGGTGGAGCAACACGGGGCCCACGAGGCAGGGGGCGCGCCCTAGGGGGGGGGGGCGCACCCCACCCTCGTGACCGCCTCCGTTGTTCCTTGGCGTAGGGTCCAAGTCTACTGGATCACGTTCGGTGAGAAAATCACGTTTCCGAAGGTTTAATTCCGTTTGGACTCCGTTTGATATTCCGTTTCTTCGAAACACTGAAAAAGGCAAAAAACAGCAATTCTGGGCTGGGCCTCCGGTTAATAGGTTAGTCCCAAAAGTAATATAAAAGTGGAAAATAAAGCCCTATATAGTCCAAAACAATAGATAAAGTAGCATGGAGCAATCAGAAATTATAGATACGTTGGAGACGTATCAGGCATCCCCAAGCTTAATTCCTGCTCGTCCTCGAGTAGGTAAATGATAAAAAGACAATTTTTGATGCGGAGTGATACTTGGCATAATTTCAATGTAATTCTTCTTAATCATGGTATGAATATTCAGATCCGAAAGATTCAAGACAAAAGTTCATATTGACATAAAAATAATAATACTTCAAGCATACTAACAAAGCAATCATGTCTTCTCAAAATAACATGGCCAAAGAAAGTTATCCCTACAAAATCATATAGTCTGGCTATGCTCCATCTTCCCCACACAAAGTATTTAAATCATGCACAACCCCGATGACAAGCCAAGCAATTGTTTCATACTTTAACATTTTCAAAACTTTTTCAATCTTCACGCAATACATGAGCGTGAGCCATGGATATAGCACTATAGGTGGAATAGAATGGTGGTCGTGGAGAAGACAAAAAGAGGGAAGATAGTCTCACATCAACTAGGCGTATCAACGGGCTATGGAGATGCCCATCAATAGATATCAATGTGAGTGAGTAGGGATTGCCATGCAACGGATGCACTAGAGCTATAAGTATATGAAAGCTCAACAAAAGAAACTAAGTGGGTGTGCATCCAACTCGCTTGCTCACAAAGACCTAGGGCATTTGAGGAAGCCCATCATTGGAATATACAAGCCAAGTTCTATAATGAAAAATTCCCACTAGTATATGGAAGTGACAAAATGAGAGACTCTCTATCATGAAGATCATGGTGCTACTTTGAAGCACAAGTGTGGTAAAAGGATAGTAACATTGTCCCTTTCTCTCTTTTTCTCTCATTTTTTTTATTTGGGCCTTTTCTCTTTTTTTTTATGGCCTCTTTTTTTTATTATTTTTCGTCCGGAGTCTCATCCCGACTTCTGGGGGAATCATGGTCTCCATCATCCTTTCCTCACTTGGGACAATGCTCTAATAATGATGATCATCACATTTTTATTTTTCTTACAACTCAATAATTACAACTCGATACTTAGAACAAAACATGACTCTATTTGAATGCCTCCGGCGGTGTTCCGGGATATGCAATGAAACATGAGTGACATGTATGAAAGAATTATGAACGATGGCTTTGCCACAAATATGATGTCAACTACATGATCATGCTAGCAATATGACAATGATGGAGCGTGTCATAATAAACGGAACGGTGGAAAGTTGCATGGTAATATATCTCAGAATGGCTATGGAAATGCCATGATAGGTAGGTATGGTGGCTGTTTTGAGGAAGGTATATGGTGGGTGTATGATACCGACGAAAGGTGCGCGGTATTAGAGAGGCTAGCAATGGTGGAAGGATGGGAAAAAGTGCGTATAATCCTTGGACTCAACATTAGTCATAAAGAACTCATATACTTATTGCAAAAATCTAGAAGTTATCAAAGCAAAGTATTACGCGCATGCTCCTAGGGGGATAGATTGGTAGGAAAAGACCATCGCTCGTCCCCGACCGCCACTCATAAGGAAGACAATCAATAAATAAATCGTGCTCCGAGTACATCACGTAACGGTTCACCATACGTGCATGCTACGGGAATCACAAACTTCAACACAAGTATTCTTTAAATTCACAACTACTCAACTAGCATGACTCTAATATCACCATCTTCATATCTCAAAACAATTATCAAGCATCAAACTTATCTTAGTATTCAACACACTCAAAAGAAAGTTTCACATATCTTGAATACCAAGTATATTAACATTAAGCAAATTACCATGCTATTAACGACTCTCAAAATAATCTAAGTGAAGCATGAGAGATCAAGTTTCTTTAAAAAAATCCACCACCGTGCTCTAAAAGATCTAAGTGAAGCACTAGAGCAAAAATATCAAGCTCAAAAGATATAAGTGAAGCACATAAAGTATTCTATCAAATTCCAATTCATGCATGGCTCTCTCAAAATATGTGTACAGCAATGATGATTGTGGTAAACTAACAAGCAAAGACGCAAATAATACAAGACGCTCCAAGGAAAACACATATCATGTGATGAATAAAAATATAGCTCCAAGTAAATTACCGATGGAAGTGGACGAAAGAGGGGATGCCTTCCAGGGCATCCCCAACCTTTGACTTTTTGGTGTCCTTGGATTATCTTGGGGGTGCCATGGGTATCCCCAAGCTTAGGCTCTTGCCACTCCTTGTTCCATAATCCATCAAAAGAATTCACCCTAAACTTGAAAACTTCACAACACAAAACTCAATAGAAATCTCGTGAGCTCCGTTAGAGAAAGAAAAGAAAAGACTACTTTAAGGTACTGTAATGAACTCATTATTTATTTATATTGTTTTTAAACCTACTGTATTCCAACTTCTCTATGGATCATAAACTAGTTTACTAGCCATAGATTCATCAAAATAAGCAAACAACACACGCAAAACAGAATCTGTCAAAAACAGAATAGTCTGTAGTAATCTGTAACTAACGCAAACTTCTGTAACTCAAAAATTTTTACCAAAATTAGAAGACCTGGAACAATCGTTTATTGATCAGAAGCAATTGGAATCAGTATTTTATCACGTTCTGGTGATTTTTAATAATTCGGTCACTGAGCGCAAAGTTTCTGGAAATTACAGCAAGATCAAATAACTATTATCCAAGAAGATCCAATAGGTTTAACTTGGCACAAACACTAATTAAAAGACAAAACCACATCTAAACAGAGTCTAGATGGATTATTTATTCCTAAACAGAAGCAAAAACTAAAAAACTAAAATAAAATTGTGTTGCCTCCCAACAAGCGCTATCGTTTAACGCCCCTAGCTAGGCATAAAAGTGAGGATAGATCTAGGTATTGCCATCTTTGGTAGGCAATCAATAAGTGGCTCTCATAATAGATTCATATGGTTATTTTATTTTATTTCTAGGAAAGTGTTCCATGCCTTTCTTTAATGGAAATTGGAATCTAATATTTCCTTCCTTCATATCAATAATTGCACCAATCGTTCTAAGGAAAGGTCTACCAAGAATAATATGACATGAAGGATTGCAATCTATATCAAGAATGATAAATTCTACGGGAACATAATTCCTATTTGCAACAATAAGAACATCATTAATTTTTGCCATAGGCTTTTTAATAGTGGAATCCGCAAGATGCAAGTTTAGGGAGCAATCATCGAAGTCACGGAAATTTAGCAAATCACACAAAGTTTTGGGAATAGTAGAGACACTAGCACCCAAATCACACAAAGCATTAAACTCATGATGTTTAATTTTAATTTTGATAGTAGGTTCCCACTCATCATAGAGTTTCCTAGGGATAGAAACTTTCAACTCAAGTTTTTCATCATAAGATTGCATCAAGGCATCAACAATGTGTTCGGTAAAGGCCTTATTTTGGCTATAAGCATGAGGAGAATTTAGCACGGATTGTAACAAGGAAATACAATCAATTAAAGAGCAATTTTCATAATTAAATTCCTTGAGATCCAATATAGTGGGTTTAGCATCATCTAGATTTTTATTTCTTTCAATCCCACTTTTATCAATTTCATCATCAAGATCTAAAAACTCCAAATTCTTAGAACGCCTTCTAGGTAAAGGAAGATCATATTCAGTTTCATCAAGATTCATATTGCAAAACAAAGATTTAATAGGGGACGCATCAATAACTTTTAGATCTTCGTCTTGATTTTCATAGGAATTAGAAGAACATGCTTTAATAAAGGCATCTTTGGAAGCACGCATCCTAGCGGTTCTTTCTTTGCACTCATCAATGGAAATTCTCATAGCTTTGAGAGACTCATTGATATCATGCTTAGGAGGAATAGATCTAAGCTTTAAAGAATCAACCTCAAGAGAAATTATATCAATGTTCCTAGCCAAATCATCAACTTTAAGCAATTTCTCTTCAAGCAAAGCATTAAAATTCTTTTGTGAATTCATAAACTCTTTAATACTACTCTCAAATTCAGAGGGCATCTTATTAAAATTTCCATAAGAGTTGTTGTAGGAATTTCCATAATTATTAGAAGGATTACTAGGATAAGGCCTAGGATTAAAATTCCCTCTATACGCGTTGTTACCAAAATTATTCCAACCAACAAAATTCACATCCATAGATTCATTATTGTTCTCAATCAAGGTAGACAAAGCCATATCATTAGGATCATAAGAAACACTCTTAGTAGCAAATAATTTCATAAGTTCATCCATCTTTCCACTCAAAACATTGATTTCTTCTATCGCATGCACCTTTTTATTAGTATATCTTTCAGTATGCCATTGAGAAGAATTAACCATAATATTATCTAAGAGTTTGGTAGCATCTCCTAAAGTGATTTCCATAAAAGTGCCTCCTGCGGCCGAATCTAAAAGATTTCTAGTAGCAAAATTCAATCCGGCATAATTTTTTTGTATAATCATCCACAAGTTCAAACCATGAGTAGGACAATTACGTATCATTAATTTCATTCTCTCCCAAGCTTGTGCAACATGTTCATGATCAAGTTGCTTAAAATTCATAATATCGTTCCTAAGAGAGATAATCTTAGCGGGAGGAAAATACTTAGAGATAAAAGCATCTTTGCACTTGTTCCAAGAATCAATACTATTTTTAGGCAAAGATGAAAACCACGCTTTAGCACGATCTCTAAGCGAAAAAGGAAATAGCTTCAATTTAACGACATCATTATCGACATCTTTTTTCTTTTGCATATCACATAAATCAACGAAGCTATTCAGATGACTAGCGGCATCTTCACTAGGAAGGCCGGCGAATTGATCTTTCATAACAAGATTCAACAAAGCAGTATTGATTTCACAAGATTCAGTATTGGCAAGAGGAGCAATCGGAGTGCTAAGGAAATCATTATTATTGGTGTTGGTACAGTCACACAATTTGGTAGCATCTTGAGCCTTCGCGACAAACAAGCAATCCAACAGACGAGCAAACAAACGGACGAGGAAAAGGCAACAGGAAAAAGAGGAGGAGATTGGGAAACAGAGGGCGAATAAAACGGCAAGGTTGAAGTGGGGGAGAGGAAAACGAGAGGCAAATGGCAAATAATGTAATGCGAGAGATAGGGATTGTGATGGGTACTTGGTATGTTGACTTTTGCGTAGACTCCCCGGAAACAGCGCCAGAAATCCTTCTTGCTACATCTTGAGCTTGCGTTGGTTTTCCTCGAAGAGGAGAGGATGATGCAGCAGAGTAGCGTAAGTATTTCCCTCAGTTTTTTAGAACCAAGGTATCAATCCAGTAGGAGGCCACACACAAGTCCCTCGTACCTGCACAAAATGATAGCTACTCGCAACCAACGCGATTAGGGGTTGTCAATCCCTTCACAGTCACTTACGAGAGTGAGATCTGATAGAGATAACATTTTTGGTATTTTTGGTATAGACATGCAAAGCAAAAAGTAAAAGGCAAAGTAACAACAAAGCAAGTATAAAAGTGATGGAGATTGATATGATGAGAATAGACTCGGGGGCCATAGGTTTCACTAGTGGCTTCTCTCAAGAGCATAAGTATTCTACGGTGGGTGAACAAATTACTGTTGAGCAATTGACAGAATTGAGCATAGTTATGAGTATATCTAGGTATGATCATGTATATAGGCATCACGTCCGAGACAAGTAGATCAAAACGATTCTGCA
>LR880971.1:145250519-145275010 GCA_904067115.1 Aegilops sharonensis | reverse complement strand
AGTAAAAAGTTCTAGCTAATCTCGTAAGCGCTAAAGTGTCTGGTTTTTTACAGCATGATCATAAAGACTTCACCCAAGTCTTCCCAAAGGTTCTACTTGGCACAAACACTAATTAAAACACAAAACCACATCTAAACAGAATCTAGATGGATTATTTATTCCTAAACAGAACCAAAAAGTAAGAAACTAAAATAAAATTGGGTTGCCTCCCAACAGGCGCTATCGTTTAACGTCCCTAGCTAGGCATGATGATTTCAATGATGCTCACATAAAAGATAAGAATTGAAACATAAAGAGAGCATCAAGAAGAATATGACTAGCACATTTAAGTCTAACCCACTTCCTATGCATAGTTATTTTGTGAGCAAACAACTTATGGGAACAAGAATCAACTTGCATAGGAAGGTAAAACAAGCATAACTTCAAAACTTTAAGCACATAGAGAGGAAACTTGATATTATTGCAATATGTAGAAGCATATGCTCCTCCCTCATAATAATTTTAAGTATCATCATGAATGAATTCAACAATATAATCAGCACCTAAAGCATTCTTTTCATGATCTACTTACATAGAAAATTTACTACTCTCCACATAAGCAAAATTCTTCTCATTCGGAATAGTGGGAGTATCATAAGAGATTTGAATACTATAAATTGTTTCCACAGTAAAAGAGTAATGTTCAGAAAAAAGGGTAATCATAATCATGACAAATTTTATAAATATAATCACCACTACTTTTTATAGCATAAGTTTCATCACAATAATCATCATAAGTAGCAACTTTGTTCTCATCATAATCGATTGAAACCTCTTCCAAGATAGTGGATACATCACTAAATAAAGTCATGACTGTCGTGGTTCTAAGCCTGACAGTAGAATGGGGGGTAGGTATGGAGAGGCAAGATCCTAGCTATGGAGTAGTTGTATACGCAAGATGTTTATGAGTTCAGGCCCTTCTCGGAGGAAGTAACAGCCCTACGTCTCGGAGCCCGGAGGCGGTCGACTGTATTATGTGCGTATGAGTTACAAGGGTGCGGACCCTTGACACTGAGGAGGGGGGTGGCTGATATAGAGTTCGCCATACCCCTCCGGCCCTCAGTTATGCAGGGTTGACGGTACATTAAGATAGGGGGTTACAGGTCACGCCCACATAAAGTGCTATGATGACCATAAAAGCTACTTAATGATCGACCGTTCGTGTGTAGTCTGGCTTTAGATCTCCTGGCGGTCGAGTGGTTGGCTTCATTGGTCGAGTGTCTTCCAGTTGGTCGAGTGGAACCCTTCCAGGTCGACTGAAAGGTAGTTTCTTCTAGAGATGTCCTTGGGGAGGGTGTCTTAGACAGGTCCATGACCCTACCCTAGGTACATGACTTCATCATTAGCCCCCGAATGGATCGAGGTTTGAGTGGGGAAGGAGTTGAACATACTCCCGACTCATTCTTGTGCTGCAATAGTGTCTTGTCTTGGATCAAATGGACTTAATGTGACGGTATCAACTTCTTTTTCAGTCGCCTTGATCCATTCTTTGTATCCGTCGAGTGCATTTTCTGTACTTGGCGATTTCCGAATGACAGGACGAAGGAAATCTTTTGTCTGACGATTTGCTCTGCGGTGCGCGGATTTAGCGGGATTTGAATCTTCGGGAAACGATCGGGACGGAGAGAGAGCCGCAGTAATCGGACGGGATAAGGCAAGGACGCCTCGACCTCCGCGCCACCTTTTTCGCCACGTATCGCGCGGGCGACTGTTGCGGGATTTGACAGGATCGCCTGGGCCTACCGGTTAGTCACTCGGAAGCAACCTCTAAGGCCCAGGACTGGGGTTTTTTGAACAGTGCGTTCCCCTTTCCTCCTTTCTTCCTCAGATTCATCCGCCGCGCCTGCCTCCACCTCAGAACCGCTGCTCAACGCGCGTCCCGCCGGCGACAATGGTGAAAGAAAAGACGACGGCTTTGGAACGGGCGAAGAAGGCGACAGCGAAGGCGAAGGGGAGGGCGACCAGTCGGGGCGGATACTCGTCGCGGGCCGGTTTGCCGCAGGGCTGGATCCAGGGCAACTAGATTCGCTCTACCATCCGCCAGGTAGATCTTGATGACCTGGCCAATGAAGGACTGATCCCTCATGGATCAGCGAGGCTTCCAGGGATGGAGTGGCAGCCGCAGTCTTAGGAGGGTGGGTGCGTCCTCTTAGCCACTCACGTCGACCGCGGGTTTTCTTTGCCGCCCCACCCTTTCTTTCGAGGGTTTCTGAACTTCTTTGGGGCACAACTCCACCACTTCACACCCAACTCTATCGTGTATCTCGCCGCTTTCGTGTCTTTGTGTGAGAATTTTTTGGGTTGTCGGCCGCATTGGGGCCTCTTCAAACACATTTTCACCTGTCGCTCCCAGATGGTGAAAAAGGCCAATCCGAGTGACGAGAGAACCCAAGTGATTCAGATGTGTGGGGGTCTCGGGGTCCAAATGAGAGGTAAGAGCTCTTTTCCAGCCATGATCCTTCCTGAGTCGGTTCGAGGGTGGCAGTCGACCTGGTTCTACTGCCAAGACCAGCCGACGCCAGGGCAGTCGACTGGACTCCCTCCTTTCTCCATGGACCGAGTGAGCAAGCCATCCTCTCTGAAGGTGGTCCCGGAGGAGAAGGCTCAGGTCAAGGTTTTGGTCGAGCGTGTAGTCCAGCTCATCCGTGACGGGGTGACTGGTATGGATCTTCTAGAGGTTTTTTTTTCAACGGCGCATCCAGCCACTTCAGTATCGAGACCATCCGATGTGGATGTATTCTGGCACTGATGACACCACTCGGGTCCACCCGGAGGAGGTCGAGGATGCCACACTGGAGAGATGGATGGCCGCCATCACTGGGAACAAAGATAACCCCCGAGGAGCCAGGAGGATCCCTCCACTCGACCAATCATACGAGCCAGACAAGGTTCAATCCTGTATCTTTGACTCCGACTCTGCTTACTCCATTTTGTTTGCTTAAATCGGTCGACTGACTTTCATCTTGTTTGTCTTCTTCCAGGTCACCACTGAGATGTACTCGATGCCCAACGGGGCGCAGGAACCAGTTGAGGAGGAGGAAGGGAGCGGAGGTGAAAGCCAGGAGGAATGGCAGTCTGACGGTGGGGGGGGGACGAAGATGACGACAGCTCCGACGAAGAGGAGGAGGAGGAAGAGGAGGAAGAAGTCGACCCTCCTCGCATGGAAAGGCGGTCCAAGCTCACCCATGACCCCGCGGTCGAGCGCGGCAAGGCTATCGCGCTTGTCGGGCAGTCGACGAAACGTCCTCGGACGACCTCTCCGGCGCCGATTGAAAAAGCGCCGAAGCAACCCCGAGCAACACCGTCGAAGCCGACCAAGGTTTTGCCCAAGATGAAGATGGCTATCCCCACTATTTCCGTGTACAGCAGAACTTGAGCTTTTTTGTTCAGCGCGGACATACTTTTGGTCGACTTGTTGACTGATCAACTGATTTCTGAAATCTTCAGCGCTGCCACCTCTGAGACCTCAGTCAGGAACGAAGACCAGGAGATGGAAGACGCTGCTACCTCTAACCTTGGTATGATCACTGCAATTTTGCTTTTGGTCGATTGAATTTCCGTTTTTAACTTTGAATCTTTCTTGTAGTCCCTCCTCATGTCATTGATCTCCCTGCTGATGATGATGAGGCGCCGTTAAGGCGGAGGAGAACTAAGAAGGCACCTGCCGGCAAGACCGCTCAGGTTGCATCGATGCCTGAGGCGCTGGTTCATGAGTGTGGCAACACCACTCGGACTTCTGTGTCTTTCGCTGTGCGCTGACGAGTATCCGGCCTTCAACGTCGACTGCTGATCCACCTTCCCTTTTCGCCACGCACCACGTCCCGGAGGACCAAGTAGGTGCTGCTAAGGAGGCTATACGCCAAGCGGGGCTCATGATGGTGCAGATGAAGGTGGTCCGGGAAGCCAGCCAAGCGGCCTAAGATGCCAGCTCAGCTCTTCAGAGCAACACCCAGGTTAGTTGATCACCACTTGTTCTGTTAGGATATGCTACCTGAAAAACTCTTCTTTCTGAAGATCTTCGTATCTGTACACCCACTGGGTGTGTCGATTGAATTTTCGGACTAGTGGGGGCACGCTGAGTGCACCCACTGGGTGTAGTCCCCGAGACTATGGTGGACTGCTGGAAGTCGACCGTAGTCTTTATACTTTGTATCTCTTTGATAACTTCTTCACTCGGTCTGGTCGGACCATGTCGAATGGAATCTTGAAACCGGTGGGGGCACGCTGAGTGCACCCACTGGGTGTAGTCCCCGAGAATATGGTGGACTGCTGGCAGTCGAACGTAGTCTGAAGAACTCCTTTTTTTGTCTCTTTCGGTCGACTGATCGAACCGAGTCGGTAGGACTAGTGGGGGCATGCTAAGTGCACCCACTGGGTGTAGTCCCCGAGACTACCGTCGAATATTTTGATTCGGCTGTAGTCTTAGAAACGCAATGATTTTTCTTAGTCACTCGGAAGTAACCTATCTGTGACGTATGTCGACTGATTCTTTGCAGAAATCTTGCGAGCTTGTGGCTCGATACACTGAATTGGAGAACAAACAGATCCAGCTCAACCTTGACTTGAAGCTTGCACAAGAGAACTTGCAAAAGGCGAGAGACGAAGCAAAAGGTATGGCTGGTGAGATCTTGCCGACTGTTTTTATTTTTCTGTCCCTTCCTAATTCTGACCTCACTGTCATTTTGCAGACAAAAGGGAGGAGGCTCTGAAGAATAAGGATCATGACCTTGCCGAGGCGCAGCAGACGACTTTGAACAAAACCAAGCTCGCGGAAGAGAAGCTGTCTTCAGTCGGAAAACTTGAAGAGGAGAACGCCAATTTGAAAGCTGCTCTCAACGCGGCCAACAAGGAGGTTAGTCGACTGAAGAACGACAAGATAGCTTTGAGCGACAAGGCTGGCGAACTGGCGGGGAAGAGGAATGATCTAGAGGCTTATCTGGGAGGGCTCGCCAAGAAGCTATTCCTCATGCTTGAAGGTAATTCCTTTTATCCGACTGACTTGTTATCACCGACTCATCATAGAACCATTAGCTTGAACTCGAGTCGTGTTTGCAGAATTCTGTCAAAACTTCGAGGAAGAGACTAGTCGAGTGGAGACAAGTCTGGACCCCATTAACTCCCCCGTGAAGGATGAAGCTGCCATGAATGTGCTCCGACTGGAGTCTCGTGTTGCTGCTGTGGTGGACTACCTCGCTCGACTGAAGGTTGCGGTGTCGCGGATCGACTCAACACTCTAGGCAGGCGAAACACTTCAAAATGAGCTCAAGTCTTTAATGACTCGACTGAATGACGTTCCAAGTCGAGTGCAGGAATGGAAGAAGTCTTCTGCCAGATGTGGTGCTGATGTCGCTCTGTCCCCGGTCCGCGTTCATTGCAAGGAGGCGCGAGAGGAAAGGTTGGCGTCCATCAAAGTTGCCAATACCAAGAAGTACGACTTCCGATCTTTCATGGAGACTTTCATTGGTGCTGCCACCCGAATCGCTGATGGGATCGACCTGGACCAGTTCGTCGCGCCTTCCAGTCCTCCACCTGAGGAGTAAAAAACTTCTATGATTCGTCTTAAATTTGCCTCGGAATGTCGAATGATCCTGTAACCGATAAACTTTAACAGGCTTGAGGCCTGGGTACTTCTGCATCCTTAGGATGTTATCCGAACCTTACTTATCGTCGAAATATGCTTTTGTTTGTCTTCGAGTGAACTTTGCTCTTCACTCGGATTATGCTTCAATGCTTGAGATGCAGCTCTGAGGTGGCTCTAGTCGACCTACACTTTGTTGTTCTTGTAGGCACAGGAGAAGGTAACAGTCGACCTGCACCTCGTCATCCTTGTGGATCGGGAGGGAGTGAACGTTGTACTTGTGGCGCAGCTCCGAAGGAGAAGGCGGTAGTCGACCTGCACCTCGTCGTCCTTGCGGATCGGGATGGAGCACACGTTGTACTTGTGGCGCAGCTCCGAAGGAGAAGGTAACAGTCGACCTGCACCTCGTCGTCCTTGCGGATCGGAATGGATTTCGTACTTAGGCGAGTACTGGACTGCAGCTAAGCTTCTGAGTGGGAGGGTTGCTCTCCACTCGGTAGGATTTTTTTTAAACTTAGGCGAGCACTGGACTGCAGCTAAGCCCCTGAGTGGGAGGTTTGCTCTCCACTCGGTAGGATTTTTTTAAACTTAGGCGAGTACTTGACTGCAGCTAAGCCCCCGAGTGGGAGGTTTGCTCTCCACTCGGTAGGATTTTTCAAACTTAGGCGAGTACTGGACTGCAGCTAAGCCTCCGAGTGGGAGGTTTTGCTCTCACTCGGTAGGATTTTTCAAACTTAGGCGAGTACTGGACTGCAACTAAGCCCCCAAGGAGGATTTTTGTGTCGTAGCTCTGAAGGGGAAGGCAACAGTCAACCTATACCTCGTCGTCCTTTCAAAGTACACATTGTATTAAATACTTAGGCGAGTATTTGGACTGCAGCTAAGCCCCCGAGTGGGAGGCTGGCTCCTCACTCGGTAGGATTTTCAAACTTAGGCGAGTACTTGGACTGCAGCTAAGCCCCCGAGTGGGAGGCTGGCTCCTCACTCGGTAGGATTTTCAGATACTTAGGCGAGTACTTGGACTGCAGCTAAGCCCCCGAGTGGGAGGCTGGCTCTCCACTCAGTAGGATTTTCAGATACATAGGCGAGTACTTGGACTGCAGC
Source organism: Aegilops sharonensis (assembly GCA_904067115.1). Taxonomy (NCBI): domain Eukaryota; kingdom Viridiplantae; phylum Streptophyta; class Magnoliopsida; order Poales; family Poaceae; genus Aegilops; species Aegilops sharonensis. The sequence continues at coordinate 145,268,289 of LR880971.1, read as the reverse complement.
TAAGCCCCCGAGTGGGAGGCTGGCTCCTCACTCGGTAGGATTTTCAGATACTTAGGCGAGTACTTGGACTGCAGCTAAGCCCCCGAGTGGGAGGCTGGCTCGCCACTCGGTAGGATTTTCAGATACTTAGGCGAAACGGATTCACAGCTAAGCCCCCGAGTGGGAGGCTGGCTCTCCACTCAGCAGGGATTTTTTTACAAACTTAGGCGAAACAGGTTCGCGGCTAAGCCACCCACTGGGGGAAATTTCTTATGTAAACGAAAAGTAATAACAATCACTGGGAAAATTATAACATTCTTGTCTTTGATAAACAAACTACAGAGGTACTATTACTACATCTCACCCGAGTGAGTTCTTAAGTGTAAAAGGGGCGGAGCAGCTCCGCATTCCAGGCTCGAGGCTCATCAAGCTGGCGTTCGACGTTGTAAAGATGGTAAGCTCCATTGTGGAGAACCCTGGTGATGATGAAAGGACCTTCCCAAGTAGGAGCGAGCTTGTGTGGTTTCTATTGATCCACTCGGAGGACCAAGTCCCCTTCTTGAAAGGCTCGGCTCTTCACATTTCTAGCATGGAATCGACGCAAGTCCTGCTGATAGATGGTCGAGTGGATCAGGGCCATCTCTCTCTCTTCTTCAAGGAGGTCGACTGCATCTTGCCGGGCTTCCTCCGCTTCAGTTTCAGAGTAGAGTTTGACTCAGGGCGCATTGTGAAGCAGGTCGCTCGGCAGAACTGCTTCAGCTCCATAGACCATAAAGAATGGAGTTCTCCCAGTCGACCGATTAGGAATGGCCCTTAATCCCCAAAGAACCAACGGAAGTTCGTCGACCCACGCTCCTGCTGCATGCTTGAGATCACGCATCAGTCGAGGTTTCAGTCCTTTGAGAATTAGACCATTTGCTCGTTCTGCTTGTCCATTCGACTGGGGGTGAGCAACTGAAGCATAGTCGACTCGCGTGCCCTGAGAGGCGCAAAAGGCTTTGAACTTGTCGGAATCGAAGTTTGACCCATTGTCAGTGATGATGCTATGCGGAACTCCATATCTGAATATCAACTCTTTGATGAAACTGATAGCAGTGCACGCATCAAGGTTCTTGACAGGTTTAGCTTCGATCCACTTCGTAAACTTGTCGACTGCCACAAGAAAATGAGTGAAACCGCTCCTGCCAGTTCTCAGTGGTCCAATCATATCCAACCCCCAAACAGCAAAAGGCCAGACGAGTGGAATGGTTTTCAATGCTGAGGCGGGTTTGTGTGACATATTGGAGTAGAACTGACATCCTTCACACTTGTCGACTATTTCCTTTGCCATTTCATTTGCTTTTGGCCAGTAAAATCCTGCTCGGTATGCTTTAGCCACGATGGTCCGAGAGGACGCATGGTGACCACAGGTCCCCGAGTGGATATCATAAAGAATTATCTGACCTTCTTCTGGCGTTATGCACTTATGGCTGACTCCAGTCACGCTTTCTCTGAATAACTGTCCCTTGATTACAGTAAAGGCCTTGGATCAGCGGACGATCTGTCGAGCCTCTTCTTTGTTCTCCGGGAGCTCTTTCCTCAGGATATACGCGATGTATGGTACTGTCGAGTCGGGAGTGATGACCACGACTTCCATGATCAGGTCGACCACTGCTGGGACCTCAACTTCAGTCGGATCAGTGGCACTTTTTGGCTGTGGAGCTTCTTCAGTGAAAGGATCCTCTTGAATCGACGGTGTGCGGATGTGCTCCGAAAACACATCACTGGGAATGGCTTCCCTCTTGGACCCTATTTTCGCCAAATCATCAGCAGCTTGATTTTTCAATCGGGGTATATGATGAAGCTCTAACCCCTCAAACTTCTTCTCTAGCTTCCTCACTGCATTACAGTAACCAGTCATGGCTGGACTTCTGATGTCCCACTCCTTCATCACCTGATTAACCACTAGATCTGAGTCACCATAAACCATGAGGCGACGGACGTCGAGTGAAATGGCCATACGCAACCCATACAACAGTGCTTCGTATTATGCTTCATTGTTGGAAGAATCAAAGTGAATATGGAGAACATATCTGAGCTTATCTCCTCGGGGGGAAACCAATACTACCCCAGCACCGGAACCATTCAGCATCTTAGAACCATCAAAGAACATAGTCCAGTGCTCCGAGTGAACTTGAGTCGGTAACTGTTGTTCAATCCACTCGGCGATGAAATTTGCTATTGCTTGGGACTTGATGGCTTTCTTTGCCTCAAACTTGATATCAAGGGGAAGAAGTTCAATCGCCCATTTCGCCACTCGACCAGTTGCATCTCTGTTGTGCAAAATCTCTGATAATGGGGCGTCGCTGACGACTGTAATGGAATGATCAGAGAAGTAGTGAGCAACCTTCTTCGAGGTCATATAAATCCCATACACAAGCTTCTGATAATGAGGGTATCTTTGCTTTGACGGGGTTAATACTTCAGAAAGATAATATACTGGGCGCTGAACTTTGAAGGTCTTTCCTTCCTCTTCCCGCTCGACCGTAAGTACTGTACTGACGACTTGTCCTGTGGCTGCAATGTAAAGCAGCAACGGCTCCTTGCTGATTGGGGCAGCAAGCACCGGCTGGGTGGAGAGCAGAGCTTTGAGCTCTGCAAACACTGCATCAGCTTCATGAGTCCACTCGAACTTGTCTGACTTCTTCATCAGTCGGTAAAGAGGCAATGCCTTTTCACCAAGGCGAGAGATGAATCAACTTAAAGCGGCCAAGCATCCAGTAAGCTTCTGGACATCGTGCACACGCACAGGGCGTTTCATTCGGAGTATAGTGCCAACTTTTTCTGGGTTAGCATCGATTCCTCGTTCAAAAACGAGAAAACCGAGTAACTTTCCGCCAGGAACTCTGAATGTGCACTTTGATGGATTAAGCTTGATATCATACCTCCTGAGATTGGCAAATGTTTCAGCAAGGTCAGTCAACAGGTCGGAACCTTTCCATGACTTGACCACAATGTCATCCATGTATGCTTCCACATTCCGACTGATTTGAGTGAGTAAACACTTCTGAATCATCCTCATGAACGTGGCTCCGGCATTCTTGAGGCCGAATGGCATGGTGACATAACAGAAGCACCCGAATGGAGTGATGAAAGCTGTTTTGATCTCGTCGGGTCCATACAGACGGATCTGATGGTACCCGGAATATGCGTCTAAGAAAGACAACCGCTCACATCCCGCAGTCGAATCGACTATTTGGTACATGCGGGGGAGAGGAAAATGATCTTTCGAGCAGGCCCGATTGATATGTTTGAAGTCGATGCACATGCGCAGTGAATTGTCCTTCTTAGGGACCATGACAACGTTGGCGAGCCACTCGGAGTGGTAAATCTCTCGGATAAACTCCGCTGCTAAGAGCCGAGCCACCTCCTCGCCAATGACCTTTCTCTTCTGGACGGCGGACCGTCGAAGATGTTCTTTGACAGGTTTAACTTTTGAGTCGACTCGCAGACGATGCTCAGCCAGTCCCCTGGGAACACCCGGCACGTCAGCAGGCTTCCATGCAAAGATGTCCCAGTTCTCACGGAGGAACTGGATGAGCACTTCTTCCTATTTGGAGTCGAGTGTTGTTGAGATGTGAGTTGGAGCAGCATTGGGATCAGTCGGATGAATATGAATCGGTTTTGTCTCTCCGGACGACTGAAATGCCGACTCCGTGGCGGCCTTCTTGGCTCGCAACAAATCACTCGGGTCTGCAGTTTTCTGGTACTCTTGCAGCTCGACCACTGCCATCTGAGCATCAGCGATCTTAGAGCCTTTCTGGAAACACTCTTCTGCCTTTTTCCGATTGCCAGTGACAGTGATCACACCTTTGGGACCTGGCATCTTCATCTTGAGGTACACATAACATGGTCGAGCCATGAAACGCGCATATGCCGGCCTCCCCAGGATAGCGTGATAAGCGCTCTGGAAATCCACGACCTCAAAGGTCAACTTTTCCTTACGAAAATTCTTGTAGTCACCAAAAACCACATCGAGAGCAATTTGGCCGAGTGACTTAGCCTTCTTTCCAGGGATGACTCCATGGAAGCTCATGTTGCTGGTGCTGAGTCTGGACATCGGAATGCCCATCCCTTTCAACGTCTCTACATACAATATGTTCAGGCCACTGCCACCATCCATCAAAACCTTAGTTAGTCGAGTGCCTTCGATGACTGGGTCGACCACCAACGCTTGCCTCCCAGGGGTGGCTATGTGTGTTGGGTGATCAGACTGGTCGAACGTGATGGCGGTCTGCGACCATTTCATGTAACTGGGTGTCGCCGGAGCGACCATATTCACTTCGCAGTTGATAACTTTCAATCGACTTTTGCTTTCAACGTCAGCAAAAATCATCAGAGTGGAATTGACCTGAGGGTACCCACCGTCACTATCTTCCTTGTCCTCAACTTTGTCCGACTCTTTTTCCTTGTCCTTGGGCTGCTTCCCCTGGAACTGCTGAATCAAGAGTCGGCACTGTCGAGTGGTATGCGTTGGGTAAATAAGTTTACCCTCTTCATCTTTCTTCGTGTGAATGTGACACGGCAAGTCCAACACATCATTTCCATCTTGGTCTTTCACTTTCTTGGGGTTCCAAGGCCCCTTGGGTTTCCCCTTGAACTTTCCTGGAGTCACGGCCAAGGATTCTCCAGGAGCAGCTGGCTCGGCTTTCCGCTTCTGTTTCCGACTGGAGTTCCCTCCACCGGCTTCATTAGCGGCTGACTTGTACTTGCCACACCGGAGCCGATCCTCTTCTTCACCATTAGCATACTTGGTGGCAATCTCCATCATTCGACTCAGGGTCATGTCTCCTGTCCGACCGAACTTCAGACTCAACTCTTTGTTCTTAACTCCTTCCTTGAATGCACAGACTGCCTGATGATCAGATACATTCTCTACCGTGTGGTGCAAAGTGATCCATCTCTGGATGTAATCCCTCAGAGTTTCATTCGACTTCTGCACACACGACTGCAACTCTGTCAACCCTGCTGTTCGCTTGCAAGTTCCTTCAAATGTCCTGACAAACACTCGGGCAAGATCTTCCCAAGTGTAAATGTTGTTGGGTGCTCACTGATTCAGCCATGCTCTGGCCGATCCCTCTAACATAAGAGGCAGGTGTTTCATGGCCACTTCATAGTAGCCGCCGCCAATCTGGACAGCCACTCGGTAGTCCTCAAGCCAGGTATCCGGCTTGGACTGACCAGTGAACTTACTGACTCCAGTCGCCAATCTGAAGTTGGGAGGAATCTCCGCGGCTTTGATGGCTCTGCTAAAACACTCTGGTCCTGAGACGTGTACTCTGTTGCTGATGGGTGCATTTCTGTCATGACCTTCACGGTTAGCTCTGTTCCTGTCGACCAGACCTTGAACGATGACGGATCTCGCATCAAAGCCTGGTTCCCTGGGATCGACTGGAATCCTTCGCCCAACACTCTGTTGGCGTCTGTCATCTTACTGCCGAGGCGCATACAACCCACCCCTTGGGGGAGGAGTGGGCACTCGATGTCGATCATCACGATCGAATCGGTCCTCATACTGACCACGCCGGCCTCCATGTCCCTCACGCCTCGGGGGCAATCTTGGGCTATGTGCCGACTGGACTGTATTCGCAGTGACGGATCTGCTGTGAATCCTGTTCCGCGACTGCGATACAGCTGAATTTTGATCTCCTGCTGCCCGGAGCAAATCTCTGATCTGGAGTAAGCCCCTGCCAGCCTCCGACTGGGAAGGCTGAATGGACTCTGCTATACGGGCTGCAGCTGCTAGATTCTGAATGGGAGTTCGGTATACCTGAGTCGGCTGTGGAAAGAGTTGACGTCGACTGGACGACGGGACCCGTTGTTGCGCTCGTTCGTCGAGCACTCGCTGGAGATTTTCCAGTCGAGTGCGCTCAGCCAAGTTGGCCAAACGCGCATCTTCTAAGGCGCGGGCCTCGGGGGTTTCTCCAACGATAGGAGTGTGAAGCGCATCCATGTTCCGGCGGCGGAGCTCCTCCCTCTGTAGCGAAGTGAGGGGCTCGGGTTGGTACTCTTCGTGAGCCTGCGCCGGCTCGCCTCCGCCAACGCCTCCGTCGGTGCGGGGGAAACCAGGAGGACTGCGTGGTCCGTCGACCATCAGAACCTCCGCCGCTAGATCGCTGCTGTCGCACTCGGATGCAGTCTCTACGGAGCCAGTCGACAGATCGAACAGGCCGTAGAGAGATTCGTCGGGCTCGATTGTCGCGACTTGGGGAGTGGCCGACTGGCGGGCCACCGCGTGCCTCACCCACCGCTGAAGCCTCGATCGACCAGAGCGCTTGCGCCGGCGCGAGACCGGGAGGGAGGACGGCACAAGAGCCGACCGATACTGGGTCGACGGCTGCCGTAGGAGGATGCCGCGGACGCACGCGCGAAAGTGCGTCGCCCCGCGGACGGGGAGTGCGTCAACGTCGAGTGGAGCCTCCTGCAACCAAGCGGAGTCGTCGGCGATGAAGGTGAGAGCGCCGAGACGGATCTCGCGGCCCTCAACCAAAACTCCGCCTGAAACCATGATGAATGGGATCGGAAACATGCAACTTCTCCAACAAGTCGCTAAGACACCTGTCCCACAGTGGGCGCCAACTGTCGTGGTTCTAAGCCTGACAGTAGAATGGGGGGTAGGTATGGAGTGCCAAATCCTAGCTATGGAGTAGTTGTATACGCAAGATGTTTACGAGTTCAGGGCCTTCTCGGAGGAAGTAACAGCCCTACGTCTCGGAGCCCGGAGGCGGTCGACTGTATTATGTGCGTATGAGTTACAGGGGTGCGAACCCTTGACACTGAGGAGGGGGGTGGCTTATATAGAGTTTGCCAGACCCCTCCGGCCCTCAGTTATGCAGGGTTAAAGGTACATTAAGATAGGGGGTTACAGGTAACGCCCACATAAAGTGCTATGATGACCATAAAAGCTACTTAATGGTCGACCGTTCGTGTGCAGACTGGCTTTAGATCTCCTGGCGGTCGAGTGGTTGGCTTCATTGGTCGAGTGTCTTCCAGTTGGTCGAGTGGATCCCTTCCAGGTCGACTGAAAGGTAGTTTCTTCTAGAGATGTCCTTGGGGAGGGTGTCTTAGACAGGTCCATGACCCTACCCTAGGTACATGACTTCATCAATGACCTCTCCAAATCCACTTTCATAAATATAATCATCATAAGTAGAAGGCATGCTATCATCATAACTACTTTTATATCAAAACTTGGGAGGCTAAAAATATCATCATTATTAAACATAGCATCCCCAAGCTTGGGACAAACATTAATTGCAACAAATATATTCTCAAATATGTCATCCTCATCAAACATAGCTTNTGCAGGGTTAAAGGTACATTAAGATAGGGGGTTACAGGTAACGCCCACATAAAGTGCTATGATGACCATAAAAGCTACTTAATGGTCGACCGTTCGTGTGCAGACTGGCTTTAGATCTCCTGGCGGTCGAGTGGTTGGCTTCATTGGTCGAGTGTCTTCCAGTTGGTCGAGTGGATCCCTTCCAGGTCGACTGAAAGGTAGTTTCTTCTAGAGATGTCCTTGGGGAGGGTGTCTTAGACAGGTCCATGACCCTACCCTAGGTACATGACTTCATCAATGACCTCTCCAAATCCACTTTCATAAATATAATCATCATAAGTAGAAGGCATGCTATCATCATAACTACTTTTATATCAAAACTTGGGAGGCTAAAAATATCATCATTATTAAACATAGCATCCCCAAGCTTGGGACAAACATTAATTGCAACAAATATATTCTCAAATATGTCATCCTCATCAAACATAGCTTCCTCAAGCTTGGGCCTTTTCATATCATAAGCATAATCACTCTCATCATTAATAGTATGGATAGCACCTATAGTATAGCAATTATTATATTCTTCCAAGCAAGTGCCAAAAAGATTTTCAAGATCATAAGAAGTATCATTATCTTCCCAATCATAATCATCACAACAAGCAATAGGCATAACGAGATCATCATCAAGTGTATCATCTTCATTTTCATGAGGCACAGCAATAATAGGAGCAACTTTATTTGGGAGAGATACCTTTTTACCTCTCTTCCTTTTTCTTTTCTTCTTCTTCATCACATCATGTGTGGGTTCAATCTTCTTTTTGGAGCTCATTATTAATGAGATTGGTTGAATAGAAGGCTCCTCCTCGTTACCTGACAGGAGGATATTGGGAAGTCTCTTCCCTTTCATTAGCATTCTCTTCATCTTCTATTTGTTTTCTTTTCCTTATGTAATTGACAATATAAGGATTTTCAATACAATTCACCGCACAATACATATAAATTTTCTCTAGATCAAAATGAAGAACTTTATCAAGGGCAAATTTTGGAATATCCTTAGTTATACGTTTAATTTCTTCATAACCCAAGAGCAAACTAATTTCATTATGATGTGCAAGGGAAATCAAGTCATCACAATTTTTGGACACGATACGATCATGAAACAATTTGCATTGGGTACTAAAATGATCACGTTCATTGCAAAGTTCACAAGTATGGCTAAGAAAAAATAAATTTTCAGCACATTCATCTAGCTCTTCTTGCAACAATTCTGTTTCTATGTACTTATGCCTCTTGCAATATCTATCTTTCCTATTTGGTGTGTACTTACAAACCCAATGCACTCCACAAAAATTGACATGTTTATAGGAGGCATTTTCATCATAACTAGTGCAATCATCATTAGTACTATGGATATTCAAGGAGTTCATACTAACAACATTGGAATCGTGCTCATCATTCAAAGATTTAGTGCCAAACAATTTAATGCATTCTTCTTCTAACACTTTGGCACAATTTTCTTTTCCATCATACTCACGGAAGATATTAAAAAGATAAAGCGTATGAGGCAAACTCAATTCCATTTTTTTAATTTTCTTTTATAAAGTAAACTATTACTAAAACAAGAAACAAAAAGATTCGATTGCAAGATCTAAAGATATACCTTCAAGCACTAACCTCCCCGGCAACGGCGCCAGAAAAGAGCTTGATGTCTACTACGCAACCTTCTCCTTGTAGACGTTGTTGGGCCTCCAAGTGCAGAGGACAGTAGCAAATTTCCCTCAAGTGGATGACCTAAGGTTTATCAATTCGTGGGAGGCGTAGGATGAAGATGGTCTCTCTCAAGGAACCCTGCAACCAAATAGCAAAGAGTCTCTTGTGTCCCCAACACACCCAATACAATGGTAAATTGTATAGGTGCACTAGTTCGGCGAAGAGATGGTGATACAAGTGCAATATGGATGGTAGATATAGGTTTTTGTAATCTGAAAATATAAAAACAGCAAGGTAACTAATGATAAAAGTGAGCGTAAACGGTATTGCAATGATAGGAAACAAGGCCTAGGGTTCATACTTTCACTAGTGCAAGTTCTCTCAACAATAATAACATAATTGGATCATATAATTATCCCTCAACATGCAACAATGAGTCACTCCAAAGTCACTAATAGCGGAGAACAAACGAAGAGATTATGGTAGGGTACGAAACCACCTCAAAGTTATTCTTTCCAATCAATCCATTGGGCTATTCCTATAAGTTTCACAAACAGCCCTAGAGTTCGTACTAGAATAACACCTTAAGACACAAATCAACTAAAACCCTAATGTCACCTAGATACTCCAATGTCACCTCAAGTATCCGTGGGCATGATTATACGATATGCATCACACAATCTTAGATTCATCTATTCAACCAACACATAGAACCTCAAAGAGTGCCCCAAAGTCTCTACCGGAGAATCACGACGAAAACGTGTGCCAACCCCTATGCATAGGTTCATGGGCGGGACCCGCAAGTTGATCACCAAAACATACATCAAGTAAATCACGTGATATCCCATTGTCACCATAGATACGCACGGCAAGACATACATCAAGTGTTCTCAAATCATTAAAGACTCAATCCGATAAGATTACTTCAAAGGGAAAACTCAATCCATTACAAGAGAGTACAGGGGGAGAAGCAACATAAGATCCAACTATAACAGCAAAGCTCGCGATACATCAAGATCGTGCCAAATCAAGAACACGAGAGAGAGAGAGAGAGATCAAACACATAGCTACTGGTACATACCCTCAGGCCCGAGGGTGAACTACTCCCTCCTCGTCATGAAGAGCGCCGGGATGATGAAGATGGCCACAGGTCAGGGTTCCCCCCTCCGGCAGGGTGCCGGAACAGGGTCCCGATTGGTTTTTGGTGGCTCTGGAGGTTTTGCGGCGGTGGAACTCCCAATCTATTCTCTGTTCTGGAAGTTTTGGGGTACGTGGAGTTATATAGGCGGAAGAAGCACGTCAGGGGAGCCACGAGGGCCCCACGAGGCAGGGGCGCGCCCCCCACCCTCCCGGCTTCCTCGTTCCTTCCTTGGCGAGGGGTCCAAGTCCATCGGGTAGCTTTCGTTCCAAAAATAACTTCTCTAGTTGATTTCGTTCCGTTTCGACTCCGTCTGATATTCCTTTCTTCAAAACACTGAAATAGGCAAAAAAACAGCAAATCTGGGCTGGGCCTCCGATTAATAGGTTAGTCCCAAAAGTAATATAAAAGTGAATAATAAAGCCCAATATTGCCCAAAACAGTAGATAATATAGCATGGAGCAATAAAAAATTGTAGATACGTTGGAGACGTATCAATCACCATCGTCACCGGCGCGACACCTTGATCGCCATCGTAGCATCGTTGTCGTCTCGCCAACTTATGCTTCTACGACTATCGCTACCGCTTAGTGATAAAGTAAAGCATTACATGGCGTTTGCATTGCATACAATAAAGCGACAGCCATATGGCTCCTGCTAGTTGCTGATAACTAGGTAAGAAAACTTGATCATCTCATACAATAAAATATAGCATCATGCCTTGACCATATCACATCACAACATGCCCTGCAAAAACAAGTTAGATGCCCTCTACTTTGTTGTTGCGAGTTTTACGTGGCTGCTATGGGCTGAGCAAGAACCGTTCTTGCCTACGCATCAAAACCACAACGATAGTTCGTCAAGTTAGTGTTGTTTTAACCTTCTCAAGGACCGGGCGTAGCCACACCCGGTTCAACTAAAGTTGGAGAAACTGACACCCGCCAGCCACCTGTGTGCAAAGCACGTCGGTAGAACCAGTCTCGCGTAAGCGTACGCGTAATGTCGGTCCAGGTCGCTTCATCCAACAATACCGCCGAACCAAAGTATGACATGCTGGTAAGCAGTAAGACTTATATCGTACACAACTTGTGTTCTACTCGTGCACATAACATCAACGCATAAACCAGACTCGGATACCACTGTTGGGGAACGTAGTACTTTCAAAAAAATTCCTACGCACACACAGGATCATGGTGATGCATAGCAACGAGAGGGGAGAGTATTGTCCACGTACCCTCGTCGATCGAAAGCGGAAGCGTTAGCACAATGCGGTTGATGTAGTCGTACGTCTTCATGATCTGACCGATCAAGTACCGAACGCACGACACCTCCGAGTTCAGCACACGTTCAGCTTAATGACGTCCCTCGAACTCCGATCCAGCTGAGTGTTGAGGGAGAGTTTTGGCAGCACGATGGCGTGGTGATGATGATAATGTTCTACCGATGCAGGGTTTCGCCTAAGCACCGCTACGATATTATCGAGGTGAATTCTGGTGGAGGGGGGCACCGCACACGGTTAAGAGATCAATGATCAATTGTTGTGTCTCCAAGGGGTGCCCCCCTCCCCGTATATAAAGGAGTGGAGGAGGGGGAGGGCCGGCCCTCTCTATGGTGCGCCCTAGGAGGAGTCCTACTTCCACCGGGAGTAGGATCCCCCCCCTTCCAAGTAGTAGGAGTAGGAGTCAAGGAAAGGGGAGAGAGAAGAGAAGGAAGGAGGGGGTGTCGTGGTTCTAAGTCTGACAGTAGAATGGGGGGTAGGTATGGAGAGGCAAGTTCCTAGCTATGGAGTAGTTGTATACGCAAGGGATTTACGAGTTCAGGCCCTTCTCGGAGGAAGTAATAGCCCTACGTCTCGGAGCCCGGAGGCGGTCGACTGGATTATATGCGTATGTGTTACGGGGGTGCGAACCCTTCTACCTGTGGAGGGGGGTTGCTTATATAGAGTGCGCCAGGACCCTAGCCAACCCACGTAGCAGAGGGTTTAAGGTGCGTTAAGGCTAGGCGTTACTGGTAACGCCTTACATAAAGTGTCAATAAGATCATAAAGACTACTTAACTACAGACCGTTTGGGCACCGAGTGGCTCTTGGACTCCTGGTGGTCGAGTGGGTCTTTATGGTCGAGTGTCTTTGAATTTGTCGAGTGGAAGCCTACCAGGTCGACTGGAAGGCCGCTTCTCTTGCGAGTGTCCTTGTGGAGGGTACCTTTGGGCAGGTCTATGACCCTACCCCAGGTACATGACTTCATCATTAGCCCCCAAATGGATCGAGGTTTGAGTGAGGAAGGAGTTGGTAATCTTTCCGACCTGTTCTTCGTGTTGCGAGTGTGTCTTACTCTGGATCAACGACCTATTAGTGATGGCATCAACTTCTCTTTCAGTCGCCTTGATCCATTCTTCACATTTGTCGAGTGAACTTTGTGAACTTGAGGATTTCCGAGCGACGTATCGGAGGAAATCTGCTGTCTGACAGGTTGCTCCGCGGTTAGCGGATTTCGCGGGATCCGAAATTTGGGAAGCGTGCGAAGTGGAGAAAACCGCGGCACTCGGATGGGATAAGACAATGACGCCTCGATCTTTGCACCGCCTTTTTCGCCAAGTATCGCGTGCGCGCCTGTTGCGGGATTTGACGGGATTGCATGGGCCTACCCGTCAGCCACTCGGAAGCGGCCTCATATAAGGCATCGGCCGGGGTTTTTTGAACAGTGCGACCCCAATCTTCTCCTCCCTCCGCCTCCAAACCTTCTCACTGCGCTCTTAGCCTGTCCAGCGTCGCAGCTCAGTACTTGCTTCGCCGACGACCATGGTGAAGGAGAAGACCGCAGCCCTGGAACGGGTGAAGAAGGCGGCGGCGAAGGCTAAGGGGAGAGCGCCCAGTCGGGGCGGATCCTCTTCGCGGTCCAAACTGCCGCAAGGCTGGGTCCAAGGAGATTGGATCCGCTCGACTATCACCGAGAAGGACCTCACCGATCTGGCCAATGAAGGACTGATCCCCCATGGGTCGGCGAGGCTTCCGGGAACGGAGTGGCAACCGCAGCCTGAAGAGGGTGAGTGCGTTCTCCTGGCCACCCACGTAGATCGGGGATTTTCTCTGCCACCGAATCCTTTTTTCCGGGGGTTTCTGAACTTTTTTGGAGCGCAACTCCATCACTTCACTCCCAACTCCATTGTCTACCTTGCTGCTTTCATTTCGTTATGCGAGAACTTCTTGGGTTGTCGACCGCACTGGGGTCTCTTCAAGCACATATTCACCTGTAGCTCTCAGACGGTGAAGAAAACGAACCCGAATGACGAGAGAACCCAAGTAATCCAGATGTGTGGGGGACTCGGGGTCCAGATGAGGGGGAAGAGCGCCTTTCCGGCTATGACTCTCCCTGACTCGGTTAGAGGGTGGCAGTCGACCTGGTTCTACTGCCAAGACCAGCCGACGCCGGGGCAGTCGACTGGGCTCCCTCCTTTCTCCATGAGTCGAGTGAACAAGCCATCTTCCCTGAAGGTGTTACCAGAGGAGAAGGCCCAAGTAAAATTGCTGATGGAACGCGTAGTCCAGCTTATTCGCGACGGGGTGACCGGCATGGATCTCCTGGAGGTTTTCCTCCGACGGCGTATTCAGCCACTCTAATACCGAGGTCATCCGATGTGGATGTACTCTGGTACGGATGATACCACTCGGGTCCATCCAGAGGAGGTCGATGACGCCACGCTGGAGAAGTGGATGACTGCCATCACAAGAAACAAAGATAACCCTCGCGGAGCTAGGAGGATTCCACCACTTGACCAGTCTTACGAAGTAGACAAGGTACAACCACTTATCTTCGACTGTGATTCAGCTGCATTCATTCTGTTTAGATGCCAATTCGTCGACTGACTTTCGCCTTGTTTTGTTGTCTTCTAGGTCACCGCTGAGATGTACTCGATGCCCAACGGGGCGCAGGAAACAGTCAAAGAAGAAGAAGAAGGAAGTGGAGGTGAAAGTCAGGAGGAATGGGAGTCCAACGGCGAGGAGGATGAGGGGGATGACGGCTCTGATGAAGAGGAGGAGGAGGAGGAAGAGGAGGAAGACGTCGATCCTCCTCGCTCAAAGGGAAGGTCCAAGTTGACGCATGACCCGGCGGCTGGGCGCAGTAAAGCTGTTGTGCCCACTGGGCAGTCGACGAAGCGACCTAGGACAACTTCCCCTGCGCCGACTGAGAAACCGCCGAAGCAACCTCGAGCAACGTCGTCGAAGCCGGCGAAGGCTCTGCCCAAGATGCGGATGGTCATCCCCACCATCTCCGGGTAACCAACAGAACCTTGTATTTCCTAATTCAACATGAGTGAACTTTGGGTCGACTTGATGACTGATCAGCCGATTCTTGAAATCTACAGTGCCGCTACCTCCGAGACTTCAGCCAAGCACGAAGATCAGGAAATGGAGGATGCTGCCACCTCCAACCTTGGTATGATCTCTGAGGTTTCGCTTTCAGTCGATTGGGCTTCCATGTTTACTTTTGAATCTTTCTTGTAGTTCTGCCTCACGTCATTGATCTCCCCGATGATGACGAGGAAGCGCCATTGAGGAAGAGGAAGAACAAGAGAGTGCCTGCTGGCAAGGCTGCTCCAGTCGCGGCGATTCCTGAGACGCTGATTTCCGAGGGAGGCAACCCCATTCGGGCTTCTGTGTCTTTCGTTGTACCGCTGACAAGTGCCCGACCCACTTCGTCGACTGCTGATCCACCATCTCTCTTCGCTATACACCACGTCCCGGAAGACCAAGTGAGTGCTGCTAAGAAGGCCATACGCCAGGCAGGGATCATGATGGAGCAAGTGAAAGCGGTCCGAGAGGCTAGGCAGGCGGCCTATGATGCTAGTTCAGCTCTCCAGAGCAATGTCCAAGTAAGCCAATCGTTGCTTGCTTTGTTAGGATATGCTACCTGAAACTGCTTCCTTCTGGAGATTTCCATATTTGTACACCCACTGGGTGGGTGTGTCGATTGAACTTTTGTGGGGCACGCTGAGTGCACCCACTGGGTGTAGTCCCCGAGACTATGGTCGACTGCGTGCAGTCGGCTTTAGTCTTTATACTGTGAACTTCTTCACTCGACCTGGACGGACCAAGTCGAATGGAACCGTAAAACCGGTGGGGGCACGCTAAGTGCACCCACTGGGTGTAGTCCCCGAGACTATGGTCGACTGCGTGCAGTCGACTATAGTCTAAAGAACTGTGTGTTGTTGTTGTTTTCTTTTTTCTCTCGCGGCTGACCGCTGACACTCTTTTGGTCGAATGGTCGAACCAAATTGGTAAAACCAGTGGGGGCACGCTGAGTGCACCCGCTGGGTGTAGTCCCCGAGACTACTGTCGAATGTTTTTATTCGACTGTAGTCTTAGAAATGCTACTATTTTTCCTTAATCACTCGGAAGTGATCTGTCTTTGATGTCTTTCGTTGGTTGACTCTTTGTAGAAATCTTGCGAGCTTGTGGCTCGCTATACTGAGTTAGAGAACAAACAGATCCAGCTCAACCTCGATTTGAAGCTTGCTCAGGAGAATTTGCAGAAGGCAAAGGATGAAGCAAAAGGTATGGCTGGTGAGAACTTTTGACGACTGCCTTTGTTTTTCTGTTCATTCTCAACTCTGTTCTCATTATTGCTTTGCAGATAAACTGGAAGAGACTTTGAAGAAGAAGGACCTTGACCTTGCAGAGGCACAGAAGGCGGCTTTGGAGAAAACAAAGCTCGCTAAAGAGAAGCTTGCCTCAGTCGACAAACTTGAAGACGAAAATGCCAAGCTGAAAGCCGCTCTTGACGCGGCTAACAAGGAAGTTAGTCGACTGAAAAACGACAAGATTGCTCTGTCTGACAAGGCTGGCCAACTGGCGGGGAAGCGAAATGACCTGGAGATTTATCTTGGAGGGCTCGCCAAGAAGCTGTTTCTCATGCTTGAAGGTAATCTCTTTTACCTGACTGTCTTGCTATCACCGGCTCATCACATGATCGTTATTTTGAATTTGAGCTGTGTTTTCAGAATTCTGTCAAAACTTCGAAGAAGAAACCAGTCGAGTGGAAACCAGTTTGGACCCCATCAACTCTCCTGTGAAGGACGAAGCTGCTATGAATGTGCTCTGACTGGAGTCTCGCGTTGCTAGCGTGGTGGCTTATCTTGCTCGACTGAAAGTTGCAGTGTCGCGGATCGACTCGACTCTCTGGCCAGATCATACGCTTCAGAATGACCTTGAATCCCTGATGACTCGACTGAATGAGATTCCAAGTCGAGTGCAAGAATGGAAAAAGTCTTCTGCCAGGTGTGGTGCTGATGTTGCTCTATCTCTGGTTCGTGTCCACTGCAAAGAAGCACAAGAGGACAAGCTGGTGTCTCTCAAGGTTGCCAACACCAGGAAGCACGACTTCAGATCTTTCATGGAGACTTTCATCGCTGCTGCTACCCGTATTGCCGACGGAATCGACCTCGACCAGTTTGTTGCACCTTCCAGTCCTCCGCCGGAGGAGTAAAAAACTTCTAAGTCCCACCTTAAATTTGCCTCGGAATGCCGAGTGGTTTTTGTAACCGATAAACTTTAACAGGCTTAACGCCTGAGCACCTTTGGATCCGTAGGACGTTTATCAGAACTTGATTTATCCTTTAACATGCTTTGTTTGCCTTCGAGAGAACTTTATTCCTCATTCGGAAGATATTCCGTTGAAACTCCAGTCGACTTGTGCTTCATCTATCCTGCAGGTAGAGATGGAACACAGACTGCGACTGACCTCGTCGTCCTTGCGGATTGGAATGAACCGCACGTTGTATTTGTGGCGAAGCTCCGAAGGAGGAGGTAGCAGTCGACCTGCACCTCGCCGTCCTTGCGGATTGGGATGGACCACACGTCGTACTTGTGGCGAAGCTCCGAAGGAGAAGGTAACAGTCGACCTGCACCTCGTCGTCCTTGCGGATTGGGATGAATTCCTTACTTAGGCGAGCACTGCACCGCAGCTAAGCTCCCGAGTGGGAGGTTTGCTCTCCACTCGTGTCACATCCCAGATAGACCATGCATTAGGGTGTGCATCATGTTAAATTTCATCTGAAGTTGAAATGGGGAAAGCAGGAAACCCCAGAACACCCCCCCTTTAAAATAACTAGGGTTTACTAAAATTTAATTCAATGAATCCGAAATGCCCTTCAAAATGCTCATCCCCTTTGTTTGGGTTTAAGATCCATGTCAAAGAAGGTGGGACATTTTCTAGGTCACCCAAGGGTTCTAAATTTAATTCACAAAATTCTGAAATGGGCATTTTAAATTATGGAAAATATTTTAAGTGTTCAAAAATTGTTGAACTAAAATGTTTCATGTTGGGAATATTCCAACTAGTGACCAGGAGCATTTTGGTAATTTTTGAAAAGGTTTTGGTATTTTTAAAAACCCTAAACAGAATTGCATAAATAGAAAAAGATAAAAAAAAGGGGAAAACCCTTACCTGTCGCCAGCACTCGGCCCACCTGCCGGCCCAGCCCAGCAGCCGCGCCAGCGAGCTGCTTGGCTCGGCCAGGCAGGCAGGCTGGTGCCGGCCGGCGAGCGCAGGGCGCGCCACGCAGCTGGCCGCCGCCCTGCTTCGCCCTCGCCGCCTCGCCGACTCGGGACGACCCACGCGTCG
>LR880971.1:145202143-145213221 GCA_904067115.1 Aegilops sharonensis | reverse complement strand
AAACCGCATAACAACATACGTTGTTCCCTTTGTCATCGGTATGTTACTTGCGCGAGATTCGATCGTCGGTATCTCAATACCTAGTTCAATCTCGTTACCGGCAAGTCTCTTTACTCGTTCCGTAATACATCATCCCGCAACTAACTCATTAGTTGCAATGCTTAAGTGATGTGCATTACCGAGTAGTCCCAGAGATACCTCTCCGACAGTCGGAGTGACAAATCCTAATCTCGAAATACGCCAATCCAACAAGTACCTTTGGAGACACCTGTAGAGCACCTTTATAATCACCCAGTTACGTTGTGACGTTTGGTAGCACACAAAGTGTTGCTCCGGTAAACGGGAGTTGCATAATCTCATAGTCATAGGAACATGTATAAGTCATGAAGAAAGCAATAGCAACATACTAAGCGATCGAGTGCTAAGCTAACGGAATGGGTCAAGTCAATCACATCATTCTCCTAATGATGTGATCCCGTTAATCAAATAACAACTCATGTCAATGGCTAGGAAACATAACCATCTTTGATCAACGAGCTAGTTAAGTAGAGGCATGTTAGTGACACTCTGTTTGTCTATGTATTCACACAAGTATTATGTTTCCAGTTAACATAATTCTAGCATGAATAATAAACATTTATTAGGAGAGTCCAAATGAGGAGCGGTTTTCGGCCACGCGATCGTGATCGAACGACCGAGAGCATGGAGAGGAGTTTGCTGGGTTTTGGGCCACTTTGGAAGGGGTGTTGGGCTGCAAAGAGAAGGGGCTTTACGGTTACCCGGTTAACCGTTGGAGTATCAAACGACCTCCAAATGACCCAAAACTTGACAGGCGGTCTACCGGTGCTATACCAAGGCCGCTTGACAAACCTCGGTCCATTCCGAGACNTTTCGGCCACGCGATCGTGATCGAACGACCGAGAGCATGGAGAGGAGTTTGCTGGGTTTTGGGCCACTTTGGAAGGGGTGTTGGGCTGCAAAGAGAAGGGGCTTTACGGTTACCCGGTTAACCGTTGGAGTATCAAACGACCTCCAAATGACCCAAAACTTGACAGGCGGTCTACCGGTGCTATACCAAGGCCGCTTGACAAACCTCGGTCCATTCCGAGACCGTTTAACACCCGCACACGAAAAGAGGTAAAAGGGGGCGCCGGGAGACATAGGAGTGCCGGATTGCAAAACGGACAACGGGGAAAATGCTCGGATGCATGAGACGAACACGTATGCAAAATGAAATGCACATGAGTCGATTAACATCGGCCAGAATGTACTTACTGGGAACATATGCTTGAATGTGACTTAATTATCAGCACCAATCAAACATGGCTACATTAAGCACACATGCAGGAGTACTGTTCATCAGTTTTACATGGATTTAACTCACATCCTACCNGTCTTGATAACAATTATATTAGTTTCCATCTGCATGCCCAAACAAGGATGATTTGCCACATCCAGAACCATTTGGCAATAAACTAGACCCATCGAATTCAAGGAGAAAATGGAGGCGCACACTAGTTACTCGGGCATACATAGATGTAGCATAAATGCCACAATTATATTAGGCCAAAGACAGGTATAACTAAGTTCTGCTAGATCATGTGTTCTTCACTGAATCTGAATGCTCCATGTAAATTTTTGACTGAACCTGAACCTAAAATGTGCATAGGTACTTCACAGGACAAAGAATCACTTACCCACAGCTGGGGACTTTGATGTATGCTCTCCCTCTTGTTCCTTTGCTGCACCACTCACATCCTACTGCGGCTCCATACTTCCAAGACGAGCGGTCACCGGCGGCGGCCTCTTGATCGGCGGATCTCACCCTCACCTGCAGAGACGGGTGGGGTTCAGAGACAGAGAGAGGGGGAGAGAGAGAGGGAGAGAGAGGGGGGAGAAGGCTGGTGATGCATTGACCTGCCGAGCTCCAGCCAGTGGCAATGGCAGCGGCAAGTCGGCAACCGGTGCATCGTAGTGGTGACCGGCGGCCAAGCTCCAGCCAGGGAGGGGAAGACGGCGATCCACTGGACCTGGACGGATGGTGTCAGAGGGATGGGAAGGCCGCGACCAAGCTCCAGTCGGGCGGCGGGCGACGGCGGAAGATCCCGGTTGGCGGCGGCGGGCGGCGGGCAGTGGAGGCGTTCCTCGCTAGGTCAGGCTGCGTTGTCGATTTGGTCCTCGATCCGGTTTCAGACTATGGATCGAAACGGTCTGAGACCAGTTCGGTTCCTGTCCAGACCGGGCCAACTCAGTCCAACAATAGTTAAAGCCCATACCAAATTAAACTGATTTAGGGACTTAGCCCATTTTGTCCAATCCAAAACCAGTCCAATACGAAAACTGGCTGAAACTCTGGTTTCAGTCCAAACCGTTCCCAGCGTTAGACCCATGTGTATATCAAGTTACATCGTCACCCCTGATGGCCTGATCGATCTCGCATTCCGGAGACTAATGGCACAGCTTGTCATCTACCACGTACCATTCCGGAAAAATATAAGGAGATTCAATTCGATCGTCGACACATGATCAATAAAAAAACAAAATGTTTGTCGGGTGAACATGCATGGACACCTGGTTTAGTTTGCAAGCTGTGCGTACGAAGACTTTTGGGGAGATACTACACGGGCTGATCCGAAGATGAACGATTCTTTGATTTTGAGGAACATTTGAAAAGGTATTGAAGGTACATTAGAAGGTAAATTAAGATGAGAACTGAACATGGCATCCTGGAATCCAGGCAGGATGGGAAGGAGACCGTGTGCTGTGGTGGTTGAACTGGCTTCCGCATCGGGAGGCGTTGGACTTTCTCACGCACATAGACAAGGACCAGGGAACCACCAGCTCATGCGCATGCATGCATGCACTCCCATGCATTACTGACTAGCTCGAGATCTGTGCTAGACTAGTGTCTCTTTGAAGAGCAAGCATTTAAAAACGCCGATAGATTAAAACATTTGAAAACCTCAAAAAACAGATTAAAACATGTGATTTTAGAACGTGAGATTTCTTAAGTGATAACTTTGTACTACGTGCGTGCGCGCACACACAGAGAGTATTTCTTTTTGCGGGGGCACGTCCTTGGTGACGCCCAGCACGACCATCGTCCTGCGCTTCCACTTTCGTGGAAACTCAGAGGCAACAGCCGGGCCGGTTGTCGCACACACAGAGAGTATTTGACTTCTGAAATGAAAAGTAAAATAAAATTTGATGTCTTGTTATATATGAGTGAATTGCATAGGGTCGGTAGGTACAACCCCATGATCGGAAGGGTTTTCATATGAGGCAAAGGAAAATAACATTCAAATCGTCCAAGATTCCCATGAAGGTCTATTTGGTTTGCAGGATTCTTAAAACATCTGAATGGAACAAACAAAAGAGTTGCACAAAGAAAGGATAAACAAAGATTTTAGACCATTGGTTTGGTTCACATGATGAATACAAAAATTACAGTCAAGAGGCAAACCAAACATAAAAAGAATAGTTATAATTTGTTTTCCTGCAACTACATAAACAAAAAAAAAGTTGTGTTAGCCCCTTGGGAGCTCTTATTCCACGTCGAAATCGTTAATTTGTTGCTATAACGTTCACATGGGCCAGTCCATGAAGCTCTCGCTTGCAGCAAAAGAAAAAGCAATATGACATTTTTATTTGAAAAGATTTTGTTTAATCAAAGGATGTTGTTTATAAAAATTATGATTTAAAAATATTCTTGGATTTCAAACAATTTTCACGAATTTGGAAAAAGGTTTGCATACTTAAAAGTGTTGGTGACTTAAAAGTGTTCATTTTTTTAGAAATATCAATTAATTGAAATGTGCAAATAAAAGGAGAAAAAACCAAACATTAGAAAAAAGCAGTTATAATTTGTTTTCTTGCAACTACATGAAAAAAAAAGTTGTGTTAGCCCCTTAGGAGCTCTTATTCCATGCCGAAATAGTTAATTTGTTGCTATGATGTTCACATGGTCCAGTCCATGAAGCTCTCGTTTGCAGCAAAAAAAAGCTATATCACATTTTTATTTGAAAAGAATTTGTTTAATCAAAAGAATGTTTTTTAATAAAAAATTTGAATTGAAAAATATTCTTGGATTTCAAATAATTTTCACGAATTTGGAAAAAGGTTTGATATTTAAAAGTGTTGGTGAATTTTAAAAATATTCTTGAACTTGAAAAATATTCAAGGACCCAAAAAAGCTTAGGTGTGCGTTATTCTCAACCAGCGACACACACTCTCACAGACAGTGTCCATAGCTGACCCCACAACCACAGCTCCCGACACATACAGTGGCTTCAAATCTAAAAAGCTTAGTATTATTTGAATAGATATATTATAATTTTTTTAATAAAAATAAGATGATAAAGAATTCCTCCATTTTCCTTTGCTCCATTTGCCAGGAGAAAATTTCTATTCATATATTTCTCCTCTACTATTTTCCTACGAACAAAAAAGGGGCCCAAAAATATCCTATAGTCGAGAAGGGCCCTTAGTTGTAAATTCCATGTAGTTTGGGTCAAACCGTACTTACTTGTAAGTATGTAAATAAATAATTAAAAGGCGTGACTCGATCTCGGGACGAGCGAACGCAAAGGAGCTTTTCCGCATATAAAGATGAAGAAAAATAATAATTTGCAAGAACATTTTACACAGGTCTTCAAGTAAGATGTGATGAATATAACATCCACTGAGACTTCGCTAAGTCTCAGTCGATTTAGCAATCATGATAATTAAATGTGAAGACCAAATTTAAACCCGACAATCAGAGTCGTGTGCCACGAAACTCGCCATCTCACCCGGTGGTGGTGGTCCTCCTCCTCCTCGAGCTGAAAAAGATCACACGCATATCATGTCATATGTCTTGTAATTATTTGCCAATGATTTGTTAAATTCGGTAAATCCATAAATCAATCGTATCCCATGCATGCAAGCGACAACCTCCGATACATCCCTATGAAAATCAGTTTATAGTTGGGGAACTAATGGCGTCGGCATGGACCACACGTCCATGAGCACATGCCCCATGGATGATCCTGCACAACTTGTCGCGCATCCCAGTTTGTTGTATAGCTCTGGACGAGACTCGCGTGCCGGCGACGTGCAAACTACTCTGTTTCCATCACCATTTTGAGGGTCCAGCACAACGGCTTCGTCTTGCCAGACTTAAGCACAGGGATAAAAAAAAGTGCGTTATCCAAATAGAAAGCACGTTTGATGGCTCATAACCCATGTGTCAGTGACCTGCCGCTGAGCCAGGCATTGGGTTCCCCCAGCCTGTGCGCATACTTCATTGGAGGGGTAAAAGAAAGAGTCCCCGTCCCCCGCGTCGCCTCTCAGGCGGCTCGGGAGGAATCCCCAATCCAGCGCAACCGAACCCCTCCCCGCCTCCTTCCCTCACCTCGCCATCGCCGGAGGACGCCGTCGGGCTAAGCCCGTGGGGCGGACGGCGGTGGCGGGGCTTCTCTCTACCTGGCAGTGGGGTCTCACGGTGGGGGAGGCTCGGCTCCTCTCTGCTGCGCTGCGTGGCTGCTCTGGCGTTGCCGTGGTCTGCCTGGGCGTCGAGTCGCGTCGGCTTCAGGCGCTCCTTGACACTGCTCGGCTCCTGCCGTCTCAACGTGTTGCATGCGCTGGAGGTGGCGGCCTGTGGATCTGGCCGGCTGCGGCTGGATCCGGCTCGTCTGCGTCGGTGGCTCGATGTGGAGGGCTTCGAGCGGCCGTACGGCGGCTCGGCCTGGCGGATCAGGGGCGGGGTAGCAGCCCTCCTGTCCGGCTCAGGTGATTTGCGGCAGCTGTGGGCGGCTCACCGCGGTGCAGCGGGTGTGGGTGCCAGATCTGACTGGGATTGGTCTGTTCTGGCTCGCCTGCGTTTGTCGGCGACGAGAAAGGAGGTGGCTCTGCGCAGCGTTGGCGTGCTCGCTGCGTTGGGGTGCGTGGACCAGTGGAGGTACTGCGCGGGAGTGGTGGTTGTGCTACTCCGGGTGAAAGCCTAGCCGGTGCTTGCCGGCCGGCGGCGACGGCGTTTGTGGGCGTCGCTATCCTCCTTGGAGGCGTCGTCGAGGAGACCTGCGCATCCTCATCTTCCGGATCAAGATCTTCAGGCGAAAGCCAAGATTCTATTGCAGGGTCGGGCGGCGGCGTCGTCTTCAGCATCGTTTTCCCTCTTTAGGGCGCCGTCTTGAAGATCTTGGTTCCTTTGGTGCTTTCGGCGGGCTGGGCATGCACAACATTACGGTCGGCTGGTGTCCGTCCGGTGATGTAGGCGGTTTGGCGTTGCGACTCGTGTGGCGACGACGATGGTGGCGAGCGAAGCTGGGTCGCGGCTTGTCCTTTTGATGTTGACGGTCCAGTGCGCTAACGGGTGTGCCCATGCTGGTTTCGTGCTGTGACAGAGAAGTCGGAGCTGCGGTCGGCGGCGCCATTGCGGCAACGATGACTCCATGAGGGTGGTTTTCAGCGGGCGGTGCTCTCCGGGTGTTGTGTTGGACTAGGTCGGTGCGAGGCGTGCAACTTTCTCATGTGAAGCTCTTCAGCAAAATCGGAGCTGTCAAGTCCTTGATGCTTCGGTCGATTGTTTGGCGTTTGTGGCCAGGTCGTCTGTGTGTGCCCCGTGGGGTTGTAATCTAGGTTTTCGCCCGGTTTTCCTCTAATTAACCGGGTAACTCTCTTCTGCTTAATCAATGAAAATGGTAAATCTTTTGCATGTAGGAGTGCTTTGGGTGTACCAAACGTCACAACGTAACTGGATGACTATAAAGGTGCACTACAGGTATCTCCGAAAGTGTCTGTTGGGTTGTCACGGATCGAGACTGGGATTTGTCACTCCGTATTACGGAGAGGTATCACTGGGCCCACTCGGTAATGCATCATCATAATAAGCTCAAAGTGACCAAGTGTTTGGTCACGGGATCATGCATTACGGTACGAGTAAAGTGACTTGCCGGTAACGAGATTGAACGAGGTATTGGGATACCAACGATCGAATCTCGGGCAAGTAACATACCGATTGACAAAGGGAATTGTATACGGGGTTGCTTGAATCCTCGACATCGTGGTTCATCCGATGAGATCATCGAGGAGCATGTGGGAGCCAACATGGGTATCCAGATCCCGCTGTTGGTTATTGGCCGGAGAGCCGTCTCGGTCATGTCTGCATGATTCCCGAACCCGTAGGGTCTACACACTTAAGGTTCGGTGACGCTAGGGTTATTAGGAAGACTTGTATGTGATTACCGAATGTTGTTCGGAGTCCCGGATAAGATCTCGGACGTCACGAGGAGTTCCGGAATGGTCCGGAGGTAAAGATTTATATATGGGAAGTTATCATACGGTCACCCGGAAGGTTTCGGGGGCATATCGGTATTGTACCGGAGCCACCGGAGGGGTTCCGGGGGTCCATCGGGAGGGGCCACCTCTTCCGGAGGACCTTATGGGCTGTATGGAGAAGGGAACCAGCCCAAGTGGGCTGGGGCGCCTCAACCCCCTAGGGCCCATGCGCCTAGGGTTTGGGGGGGAACCCTAGAGGGGGCGCCCCCTTGCTTGGGGGGCAAGCCCCCCTCCCCTTGGCCGCCGCCCCCCCTCTAGATCTCATCTAGAGGGGCCCGGCCCCCTTCCCCCTTCCCCTATAAATAGAGGGGCGAGGGGAGGGCTGCACACACAATCTAAGGCGCAGCCCCTCCCCTCCCCAACACCTCTCCTCCTCCGCGTGTGCTTGGCGAAGCCCTGCCGGAGAACTGCCACTCCATCACCACCACGCCGTCGTGCTGCTGTTGGTGCCTTCTTCCTCAACCTCTCCCTCCTCCTTGCTGGATCAAGGTGCAGGAGACGTCATCCGCTCCGTACGTGCATTGAACGCGGAGGTGCTGTCCGTTCGGCACTTGGTCATCGGTGATTTGGATCATGACGAGTACGACTCCCTCAACGCCGTTCTCTTGAACGCTTCCGCTCGCGATCTACAAAGGTATTTAGATGCACTCCTATCACTCGTTGCTAGATGAACTCATAGATGGATCTTGGTGAAACCGTTGGAATTTCCCCAACAGTGGTATCAGAGCTATGTCTATGCGTAGTTCTCTATTGCACGAGTAGAACACAAATCTGTTGTGGGCGTAGATGTTGTCAACTTTCTTGCCGCTACTAGTCTTATTTTGCTTCAGCGGTATTGTGGGATGAAGCGGCCCGGACCGACCTTACACGTACGCTTACGTGAGACAGGTTCCACCGACTGACATGCACTAGTTGCATAAGGTGGCTAGCGGGTGTCTGTCTCTCCCACTTTAGTTGGAGCGGGTTCGACGAAAAGGGTCCTTATGAAGGGTAAATAGAAGTTGACAAATCACGTTGAGGCTTTTTCGTAGGTAAGAAAACGTTCTTGCTAGAACCCGGCCTATTGCAGCCACGTAAAAGATGCAACAACAATTAGAGGACGTCTAACTTGTTTTTGCAGCAATTGTCTTGTGATGTGATATGGCCAAAAATTGTGATGTATGATGAATGATATATTGTGATTGTGACGCCCCCGATTCGATCGTACACTAATCATGCACGCAAATGTGTACGATCAAGATTAGGGACTCACGGGAAGATATCACAACACAACTCTAAAACATAAATAAGTCATACAAGCATCATAATACAAGCCAGGGGCCTCGAGGGCTCGAATACAAGTGCTCGATCATACACGAGTCAGCGGAAGCAACAAAATCTGAGTACAGACCTAAGTTAAACAAGTTGGCCTTAAGAAGGCCAGCACAAACTGGGATACAGATCGAAAGAGGTGCATGCCTCCTGCCTGGGATCCTCCTAACTACTCCTGGTCGTCGTCAGCGGGCTGCACGTAGTAGTAGGCACCTCCGGTGTAGTCGTCATCGACGGTGGCGTCTGGCTCCTGGGCTCCATCGTCTGGTCGCAACAACCGAGTAGAGATAGGGGGAAAAGGGGGAACAAGGCAACCGTGAGTACTCATCCAAAGTACTCGCAAGCAAGGAGCTACACTACATATGCATGGATATATGTGTAAAGGGCCATATCAGTGGACTGAACTGCAGAATGCCAGATTAAGAGGGGGATATCTAATCCTGTCGAAGACTGCGCTTCTGGCAGCCTCCGTCTTGCAGCATGTAGAAGAGAGTAGACTGAAGTCCTCCAAGTAGCATCGCATAGCATAATCCTACCCGACGATCCCCTCCTCGTCGCCCTGTTAGAGAGCGATCACCGGGTTGTATCTGGCACTTGGAAGGGTGTGTTTTATTAAGTATCCGGTTCTAGTTGTCATAAGGTCAAGGTACAACTCCAAGTCGTCCTGTTACCGAAGATCGCGGCTATTCGAATAGATTAACTTCCCTGCAGGGGTGCACCACATAACCCAACACGCTTGATCCCATTTGGCCGGACACACTTTTATGGGTCATGCCCGGCCGCGGAAGATCAACACGTCGCAGCCCGACCTAGGCCAACAGAGTGGTCAGCACGCTGGTCTAAACCTAAGTGCCCAGGAGTCTGGGCCCATCGCCCTTAGCACACCTGCACGTTGCGAACGCGGCCGGAAGCAGACCTAGCAACCTCCATTACAAAGGAAGTCACGTTACACGGTCCAATCCGGCGCGCGCCGCTCAGTCGCTGACGTCACGAAGGCTTCGGCTGATACCACGACGCCGGGATACCCATAACTACTCCCGCGTAGATGGTTAGTGCGTATAGACCAAACGGCAAGACTCAGATCAAATACCCAGATCTCGTTAAACGTGTTAAGTATCCGTGAACGCCGACCAGGGCCAGGCCCACCTCTCTCCTAGGTGGTCTCAACCTTCCCTGTCACTCCGCCACAAAGTAACAGTCGGGGGCCGTCGGGAACCCAGGCCCACCTCTACCGGGATGGAGCCACCTGTCCTTTCAGCCCCCATCTCCGAACAGTATCACAGGTAATGTAACAGTGTAAAGTATATAGTATATGTCCCTGATCACCTCCCGAAGTGATCACAACCCAATAGTATAGCATGGCAGACGGACAAGAGTGTAGGGTCACTGATGGAACACTAGCATCCTATACTAAGCAGTAGGATAACAGGTAAAGGTAACAACAGTAGTAGCAAGGACAGGCTATGCAGCAGTATAGGATTAACTGAAAGCAGTAACATG
The DNA here is from genome assembly GCA_904067115.1 of Aegilops sharonensis. Lineage (NCBI taxonomy): Eukaryota > Viridiplantae > Streptophyta > Magnoliopsida > Poales > Poaceae > Aegilops > Aegilops sharonensis. The sequence goes on along the minus strand of LR880971.1, from coordinate 145,203,093 downwards.
CTACACTACTCTAATGCAAGCAGTATAGAGAAGAGTAGGCGATATCTGGTGATCAAAGGGGGGGGGGGCATGCCTGGTTGCTCAGACAAGAAGGAGGGGTCGTCAACACCGTAGTCGATCGGGGTACCAGCAGCGTCGGTCTCGGTATCTAGCGAGAGAAGAGGGAGAAGAAACGATAAATACTTAAGCAACAGATGCATAGAGATGCAAGACATGACAAGTATCGGTGCTAGGGGTGCCCTAACGCGGTATGAGGTGATACCGGTGAAGGGGGGAAACATCCGGGAAAGTATCCCCAGTGTTTCGCGTTTTCGGGCTGAGGAGCCGGAGGGGGAAAGTTGCGAGTTTGATATGTTAGGGGTGCGTGGCGGACGAACGGGCTGCGTAACCGGGTTCGTCTCGTCGTTCTGAGCAACTTTCATGTAGAAAGTATTTTCATCTGAGCTATGGTTTATTTTATATGATTTTCTAAAGTTTTAAATCATTTTTAGAATTTATTTAATTAATTTAAACTAACATTATCCAGAACAGTGTTTGGTGACACCAGCATGACGTCAGCATGACATCAGTAGTCAACAGGGGGTTGACTGGGTCAAACTGACGTGTGGGACCCGTCTGTCATTGACACATCACCCTAACTAACAGATTAGTTAGGTTAATTAGATATTTAGGTTAATCAAGTTTAATTAGTTCAACTAAACATCATTAATTAAGTTAATTAATTAATTATTTTTATTAATAATTATTTTTACTATATATTATTTTTTTAATTCCTTTTTTATAAACCGTTCTCTGGGCGGGGCCCAGATGTCATAGGCCCAAGGGCCTTAACAGGCATACACGCAGGCGGGTGCGGGCGAAGCCGCAACCCTGCCCGGTAATGAGGCGAGGCCGGAACGGGGCCGGAGCGGGCGCGTGGGCGCCGGCGGCCTCAGCGGGCGCGCATGGCG
>LR880971.1:145129618-145144116 GCA_904067115.1 Aegilops sharonensis | reverse complement strand
TCCGAACAACATTCGGTAATCACATACAAGTCTTCCTAATAACCCTAGCGTCACCGAACCTTAAGTGTGTAGACCCTACGGGTTCGGGAGACATGCAGACATGACCGGGACGCTCTCAGGTCAATAACCAACAGCGGGATCTGGATACCCATGTTGGCTCCCACATGCTCCTCGATGATGTCATCGGATGAACCACGATGTCGAGGATTCAAGCAACCCCGTATACTATTCCCTTTGTCAGACGGTATGTTACTTGCCCGAGACTCGATCGTCGGTATCCCAATACCTCGTTCAGTCTCGTTACCGGCAAGTCACTTTACTCGTACCGTAATGCATGATCCCGTGACCAGACACTTGGTCACTTTGAGCTCATTATGATGATGCACTACCGAGTGGGCCTAGTGATACCTCTCCGTAATACGGAGTGACAAATCCCTGTCTGGATCCGTGTCAACCCAACAGAAACTTTCGGAGATACCTGTAGTGCACCTTTATAGTCACCCAGTTACGTTGTGACGTTTGGTACACCCAAAGCACTCCTACGGTATCCGGGAGTTACACGATCTCACGGTCTAAGGAAGAGATACTTGACATTGGAAAAGCTCTAGCAAAACGAACTACACGATCTTTGTGCTATGCTTAGGATTGGGTCTTGTCCATCACGTCATTCTCCTAATGACGTGATCCCGTTGTCAATGACATCTGATGTCCATAGTCAGGAAACCATGACTATCTGTTGACCAATGAGCTAGTCAACTAGAGGCTTACTAGGGACGTATTGTAGTCTATGTATTCACACGTGTATTACGATTTCCGGATAATACAGTTATAGCATGAATAAAAGACAATTATCATGAACAAGGAAATATAATAATAATGCTTTTATTATTGCCTCTAGGGCATATTTCCAACAACATGCGCCTAGGGTTTGGGGGGGAACCCTAGAGGGGGCGCCCCCTTGCTTGGGGGGCAAGCCCCCCTCCCCTTGGCCGCCGCCCCCCCCCCCCCCCCTCCCCCCTTAAAAAAAGGGCCGGGGGGGGGGTGGCCACCCCAAACCAGGGGCCGCCCCCCCCCCCCCCCCTCCCCCCTTAAAAAAAGGGCCGGGGGGGGGGTGGCCACCCCAAACCAGGGGCCGCCCCCCCCCCCCCCCCTCCCCCCTTAAAAAAAGGGCCGGGGGGGGGGTGGCCACCCCAAACCAGGGGCCGCCCCCCCCCCCCCCCCTCCCCCCTTAAAAAAAGGGCCGGGGGGGGGGTGGCCACCCCAAACCAGGGGCCGCCCCCCCCCCCCCCCCTCCCCCCTTAAAAAAAGGGCCGGGGGGGGGGTGGCCACCCCAAACCAGGGGCCGCCCCCCCCCCCCCCCCTCCCCCCTTAAAAAAAGGGCCGGGGGGGGGGTGGCCACCCCAAACCAGGGGCCGCCCCCCCCCCCCCCCCTCCCCCCTTAAAAAAAGGGCCGGGGGGGGGGTGGCCACCCCAAACCAGGGGCCGCCCCCCCCCCCCCCCCTCCCCCCTTAAAAAAAGGGCCGGGGGGGGGGTGGCCACCCCAAACCAGGGGCCGCCCCCCCCCCCCCCCCTCCCCCCTTAAAAAAAGGGCCGGGGGGGGGGTGGCCACCCCAAACCAGGGGCCGCCCCCCCCCCCCCCCCTCCCCCCTTAAAAAAAGGGCCGGGGGGGGGGTGGCCACCCCAAACCAGGGGCCGCCCCCCCCCCCCCCCTCTAGATCTCATCTAGAGGGGGCCGACCCCCTTCCTCCTTCCCCTATAAATAGAGGGGCGAGGGGAGGGCTGCACACACAATCTAAGGCGCAGCCCCTCCCCTCCCCAACACCTCTCCTCCTCCGCGTGTGCTTGGCGAAGCCCTGCCGGAGAACTGCCACTCCATCACCACCACGTCGTCGTGCTGCTGTTGGTGCCTTCTTCCTCAACCTCTCCCTCCTCCTTGCTGGATCAAGGTGCGGGAGACGTCATCCGCTCCGTACGTGTGTTGAACGCGGAGGTGCTGTCCGTTCGGCACTTAGTCATCGGTGATTTGGATCACGACGAGTACGACTCCCTCAACCCCGTTCTCTTGAACGCTTCCGCTCGCGATCTATAAAGATATGTAGATGCACTCTTATCACTCGTTGCTAGATGAACTCATAGATGGATCTTGGTGAAACCGTAGGAAAATTTTTATTTTCTGCAACGTTTCCCAACATTGCCTCGTTTAAAAAAAATATAAACATATTATATAGGAGTTTTGCATTGGAGGATTTTTTTTGCACTAGTCTAATCAACTAGTCCTAGCAGAGGTTTAGGCCCACAGACTAGGTTTTGGTAGTCTCGTGATTTCTGCCAGTCAGCTAGCAGCCTGCCACCGGTACATGTATTGCTTGTTTTGTTTGGTAAGAGCAACTCTAGCAGACCCCGCAAAACGTCTGGCCCGCAAAAATTGCTGCGAGTATGCGGGCTCGGGCCAATTTTCCGGCCAGAACAGAGCCCGGATACTCGCCCGGCCCGCAAATTTTTTTGCCGCTGATGTGACCGCTAGTGCAAAAGATAATCTTCTGAACATGTTACAACTTGGCTCTTTTAGTTTTGAGGTTCCATCAATTGAACCGAAGAAGGATGCTGTGAAGCCCAATTTTAGAACGCCTCCATACAGATGGTGTTTTGTTGGAAATATGTGGCAATCTGATTCTTGTGTAGCCGCCTGAGAGAGCAGAGTCTTATTTTGTTTTCTGTCTACTAGTAGTGGTCACCGTAGCTATTTGGTTGTGATCAGCGTGGCCGGATGATTAATTAGTTAATATATTGTTTAGTTTAATAAGGAGAGAGAAAGAGTCATGCGCGGGTACGCTTCGTACTAGTATTCGGTTATTAGGAAGAGTCCCGGTCAGTTTCGTTTTGAGCGTCCGTGCTCCTTAAATAAAGGCCATATAAAGGCCATATATGCTCAAAAAAAAAAAGGCCATACGGCCGTGTAACAGGAGCAGAAGTTTGTTTTAGTCGTGAGATCAATAAAATTACAGAAAACGTCCTTGGAGGACATCAAATATCTTTGTTGCTGATTCAAGGGGATTTTGTTGCTGCTGCGTATGGAGTCGATCCAATCTACTCGACACAAGTTTCTGATCTTACGGTCTTGCATCTTTGCTCGATCGTAATTTCTTGTTGCTGCTGCTAGTACCGTGAAAGATCGGGACATCGAACGACTCGCCATCTAGTCGACTCCCATCAGCCGCAGCCCGCAAACCGCACGCCCCGAGCACTATAAGTGCGGTTTCGTGACCCTTTTGCGGGTCCAAACCCTATCCCCCCGCCGTCGCGAGCCACCCGGTTCCCCTCTCTCCTCTCCCAATCTCTCGCCGCCGGCGACCCTCCGCCCCGCCTCCAGCCGCCATGTGGGGGCGAATGTGGAGCTCCGGACGCGGCTCCGGCAGCAGATCCGGCCGTGAGAGGGACCCGGAGCACGAGCGGCGCGTCCGGTCCGACGGCGCGAGGAAGCGCGGCGCCAGGAAGTGGACCAACCACGGGGTGTCGCCGCCGGCGAGCTTCGACCGCCGCGAGACGGAGGAGTACGACCGCCGGCGCGCGTCCTTCTCCCGCGAGGTCTTCCTACGCCGGATCCTCCTCCTCCGCCGCCGCGGGCTTCCTCCCCGTGAAGAGGGAGTGGTCGGACGAGGAGGAGGAGCCGAAGCCGCCGGCGCCGTTCGCCTTCGTCTCGGTGAAGGAGGAGCCCGAGGAGCCCGCTCCGCTCGGCCGCCGCGGTGTCGTCGGGCCCGAGGACTACGTCGCGGACTTCGACGCCGTCGCCGCCGCCATCGCCGAGCGGAGCGTGCGCGAGGAGGAGGAGCACCGGCGCCACGCTGAGGAGCTCGAAGCCCTCGAGTGGCGGCAGGCGGTCGCCGACAACGTCGCCGTCAACGAGAAGGCTGACGAGTGGCGCCACATCCGCGCGGAGCAGGCAGAGAAGTACGTCGATCTGTGCAGCTCCGGCAAGGAGGATTGAGCGTCCGGCTCCTCCACAGCGTCGTCCAGTTTGCCTCGACCTCGTCGCCGTCAGATCCAACCCCCTCGTACTAGTTTAACGTAGTATGTAGTATAGCTATGCTTGTAGTTTGTTGATCATGTGATGAACTATGAATTATGTTTATGCAATTTCTCTCGGGAAAGTATTTTTTAAAATTATGCAGGTTTAGGTATGGGATCTGCTCAGCCGCGCATGTTTTAACCTGCAAACGCGATCTTCATCAAACCAAAAACGCGTTTTGCGAGTCGTATTTTTATGAGGTCCGCAAGAGTTGCTTTAAGCAGCCCAGCACTGGCGGCAGGATCACACAAGCTTTTTCCTTTTCGCCTTGGCGACGGCGTACTTCTGTGTATCTTCCTGTTAGGACAAACACTAATGTCCATGTGCAGCAAATAAATGGGTAATAATTGGGGGCTCGGGTGGTTTACCACCATAACGATATATGGGCCACGCGAAAGAGAGCATCTCGTCGCCTTGTTTGGCGCTTTGCTCCCAATCATTTTCAGGCTCAAAGCAGATTCGAATCGAAATAGCTTAGCTCCCGGTTAATTATTTTTCAGTTCTAACAGATATTGGAAAAACATCTTCATAGACTGGCGGAGCTTAAGCCAAAATCATGGGAGGCATGGGCTGAAGGGGGGCAAACATAACTATTTTTAGCTTATTTGTGATGGAAAATAGGCCTAATACAAAGAAATATATGCATGGTTTCTTGTGAGCTGGGGGAGCCATAGCCCAGGTTGGCCTCCATGAAGCTCCGCCACTGCTGGAATCCTTGGAAATTTTCGTAAGATTGCAGAGGATGTGACATTTTCGGTTGCCTTCACAATCATTTCAGCAGGATGGTTGGCATGAACGGCATGACTTCGTAATCATATGTACTGTACATTCTATCTTTTATTGTTCAGAGTTAATCAATGTATTTTGGTTAGGAAGATTTAAACGGTCGCGGTCACGCACGGGCGTTGCTTCCGAGTCACACTCACTTCTGCCCGTACATACGTACAGTAAGTAATTTTTTGCAGCGGTTGGAGAGTCGACACACGTACGGAGACATGCACACAGGCGGTTCTAAACCTTTGCTACTACTCCCCTCCGAAAATATTCGTCATCAAAATGGATAAAAAGAGATGTATCTAGAATTAATATATATTTAAATATATTTTCTTTTGTTCATTTTGCTGATAAGTATTTTCAGACAGAGGGAGTATTTCAGTAGTATTTCGGCGAGACGGCCGCGCCAAACAGCGACCTGCCATGCGAACAACAGTACTACAGCGGATGTGACTGAACAAACTGCTTCGCTGTTGGTCAAGCTGCGTCTGTGCGGTACTCTACATACATACCAGTGCCTATATCGAAAGAAAAAAGGGTGTGTATTATAACGTCTGCTTCCTCTGTTTTTTCTACGGCAAGATCGCTTCAACGCCACGTGCCCCTGCAACTTGCGTTGCATATATGCATGTTGTCGCATCTGCACACGTGTACGTCGGTAGGTAGCACGTGCCCATCGAGCCAACCGCCTTAGGTGTGTAACGAAATGTGTGAGGCGGCTTCGACCACATACGGGCCGGCAACTGTACATGCATGTATATGTACGTACACAGCTGGTACAGAAAAAAGGAAGGAAGGAAGTGCAGGTGGGTGCTGTGGCGTCGCCGTCGGTGTTCGTCGCGTCTCCGTCGTCCCGTGGACGGGTCCCTCTCCGTCCGCCGGGCCGGCCGGCGGCGTGCTCCACCTCCACAGGATCAATACCCTGGATTTTGTCATGTGTGCTAAGCTACAACTACGAGACAAGTTTAAGTGACGGGGTTTGACGACACAACGTCGGCAACCGACGAGCGCACGGTAGCATTCTGGAAAGAACAAGTGTTTTGAGGGGACACAAGTGACATTCCTAGATCACTTTTTTGAGCGGCCATATTTTTTTTTGGATTGCAGGGTTGAAATGTAACTTGGCCGAGTTTTCTTCTGAAATGGCTTAAATGGAGGGTGTACATGTACATCTGTGCGACGATGATGTCGGTATTCCTTCCCGGGAATCGTTTTCATCGGCAGAAGATGATGTTTTCAGCATAATAAACACACAAAAATGACGTTCCCATCCGAGAGCATTCGCCATCTTTTTCTTCAACGTCTCATATGACCAAAAACAATACCAGTACAACAATGGCTAGTGTGGGCAGTACGTTTTTATAGGATCCAACTACCGATCCCTTCTTCCGAATTTCCTTGTTTCCTCTCGTGTTGTGTCTCCTCCACGTGCGACGGAGTCCACGTCGACCGACTGTGATACGTGAAGCTTCCTGGCTAGCTGATAGGTTGCAAATCGGGGCACGAAATGACGGCACAAGTCTCAGTTACCAGTAGCATCGACCAGTGAACCGACGTGGACGGGGCAGCTGCCGCGGACCTCTTCTGGCTGGCTAGCGAGTGAAGTCTAAAATAAACCCTAAACTCATACTACGCGTCGAAATTAAACCCTTACCTCTGAATCCCTGAAATCCATACCCGGTGTTCTCTGATCCTGGTCAAGCTCAACCCTACCTCAAACCTATAGCAGTTTAGACCAGTTTGTTGCAAGGGGAAAAGCCAATCCCCACCGGGATAACCATTTGTTCTCACTGACTATTTTGTCCCACATGTCATATCCATCCTCGTCTTCTGGTTCACGTTAGAAAAATTCCGCTCTCAGGAATCAAGCCGCTACCCTCAACTCTCAGGATGCCGTCGCAGTTTGCCCTTTCCCTCCATGAACCGTTCTCCATCTCCGACGGGATGCCGCCCTTCGCCCTCGGTGCTTCATGATGGCCTTATGGAACTGGCTGTATAGCTCGCTAGCGTGCTCCGCCGCAGGCCGCAGCCAACGAGGGCCGAGTGCGTGGAATTCGGGAAGAAGCACTGGGCCAGCACGGCGGCGCAGTGGATGCTGTCACATCATAGTTTTGCCACTAAAAGTGGCTGTTGGCTAGCCCACTTTCTAGCTGGACTCTGAGAATAGTTTTGCCACTAAAAGTGGGACATGATCGTACCGGAGCCGTTTCCTTTCATGTATGGCTGGGTTTCGTGGTGTACATCGTCAAGAAACGGGTGATGGCACCCGCAAAAAAAAGAAAAAAAACGGGTAATGGAATTATGGACAGCTTCCAACTAGCGAAGAAGTGGTGATGTACTATTCCCTCCGTCCGGAAATACTTGTCATAGAAATGCATAAAGATGGATGTATCTTGAACTAAAATACGTCTAGATACATCCATTCCTTCGACAAGTACTTTCGGACGGAGGGAGTACTAGCTACGTCATGACGAAGCTGATGATCAACCCCTCACCTAATCGGGAGCAACTAACAAGGTCTCTCTCATCGCCATCAGCTGATCCGTGCCCGGAAGAACCACCGCGACATCCTCAAGAGCTCCTTCTCAGCAAAAGCTCCCGTGGTGCTTGGAGAAGGCTTAAGCTCAAGCTCAGGCCAGAGGCCACGTATCGTTTCTTCTTCGAGAGCGACCCATGTGTATTTCAAGTCACATCGTATATATGGAGCGATATACATATGAAGCAAATGAATGAATCTACACTTTAAAATATGTGTACGTATATCCGTATGTAATTCTTATTAAAATCTAAAGACTTGTATTGTATTTAGGAACGGAGGGAGTATGTACTATTCCGGAAAAGGATAACAAGATTCAATTCGATCGTCGATACATCATCAATAAAAAACAAAATGTTTGTCGGATGAACATGTATGGACACCTGGTTTAACTTGCAAGCTGTACGTACGGAGACTTTTGGGTGTTAGAATAAATCCAAGGTACGCGGTCGATCCACCGAGGAACAAGCAATCACAGACAATGACGACACCGAGATTTGTTAACGAGGTTCGACGAACTCGCCTACTCCCCGGGGCAATGACTACGGGCGCTCCTCCCCGAGATACCGCAACACCGGCCACCCAGGCGCCGGCACAAGCCGCCAGCACCCCCTTGCGAACCTGTCGCTATCTAGTCGTCATGGGTTACAACGTGGGGTGCCTCTTCATATATAAGAGGCCAAGGGTACAACGTGTCCGACTCCGACACTACACGTATCCTACCCACACTACAACACCAAGTCCAAGCGTAACCCAACTAGTACAAAATATTCGACACAAACACAACAAACTCCACCTTGGCGAATATTCTCCACCACCTTGAATTTGTCCATGCGTCAAACTTCCATGTACTCCGGACTTGTGTTGTCTTCTTCGTAGCTTACTGAGAGCTACTCGACGAGTCTGCCCCAGACCCGCCGCCGCCGTGAGACCCCGCTGCTACTCTCGCAACTCCAGTCTCCGTGACTCCACCTGCAATAGTGCTCCCTTGCAACTTGTAAAGATGCGAAGCCGTCCTCTCTCCAATCATCACGGTCACCTCATCTTCTATGATTCTCATGGTCTTCTTATCCCGATCACAACGGAATACCATACCACCATCATGAAGAACACCAAGCGAAATTAGATTCCTCCTTAGCCCTGGCACATGCCTGACTCCCCGAAGCATCCGCTCAACTCCGTCAAACATCTTGATTTTGATGTCACCTACTCCAGCAACACGATAACCTGTGTCATCGCCCACATAGGCTAAACCAAACTCACCAGACTTGTACGAAGAGAACCACTCCCTGTTGGGTGTCGCATGAAAAGAGCAAGCTGAATCCAACATCCACGCTTCACCTTTGGTTGACCGCCTGTCTGATACTATGAGAACATCACTACTGCTGTCTGAGTCATCACCATGAGTTGCCTTATTAGCACTTGCCCCACCATTGAGTTCTGGACAGTCCTTTCTCATATGTCCCCACTGCTTACACTTGTGACATTGTATATTCTTTTTCTTTTTCTTGTTCTTCCCAGCCTCATATCCCTTCCGCCACTGCTCACCCTTGACTAGCAAACCTTCACCATGAGAGACTTCCACCGCGTTCTTCTTTCTCATATCATAAGATAGCAATGCCGCGGTAATATCCTCATTCTTGACGGTCTCCTTGCCGTGCGTCAAAGTAGTAATCAAATGGTCATAGGATGATGGCAATGAACAAAGAAGCAGAATTGCCCTATCCTCGTCGTCAACCGTCGCACCCAAGCGTGCTAGATCCGTCACGACTTGATTAAAGGCGTTCATATACTCCACAAGATCCGACCCCTCCTGCATCCTCATCCCATATAACTTTTGCTTCAGATACACCTTGGTCGTCGCAGTCTTGGACATAAACTGACTTTCCAGCTTCTCCCAGATCTTCCTCGGCGAATTCTCATCCATCACATGATAAATAACCTGGTCCGACAGACACAACCGTATAGTCCCGGCTGCTTTCAACTGTAACTCCTGCCAGTCATCAGCCTCCATCTTAGCTGGCTTGGCTTCCTGCAACAACGCCTTCAAGCATCCCTGTTGTGCCAACAAATCTTTCACCCTTGTCTGCCATAACCCAAAGCTTCCAGTTCCGTTGAACTTCTCCACCTCAAACCTGGTACCCGATGGCGCCATGGTTCTTTGTATGACTGACCCTGCAAAAAATTATCCGAGCTTTGCACGCGATGCCTCAAGTACTCGAACAAGATCCGCGTACTAATAGCAAAACCAACCAAAAATTCCTTCTGGTCTTCACGTGTTATCTCCCTTGGCTCAACTCTAATGCTAGCGCAACTTGCTTTGCTTCAGCTCTTGCCTTCCTGATGGATGCACACAACAAACGATGGACTTTTCCTTCAGCCGATCTCGATCTGTTGCCTCGTCTCTGTCTGGTTGGGCCTTCCACGCAGCTGCTTTTATTAAGCGATCCGCGCAGCTCTCCGCCTCACGCACGAGGACGAGTTCCACCAGGACTCGGTCCTGTTTTTTTTTCCAAAACAAATCTCACCTTTTCTGTTTCCGATTGCACCGAGAGAAACCGCTGAACCTGCCGCTGCCTCCCACATACGCACGCCCGCGTTGGGCTCCGCTGGCCCGCCTCCAGCCGCCCCGTGCTGGACCGCACCTTTGGCCCAACTGCGTTGCTGCACATGCTATTGCTGCAGTCTGTAGGTCACCTGTCAATCTCGTCGACTCCGAATCTAACTAAACGCTGCTCCACGCAATTGCGTTGCCACGCCGTATTTTCCGATTCCATAGCCGACGCCTGATCCTTATGCAGTATCTCCACCTCTTCTAGATCAACCAGACAATCATCTCGTAACCTATCTCATGATACCACTTGTTAGAATAAATCCAAGGTACGCGGTCGATCCACCGAGGAACAAGCAATCACAGACAACGATGACACCGAGATTTGTTAACGAGGTTCGGCGAACTCGCCTACTCCCCGGGGCAATGACTACGGGCGCTCCTCCCCGAGATACCGCAACACCGGCCACCCGGGCGCCGGCACAAGCCGCCAGCACCCCCTTGCGAACCTGTCGCTATCTAGTCGTCATGGGTTACAACGTGGGGTGCCTCTTCATATATAAGAGGCCAAGGGTACAACGTGTCCGACTCCGACACTACACGTATCCTACCCACACTACAACACCAAGTCCAAGCGTAACCCAACTAGTACAAAATATTCGACACAAACACAACATTGGGGAGATGCACGAGCTGATCCGAAGATGAACGATCCTCTGAGGGTCATGTGAAGCGGTATTGAAGGTACTTTAAAAGGTAAATTAAGATGGGCACTGAACATGGCATGCTTGAATCCAGGCAGGATCGCCAGGACCCCCCTCGATCACCCCAGGAAGATCACGGGTAGAAACTCGCGAGTACGCCACAGGTAGATGGGATCGCCCTTGGCGCACTCGGGAAGAGCAGGGGTGGAGCCTAGGGTAGATCGGCGGAGATGTCAACTTCAGCGGCGGCTGGAAAGGAGGAGGGAGTGGAGAAGATGATGGAAAGGATGAATCTGACAGACAAAGAAAGTACAAAACTGGTGGTGGATGACCAGGAGGGAAATCTAGGTGAGCCAGTAGTGGCGGTGATTGGGAAGGTGCTGCATAGGAGAGTGCTTCATGTGAACACGATAGCCGACGCCTTGAGGCCTGCTTGGGGCAACTCAAGGGGACTCTCGTTCAGGGGCGGAGCCAGGATTTGAACATAGGGGGGCAAGTGATGACGATCAAAAGTATAGTACTACAGTATGATATATCGATCAGAAGTAGTGTATAACATATGTTTGGAAATATTATAGGTAATATCGAATCATCTCAAATACTTAGACTCATACTAGTTTTTGAAAAAGATATTTAAAACTGGCCATAGTTTGTTTGGATTTTTTAAACAAAAATATAGCTCTACTATCACTATTACCAATGTCTAGATCAAAAATAATCGGCACTAGCATAAATTTGAGACTATCTTCGTTTTCCAACTAACAAAGTATACAGCCAAACAAAAGCAAACGGGGTGGTTCGCGGTGCAATCTATGACCTCCCTAACGATAAGGCCCCGGGTCCGGATGGCTTCACTGGGGCTTTCTTCAAGGAATGCTGGGACATTGTCAAACCTGAAATTATGCAAGTGATCAACAATTTCTCTGCCCTTCGCGTCTCCAACCTTCATTGGCTCAACTCCGCTAACATTGCTCTCATTCCCAAAAAAGATGGGGCAGAGGACATATCCGACTTTAGGCCCATAAGTCTTATTCATACTGTTGCAAAGATCATTGCTAAGATGATGGCCACCCGTCTTGCTCTTCACATGCCCAACCTCGTTTCCAATACTCAAAGTGCTTTCATCAAGAAACGAAGTATCCATGATAACTTTATGTATGTCCGCAACTTGGCTCGACGGTTGCACCGCAACAAAACACCGTCCTTGCTCTTCAAGCTTGACATCAAGAAAGCCTTCGACTCTGTGAGATGGGATTATTTGACGGACTTGCTTCGTCACCACCAGTTTCCGAGCCGGTTTCGAGATTGGGTCTCCGCCCTCCTATCCACGGCCTCATCTAGAGTTTTGCTAAATGGTGTTGCTGGTGATCCAATTAAGCATGGCTGCGGTCTTCGACAAGGGGATCCTCTCTCCCCTTTTCTCTTTGTCCTCGCTATTGATCCGCTCCACCACATCCTAGCCAAGGCTTCCGAGCAAGGCTTGTTGCATCCTCTTCGTGGCCGGCCCATCCGTGCATCCTTGTATGCGGATGATGCTGCTATCTTTGTCGCGCCCATCAAGGATGATATTCACTACTTGGCTTCGACTTTGAGCTCCTTTGGGGAGGTTACTGGCCTGGTCACCAACTGCGCCAAAAGCCTTGTGGCGCCCATTCGATGTGGCAACATCGACCTTGACAACATTCTACAGGCCTTCCCGGCAGTCCGTACTACTTTCCCCATGCGATATCTTGGTCTTCCGTTGTCGGTCACAAGACTAAAGCGCATCCACTTTCAGTATTTGGAGGACAAGGTGGCAGGCAAGCTTCCGCCTTGGTCGGCAATGCATGTGGCTACGCCGGGGCGCATTATTTTGGTCAAGGCCGTGCTCACTGCCATTGCCATTTACCACCTCACGCCTCTAGATCTTCTGGTTGAAGTGATGAAGAAGATCGATAGCCTGCGACGTGCCTACCTTTGGGCAGGTTGTGATAAGGTGACCGGCGGAAAATGTAAGGTTAATTGGGATCTCGTCTGCAAGCCCAAGATTTATGGTGGACTGGGAGTGCTCAACCTCCAAAATTTTGCAACTGCCCTGCGCTTGCGTTGGCTCTGGCACGAATGGGATGAACCACTTAAGACTTGGTCTCGCTCTGGAACACCTTGCACTAGCAACGATAAAGATCTCTTCGCGGCTGCTACACGGGTGTGCATTGGAGATGGAAACAAAGCTAAGTTTTGGGAATCTCCATGGTTGGACGGCCTCCGGCCTAAAGATATTGCGCCAAAGATTTTTGAGTTGTCAAAAAAGAAAACGTGCTTGGTCAGGAAAGCTCTTGACAACAACCTTTGGGTTCGCCAAATTGATACTCGGCAGGGGCTACCTTGGACCATATTCAACAATTTGCAACACTTTGGGAGATGCTTGCAGATGTAAACCTCAACCAGGGTAGCCAAGACACAATATCTTGGAAGTTCACCAACAGTGGCGAGTACTCCGCCTCCTCGGCTTACATGGTGCAGTTTGTCGGTCTCTCATTTTACCCAATGAATGCTACAATCTGGAAGATGTGGGCTCCTCCGAAGTGTAAATTTTTTGCTTGGTTGATCTTCCAAAATCGTGTTTGGACAGCCGATCGTTTGCTGCACCGAGGTTGGCCAAACTGTAATTTGTGCCCTCTCTGCAAGCAAGTGCAAGAATCTGCTACTCACCTCATATTCCAATGTAGGTTCACTGTACGAATTTGGACTGAAATTTGCACTTGGCTTGGCATTCTTGACTCCTCACCAATGATTTGGCGTCATGAAGACTCAGTTAAAGATTGGTGGCTTAAGGCAGTTAGTGGGGGAGGTGACCACAGGAAGGCCAGGCCACCGCCTCCTTGATGATGCTTGTCTCATGGGAAATTTGGAAGGAGCGCAACGCAAGAATTTTTCAGAATGTCTCCGCTCCGACCTCTATTGTTATCGCGAAAATCAAGGAGGAGGCTCATCTTTGGACTTTGGCAGGAGCGAAGCAGCTTAGTATTGTTATGTCGCGAGAGTAGACCTTTTCGTTTTTGCCGCCCTGCGGCTTATGTCTAAACCTTCTTCTTAATCAATGAAAATGGCAAGTCTTTTGCCTTGTTTCAAAAAAAAAGAAGCAAACGGGGTTAGATCATACTAGCAGAACTTCTGTATATATAGTATAATACTGTGTATGTACCTTGCCTAATTATTTGGTTGTGTGTTGGCGTACGCAAGCGACCAAGGAAGATCCGCGGCAGCCGCCGTATTCGTGGGGTACTCGGCTGCCTCAAATAGCCAGCAATCAAGTCCATGGTCAGCGACTTGGGGCCGGCGGCAGACGTCCTAGCGTCCTGGCGGCGACGGCGAGATAGATGGATCTTCGATCTATTCGTGAGGCAAGAACGGACATAACGAACGACCAGGAGTCCTTGATCTATTGTCTATATACGTGGGCATCAGTTAGATGGGTTATTTTTGTTGCATCCTGGGCTTTGGTGCGTGCAAAACTACGAGACTATGGGCTTAAATAACAAAATTAGGCAGTAATCTCCGGCCATTAGCGCATACACATGCACGTATTAGTACTCGAACCTACTGTATTTCTTTGAGGGGGGCCGATCGTTGGGGTGGGTCTAGCCCCTGCTCCCCCCCCCCTTTCTCCGCCCCTGCTCTCATTCAGTTCAGCGGGAGATAATGTGTTCGTGGCAAGCTTTAAAGGTAAGAGGGATCGGGACAGGATCTTCGAGGGAGGCCCGTGGATGGTGGGCAAGCATGCAGTAGTGCTTCAGATATTTGATAGAGCCAGAGGCCCTCTGACTTAAAGTTTGAGATGATGCAGATATGGGCTCGCATTATCAATCTTCCTTTCAACCTTAGGCG
>LR880971.1:145118292-145129081 GCA_904067115.1 Aegilops sharonensis | reverse complement strand
CCGGAAAAAATTGCTCGTTTGCTGGGGAAGGTCATAAGGATTGATGTGGATGCTAAAGGTTTTGCATTCGGGGAAGCTTTGAGGACACGCGTTTGGATTAATGTGCAAGAACCACTGATGAGATGGGTGAGGTTAGAATCTGCAAAAACCAAAGAGGATACACTCTTTGATGTTCAATATGAATCTCTGCCTTATTTATGTTTTTCCCGCGGTTTACTGGGGCATGCGGATACATACTGCCCAACACCGGCAGGCCGTGATGCATTAGGGAGGCTCCCATATGGGGAAAATCTCAGGGTGCCTTTTAAGAAGAAGAGCTGGGGTAATGGATTTTCAAAACAGTATGCAGGACGAGCTGAGTATCAGAATGCAGAGGAAGATTGGGAAGAGGAGGAGGTGGAGAAAGGTGAGGAAGTAACGTCACCGGACAAGTCCAGATCTGGCCGTGTGCAAAACGCGGTGTATCAGTTCAATGCGCGTGGTGGCGGGGGTGCTGGTAGAGGTTCTCCAAATCAACGTGGTAGAGGAGTGGTAAGGAATCATGTTTATAGGAGAGTGAACATGGGTGATGGCGGTCGTAATGGGCCACTTATGCTGGTGGACCAGGAGACTTTGAACAAGAAAAGAATGAGTGAAACGGAAGGGTCTGCTGATTCTAAGGAAGATAGCCGGGATTCTAAAAATAAGAAAGCAGAGGGGGAGATTAGTGCACAAATAACGGCGGAGGCTGCGGAGCAGTCCCACCGCGACCAATGAATTGCTTTGTTTGGAACTGTCGCGGGCTTGGGAACCCGGAGACAGTTCGAGAACTTTACCATTTGGTGAGGATGGAAGCGCCCGCCTTGGTCTTTTTGAGCGAAACAAAGATCGACGGGTCGAGAGTGTCGGATATGCGAGCTCGGTTGGGCTTCGCAGGATGTTTGCCCGTAAGTAGTGTTGGCTTAAGTGGCGGTATAGCCTTGTTCTGGTCTCATGAGGTAGATGTTACCCTAAACAATGTATCAGACCAACCTATTGATGAAACAGTCCAGAATATAGGTAGTGACAATACAAAGTGGAGGTTTACCGGCTTCTATGCTAAATCTAGCAGGAGTGAGAGGTCTCAAAGTTGGAGTAAACTGAGAGCGTTGCGTGAACAGGATGATTTGCCATGGCTGTGTGGAGGTGATTTTAATGAGATAGTGGACAATTCTGAGTATTTTGGTTCACATGAGAGGGCGGAATGGCAAATGGCAGGTTTCCGAGAAGTTATCGACTTCCGTGGATTTCAAGATCTGGGTTTTACAGGTATCCCGTATACTTGGGACAATCGTGTGACGCCCGGGTAATTAAGCTATAGCAACCCTCTGCTAATGATGCCACGTCACTTCGATTACTGTTGCTAATCTCGCGTCAGTTCGAAACCGATTCAAATTCAAATTCAAAATCAAGCAAACAATAAAGCTTTTGAAATATTAAAACTAAAATGTTTGGAGTGAACCAAATATTGCATAGGAAATTATGGTGGAGAAACCACCCCTTTATAAGATGTTTAAATACTATAAGTTGAATAAAACAGTAACAACACCAATTATTTAAAAGCTTTAAAATAATAAACAATTGCATACTGTTTTATTTTAGGTGCCAAATTAATTGAGGTGGTGGCATATCTGTTAATACTAATTTAGGTACAACTAATGTATTCTATAAAACTAAGGTATTTAAAATATAAAATTAAAATAGAAAAGAAAAGAAATAAAACAAAAGTCAAAATAAAAATAAAAAGGGGGAAGACAAAGACCCCTTCCCCCACTGTACCCCTTGGCACAACTGGGCCATGGCCCAGCCAGGCCGGCCCATGCCTCTGGCCTACATAGGCCTCCCCACTCCCCCAAACCCTAACCAACAACCCCACTCGCTCCCCACGATCCCCTCTCTCTCGGTCGCTCCTCTCCCTCTCACCCGATCCGATCTGGAAGTGATCGACCCCCCCCGCCCCCCCCCCCCCCCCCCCCCCCCCCCCCCCGCCCCCCCCCCCGCCCCCCCCCCCCCCCCCCCCCCCCCGCGCCGCCCCCCCCCCCCCCCGCCCCCCCCCCCGCCCCCCCCCCCCCCCCCCCCCCCCCGCGCCGCCCCCCCCCCCCCCCGCCCCCCCCCCCGCCCCCCCCCCCCCCCCCCCCCCCCCGCGCCGCCCCCCCCCCCCCCCGCCCCCCCCCCCGCCCCCCCCCCCCCCCCCCCCCCCCCGCGCCGCCCCCCCCCCCCCCCGCCCCCCCCCCCGCCCCCCCCCCCCCCCCCCCCCCCCCGCGCCGCCCCCCCCCCCCCCCGCCCCCCCCCCCGCCCCCCCCCCCCCCCCCCCCCCCCCGCGCCGCCCCCCCCCCCCCCCGCCCCCCCCCCCGCCCCCCCCCCCCCCCCCCCCCCCCCGCGCCGCCCCCCCCCCCCCCCGCCCCCCCCCCCGCCCCCCCCCCCCCCCCCCCCCCCCCGCGCCGCCCCCCCCCCCCCCCGCCCCCCCCCCCGCCCCCCCCCCCCCCCCCCCCCCCCCGCGCCGCCCCCCCCCCCCCCCGCCCCCCCCCCCGCCCCCCCCCCCCCCCCCCCCCCCCCGCGCCGCCCCCCCCCCCCCCCGCCCCCCCCCCCGCCCCCCCCCCCCCCCCCCCCCCCCCCCCCCCGGTCCCCCCCCCCCCCCCCCCCCGCCCCGATCTGGAAGTGCCCCCCCCCCCCCCCCCCCCCCCCCCCGCAGCGCACGCGGCCGCTGCCCCTGGTGCCGCCCCGATGGCCACGCCTCGCCACCCGTCTTCGGCCCGCCTCCCCTCTCACTCCTCTTCCCAGACCCAATCGGGATCGGGAAGGGGCAACGAGCCCAATGCCGTCGCTGTGCGCCACCACCGCCGCCCGAAGGCCTCACCATCGCCGGACCACCCTACCGTCGCTGCTCGTCGCCAGGAACTCCTCCGCCCCGTCGCGCCAGCTCCGACTCCTCCTCGAGCAGGCTTTGCTCAATTACAGGGCTCTGTGAGCCCCGTCCTCCCCCTCTCCCCTCGTTCTTTGTCGCCAGCGCCGTCCACCGCGCGCCGACCGCGCTCGGCCCTGCGCCTCACCATGGTCCTCCGCGCCCCTGTACACGCACGCCGCGTCCACGTCTTCCCACGCCCCCGACCAAACCCACGCGCACCTCTCCATCCCCCCTGCGCGTCTCGTGCCGCTGTTCCCGCCGGCCACGGCCCGCGTGCCCACGCCCTCCCACTGATGCAGCTGCCGTGGCCTTGCCCCTCATGCCAGCCCGTCCGCGCGGCCCCACTCTGGCGGCGCCTCCTGCTGTCGCCGCGGCCACGCCGGCGCCGTCCCTTGCCCGCTGCCGCTGCTCCACTCAAAGCGGCGCCTCTGCCGAGCTCACCCACCGTTCCAGTCATCGCCGGAGATGGCCGCGCCGGCTTGCCCCGCTCGGGTTCCCAGCCGGGTCCCGGCGCCCACCCGCGCCCGTGTGCCCGCAAGGCCCTGGACCACTTACACGTGGGCCCCAGCGCCCAGAACGTTTATGAAAAAAATGGAATTAACAAAATATAAAATAAAAATAAAAATAAATAATTAATTAATTAATTAAAGAAATAATTAACTTAATTAATTTTGATTAACTAAACTAAACAACTAATTAAACTAATTAAACATTAGTTATTTAATTAACCTGGTTAGTTAATTAGCTAATTAATTAGTACGACAGTGGGGCCCACCCCCTAATTAATACTAATTAGGGTAATTAAAATGTTTAATTAAAATGTGTCACTGACCAGTGGGACCCACTGGTCAGGTTGACCAGTCAACCCTGTTGACTGCTGACGTCAGCATGACATCATGCTGATGTCATAAATCCATTTTCGAATTAATTTAAATAATTAATTAAATTCCAGAAATTAATAATTTTTTTAGAAAATCATATCTTTTAATCCGTAACTCGGATTAAATTATTTTCAACATGAAAGTTGCTCAGAACGACGAGACGAACCCGGATGCGCAGCCCGTTCGTCCGCCACGCACCTCTAACATATCAAACTCGCAACTTTCCCCCTCCGACTCCTCTGCCCGAAAACGCGAAACACCGAGGATACATTCCCGGATGTTTCCCCCCTTCACCGGTATCACCTCATACCGCGTTAGGGCACGCCTAGCATCACCCTTTGCTTTTTCATGCATCGTCATGCATCTGTTTGCATTGTATTCATTGTTTCTTCCCCCTCTTGTTCCGCTAGACACCGAGACCGACGCCGCTGCTACCCAGTACGACTACGGAGTTGACGACCCCTCTCTCTTGCCAGAGCAACCAGGCAAGCACCCCCTTTGATCACCAGATATCGCCTATTCTTCTCTATATTGCTTGCATTAGAAGAGTGTAGCATGTTACTGCTTTCGGTTAATCCTTCTGCTGCATAGCCTGTCATTGTTGCTACAGTTGTTACCCTTACCTGCTATCCTACTACTTAGTATAGGATGCTAGTGTTCCATCAGTGGCCCTACACTCTTGTCCTTCTGCCATGCTATAATACTGGGCCGTGATCACTTCGGGAGGTGATCTCGGGCATATACTATATAGTTTATACTGTTACATTACTTGTGATACTGTTCGGAGAGGGGGGCTGATGGGGCAGGTGGCTCCATCCCGGTAGAGGTGGGCCTGGGTTCCCGACGGCCCCCGACTGTTACTTCGTGGCGGTGCGACAGGGCAGGTTGAGACCACCTAGGAGAGAGGTGGGCCTGGCCCTGGTCGGCGTTCGCGGATACTTAACACGCTTAACGAGATCTTGGTATTTGATCTGAGTTGGGTCGTTGACCTTATACGCACTAACCGCCACGTGGGACAAGATATGGGCAACCGACGTCGTGGTATCAGCCGAAGCTCTTTTTGACGTCAGCGACTGAGCGGCGCGCGCCGGATTGGACTGGAACGCCTGCTAGGCTAGGTCTTCTTCCGGCCGCGTACGCAACGTGCATGTGTGCAATGGCCGATGGGCCCAGACCCCTGCGCGCATAGGATTTAGACCGGCGTGCTGACTGCTCTGTTGAGCTTAGGTGGGGCTGCGACGTGTTGATCTCCCGAGGCCGGACATGACCCAGGAAAGTGTGCCCGGCCAGAGGGATCGAGCGTGTCGGGTAATGTGGTGCACCCCTGCAGGAAAGTTAATCTATTCGAATAGCCGTGATCTTCGGTAACAGGACGACTTGGAGTTGTACCTTGACCTTATGACAACTAGAACCAGATACTTAATAAAAACATACCCTTCCAAGTGCCAGATACAACCCGGTGGTCGCTCTCTAACAGGGCTACGAGGAGAGGATCGCCGGGTAGGATTATGCTATGCGATGCCACTTGGAGGACTTCAGTCTACTCTCTTCTATCTGCTGCAAGACGGAGGCTGCCAGAAGCATAGTCTTCGACAGGATTAGCTATCCCCCTCTTATTCTGGCATTCTGCAGTTCAGTCCACTGATATGGCCCTTTACACATATATCCATGCATATGTAGTGTAGCTCCTTGCTTGCGAGTACTTTGGATGAGTACTCACGGTTGCTTTTCTCCCCCTTTTCCCCCTTTTCCTTCTACCTGGTTGCCGCAACCAGATGCCGGAGCCCAGGAGCCAGACGCCACCGTCGACGATGACTCCTACTACACTGGAGGTGCCTACTACTACGTGCAGCCCGCTGACGACGACCAGGAGTAGTTAGGAGGATCCCAGGCAGGAGGCCTGCGCCTCGTTCGATCTGTATCCCCAGTTTGTGCTAGCCATCTTATGGCAACTTGTTTAACTTATGTCTGTACTCAGATATTGTTGCTTCCGCTGACTCATCTATGATCGAGCACTTGTATTCGAGCCCTCAAGGCCCCTGGCTTGTATTATGATGCTTGTATGACTTATTTATGTCTTAGAGTTGTGTTGTGATATCTTCCCGTGAGTCCCTGATCTTGATCGTACACATTTGCGTGCATGATTAGTGTACGATTGAATCGGGGGCGTCACAAGTTGGTATCAGAGCCGACTGCCTGTAGGAATCCCCCTTCCACACTCCTTGGCCAAAGTCGAGTCTAGACATTGCACAACTTTTACTAACATGGCTATGTGCCTTACGGGCCCACGTCGCCATTGGGTGGTATTATGATCTTTTATTCCTCGTCTATACTCTGGGACTCTGATCTCTCTTCTATTCGGGTTAAATGATTTTGCTAAGAACAAAACTAACTTTAGGTTCTAGAAAATACCTTCTCTCGGAGAGCCCCTCACTCCAGATGATCGCTTGTTGCACCGGAAGATCCGGAAGATACTCTACGATGATCTTTCGAGACTTTGTGCCATCGCTTTTGCAATTCCCTTCCATCGATAAACCCCTATGGATAACCACGTGCACTTGCCTTGATACAATCATTCCCCGTTGATCTTGTTATTGCAAGAAACCCCGAAATTCTCGACTATTGTTCCGAGGATACTTGGTGCCTACTGCCTTGCAGTTCTAAGTCGCCTAAATACCCCTACGGACAAATTCTTGCACCTATCGAGTACCCGCTCATCCCCAGTTGATCAAGTGTTTCACAAAAGTCTTCGAAATACTACTCGATCCTCCGAAAATCCTTAGCAGCTTATTGCTCTACAAATACTTGTCTGCTTGCATTATGGATGCTTCCCATAGGTCTGGCTATATTCATTAGTCTCCTTTGACACCGTCATTTTGATCCTATTGAATCAACACGAGTGCGAAGGCACACAATCATCGGTTGATCCTTTTAAGGTATCTTTTCGGCTCAGATGTCATTTTGAACATGAGCTGGTTATCGACCCATCAAATTGCTGTCGATTTTACCCCTAAGTCTATTCGACATATCCATTCTAAATCAGACCATTGGCTTCCGATCCCTTGATTTGGAAATGATAATTTATTTGCATTTGATCTTTGAATTAGTCAGTTGTTTCTATAATCTGATGCCCTCTGCATTCTTCTTCCTCTGAGTGAGTACCGATACTCACATCAGCTCCGTTGTGGATCGCCCGATCCATTGTTGGATTGTTATCCGACAGTGTCCTTCATATTCAATCACCCTGTGAGTCCTTCCCCTGATACATAATGCCTTTGGTAAAATGTATCCTCTTCTTGGCCAATCATGCCCTGCTTTCGAGCTTGTGTATTTACTTTTGAAACTTGTGGTATATGTTACTAAGATGCCCGATGGGTTGAACCTATGCCTTCCCCTAATCCGTGAGAACCCGAAAGTTTTCACAAGTCATACTCTTCCGGTGTTCTACCAGATAAAATTCCAACACTACAGTTTTATCAAAGCGAGAGGTGAATGAAATGATATGCATTAAAGAACTGGGAGTCGACCTTGAACCTTGTGTTCATGCCCATGAAAATGATGTAGACCGTCTCGGAAGCTTCTTGCAAAATGATTATCCAGCTGTATGATTCCTTCGGTATTCTTGAAATTGATTCCTTACAGTTATGGTTCCGACCATGTTGTTCTGATCTGATATATCTGATGGGAATTCAATCCAGTGCCTCGTCTATTTTTGGCAAGGTTGAAGTATCTATTGTCATAGGTCAATGACCCGGTTCTACTTCTATCATGTTCTACCTTCGAGTATTACCCCCTGGTATCTCGAAGATGTCTTGCCATTGCACTACATCTTACTAACCTTGTTGAAGTAATGTCTTTCCTTGTCGTAATCAATCTATGGGTTCTGGGTTGTTGTCAACCGAGGACACCGACTAGTGAAATTATTCCGCACTACAAATCAAATACCCTTAGTATTTTTACTAGGAAATTCTGAACTCAATCTGGTCAATCCTAGACTATCACCTGCATCCTGGTCTTGCTATCTTTGACTGTGCTACCTCATCCTTCCTTGGTGCACGAATTATTCAGTATGCGAGCACGACTTATGTCGAGCTTTCAACATCATGTTGCCTGTCTTGAAAGGCAACTTTGGTTCCGAGCTTGCATCTTATATATTGATCTATGACTTGTCACTTCGTCATTCCCTTGCTTGTTTCCGTTGTTGTTTGATTGCATCCTCTCGAAACCTTCCACCAAATGTGTCGGATCACCTTCAACACTTTGGCTTCTTCCGAGATGTTAACTGTGTTCATGATGAGAAATACCTTGCTTGCCCTCGATGATTTTTATTATCATCTACAACACCCTTGACTTCCTTTCGTCGCGAACTTTTCCACATTATGAATACAACTTGCTCTCCAGCTAGGTTGTGTTCTGCCTTGGAGTATTACTATCTTTTATGTCAAGGATGTTGTGAGGACTGCTCCACCTCTTAAGGAATTCTTGGTATTGTGATACTTCTCACCCTCACCATTCTTTCTTGGTCCCCGTGTTGATTCTAACCGGGATACCAACACGTGAACCATGCTGCTTAGATTCTGTACTTCTAGCAACCCTATTACTTTGAAGTTAATGGTCGACATTTCATTCTTAGACCATTGGTTATAAAATCACCATTCTAACATTGATCCTGCTACCTAAGCCCATATTTTGGTTGCACCTTTCTTCTCAGGCATCATGAGTCTGAGTTATCCTAACAGCAATCAGATCTGAATCTCGGTCAGATATGATGATTGGGACATATTTCCAAGAGTTATAACATTGGTCTTTATATGACACGGTAAGATGATGTCATGCCTAGCACACCCGACCGGAGGACCTATTGTTATAGTATCCTCTTTAGCAATGTTAACCATTCTTTCGTGAGGAAATTGTAAGACTTATTCTATAAGTTGTTCCTGATGAATCCTTTGAGTATCCAAAGTCCGACCTGGCTCGAAGACCATGTCAATGCTATCTCGAAGCATGTTTGTGGTACTCTGATTTTCAACAAGAACATTTGAAGCCTAATGCTAAATGTTACTTGCTCTATTATCTAGGCACCGTTGTATGGGTAGTGTCATGAAAATTCTCTCCCCATATCGAAAGGGTTTCTTACATTATATCCTGGCACGAATATCATGATTTAATCTCTGCTTGTCCTTGGGAAGGATATACCCCTGGAATATGTGTTTAAACACATTTTCCTTTCCATTGTTCGGTTTAATCTGATAATCATATTTTCCTTTCCATTGTTTGGTTTAACCTTTCTTGAGGTCTATATGATCTAAGCAGTAATATTCTCCTGCTTTTGTAAACACCTCAGTGTACAACTCTGTCAGAAAGACCCTGTTACTTTTGTTGATGACATTCCGGTAACCGCCTATGGACGAGAACTTTGCCTACTGGTCCGCCTCGTTCAACGAGCAGGAAAATGGTTCTCTTCGTCCCTCGCCCTTGGTACCGATGTTGTTGCCGACATAACCGACAGACTATCCTCTGACATGCCTTGCTCACATGATCGTGCAAGATGTCATCGCCCTTCCTACTTTTAACCCACATGGTGGGCCCATAACCCACAGTTCCACGGGATCGAAACCTGAATCTCCTGTACAACCTATTGTCAAAGTTATTCCCCACGCTTGGCTTCGTATGCAATTCGCGAGCCATATTCCTAGTGATCTATTCTGGTATCAGACGCAATACTTATTCAAGTTGCCCTGAGACCCTTTCACCTTCTGACTAGGCATTGAACGATTGCCTATGCGCTTGAAACTTCTATTTTGCGCCTTCTTACTTTGCTCCCGATAATTTCTTAAGTTTCAATTCGAGAGTCACTTCCGCCACCTTCCCCAATGTTATAGACCCGATAGTCAACCTTGCAGAGGTCCATTCTCCCGGAATACCCACCCTTTATTCTTTCATAAGTACGATGGAGATCCTGAAGGAAGAATGGAGACTTCATCAAGATGGCCTAAAGCAAACAAATGAAGACGTCAATCTAATGGGTCGACCTCATCGATAAGAGCAACCAACACGAAGGAAACCAGTTAGGCTTTCGTAACCAAATCCCTTCCCCCTTACTCCTGCTCCTAAATCTCGGGACGAGATTTCTTGTAGTGGAGGAGAATTGTGACGCCCGGGTAATTAAGCTACAACAACCTTCTGCTAATGATGCCACGTCACTTCGATTACTGTTGCTAATCTCGCGTCAGTTCGAAACCGATTCAAATTCAAATTCAAAATCAAGCAAACAATAAAACTTTTGAAATATTAAAACTAAAATGTTCGGAGTGAACCAAATATTGCATAGGAAATTATGGTGGAGAAACCACCCCTTTATAAGATGTTTAAATACTATAAGTTGAACAAAACAGTAACAAGACCAATTATTTAAAAGCTTTAAAATAATAAACAATTGCATACTATTTTATTTTAGGTGCCAAATTAATTGAGGTGGTGGCATATCTGTTAATACTAATTTAGGTACAACTAATGTATTCTATAAAACTAAGGTATTTAAAATATAAAATTAAAATAGAAAAGAAAAGAAATAAAACAAAAGTCAAAATAAAAATAAAAAGGGGGGAAGACAAAAACCCCTTCCCCCACTGTACCCCTTGGCCCAACTGGGCCATGGCCCAGCCAGGCCGGCCCACGCCTCTGGCCTACATAGGCCTCCCCACTCCCCCAAACCCTAACCGACAACCCCACTCGCTCCCCACGATCCCCTCTCCCTCGGTCGCGCCTCTCCCTCTCACCCGATCCGATACGGAAGGGGATCGACCCCCCCTCCCCCCCCCCTCCCGCAGCGCACGCGGCCGCTGCCCCTGGTGCCGCCCCGATGGCCACGCCTCGCCACCCGTCTTCGGCCCGCCTCCCCTCTCACTCCTCTTCCCAGACCCAATCGGGATCGGGAAGGGGCAACGAGCCCGATGCCGTCGCTGTGCGCCACCACCGCCGCCCG
>LR880971.1:145084969-145096885 GCA_904067115.1 Aegilops sharonensis | reverse complement strand
GAGGCTTTTGAGCCAATGCCGAGCTGGCCCTTTGAGCTTGAGGGGTAGGTATTTTATGGCGTGGAGATCATCTCCTCTAGCCATGTGTATGTGTAGTATGTAGTCTTCTATCCAGACTCCGGGGTCTGTTGTGCCGTCATATGCCTCTATGTTTATGGGTTTAAACCCTGCTGGAAATTCATGATCCAGCACCTCATCGGTGAAACATAGCGGGTGTGCGGCGCCCCTGTATTTGGGTGTGCCGCTGTCTTCGAACACTTGTCGTGGTGTGTTACTTCCTGGGGTCCTCTTTTTTGGCCCGTAGATGGACCTAGTTGGGCCGTCCGTTTTACCAGGATTATAATTCGGCTTGTGTGCAGCCCCGCTTGTCGCTTTGGGCCTGTCATCTGGCCGTCTATCCGGCCAGGCGGCCTCTTTATTTTTTGACTGTGAAGGCTCGATGGCTTCCTCGTCAAATTCTGGCAGCAACTTGCGCTTCGGGTAGCTCTTAGTTTGATGGCCATTGCCATGTTTGTGTGCGGTCTTGAATACTTTGCTCCACTTCATTCTGAGCGTGTCTTCTGCTGTTTTGAGCTTCCGTTTCGCCTTCTTCAAACTTCTTGCAGTGGCGACTAGTTTTTTGCGTATGTTCTTATGCTCTGGTGTTGTGGCCGGACTGTTGATTGCTCCGTGAAGGGGTTGATTATCCGGCTCGTCCTGTTCGTCGTCCGCTGGCTTGCCCTGCTCTATCGCTGGGTCGTTAGGAAGGCTGCTTTGATCGAGGCGGGATTTAGGGCGGCGTTTGCGTCGCCGTTTTGGTTCTTTATCGGCGAGATTATCCTCTACCGCGTCCCGTTGTTCCTCGTTATCGCTTCCCTTCGGGGTGTCCACCATGTATATGTCGTATGACGAGGTGGTCTTCCAGTGTCCTGTAGGCACTGGTTCTTGGGAGTCTCCGGCATCGTCGTCCATACCGTCGATGTCTTCGGAGTCGTAGTCGAGTATGTCGGTTAAATCGTCGACGGTGGCTACGAAGTGGGTGGTGGGTGGGATCTGAATTTCTTCGTCATCCGCGTCCCAACCGTCATGGCCGTAGTTTGGCCAGGGCTCTCCGGATAGCGAGAGATGCTTCAATGAATTTATGATATCGCCGAAGGGCGAGTGCTGAAAGATGTCCGCAGCGGTGAATTCCATGATCGGCGCCCAATCGGATTCGACTGGCGGGGGCGCAGGAGGTTCGGAGTCCGGCTGGGAGTCCGGCACCTCGGAGTCATGGGCTTTATGTGGGACAAGGTAAGTGTTCGGCTCCATCGTCGTAGAAATTGCGGCTCCCGAGGCGGTGTCCAGCCATCCGTCCTCGATTCGAGCGATCGGCTCCGGACTATGAGTCGGAGCGGATCCGGGTGCGGCCTCCAAGGTGCTGTCCGGCGGCAGAGTTAGGTCATGCCCATCGTGACAGCGCGGCACGCTCGGTTGTGGCTCAGATCCATCGAGGATCAAGTCCCCGCGGACATCGGCCGTGAAGTTTAAGCTTCCAAACCTGACCTGACGGCCAGGGGCGTAGCTTTCGATCTGCTCCAGATGGCCAAGCGAGTTGGCCCGCAGTGCGAAGCCGCCGAATACGAAGATCTGTCCGGGGAGAAAGGTCTCACCCAGGATTGCGTCGTTATCGATTGAAGAGGCCATCACGCCTATCGGTGACGACACAGAGGAACTCTCAATGAAAGCACCAATGTCGGTGTCAAAACCGGCGCTCGGGTAGGGGGTCCCGAACTGTGCGTCTAGGCGGATGGTAACAGGAGACAAGGGACACGATGTTTACCCAGGTTCGGGCCCTCTTGATGGAGGTAAAACCCTACATCCTGCTTGATTGATATTGATATTGTGGATGTTTACAAGAGTGGATCTACCACGAGATCAAGGAGGCTAAACCCTAGAAGCTAGCCTATGGTATGATTGTAAGGGTTGTTGTGATTGTCGTCCTACGGACTAAAGCCATCCGGTTTATATAGACACCGGAAAGGGCTAGGGTTACATAGAGTCGGTTACAATGGTAGGAGATCTACATATCCGTATCGCCAAGCTTGCCTTCCACGCCAAGGAAAGTCCCATCCGGACACGGGGTGAAGTCTTCAATCTTGTATCTTCATAGTCTTGGAGTCCGGTTGATGATGATAGTCCGGCCGATGATGGTAGTCCGGCAATCCGGACACCCCCTAATCCGGGACCATGGCATTCTTGACTTGATTGCTTGTAGTGAGATTGGTAGAACTGGTTGTCGATGATG
Source organism: Aegilops sharonensis (assembly GCA_904067115.1). Lineage (NCBI taxonomy): Eukaryota > Viridiplantae > Streptophyta > Magnoliopsida > Poales > Poaceae > Aegilops > Aegilops sharonensis. Next base: position 145,094,619 of record LR880971.1, on the reverse strand, counting down.
TTTTCGTGGTGCCTCTTGACACATCAGTCATGTACCCGACGACGGAAGGTGGCATGCATCGTTTCAGGACCATCAGCGACGGCGGGAGTGGTTCATGGCGAACGATGTCGACATTGGCGTGGCCGTAGCGATCGACTACCGGTCTGCTTTTCACGTTAGATAAAAGAAACTTTGGTGTCGGTCATACTACAGTTTAGGTAATAGGCTATGCATGACAATTGGATTTATGAATCAAGGTTCAAAAACAGATTTACCTGCGTCATAAGAGTATTATTGAGAAATTCAGACTAAATTTGTCGTATATGTTTTCATATAGTTGAGGATACCACATCAGGTGATTCTTTTTAGATATAGGTTTATTTCATTTCAAGCTATAAGTAAACAGTGAAAATAGACCAGTTCTACAAGAAGGATACAAACAACGAAAAGAGATCATGATGAATATGAGTCAGATTCCTTACTTTTGATCCTTGGCATTCATTGCCGTTCTCATGGTTTCCAATACCACACATTCCTTTCTTTTGGCCCCAGATCTCTTGAAATTTGCAGAGTTTTCTTTCTGCTTTAGATTAGTTCATTCATTCGATGCAATTAGCCTCCTGACTGCAGATTGTTTTGGGCCTGAGATTTACGATCTTGTTTCATGCCCTCCAAATTGCAAATTCGTTGATTGATCTGGTGAATTTCCCATTGTTTCTATTTGTGCCTATGGTGAGGTTTGTTTTTGTGTTTCCTTTACGTTGGCACTCAAAGCGGGGAGATTGGCGGAAGTTTCCCCCCAGATTTAAGCACAAGTATTAAGGAGGGAGAGGGAATACGGGAATACAGGGGTTGTTGCCCCTTTTTCTGGGAGGAAAAGAGACGTGGGTTGGAAAATTTCTGCAACCGTTGGATGAGAAATGGTGGAAGGGGAGCACGGATGGGAGTATATCAGGGAAGCAGGCAAGCCGCGTCCGGACCAGGGAACCACCAGCTCATGCATGCATGCATGCACTCCCATGCATCACTGACTAGCATATGAAAACGTCGAAATAGATTAAAACATTTGAAACCCTCAAAGAATATATTAAAACATGTGATTTTAGAACGTGAGATTTCTTAAGTGATTTTAGTACAACAGAAAGAGTTGCACAAAAAAAGGATAAATAAAGATTTTAGACGGATTGGTTTGGTTCACATGATGAATAAACAATTACAGCCAAGAGGCGAACCAAACATAAAAAAAAAGTTATAATTTGTTCCCTTGCAACTACATAAACAAAAAAAGTTGTGTTAGCCCCTTGGGAGCTCTTATTNTTAAGGAGGGAGAGGGAATACGGGAATACAGGGGTTGTTGCCCCTTTTTCTGGGAGGAAAAGAGACGTGGGTTGGAAAATTTCTGCAACCGTTGGATGAGAAATGGTGGAAGGGGAGCACGGATGGGAGTATATCAGGGAAGCAGGCAAGCCGCGTCCGGACCAGGGAACCACCAGCTCATGCATGCATGCATGCACTCCCATGCATCACTGACTAGCATATGAAAACGTCGAAATAGATTAAAACATTTGAAACCCTCAAAAAATATATTAAAACATGTGATTTTAGAACGTGAGATTTCTTAAGTGATTTTAGTACAACAGAAAGAGTTGCACAAAAAAAGGATAAATAAAGATTTTAGACGGATTGGTTTGGTTCACATGATGAATAAACAATTACAGCCAAGAGGCGAACCAAACATAAAAAAAAAGTTATAATTTGTTCCCTTGCAACTACATAAACAAAAAAAGTTGTGTTAGCCCCTTGGGAGCTCTTATTCCACGCCGGAATCGTTAATTTGTTGCTATAGCGTTCACATGGGCCAGTCCATGAAGCTCTTGCTTGCAGCAAAAAAAAGTGATATCACTTTTTTATTTTAAAATATTTTTAATCAAAAGAATGTTTTTATAAAAATTGCGAATTAAAAAATATTCTTGGATTTAAAAAAAATTCACGAATTTGGAAAAAGGTTTTCATATATAAAAGTGTTGGTTAATTTTAAAAATATTTTTAAATTTGGAAAATATTCATGGATCCAGAAAACACTCTTTTTAAGTGTTCAATTTTTTTTATAAATATCAATAAATTGAAATGTGCAAATAAAAGGAGAAAAAACAAACAGTAGAGAAAAATTGATAAACCAGTAGAAAAACACAACAAATAAAGTAAATAAAAAACTAGGTAATACCTTGACAAAATTAGGGAAATCAGTCAGCCCATAACAACTATATAGGTGTGTGTTTTTCTCAACCAGCGACGCACACTCTTACAGACAGGGTCCATAGGTGACCCCACAGCCACAGCTCCCGGGTCATACAGTGGCTTCAAATCTAAAAAGCTTAGTACTATTTGAATAGATAGATTATAACTTTTTTGTAAAAATAAGATGATAAAGAATTCCTCCGTTTTCCTTTGCTCCATTTGCCAGGAGAAAAATTTCGATTCATATATTTCTCCTCTACTATTTTCCTATGAACAAAAAAGGGGCCAAAAAATTCCTACAGTCGAGAAGGGCCCTTAGTTATAAATTCCATGTAGTTTGGGTTAAACCGCGCTCACTTGTAAGTATGTAAATAAATAATTAACGGGTGTGACTAGATCTTAGTTGACTAAGACTTAATAAAGTCTCAGTCAAGTAACAGAACATATAAATATGAAGAAAAAACAATTTACAAGAAAATTTTGCACAAATCTCCAAGTAAGATCTGACTAAATCGACTGAGACTTCGTCAAGTCTCAGTCAACTGAGATTTAGCAATCCTGATAATTAAATGTGAAGACCAAATTTAAACCGGCAATCTTACTCCCACTATGGGTAGTAGTCTTGTGCCACGAACTCGCCATCTCACGGGGTGGTGGTGGTCCTCCCCGAGCTGAAAAAGATCACACGCATATCATACTATGTCTTGTAATTATTTGACGATGATTTGTTAAATTCCGTAAACCCATCAATCAATCGTGAGCAGACCGCAGGGACGGGGATGAGAGGTCCCATGCATGCAAGCGACAACCTCCGATGCATCCTCATGAAAATGTGTTTATGGTTAGGGAACTACGTAATGGCGTTGGCATGGACCACACGTCCATGAGCACATGCCCCATGGATTATCCTGCGCAACTTGTCGCGCATCCCAGTTTGTTTTTTAGCCCGGGATGAGACTCGCGTGCCGGCGACGTGCAAACCACTCTGTTTCCATCACCTTTTTAGGGTCCAGCACAACGCCTTCGTCTTGCCAGAGTTAAGCTTCGGTACGGTAGCACAAGGATAAAATAGTGTGTTACCCAAATAGAAAGCACGTTTGATGTCTCAGGACCCATGTGTCAGTGACCTGCCGCTGAGCCAGGCATGGGGTTCCTGCATCCTGTGGCCATACTTCACTGGAGGGGTAAGAGAAGAGTGAGCATATTATATGTGAGTTTTGCTTGGTACAACCCCGACAAATTTGCATGAATATCGTTTGAAGTTGATGCGGCTAGAAAACGAAATCTACAAAAAAAAAATTTACTCCACTGATTATTGAGGATCGGCTGCGCCCATCGTTAGTGGAGTAAAAATTTACTTCACTAACTTTACTCCGCCAAATCCTCACTAATTTTTATGGGATCGGTTAGAAATGCCATAAACATTTTTATTTCCCTAAACAAATCCCCATTAACAGAAAAATCATAGCTTGACGTCTCAATCGCCTGGACAAGCATCAACACATTGTTTCCATCACATCTCGGCTAATGCCCGCGAACCATCCTGTGGTTGGATGGTTAGAGGGACAGNCCATCGTTAGTGGAGTAAAAATTTACTTCACTAACTTTACTCCGCCAAATCCTCACTAATTTTTATGGGATCGGTTAGAAATGCCATAAACATTTTTATTTCCCTAAACAAATCCCCATTAACAGAAAAATCATAGCTTGACGTCTCAATCGCCTGGACAAGCATCAACACATTGTTTCCATCACATCTCGGCTAATGCCCGCGAACCATCCTGTGGTTGGATGGTTAGAGGGACAGTGGTATCACAAGCCCTTCATTAAGTCCAGTGCTCACATTATTCCTGGATTTATTTCAGGATTTTCGGCGACACACTTTTAGTGGGAGGAGATGTTCCCGTCGAAGAAGAGGCACATACGGTGACTTCGTAAATCTCAAAATGATATGCCGGCTCAGTCTCTCGAAGGTATTCACAGGGGTAGGGTGTGCGTGTGTGTGTGTTCATAGGGGTGAGTGTATGCGCGCGCGTGTGTGTATGTGTGTGTGCGCGCGTTCGTAGGGGTGATTGTATACGCGTATGTATGAGCGCTTGCATCTATATCTGTACTGTGTTAAAACTTGTCAAAAGCTTATGATCGAGTGGACTGGGGTTTCCATGAGAAGGCGATGAAAGGCTTAGGTTTCTCTCACCGGTGGATCGATTGGATCTTGTCATGTGTGACCACGGTGAGCGCTACTCTGTCAAATTCAATGGAACCTTGCTGGATTTGTTTACCCCGTCCCGTGGCATCCGCCAAGGCAATCCCTTGTCGCCTTTCCTGTTTTTGTTTGTTGCAGATGACCTCTCAGCATTACTTCAGAAAGAGATCAATGACAAGCAGATTGAGCCTCTCAGGATATGTCGTAGAGCCCCTGGTATCTCACATTTGTTATTCACGGATGATATAATGCTCTTTTTTAAAGCAGAAACTGAGCAAGCTCTGCGGGTGCAGCATGTCATCAACACGTATGCGCAAGGTACCGGACAATTGGTCAATACTGATAAATGCTCTTTGATGTTTGGGAAGGCTTGCCCAAATGTGGTACAAGAGAAAATCAAGCATGTGCTACAAGTCACGGAAGTGGAGTTTGAGCCTAAATACTTGGGTCTCCCTACCCCCAGACGGTCGTATGACTAGAGGAAAGTTTCAGAGCATTCAAGAAAAGCTATTAAAAAGAATGGTTTAGTGGGGAGAGTACTCTAGTGGCGGCAAAGAAATTTTCGTCAAAGCGGTCGCGCAATCCTTGCCAACCTTTTTGATTGGTGTTTTTAAACTACCTGCAGGGCTTTGTGAAGATCTTATGAAAATGATAAGAGAGTTTTGGTGGAGTGCTAGTAAGAATCAACGACGCACACACTGGATGTCTTGGGATTGCATGATCAGACCAAAGACATGCGGAGGCATGGGCTTCCGAGACTTGCAGATTTTTAATCAGACTCTATTGCCTAAGCAGGCATGGAGATTATTAGAAANGAGCAAGCTCTGCGGGTGCAGCATGTCATCAACACGTATGCGCAAGGTACCGGACAATTGGTCAATACTGATAAATGCTCTTTGATGTTTGGGAAGGCTTGCCCAAATGTGGTACAAGAGAAAATCAAGCATGTGCTACAAGTCACGGAAGTGGAGTTTGAGCCTAAATACTTGGGTCTCCCTACCCCCAGACGGTCGTATGACTAGAGGAAAGTTTCAGAGCATTCAAGAAAAGCTATTAAAAAGAATGGTTTAGTGGGGAGAGTACTCTAGTGGCGGCAAAGAAATTTTCGTCAAAGCGGTCGCGCAATCCTTGCCAACCTTTTTGATTGGTGTTTTTAAACTACCTGCAGGGCTTTGTGAAGATCTTATGAAAATGATAAGAGAGTTTTGGTGGAGTGCTAGTAAGAATCAACGACGCACACACTGGATGTCTTGGGATTGCATGATCAGACCAAAGACATGCGGAGGCATGGGCTTCCGAGACTTGCAGATTTTTAATCAGACTCTATTGCCTAAGCAGGCATGGAGATTATTAGAAAAACCCGATAGTCTTTGTGCCCAAGTGCTTAGGGCTAAGTACTACCCAAATGGGCCACTGGTAGACACAATTTTTACGGGTAATGCATCCTCCACTTGGAAAGCTATTGAATACGGCCTTGAACTGCTGAAAAAAGAAATTATATGGTGTATAGGTATCAGTGCAAAGGTTCGGATATGGAGAGACCCATGCATTCCCCGTGGCACATCATGTCGGCCCATTACACCTAGAAGACGTTGCCGTCTCAAATGGGTTGTTGAACTGCTGAACACTAATGGAACATGGAACAGAGGGCTGCTACAACAATACTTTTATCAAGTTGACATTGACGTGATCACGAAAATCAAATCCTCACAAAGGCTGGAGTCTGACTTTGTGGCATGGTTCCCTGATAAGTGCGGCTTGTTCTCCATGAAAAGTGCATAATCTCTTGGTTTACAGGAGAAAATGTCTGAAAATGATCCTAGAGTGTCAAGAGCTCGTCCGGATGGCCGGCGCCTTGCCTGGGATTTGATTTGGAAGAGTCAAGCGCCGCCAAAAGTACATATATTTGTGTGGAAAGCTGCACATGAATCTCTAGCTACAGAAGCTACAAAAAAATTGAAACACATGCATGATGCGGCTTGAACTACGTTGGTATTTCCCCAAAAAAGAAGTGATGATGCAGCATAGCTATGGTAGGTATTTCCTTCAGTGATGAGACCAAGATTATTGAACCAGTGGAAGAACCACACAACACTATGTAAACGGCACCTGCACACAAAGAACAAATACTTGCAACCCGATGTGTAAGAGGGGTTATCAATCCATTCCGAGTAAAAAGATAGATGAATTTATAGTAGACTGGATAAATAGATCTCGCGGAAACGTGAAATAAAGTAAATAACAAAAAATTGCAATAAGGTATTTTTGGGTTTTTGGACTAATAGATCTGAAAGTAAAAGCAAATAAAAATAGATCTCGAAGGCAAATGTGATAAAGAAGAGACCCTGGGGCCATAGATTTCACTAGTGACTTCTCTCGAGAAAAATAGCATATGGCGGGTAAACAAATTACTGTCGGGCAATTGATAGAACTTTAAATAATTATGACGATATCCTAGCAATGATCATTATATAGGCATCACGTCCAAGATTAATAGACCGACTCCTGCCTGCTTCGACTACTATTACTCCACATATCGACCGCTATCTAGCATGCATCTAGTGTATTAAGTTCATTGAAAAAGGAGTATTACAATAAGAACGATGACATGATGTAGGCAAGATCTATTCATGTAGGAATAGACCCAATTTTATTATCCTTAATAGCAACGATACATACGTGTCATGTCCCCTTCTGTCACTGGGATTGAGCACCGTAAGATCAAACCCATCACAAAGTTTCGTTGCGTTTGGACTCCGTTTGGTATCGATTTTCTGCGAAGTAAAAAACAAGCAAAAAAAACTGACACTGGGCACTGTGTCAATAGGTTAATCCTAAAAAATGATATAAAGTTGCTATAAAGTGATTGTAAAACATCCAAAAATGATAATATAACAACATGGAACAATAACAAATTATAGATACGTTGGAGGCGTATCAATGCAATATGTTTAGTCTTGCACCATATGCGGACATGATACAGAGGATGCTCATCATGCCCTCATTCACTGCCACCCATGCAGCCGGCCTCTGGAATGCTATGAGAGAAGTTTGGGACCTCTCCACAATGATGTCGACTTTCAGGATACCGAGCCGGAGTGGATCTTCCGTCTCCTTAAGAAACAGACTGATCCCCAACGACTCTTCATTATAATGATTCTATGACGAGCTTGGCAATTTGGCATGTTTGCAATGAAGTAACCTACCATAAACCAATGGTTCCAATCGAGGCCTCTGGTCGCTTCCTTGCCAGCTATGTGTCATCACTTTTGTCGTTGGAACAATACCCCGACGCAGACCCGACCAAAGGTAAAACAGGCGGTGGATTATTTTGGCAAGCCCATATGGAAGCAGAAGCCCATACCATATTTTTTTTTTGAGTATCAGTACAGACACAAGCGCTCATATACACGCGCATACACTCACCCCTATGAACGCACACACGCACACCCTACCCCTATGAGCACCTCCGAGAGACTGAGCCGACATATCATCTTGAGATTTACGAAGTCACCGTAGGCGCCTCGTCGTCGACGGAAACGTCTCCTCTCACTGAAAGCGCATCGCCGGAAATCCTGAAATAAATCCAGGAATAATGCGAGCACCAGGATTTGAACCCTGGTGGGTTGGGGATACCACTGTCCACCTAACCAACTCAACCACAGGTTGATTCGCAGAAGCCCATACCATATGTGGAACGTTGGACATCGGTGGCGCCTGGCTGCGCAAAACTCAACGTCAATGGGTCCTTTTTGCTCAAGGATGGTACCGCTGGTGCAGGGATGCTTATCCGTGATCACACTGGGGCTGTGATGCTTGCTACAATCAGAGGTTTTGGGAACTGCATGGACGTGCTGGAGGCCGAATTGGTAGCAATTCATGAAGGTATTATTTTGGCCCTCAATTAGACTAAACTGGACATTGTGGTGGAGACCGATTGTGCTGAAGCTGCACAAATGATCTCAGCATCTGGGCAAGATCGATCAGCGCATACTCATAGAGTAATGGAGATCAGATCGCTATTGGCTCAAGAAAGGAGGACTCATATAAACATAGTCATACTCTTGCTCAAATGGGACGAACGCAAACAGCAGACTGCATGCTGGTTGGGCACGCCTCCTGACGAGATTGCGAGCATTGTTGCTGCTGATTGTAATCATATTACCTGATAAATGAAACTCCCTTTCCCGAAAAAAAAAGAAAAAATAGAAAAAAAGCTCGGCTAATGCCCATTCCTGCGCCTTGTACTATGCTTGAATGCAAGCTTCAGCTTCAGTTTGTAGCGTATACATGCAGAGCACTTAGGCGTTGAGTGTAGGGAAACGTAGTAATTTCAAAAAATTTCCTACGCACACGCAAGACCATGGTGATGGCATAGCAACGAGAGGGGAGAGTGTCTGTCCACGTACCCTCGTAGACCGAAAGCGGAAGCGTTATAACAACGCGGTTGATGTAGTCGTACGTCTTCACGATCCGACCGATCCAAGCACCGAACATACGGCACCTCCGAGTTCTGCACACGTTCAGCTCGATGACGATCCCCGAACTCCGATCCAGCAAAGTGTCGGGGATGAGTTCCGTCAGCACGACGGCGTGGTGACGATGATGATGCTCCACCGACGCAGGGCTTCGCCTAAGCTCCGTGACGATATGACTTCTCCGGCGCAGGGCTTCGCCTAAGCTTCGCGACGATATGACCGAAGTGGAATATGGTGGAGGGGGGCACCCCACACGGCTAAGGAACGATCCGTAGATCAACTTGTATGTTCTGGGGTGCCCCCCTGCCCCCGTATATAAAGGAGGGAGGGAGGAGGAGGCCGGCCCTAGTAGGGGCGCGCCATGGGGAGTCCTACTCCCACCGGGAGTAGGATTCCCCCTTTCCTAGTCCAACTAGGAGTCCTTCCATGTATTGGGAGTAGGAGAAAAGTAAGGGGAAGAGAGAAGGGAGGGAAGGAAGGGGTGCGGCCCCTCCCCCTAGTCCAATTCGGACTAGGCCATGGGGGGGCGCGCGGCCTGCCCTAGGCAGCCCCTCTCTCTTTCCCGCAGGGCCCAATAAGGCCCAATACTTCTCTCCGGCGAATTCCCGTAACTCTCCGGTACTCCGAAAAATACCCGAATCATTCGGAACCTTTCCGAACTCCGAATATAGTCGTCCAATATATCGATCTTTACGTCTCGACCATTTCGAGACTCCTCGTCATGTCCCCGATCTCATCCGGGACTCCGA
>LR880971.1:144942174-144990685 GCA_904067115.1 Aegilops sharonensis | reverse complement strand
ACCGTTCCTTTGTTTCTCTTCTCGCTCTCATTTGCGTATGTTAGCCACCATATATGCTTAGTCGCTGCTGCAACCTCACCACTTTACCCCTTCCTTTCCCTTTAAGCTTTGCTAGTCTTGATACCCATGGTAATGGGATTGCTGAGTCCTCGTGGCTCACAGATTACTACACCACCAGTTGCAGGTACAGGTTTGCGATGATCATGACGCGAGAGCGATGTTTGCTTGTTTTGGAGTTCTCCTTCTGCTTCTTCTTCGATCAGGGGATAGGTTCCAGGTCGGCAGCCTGGGCTAGCAGGGTGGATGTCGTTTGAGTTTCTGTTTATGTTTCATCCGTAGTCGGATGTTGACCCTGTTTATGATGCTGTTGTATTTTTGTAGCATTTGTGCCTTATGTATGTATCCCCATCTATTATGTAATGTTGATGTAATGATATCCACCTTGCAAAAGCGTTTCAATATGCGGGTCTATCCTTGGTGGGACCTTCGAGTTCCTTTTGGATAGGGTCGCATATTGGGCGTGACAGTCGCGTACTACACTTTGCAGATTTGGCACACATAGTACAGAAGCACTGCACAATAGAAAGCGCCTGGAAAACTCAAACCGCTCATTGGGAACCGCGGGCCTTTAAGCCATCTCCCGGACGAGCAAAAAGGAGGCCCCCTCGTAGGTCACCAGATCGTCACCCCGTAGACAAGAAGATTAAACCCCTTACGGGACATAGAACTGTCTTCGAGGAATGGCTCGATGGGCCATGTAAAATACACACGACGCCGAACACCAAACCCACGCACAACCTACGGGCATGTTGGATACTCCGGCAAGTGGCCAAGAGCGGTGAGGGTATCCTCACCAACACTACCCCAGAAAAGTACTATTCAGAGGACGACGATCCCGAAGTACTCACTGTTTTCGAGACCTTCTCGTCGAATAATTGGCGCAAATGGGCGCTCCGCGACCTCGCCGAAGTCTGCCAAGTAGCAACAATAAACCCTTGGAACGACACGGCGATTACTTTAAACGCTGATGACAAACCAAGATCCCGCTCAGCCCGGGCACCAGTCGCTCTGGTCCTAAACCCAATAGTGGATGGTTTTCTGCTCACTAAAGTGCTAATGGACGGGGGCAGCAGATTGAACCTCATCTATGAGGACACGCTCAACAAAATGCAAATGGACAGGAGTCGCATTGAGCAGAGCAACACATCCTTCAGGGGAATCATCCCTAGCAGGGAAGCAAGATGCTTAGGGAAAATTAAATTGGATGTGGTATTCAGCACACCATAAAACAATAGGTCCGAGGAGATAATCTTCCAGGTGGCTCCCTTCAACAGTGGATATCATGCCCTGTTAGGACGAGATGCATTCACACGCTTTCAATCTATACCCCATTACGGGTATATGAAGATCAAAATGCCCAGGGCCAATGGTGTAATCACTATATCCAGTGATCCGGACATAGCACTCTGCGCTGAAAATAAAACCGCATCCCTGGCCCTTGAAGCACTATCCGAAGCCCTAGCGGCCGAAGAACTCACCGCTCTACGCTCCACAGTGGACAGGGACGATGTAATTCTTGATAAAAGTCCCAAATCCACCTCTTTCAAGCCAGCTGATGAAATAGTCAAATTTCATGTTCACCCGACGGATCCCAAGAAAACAACCTCCATTGGGGCACAGCTGGACCCAACGGTCGACGACGCATTACGCGCGTTCCTGCGCGAGAACTGGGACATCTTTGCCTGGCACCCCTCGGGTATGTCAGGAATCCCACGCGCGTTGGCCGAACATAGTCTCAATATAATGAAGGTATACAAGCCGGTCAAGCAAACACTCCAGCGGTTTTCCGAACCCAAACAACAGGCTATGGGAGAGGAACTAGCCAAGCTACTCGAAGCCGGGTTTATCAGAGAAATCAAGCATTCGGATTGGCTAGCAAATCTGGTCATGGTACCAAAGAAGGATAAATCCTGGCGCCTGTGTGTCGACTTCAAAGACCTTAACAAGGCCTGCCCCAAGGACCCCTTCCCACTACCGTGCATCGACCAGATTATCGATGCAACCGCGGGACATGATTCACTGTGTTTCCTCCACGCATACTCCGGATACCATCAAATTAAGATGAAGGAATCCGACCAAGACGCAACGACATTCATCACCCCTTATGGGCCTTTCTTCTTCAACACTATGCCTTTCGGGCTCAAGAACGCCGGCGCTACTTACCAATGCATGATTCAAACGTGCCTGGAAAAGCAAATCGGCAAGACAGTGGAGGCATATGTAGATGACGTAGTCATCAAAACTAAGCATGTCGAATCATTGGTGGACGACTTACGCCTTACATTTGACAACCTTCGAACATATGACATAAGGCTCAATCCGGAAAAGTGCGTTTTCGGCGTTCCCGCCAGCAAACTACTCGGGTTTATTGTCTCCAACAGAGGAATTGAAGCAAACCCAGCCAAAAGACGAGCCCTGTCACAGTTGGCAACACCAACTGACCTAAAGCAGGTCCAAAAACTAGCCGGGTGCGTGGCAGCTTTGAGCCGCTTTATCTCCAGATTAGGAGAAAAGGCATTGCCATTGTATCGCCTACTCCGACGCACCGACCACTTCGTGTGGACGGACGCGGCAACAGCCGGACTGGAGGAAATAAAAACCTTACTAGCAAGCAACCCTATCCTGGCCGCACCAAACGTCGGCAAACCAATGTTGCTCTACATATCCGCAACGCACGAAGTGGTGGGTGCGGTGCTCGTCGTCGAACGAGAGGAAGAGGGGCATAAGTTCCCACTCCAAAAACCAGTATACTACGTATCGACGGTCCTTACACCATGCAAATCCCGATACCCGCATTATCAAAAGATAGCCTATGCGGTCTTTATGGCATCCCGCAAACTGCGGCATTACTTTCAAGAATGCTCAATCACGGTGGCCTCAGAAGTACCACTCAATGATATTATAAACAACCGGGATGCCACCGGCCGGATTACCAAATGGGCCATTGAGCTCTTACCATTCGAAATAACTTACAAACCACGCCGGGCCATTAAATCTCAGGTGTTGGCTGACTTCGTCGCCGAATGGACAGAGGCTGAACTCCCTAAAGAGTACGGCTCGTATTCCAACTAGGTGATGCACTTCAATGGCTCCAAAATGTTAGCCGGACTTGGGGCTGGTGTCGTTTTGACATCCCCCATAGGAGACACAGTCCGTTATGTGCTCCAAATATTGTATACAGATTCTAACAATGCAGTTGAGTACGAGGCCCTATTGCATGGTCTCCGGATGGCTGTCTCCATGGGCATACAACGCCTTGAGGTGCGCGGGGATTCAAACCTTGCAATATCCCAAATAAACGGAGAATTCGACGCAAAAGACCCGAAGATGGCGGCTTACTGCAACGTCGTACTCAAAATATCGGCTCGGTTTGAGGGGCTTGAGTTTCATCATGTGGCTCGAGAGAGTAATCAAGAGGCGGACATCCTTGCTCTCATGGGTGCTAAGCGCGACCCCGTCCCACCTAACACCTTCGTGGAAAGGCTATTCAAGCCATCCGTGGTGTGGCAGGACGAGAACGACAACACTTGCCCGGGGCCGGTCACACCCCCAGATTTTGAACACAGTTCTGATAACGTCAGGGGCTCGGACACTAAATTAACACCATCAGCCCATGAACTCATGGCTGTGATTGCCCCATGGACCTAGCCTTTCCTTGCCTACCTCACTAGGAATGAACTCCCTGAGGATCAGATTGAGGCCCGTCATATTGTTCGACGCTCGAAGGCCTACAAAGTCCATGCAGGGGAACTATATAAGAAAAGTACTATCGAAGTCCTTCAAAGATGCATCTCCGAAGAAGAGGGACGACAGCTCTTGGCTAAACACACGCTGGTCTGGGCGGCCATCACACCGCAGCTCGGGCCCTTGTAAGCAAGGCCTTCCGTACTAGTTTCTTTTGGCCCACGGCCCGAGCAGTTGCACAGGACCTCGTTCAGCGCTGCGTGGGATGCCAGCTTTTTGCTAATCAAAGCCACATGCCGCCCACTGCCCTCTGAACAATCCCCATCACCTGTCCCTTTGCGGTCTGGGGGCTTGACATGGTCGGACCTCTTAAAGGGGGAAGCCATAAGAAGAAATACTTATTGGTTATGGTCGACAAGTTCACTAAGTGGATAAAAGCCAAACCAATTAGAACGTAAGCCGGACCGGTGATAGACTTTATATCCGGCATCGTGCACCGCTATGGTGTCCCACACAATATTATTACTGACAGCGGCTCTAATTTTAGAGCCGGTGAGGTGAAAAATTGGTGCGCCAATTTGGGCATCAAGCTCGATTACGCCTCCATATATCACCCTCAGACAAACGGTCAGGTCGAACGGGCTAACGACATGATCATGAGCGGCATCAAACCCAGACTAGTGCGATCTCTGCAAGAATCAGACAAACATTGGGTCGAGGAACTCGATTCAGTACTCTGTGGGCTGCGGACCACGCCCAATCGCACGACCAGATATACACCCTTTTTCATGGTGTACAGTGCGGAGGCAGTCTTGCCTTGTGACATTATTCATGACTCACCCCGCGTGCACATGTATGATGATAGAGAAGCCGAGCTCGATTGGCAGGATGACTTGGACGGCCTGGAGGAGGAGCGTGATGTCGCGAAGGCCCGTTCCGCATTCTATCAGCAGTAGGCTCGGCGATATCAAAGCAGAGAAGTACGGGCAAAGACTTACAACGTCGGTGAACTCGTTCTATGCTTACCAGAGAATAAAAAGGACAAGATCAAGCCCAAATGGGAGGGTTCCTTCATTATAGATGAAGTTCTCACTAGAGGAGCCAATCACCTTGCAATGCTTCGGATAATCGCCTGGAGCCAAACCCATGGAATGCTGCAAGGCTCCGAAGATTCTATGCCTAAAGTCCGCACATGTACCCGTTTTTCCTCGTTCTTTCTTTTCTCTTTCTTCAATGTTTTCTTTTCTCGCGTTTTTGTGCGTCTTTTAGCTCGTGTTTGGATAAACCGCACACCTGAGGGTCTACATCCTTAAATGTACATACCTCACAATACCTGGGGGCTTCTTTCTACAAGAAGCTTATTCTTATTTTTTGAGCATCAAGCCCCTATATATGTGTCGTCTAATCATATATGTCTTTCCTTCGCCATTATATGCACCTTTTATAACTTAAGATTTTGCCAAGCTGGGTTGCCTGGCTCCTGTGCTTATGCCCTACGTTCCCGCTTGTTCGGCTAGGGCATAAAGGGAGTACCTCTGTGATTGTTACAACCGGGTTATCCGGGCATGTACCTCAGACTGGGTGAAGCCAAAAGCTAGCGTTCTTAAGATAATAAGAGGTCGGTGGACAAAAGATGAATCTCCCTCGTTGCAGTACACAATCCCCATACTATAACATACACTGTGATCTTTAGCATCAAAACTTCGGCATACAAACAACGCATGCTGGCCCAGGGAAAGGAACCCTTAATGGAACTATTCTCCCTGGAAGATGTTTCTTACAATTAAATGTAATATAACATAACTCCCCGAATACAACTTGTTTGTTCAAGCAATTATGACCGGATTGCCTGGTTTCCGAACATACATTGGTGTTTACCTATGGTATAGTATTCGGAAACACTCCAACCCTCGTGTCTTCGGAGGTTGAAGCAGAAAGTCTGCCATGACAATAGTTTTACAAATTCGGTTGGAGACAAGTTTGTTGATGAAAGTACATTGCTACTTGGACTAAAAAACTTCTTCTTCCTCTAGACCCTCTAATAGCTGGTCTAGTTCACAATCTTGTTGTGAATACTTGGCGGCCATTTTCACTTGGTCGTACACCAGGCTGACTGAAATTTCCTGTCCATCAGAGCCTCGAGGTCCGACCCGCGCCATATGATTTGGATCAAGTTTGGTGTACCGTGTTTTTACCATGGCCCAGGCTTCCCGAGCACCTTCTCGGCATTTGATATCTTCCACAATGCAAAAGGCACCGAGCTCCTTTGAATAAATTGACAAGTTCCTCCATACTTCCTGGAGGAGAATCGGCTGGCCATAAAGCCTTAGCAATGTTTCTAATTGCCTTCTAAGCTCGCTCATGCACCTTGGACAGCTCTTGCAGCAGGTCACCTTGAAATCCGGACATCTCCTGTTCAGGCCGCCCTGTCAACACACCTACAGAAACAAGCTTGTGAGGATTCGTATCAGCGGACTGTATGACAGTAAGTTCAAAGGCATACTAAATATGCCGCCTTTCAGCTTTCTGTTCTCCTTTAGGGCATCCGCTAGTTGGGCTCGCACGTCTTTCAGCTCTTCGCCGAGTTGGTGATAACCCACAAGTATAGGGGATCAATTGTAGCCTCTTTCGATAAGTAAGAGTGCCGAACCCAACGAGGAGCTAAAGGTAGAACAAATATTCCCTCAAGTTCTATCGACCACTGATACAACTCTACGCACGCTTAACGTTCGCTTTACCTAGAATAAGTATGAAACTAGAAGTACTTTGTAGGTGTTTTTGGATAGGTTTGCAAGAAGATAAAGAGCACGTAAATAAAAGCTAGGGGCTGCTTAGATAAAAACAAAACTAAAGTGAATATGGCGAGTGTGGAAAATTGGTGGTAGGAGTTGCGAAATTGTCCCTTAAGCAATTGACTACTTTACTAGACCGGTAGCAAGTTTCATGTGGGAGAGGCCACTCCTAGCATGTCATCCCTGACTTTGAATTCTATGCACTTATGATTGGAACTATTAGCAAGCATCCGCAACTACTAACGTTCATTAAGGTAAAACCCAACCATAGCATTAAGATATATTGGTCCCCCTTCAATCCCGTATGCATCAATTTCTATGCTAGGTTGAAGCTTTTGTCACTCTTGCCCTCCAATACATAGTCCTATCAACATACAACTAACCCTATGGTGTGATCCACGCGCGCGCTCATATGATGGGCACCAAAGGACAGCAACATAACCGCAAGCAAATTAAATCAATCATAGCAATTCATCAACCACCGATAGGACAACGAAAGTCTACTCAGACATCATAGGATAGCAACACATCATTGGATAATAATATGAAGCATAAAGCACCATGTTCAAGTAGAGGGTACAGTGGGTTGCGGGAGAGTGGACCGCTGTAGATAGAGGGGGGAAGGTGATGGAGATGTTGGTGAATATGGCGGAGGTGTTGGTGAAGATCGCGGTGATGATGATGGTGGCCACGACAGCGTTCCGGCGCCACCGGAGGAGAGGGGGAGAGGCGGGCCCTTCGTCTTCTTCTTCCTTGACCTCCTCCCTAGATGGGAGAAGGGTTTCCCCTCTGGTCCTTGGCCTCCATGGCATGGGAGGGGCGAGAGCCCCTCCGAGATTGGATCTGTCTCTCTCTGTTTCTGCGTTCTCCTCCGCTGCCCTTTCACCGTTTCGTGTATATTTGGAGATCCGTAACTCCGATTGGACTGAAACCTTCGCCGTGATTTTTTACCAAAAATTAGCTTTCTTGCGGCCGAAGAAGGGCATCAACCACGTTACGGGTGGCCCACGAGGGTCAGGGGCGTGCCCTGGGGGGGCAGGGGCGCCCCCTGCCTTGTGGCCACCTCGGGCACCGTCTCGCATGGATTTTTCTTCCGGAATTTTCCAAATATTCCAAAAATAAGCTCCGTCCATTTTTACCCCGTTTGGATTCCGTTTGATATGGATATTCTGCGAAACATAAAACATGCAACAAATAGGAACTGGTACTGGGCACTGGATCAATATGTTAGTCCCAAAAATAGTATAAAAAGTTGCCAAAAAGTATATGAAAGTTGAATAATATTGGCATGGAACAATAAAAAATTATAGATACGACAGAGACGTATCAGCATCCCCAAGCTTAATTCCTGCTCGTCCTTGAGTAGGTAAATGATAAAAAAGATAATTTTTGATGTGGAATGCTACCTAGCATAATCTTGATCATGTATCTAATCATGGCATGAATATTAAGACACGAGTGATTCAAAGCAATAGTCTATCCTTTGACATAAAAACAATAATACTTCAAGCATACCAACCAAGCAATTATGTCTTATTGAAATAACAAAGCCAAAGAAAGCTCATCCCTACAAAATCATATAGTCTGGCTATGCTCCATCTTCACCACACAAAATATTCACATCATGCACAACCCCGATGACAAGCCAAGCAATTGTTTTATACTTTTGACGTTTCTCAAACCTTTTCATCTTTCATGCAATACATGAGCGTGAGCCATGGACATAACACTATGGGTGGAATAGAATATGATGATGGGGGTTATGTGGAGAAGACAAAAAAGGAGAAAGTCTCACATCGACGCGGCTAATCAACGGGCTATGAAGATGCCCATCAATTGATGTCAATGTGAGGAGTAGGGATTGCCATGCAACAGATGCACTAGAGCTATAAGTGTATGAAAGCTCAAGCTGAAACTAAGTGGGTGTGCATCCAACTTGGTTGCTCATGAAGACGTAGGGCATTTGAGGAAGCCCATCGTTGGAATATACAAGCCAAGTTCTATAATGAAAATTCCCACTAGTATATGAAAGTGATAACTCAAGAGACTCTCTATATGAAGAACAAGGTGCTACTTTGAAGCACAAGTGTGGTAAAAGGATAGTAACATTGCCCCTTCTCTCTTTTTTCTCTCATTTTTTTTATTTTTTTCTCTTTTTTGGGCCTTCTTTTTTTTGGCCTTTCTCCTTTTGTTTTATTTTTTATTTTTTTTCGTCCGGAGTCTCATCCCGACTTGTGGGGGAATCATAGTCTCCATCATCCTTTCCTCATTGGTGCAATGCTCTAATAATCATGATCATCACACTTTTATTTACTTACAACTCAATATTACAACTCGATACTAGAACAAAGATATGACTCTATATGAATGCCTCCGGCGGTGTACCGGGATGTGCAATGATCTAGCGTAGCAATGACATCAAAAAATGGACAAGCCATGAAAACATCATTCTAGCTATCTTACAATCATGCAAAGCAATTGACAACAAATGCTCAAGTCATGTATATGATGATGATGGAAGTTGCATGGCAATATATCTCGGAATGGCTATGGAAATGACAGGATAGGTAGGTATGGTGGCTGTTTTGAGGAAGATATAATGAGGCTTATGTGTGACAGAGCGTATCATATCACGGGGTTTGGATGCACCGGCGAAGTTTGCACCAACTCTCGAGGTGAGAAAGGGCAATGCACGACACCGAAGAGGCTAGCAATGATGGAAGGGTGAGAGTGTGTATAACCCATGGACTCAACATTAGTCATAAAGAACTCACATACTTATTGCAAAAATCTATTAGCTATCAAAGCAAAGTACTACGTGCCTGCTCCTAGGGGGAGAGATTGGTAGGAAAAGACCATCGCTCATCCCCGACCGCCACTCATAAGGAAGACAATCAATAAATAAATCATGCTCCGACTTCATCACATAACGGTTCACCATACGTGCATGCTACGGGAATCACAAACTTGAACACAAGTATTTCTACAATCCACAACTACCCACTAGAATGACTCTAATATCACCATCTTTATATCGCAAAACTATTGCAAGGAATCAAACATATCATATTCAGTGATCTACAAGTTTTATGTAGGATTTTATGACTAACCATGTGAATGAACAGTTCCTATCATCTCTCTAAATAGGTATAACTGAAGCAAGAGAGTTTAATTCTTTCTACAAAACATATGCCCACGCTCTAACAAATATAAGTGAAGCAAAAGAGCATTCTACAAATGGCGGTTGTCTATGTAAAGAGAAACAAGCAATCCAAACTTCAAATGATATAAGTGAAGCACATGAAGCATTCTATAAAGCCATACTCAAAAGATATAAGTGAAGTGCAAAGAGAATTCTATAAATCAACCAAGGACTATCTCATACCAGCATGGTGCATAAAATAAAAATGAAAACTAAATGCAAAAGACGCTCCAAGATTGCACATATCGCATGAACGAAACGAATCCGAAAACATACCGATACTTGTTGAAGAAAGAGGGGATGCCTTCTGGGGCATCCCCAAGCTTAGACGCTTGAGTATCCTTGAATATTTACTTGGGGTGCCTTGGGCATCCCCAAGCTTGAGCTCTTGCCTCTCTTCCTTCTTCTCACATCAAGACCTTCTCGATCATCGAACACTTCATCCACACAAAACTTCAACAGAAAACTCGGTAAGATCCGTTAGTATAATAAAGCAAATCACTACTCTAAGTACTGTTACAAACCAATTCATATTTTGTTTTTGCATTGTGTCTACTGTAATATAACTTTTTCATGGCTTAATCCACTGATATAAATCGATAGTTTCATCAAAACAAGCAAACTATGCATAAAAAACAGAATCTGTCTAAAACAGAACAGTCTGTAATAATCTGAACATTCCATACTTCTGATACTTGAAAAATTCTTCCAAAATTAGGAAAAATAAACAATTTGTATACAAATAAAGTGCAAAAATAATCAGAAAAATTTGACGTTCCAGTAAAAAAATTAAAAATCGCGCACTACAGCCAAAGTTTCTGTCTTGCACCGTACAAACCAACAAGTATTGTAAACATCCTAAAGGCAAACCTTGGCACATTATTTTTATAATACAATGGAATTGTACAAGGGGATAATTATTTTTGTTGAAAAGTTTCTGTAATCAAGATTCACAAAGTTGCCGTGAGCATGAACAAAGTTCAAGGAGCTCTCCCACTTAACAATGCTTGTCTTTCTCACTTTCACTTTCCTTTTTGAAAAAGTTTTGGGTTCCCCTCTTTATTATTTTTGTTTTTAAAATATATGAAAGCACTCAACAGAAATAAATGACTCTCTAAAACTTCCGGGTTGTCTCCCTGGCAGCGCTTTCTTTAAAGCCATTAAGCTAGGCATATAGTGCTCAAGTAATGAATCCACCCGGATCCCAAGGTATATCAAGGCCAATTTTAATTAGCAATGATTTATAATTTAGTAGTGAGCACAAAGTAACATATATCATGTGATGACGAAGTCTAACTCTCTTCCTATGCATCGGCATGTCATAAAAGAACAATTCATGCACACATAGTAAAGGCCAATGCATAGTATAAGCAGTTTCTTGCAATTTAATCATATTGGAAACATAGAGAGGTGGAGATATAGTTCCTATCTCATAATAATTGCAAGTAGGAGCAGCAAGCACATGCATATTATATTCATCAAAATCATCATGTGCAACGGTATAAGGCAACCCATCAATATAATCCTTAATAAGTGCAAACTTCTCCGATATAGTGTAGTCGGGAGAATTCAAAAAGATAATAGGACTATCATGCGTGGGTGCAATAGCAACAATTTCATGTTTAACATAAGGAACTATAGCAAGTTCATCTCCATAAGCATAATTCATATTGGCATCTTGGCCACAAGCATAGCAAGCATCATCAAAAAGGGATATTTCAAGAGAATCAACGGGATCATAATAGTCAACATAGCAATCATCCTTCGGTAAGCACGAAGGGGAATTAAATAATGTATGAGTTGAAGAGTTACTCTCATCAGAAGGTGGGCACGGGTGATCAATCCGCTCTTCCTCCTTTTGTTCTTCGCTCTCCTCCTCATCTTTTTCATCCAATGAGCTCACGGTTTCATCAACTTCTTCTTCCATAGATTCCTGCAAATACTCTCTTCTTGGACAGCGGAGACTTTCTCAATAAGAGCATTAATATAGGAATTATATTCATAATTATCATAGCAATATTTTAGGATAGCTAAGTTTTCAGGCCTATAAACATCATCATCAAAAGCTTCATACTTTTCAAACAAAGATTCAATTTCATAAGCACCCTTAAAAGCAACAAATTCTTCTATTTGTTCCACATCATAGTAATCATATATACCTCTAGCATAAGAAGCCAAGGTTTCATTATCATTAAATTTGCATGAAAAGGGAAGGTGTGGAGCCTTCATCCTAGAGCAACAAGTATAATCATAATTCAAGCATACTTGCTGAGCATACCGCTTCAATATATAAATTTGATCCCATAATAGTTTCCCTTTTTGTGTCAAGCGATAATCCCTAAAGTATTCACGTTGATCCAATGTTACTCCCATTACCAAATTGAATGAGGTTTTCTCAGGATTATCAAAGTGGTACATAATATTTTTCACATATTGAGCATCGAGGGTTTTAGGAGGTTCCCCATCTCCATGAGCAGCAAGTACACCTAATTTTTTTGGTATTTCGTGTTCCATATCCATAACTAAAGATAGAGAACAACTAAGAACAACAAATAAAAATTACTTAGTGATAAAGCAAACAAGCACACACGAGAATATTTACCCCACGCTATTGCTCCCCGGCAACGGCGCCACAAAAAGGTCTTGATAACCCACAAGTATAGGGGATCAATTGTAGCCTCTTTCGATAAGTAAGAGTGTCGAAACCAACGAGGAGCTAAAGGTAGAATAAATATTCCCTCAAGTTCTATCGACCACCGATACAACTCTACGCACGCTTAACGTTCGCTTTACCTAGAACAAGTATGAAAATAGAAGTACTTTGTAGGTGTTTTTGGATAGGTTCGCAAGAAGATAAAGAGCACATAAATAAAAGCTAGGGGCTTATTAGATAAAAACACAACTAAATTAAATATAGTGAGTGTGGAAAAGTGGTGGTAGGAGTTTCAAAATTGTCCCTTAAGCAATTGACTACTTTACTAGACCGATAGCAAGTTTCATGTGGGAGAGGCCACTGCTAGCATGTCATCCCTGACTTGGAATTCTATGCACTTATGATTGGAACTATTAGCAAGCATCCACAACTACTAACGTTCATTAAGGTAAAACCCAACCATAGCATTAAGATATATTGGTCCCCCTTCAATCCTGTATGCATCAACTTTTATGCTAGGTTGAAGCTTCTGTCACTCTTGCCCTCCAATACATAGTCCTATCAACATACAACTAACCCTATGGTGTGATCCACACGCGCGCTCATATGATGGGCACCAAAGGACAACAACATAAGCGCAAGCAAATTAAATCAATCATAGCAATTCATCAACCACCGATAGGACAACGAAAATCTACTCAGACATCATAGGATAGCAACACATCATTGGATAATAATATGAAGCATAAAGCACCATGTTCAAGTAGAGAGTACAACGGGTTGCGGGAGAGTGGACCGCTGTAGATAGAGGGGGGAAGGTGATGGAGATGTTGGTGAAGATGGCGGAGGTGTTGGTGAAGATCGCGGTGATGATGATGGTGGCCACGATAGCGTTCCGGCGCCACCGAAGGAGAGGGGGAGAGGGGGCCCCTTCGTCTTCTCTTCCTTGACCTCCTCCTTAGATGGGAGAAGGGTTTCCCCTCTGGTCCTTGGCCTCCATGGCATGGGAGGGGTGAGAGCCCCTCCGAGATTGGATCTGTCTCTCTGTCTCTCTCTATTTCTGCGTTCTCCTCCGCTGCCCTTTCACCGTTTCGTGTATATATGGAGATCCGTAACTCCGATTGGACTGTAACCTTCGCCGTGATTTTTTTTACCAAAATTAGCTTTCTTGCGGCCGAAGAAGGGCATCAACCGCCTTACGGGTGGCCCACGATGGTCAGGGGCGCGCCCTGGGGGGCAGGGGCCCCCCTGCCTCGTGGCCACCTCGGGCACCGTCTCGCATGGATTTTTCTTTCGGAATTTTCCAAATATTCCAAAAATAAGCTCTGTCCGTTTTTATCTCGTTTGGATTCCGTTTGATATGGATATTCTGCAAAACATAAAACATGCAACAAACAGGAACTGGCACTGGGCACTGGATCAATATGTTAGTCCCAGAAATAGAATAAAAAGTTGCCAAAAAGTATACGAAAGTTGAATAATATTGGCATGGAACAATCAAAAATTATAGATACGACGGAGACGTATCAGTTAGGTGTTGGCATCCTGCAGCTTGTTCTTCTCGTCCCTGGCTCGTGTAAGTACACGTTGACTGGCGGCCTCTTGCCTTTCGGCATGTTCTTTATCCGCCTGTGCGGCCTTTAGCTTCTCTTCCAGCTGATCCGACGATCCTGCTATCATAAAATACAACATCGTTTATTCGCATAAAACATTGCAGGCACATGATCGTAGTTCCTGAATAGAAGGGGACATTACCAGTCGGTGCCTCCTTGAATTTCGGCGGTGACAGCAGTCAGCTGGGTCTGACACTGTTCTAGCTCTCGAGATAGCACGTTGTTCTTCTCTGCAAGTACCTGCTTATAAATCGATCCTTAAAATCAGTTGCTTCAACTGTTTTCAAGTCTCGGGGGCTACTGGTATATGACTATTGAATCTACATAATCTTACCCGCATATCCATTGAAAGCTGGTAAGTGGCTCCAGCAAGCCCATCCCGAGTAGCTCGGATATATGCATTTGTCGAGCTAAAGGCCTTGAACGGCTCTTCAGTAAAGTTAGGATCACGCATAGTTGCCCTCTGACGCCGATGGTTCATTGCACTCTCCACTTCGGAGTTGGTGACGGATACATTATCCGAATCGTCGGAGAGAGGACAATTCGGCATTACACTCGCATCAGCTCTAGCCCTAGAGGCAGGGTCCGGGGTCGGGTTGGTGGACATATGCCCGACAGTGTCGCCGGATACAGTCCGGTGAATGCTCTTCCTGAAATATGGGACAGTTGAAAACGTCACAGTTCGATATGTTTACCGTCAGACGTATTGAAGACCGTACCTTTTTGATGAAGGTAGAGGCTTGGAAGTATCGCCGTCCGCCTTTCTCTTCAAGGACGCGCCTTGTGTCGGCGTCCCCCTCTTAAGGGACGATCCTGATGCGGCGTGGTGAGATGAGTGCCGCCCCTTTGAAGCACGAGACAATGCAGTAGGTGAATGGGCAAACTCCTTTGGAGGAAACGCTCCTTGTGTACTTACGTGGAAGAAGGGAGAAGGCCGGGGTAATCGGCTACAATGGCCACTTCTGTGTCGTCATAGCTCGCTTGATAGAAGACCCCCTCCTTGAGCTCCACGGATATATCTGGATCCTCCTCGAATCCGGGATCTAGGTCCCGAATATGGTCCTCGGGTTGTGGAGCGGGGCTATAGATCCCCGCGATAGCCTTCCTCCATTCCTGTTAAAAGTGGACAAGTTAAGTTCAACTGGTTGCAACTCAGGAAGAAGATTGAGTAAGGTTCTGGACTAAAAGCTTACCCAGCTAGGGGGGTTGTACATGGAAAAGCCATCTCGGCACTTAAGGCGAGTGAATTTCTCTTTCTCCCCTTTATAAAGATCGGCCAACATGGCGGCTAGGGCGGCAAAGTTGTCTGGACCCTTGCGCCCGTAGCGAGATGTATCGTCCTCCCCGCTAAAGTTCCACATGGGGAGTCCTCTGAATTGGAGTGGCTGAACACCTCATGTTATGGAAATCGCCATGACCTCGATTATGGACAGTCTGGATTGGGCAAGTACTTTTATCTTGTCCGTTAACATCTTAACCTCCGCACTATCTGTCTCCTCGAGACTCCGGGGGCGCCAGCTGTGGCTTTTCTTTAATGGAGCATTGGAAAATTCAGGAAGGCCTTGTCGGATCGGGTCCGAAAGAACGACGTCTTTAATATAAAACCACTCCGAGGGCCACTCTTCGGATGCCTTCTTCGGAGTGCCAGATAGGTATCTTGTTCCGGTGATACGCCATACTTCAGCGCCGCCCACCTCGAATATGGATCCCTCTTGGGAATGAGGGACGAGGCAGAAAAGCTTGCTCCACAGCTCGAAATGAGCCTCGCAGTCCAGGAACAACTCGCAGAGAGTGACGAAGCCAGCGATATGCAGAATGGAGCTTAGCGTGAGATTGTGCAGTCGGAGGCCATAGTACTCCAGGAGACCTCGGAGGAAGGGATGGATTGGAATCCAACACCTCTTAAAAGAAAGGAAACCAAGCACACTCGCTCCCCTTTCGAAGGATTCGGGAAATTTTTGCCAGGGCTTCGCCAGTAAAGGAAGCTAATCCTGCCCGAACGGGGACTAGATCCGCAGGGGGGAGATAACCCTGCACCTGGAGCTTGGTTAGCTGGGCGTGGGATATGGAACAACTCTCCCAATCGCCTTTTTGAGGGCCGTGGGGGCGGGAGGAAGAACTTGGAGCGCTGGCCATGATTGCGTGGTTTCTTGAGGCAAGATCGGAGGATTTTTGTCTGATACGGAATGACATCTGAGATCTAATCTCCTTAAATAGGCACCTTCCGTACGATGTCGAGGGGTTATTTGCAAAAGTGCTTGGACCCTTCGTATTCGTTTGCCATGTGGAAGCTGAGGCGATGGAGGCACAGAAGCCAAAGGGTATTGCATTTGTCGGATTTCGGGTTCCGGCAGACCCTCTAGGTTCGAACTCTGGGGTGCACGCGGAGATCACACCTCCAACCTACCTACGTCTCATCGCCTCGCAAGGATCTAAACTACACAAAGAACAACACAAGGGACACGAGGTTTATACTGGTTCGGGCCACCATTGTGGTGTAATACCCTACTCCAGTTTTTGGTGTGGTGGATTGCCTCAGGGGCTGATGATGAACAATACAAAGGGAGGAACAGCCTTGCGAGGGTCTGTTCTTGAGCTGGTGCGATGAAATGTTTGGATGAGTTCGATCGCCTCTCTCTCTCTCTCTAGGGCTCTATCTGATAGGTTTCTCCCTGATCCCTTTTCAGATTCCTCCTTCCAGCTTCCTCCCTTGCCTTGGTGGTGGCTAGTCCTATTTATAGTGGCAGGCCGGTGACGCCGGCTTGGGCTCCACGATGACCTCCTTCCTGCCATTCAGCTGGTCTTGGTCTTGTTGCACCGAAATGGTTGCCTTTGCTTGATACCCTTGCCTGCGCTTGCCCCCTTTGCACCAAAGGGGAAACAAGGACTCTGCGTGGGCCGGCGCCCGCCTGGCGCCCTTGGTCGTCATGGCTTGCGTCATGGGCACCTCGTGAGGTACCCCGCCTTGATCTCTTCGCCTCTTCGCGAGCCAGCCTGACGAGGCCGTGCCTGAGGAAGCTTTCCGTCGTCCACCCCGCGAGGCTTGGCCCCTCGCGAGGGTCTTGAGCTTGCGTTGATGAAGATGGGCCGTACTGGGCCACTCCTTGAGCCACGCCGCGGGCCGCAGGCAGGCTAGTCTGGATACCCCCGTTCCCAGAACGCCGACAGTAGCCCTTGGGCCCAAGGCGCGCCTAGACTTGGCTTAGCAGAGAAGCGAAGGGGCAAGTGCGAAACGCCGCGGGCCCCAACAGCCTGCGGCCTTGGGCGCCGCGTGGCGATTGGTTGGTCGTGGGCGTCTCCACTTCCCCATGATGCCTCGGCAACCGCATGAATTGAAAAGTGAGCGGTACCCGTCTAGGCTTTACCTTCTTTACCTTCTCCAGTCATTGCCCAGATCCCCTTTCTCGTTCCTATCCTTCCTGCTTCTGAAATCCCCAGATCTACTCCGATCTTGCACCCTAGCAAGGCATGGCGCCTCGCCAGACCCCGGCCGGAGCTTGGTTCTCGCCCGCTTTGGATTTTCCGAATGTGTCGGAGAAGAGTCTTGCCCGGACGCGCCAGATGATGGTGGCGCAAGGCAACGACGGGGCGGCGGTGCTCAAGGTTGGCTCCGCCCTTCCCGAGGACCAAGGAAGCACCTTCTACCCACTCTTCATGAGCTCCATTGCCGCCGGTCTGGTGCCTCCCTTTTCCGAGTTCTTCTTTTCTGCCCTCCATCATTACAACCTGCAAGCTCTGCACCTCCACCCCAACTTTGTTCTTCTCCTGGCGATCTTTGCCTACTACTACGAGGCTCATGTCGGGGTGCAGCCCTCAGTGGCCTTGCTGCGCCATTACTTTTACCTCCGGGTTTCTTGCGGCCCCATTACTGCGTGCGCGAGCTTTGTTGCGTACTCCAGCTCCAATGCTATCTCGAAGCCTGGGAAGAGGATTGAAGGCTTCCGAAGAAAGTGGGTTATGGTGGATGCTGGGCGCATCCACCCCCGGCTAATCCTGCCCACAAGGCAGCCTGTGTCCGTCGATGCTTGGTCTCGCGCGGAGCTCGTGGATCCCCGCGCGAAGCCAGTGCTGGAGAGGATGGACGCGGACTTGTGACCGGGCAACATGGCGACGGCGAAGCTGACCGGGGCGTCGCTCCTGAGGGTGTTCCTGGAGCATCGGGTGGCCCCGCTTCGGCAATACTCACTCCCGCTGTGGAGGCTTCGCCCGAGCCCCGTAGTCTTGGCCGACGAAGATCTGGCCGCGGTCCTCCAATCCTTGGTCGGGGGAGATGTGGCGAGGCTGGAGGGTGCTCCTGTACCCCTGTTCCTTCGGGATGATTGGGAGCAGGTGGTGAACTCCATGCCCGCTTTCAACGGGGACGGGCCTGTGCCCGCGGAGGCTCCGGAGGACCCGGCGGCCCTGGTGAACGTATCCTCCGGCGACTCCGGCAGAGAGGAGGAAGAAGAGGAGCAGGAAGAGGAGCCCGATTCCGAGGCGACCGACGGGGAGTCGAGGGCGCTCCTCCCTCGACGCAGGTCCCGTGCTCTTCGCCTCATGCCGGACGATGACGAGGATGGCAACGAGCGAGGCGGTGAATGCTCGCCCCTGATCCCGAAGAAGGACAGGACGAGGCTGGTTCCCCACGGGCTTGCTCCGGCTCCGAGGCGATCTTCAGACGTGCCTCCTGCTCCCGAGTCTCTTGAGGTTGACCCCAGCAGCCGTCTCTCGGGCTTCAAGTTCGGCCGGAGGTTGCTCGAGCCCGCGAGCGACGACCAGTAAGTGCTTGGTTCTCGTTTTGCTTCTTGCTTCGTTGCTGAGGCTTGACGTTCATCTTCTTTGGCTAGGTTGGCGCCTGCGACGAAAAAGCTGAAGGGGGCCCCTGAGGCTTCGTCTGGGGCAGCATTTTCACCAGGAGAGAAGGGTGCGGCAAGGCCCAGGCTTCTCCTACCCGGTCATCCTCGCGAGGCCAGGCGGGGTGTGCTGGGGCGAGCTCAGCCCCCGTGGCCCGAGCGACTCCCGGGATGTCGTGGAATTGTCACGGCAGATGTCCTCTTGCAAGGACTTAGCCGTGGAGCCATCGCAACTAGGAAGCTTAAAGGGGTTACCAGGACAAAGGACACGAGAGGTTTTATACTAGTTCGGCCCCTTACGGTGAAGGTAAAGCCTACGTCTAGTTGGGTTGGTATTGCTTGAGGTTTCGATGACGAGGGAGCGAGATACGCTTTGCCCGGTTCTCGATTGATTGTTTCTTGCCCTAAGCCGCCAACAGGTCGTCCCCTTATATACACGGGTTGACGCCCTGTGGCCTACAGAGTCCCGGCCGGCTTATAAACAATGTCCGGCTCGGTGACTAGTTAAGTCTACCTTATGATACAAGTCATGACATTATGGCGGTTTACTACAACGGGCCTTAAGTCTCCTGTGGGCCTTAGGCCCTTTGTTGAGATGCCATCTTCATGCTTGGACTTGGGCTTCTGTCTGGTAAATCTCTTTACGTAACCCGGCCCCTCCTGGGCGGCTTACACAAATAGTTATATCCCCAACATTAGGCCCCAGATTGATTTGAACCTGTTCATGTCAATCTTAAAATAACTTAAAACATAAATCTTCAGTCTTCTGACTGCACAAAAAGACATTCTTTAACCCGATGTGACGTCATTCTTTGGATCCGTGTTAACCCATCATGACATCATCTTTCCTTTTTATTCCGCCGTATCGCCCAACGGATCTCTGTCTTTATTGTTTGTTCCAAAAATCGAGGCATCGGGGCCGCTGGATAATAATTCTTATCTCCTCGTTTCTCGCACCGTCTCAGTTATTCTCTCCTTATAAATAGGCGCGACCCAGGCTTCATTTTCACCCTTCCAGTCGTCTTCTTCCTCTTGCCTCCTCTCGAGCTCCGCCGCCGCCACTGTCAAGCTTCTCGTCTTCACCGACCCGGGCCGCCGTATCAACCTGAATCGGATCAGAAAACGTCGGCGAACCTCCATAGCTCCTCCAGATCCGTAAGTTTCCTTCCCTTCCCTGCTTTGATCTGCATTAGAGCTTCTTCGAGTTCGTCGTAGTTCATCACCATTGGAGCCATCTCGTTGTTAGTTTTTCTCCTAGATACCTCTTCTGATCCGAGAATGATATAAAACAGCTGCAGTAGTTGTTTTCGCCCTTATCTTGGATACGAAACAAATCTCTTTCTCTGTATGAAGGCCTTATTCGAGCCTATGAACGCATCTGCGTCGGTTTTTAGGTCTAGAAAAACTTTCTTATCAGAACAGACCTTTGATCTCAAATCATAGCAGAAGATTATGAAATCTATTTTTATCACCCGGAAAACTTCTTCTGTTAAATGCCTTTAACATAACTGTCCAGGTATCTGGTTTAAATGCATTCCACTTGATCTGTGAACCTTGGCGCCTTCTCAGGTCTTTAAAACTTTTGAACTGTTGCTAATGCTTGTAGCGGCTTAAATAATGTTGCTCAATTATCCTTATGTCATTAGGCCCTTTTAAGCCGCTACCTTCGATAATTTGGATATTTTCTTCCGTTTTAAAATTTAAACCGGAACTTCTTATTTTGTAATAGGCCAATCTGTTGTCATGGCGCCTAAGTCGACCAAAGCTCCTGTAACCTGCAACTGGGTCCCATCCACAGTCACTAAGAGCAAACTGGCTGAATTTGTGAAGTCTGGCCATTTGCCAAAAAAGGAGGTCATGTCTTATCGCGTCCCTGACCCATCTGAAGAGAAGCCTCAACCCAAAGAAGGGGAGGTAATAGTTTTCACAGATCACATGAGCCGGGGATTTTCCCCTCCCGGCTCAAAGTTCTTCAGAGAAGTTTTGAATTTCTTTGACCTTAGACCTCAAGACATTGGACCCAATTCCGTGTCCAATCTTTGCAATTTCCAAGTCTTCTGTGAGGTGTACCTGGGAGAGGATCCAAGCTTGCTCTTGTTCAGAGAACTTTTTTACTTGAACCAGCAGAATGAGCGTGCCAACGGGCCGAGTCTTGAACTTGGCGGTATCTCGATCCAGCGACGGAGAGACTGTCTGTTTCCTTATGCTGAGCTGCCGAGTCACCCCAAATATTGTAACCAGTCATGGTTCTACTGTCAGGATACTTCTCCGGCTGATGAGAAGCCTCTGCCCGGCTTTCGCGCCCTGCGCCTTGAGTCCAACCATCCGCTGGCGGATAA
The DNA here is from genome assembly GCA_904067115.1 of Aegilops sharonensis. Taxonomy (NCBI): domain Eukaryota; kingdom Viridiplantae; phylum Streptophyta; class Magnoliopsida; order Poales; family Poaceae; genus Aegilops; species Aegilops sharonensis. Next base: position 144,969,510 of record LR880971.1, on the reverse strand, counting down.
ATTGACCGCTGTTGAACGTCTGCCGCTCAACCCCACCATCAAGAAGATTAAAGCTCTTCTGGGAAATGGTTTAAATGGCATCGACTTGGTCCGGGTCTGGGTCACTTGGCGAATACTCCCATTAAGCCGCCGCTCCGGCTTAATGTGTACCTATACAGGCGAACAGAACGACCCAATGCGCCACAGTTGGGACGACTTACCAGATGATGCGGCAGATGCTACAACCCAGTCACTGCTGAAGGAGGGTACTGTTATCAACAATACCTTCGGGTTACTTCCCTTCTGCAAAAAGAACCCGGCCCCCGCAGTAAGTTACCAATCTTAATAAATACTCTTTAACATGCTTGCCTCTTTTGTACTTATAATTCCTTATCTTTTCCACAGCCCGGTGATGATTTCTGGAAAGTCAGTTATGACCACGAGGCCGCCCAACAAGCCAGAGCAGCCAAGAAAAATGAAAGGAAAAACGCCAAGATGGGGCCTTCAAAAAAGAAGAAACCCAGCGCCTCCGAATTGCTCAAATTGGATGACTCTTCTTCAGATGAGGAAGAGGTAATCCCTTATTCTCTTAACTCCTTTGTTACTATTTTATTGATATTTCCGCCTTTCAGGAAGACACTGGAAACAGCCAAACTCATGGCGAAGAGGTAACTATAATCTCCTCCGACTCAGAGCCTTTGCCAAAGCACAAAACCCGGCGGGTGACCCGGAAAGTAAGATTTTCACATCCCTTAGCTTATCAAGATCCTCAATTTCTTTTGAAGCAACAACAACTTGAGAGCCGGAGGCAAACCCGGACAAGTAAGGATGTAGAGCTCTCTTCCGGCTTACCTGACGTGAGCAGGAAGCATCGAACAGAGGTCATCTCCGCTTTGCGTTCTGTTTATCCTTTGGCGGGTTTAATTCGTCAGCCTCTCAATTCATCTGCCTCCAATTATCAGGATACCTCTCCTTCCTCTGGCGAGTCTATGCAATCCAACATGCCGGCCTTCAAGACTGCCCCTGGGTAATGTACCTTTGTTATCCTCATGCTTTGCCTTACTCATATTTTGTACTCATACCTTTGTTTTATCCACAGTGTGCAGGTGAAGCCCAGTAAGAGGGCAAAAAAGAATAAGCTGATCGAAGACCCGGTAGCAACGGAGCCGGAACCCGGAACCACTGCCCCTGATGCTTCTACTCATCAACCTCCTCCTGAGCCGACCTATGTAATTCCGACGCCATCTTCCGACCCGCCTCAAGAAGACACTCTTGACAACTCCGATAAACCGGAAATTCCTAGCCCGGTCAGGACGGAGGAGCCGGAAGTTGAGATCTTGAAAAGCCAGTATATTGAACCGGGGCGGCCTACTGTCCTTGCCAGATGTACTGCCAAAGAAGAACTCGTCAAAAGCCGGAAGACCAAACAGGGCATCGTTGATTATGCTCACTTAAGCATTGGCGATATAGTCTCAGGCTATCTGAATCAAGTGCACAACAGCCGCGACCTAGAAATTGATATGGTGAAACAGATACAGCATAAATCTGAGGTATAATTTATATTATTTCCTCTCGAATCTTACTTACTGTACCAGCCCCCAAGTCGACTACTTATAAATAAATATGCCGTAGACTTAGATACCTGCTTACTGTTAGTTCATCCGGTTTACAAGAAAGGATATTTAACCCGGCCAGAATATAGCAACTTAAAACAAGCGATACACATTAGCCCCCAAGTGATAAGTATCTTTACTTGTAAAGTGCTTGAGACTTTAATATGCATAATCTGACATTAGGAAGTAAAATTTTCTTCAGCATACATTAGCCCCCAAGTGTCAAGTATCTTTACTTGTAAAGTGCTTGAGACTTTAATATGCATAATCTGACATTAATTATAACCCGGCGACAATGCAGGTTTCCACCAGTCAATTTGAATTGGAGATTGCTGACCTGAAGACCCGGCTGGCGGCCCAAGAACTTGAAATTCAAAAAGCCAACTCCAAATTCTCATTCAGCGTCTCTGAGCAAGAGAAGTTGAAGAAGGATTTTGACACGGAGAAGAAAACCTGGGCGGAAGAAAAAACTTCACTTGTGACCCGGGCGGAAACAACAGAAGCAGCTCTTGCTGAAGCGACTGCCGAACTGGCCGGCTTAAAGCACCCGATATCTCAAATGGTCTCAGCAATTTTCGGTAAGTTACTATGTGTAACCTTTGAACATCACCATGGTTTATTTGATGACTATTTCAGATATTATCTCCGGCTTAATCTTATATACATAAACGCAGGCCCTAGGAGCACCAACCTGAAGCAGAATATGCTGATCAAGCTTAAGGCGGTGTACACACTAGTGGAACAGCTGTACACCGGGTCACAACGTGCTTTGGCCGTTGTGGCTTTATCAAATGATAGTCCTTATCTCCTGCAGGATGTGCTCAAACGGCTTGCTGTGTTACCTCAACGGATTCAGGAGCTAAGGCGGGCATCTGGTAGGGCCGGGGCCATAGCCGCTTTAAGCCAGGCCAAAGTGTTGGTTCCAGAGCTAGACCTAGCCGATGTTGCCCTTGGATACCCTAGCTTGAAGGAGGACAGCTCTGTATTCAATGAATCAGACTTCACCGCCTGTGTGAGAGTCGTACGTCCTGTGGCTACCATCATCGGCAAAGATATTGATCTTACAAAGTATCAGCCGGGTTATGACAACGAGAACCAGAGGATTCCAAGCACTATGATGACATCAGCCTGATCCCTCCAATTTGTAAGCATACCTTTGCTCCTGAAGTTGACCCGGCCAGTATAATAGATGATGAAGCTGAATTTGAAGCCTTAAGCGGCATTGACTGGACCTCGCCAACCTTCCAGGACAAAACAACAGACGAAGAGGCGGAGAAGGATAACCCAGAGTCTTCAAGTCCACCAAAGGAGTAACCCGCCTGGCACAAAGTCTTTGAAAAAATGATGCTTCATTATTCAGACTCGGGGAGTCTTGTAATAGGGTAGCAAAAACTCCTTAACTATGTCATGCCTTCGCACATGTTTGTGGTGTTTAATCAATGTCACAAGCCGCTATCATTGTATACTGCTGGTTCATATGAATTGCTCCTTGACATCCAAAAGCTTTTTGCTTTACCCTGTGTATAAAAAACAAAAAATTCCTTTGGCGTCATACCACATCCGGGGTCATATAGAATAATGCTAACCCGGAGCATGAGCCAAAACACCATAAGTATCAGCCGGTTTACGATCATGACCATAATATACCTGCTATCTTTATTGAAACATACATTACCGGCTTATGTGATCCCAAAAAGCAGACAGTTAAATTTAACTTCTGAGAATCGGCACATATAATGTTTACCTGGCCCTTAATATTATTTACCCTTATAGAATAGAATAAACATAATTTTTTTCAAAGGCCTCTGATTCGAATACGATCAGTAGAACCATTCCAAAGGGGTTAAGCTAAGATTCGGATACGATCATATAGCCCCCAATGGCTTTGGCGATGCCGATCAAGTGGGTATCGACAGCTATGTTCTCTTTGGTTCGAATACGACCTATGTTTGAACAGGAAGCCCCCAAGTGACCATAAGAGTTGTTTAATGACGCTGATTCGAATACGATCCACGTCAGACCCAAAGGGGTTAAGCTATGATTCAAATATGATCAAGAAGCCCCCAATTGGGTTTGGCAGTATGCCGATCAATTGGGTATCGACAGCTATGTTCTCTTTGGTTCGAATACGACCTATGTTTGAACAGGAAGCCCCCAATTGACCATGGCTAGATTCAGATATGATCATAAGCCGGACCAAAGGGAAAACATGATTCAGATATGATCCGCCCCCTGTTGGTTGTTTCCACCACCTGGTAAAGAAGATACATAAACCTTGTAGGATGGAAAGAAAAGAGGTCCTGCTTTATTGCTTTATATAATATATACATTGCTAAAAAATAAAGACAAATATACTCTGAGAGCCGGTGGCTTAAGTATAATAGGGCCGGAGATGCGCTATGTTCCACGGCCGGTGGGTCTCTTCCTCCGACTTACGTGAGTCTTTGTGCTCTCGAACATCGATAAGGTAATATGACCCGTTGTTGAGATTCTTGCTGACCACAAAAGGTCCTTCCCAAGGAGGGGACAACTTGTGCATATCAGATTGATCATGGATGAGCTGGAGCACTAAATCGCCTTCCTGAAAAGTTCTGCATCTAACCCGGCGGCTGTGATAATGGCGCAGGTCTTGCTGGTAAATCGCCGAGCGGGCTATTGCCAACTCTCGCTCCTCATCCAACAAGTCAAGTGCATCCTGACGAGCTTTTTCATTATCAGCCTCAACGTAAGCCGCCACCCGGGGTGAATCATGCCGGATATCACTTGGCAGAACCGCCTCTGCTCCGTACACCATGAAGAAAGGTGTATAACCAGTAGACCTGTTAGGCGTTGTGTTGGTGCTCCATAGCACAGAGGGTAACTCCTCCACCCAACAACCCGGAGTTCGCTGTAAAGGAACTAAGAGCCGGGGTTTGATACCTTTCAAGATCTCTTGATTAGCTCTTTCTGCTTGACCATTAGACTGGGGGTGAGCAACAGCCGAAACATCAAGCCGGATGTGCTCTTGTTGACAGAACTCTTCCATGGCACCCTTGGAGAGATTAGTACTGTCGGGGATATACCCCTTGGAGTAACCCGGCCGAAAGTATAACCCGGCCGGACTTGGCGACTCACTAATGACCCGCCCTGGCTGGACGACATACTAAGTGACCCGCCCGATCCTGGCGACTTATGGGTGACCTGGCAAGCGGATCAGAGGAGCGACAAGACCCGGGGGGCCAGGAGGCTCAAGGCCCAGAAGGCCGGCTTACGTTATGGTAGGCCGGCTTAAGAGGAAAGGCGTGAGGAATATCTTCCTTACAAGGAATCAAGACCCGGACTTGTATCCGGCTTGTAGTAGAAGATAGGCTAGTCCTAATCCTATTTGGACTCCACATGTAACCCGCCCCTCTAACTTATATAAGGAGGGGCAGGGCACCCCAAAGAGGGGGGACAACAAGAAACAATATCTAGGGCTGGACAGAAAGAGGAGAGCCGGCTTACGGCGACTCCCTCATGAGCATAATGAGACCTAGCCTCAAACAGCATGTAGGGCTATTCCGGATGATGTTTCCCGGGGCCCGAAGCTGTCTAAATCCTTGTCTTGCATGTTGCGTCTCTCGTCCCGATCAAACCCCTCTCAAGCTACCGCATAGATGCGTTGGCCCCGCGACTAAGTCCTGACACTAAGGACATCTGCCGTGTTAATTCCACGACAGTTGGCGCCCACCGTGAGGCTGGCGCACGGTGGTGTTGAGTTCTTGGAGGGATCACTTCAAGGGATCGATAAGCTTGCGATTAGCCAGATGAGGAAAGAGACGATATAAAGGATTTACATCGTCTACACGACGAGCGGCCAGAATAACAGAGACCAGATTGAGATAAAAGACAGTTAGGGTTTGATGTTTTGTGCGCCACCAGCAACACGACGCGATCCGTCAATACCAACAGGAAATTCATCCACGTACGACCATGCAATGGAGGGCACGCGGTCAACTTTTTTCAGCGATTGTTGTTTGCAGTATCTGACCATCCATCAAAGCCAAGATCCATCAATCGAGGGTATCAAGTGGTCCACTAGATCCAAAAAAAAGGGGCCCAGACCCGGAATTGGATATGGCCATGACTCAGGAATGGATACGGCCACTTCCGCGGATTCGTTCGTTAGTCGCCGCCGTGCTACAAATCGNTGGTGTTGAGTTCTTGGAGGGATCACTTCAAGGGATCGATAAGCTTGCGATTAGCCAGATGAGGAAAGAGACGATATAAAGGATTTACATCGTCTACACGACGAGCGGCCAGAATAACAGAGACCAGATTGAGATAAAAGACAGTTAGGGTTTGATGTTTTGTGCGCCACCAGCAACACGACGCGATCCGTCAATACCAACAGGAAATTCATCCACGTACGACCATGCAATGGAGGGCACGCGGTCAACTTTTTTCAGCGATTGTTGTTTGCAGTATCTGACCATCCATCAAAGCCAAGATCCATCAATCGAGGGTATCAAGTGGTCCACTAGATCCAAAAAAAAGGGGCCCAGACCCGGAATTGGATATGGCCATGACTCAGGAATGGATACGGCCACTTCCGCGGATTCGTTCGTTAGTCGCCGCCGTGCTACAAATCGGCCTCTCAAGCCGCCTCGTCTCTACATCGCCGACCGTTTCCGCTTCTGAGTCGCCGCCTGACGCCAACTCTGAGTCACCCCGAGCACCTTGTTCTTCATCGAGCTGCTGCTGTGGTCCGCGTCCACGCCCAGCGCTGTGCACCCTCGCCTCGGTGCTCGACCACGCGCCCGTGGTCGCGCCAACCTGCCAATTCTCCTTTGCCTGCGAGGCGGTCGGCCCGCCCTTTGCTTCGCGCCGCTGCTGCATCACATGCGCCCTGTGCCGGTTTGCACCACTGCGTGTCCCGTCCATGCGATTCATGCCAAAGCTCTCAGTCTGCCACTGTGACTCGCCGACTCTTATAAACCAACGTCGCCGTTGACTCGCCTTGTACCACGACGAGGGCACCGGCTTACTTCCGGCGTTGTTCCTCCGCCCGCACCAGGCTGCAACAATCTCGTTTCCACCTCCACGGCTCTGCTTCACCGGCCTCGTGTCACTGGATGCCACCTCCGTCTCGTCCCTTGGGAGCGTCCAGGTTCCTGATGCTAATTGGTTGAGTGGACTTTGGAGTCGTGCCCCGTGATGATGAGAAGTGCTATCTCCCGATCGGATTCTATGACGTAGTGACCTTAGAGGATTACCAACTTCCCGTCCAGTTGTCTAAAGATAAGAACAAAGAGAACCAAGGAGATGCTTGATCCATGCCCTGGGGTCTCTACGATTACACCCAACAAGGTGATGTTGCTCCGTGATAGCGTACTGACAAGAATTTTTTGCCACCTCAGTGAAACCCGGATTTTTAAGTCGCCTCGCGGTCATCACGGTCTTCCTCGTTGCATCGAGTCGCCATGGCCGGCGTGCCTCTGGGTCACTCCGCCGCCGCGAGCCGCCGTCTGCCTTCGCGCATAGCCATGGCCGGCTTCCCCTGCAGCGGCAACCACAGCAGTGCCGAACTGCCGTCAGTTTTAACTACAGCAGGTCCTGCAATGGCCGCGTTGTACACGAGGCTGCAAATATCCCAGGGTGGCAGTGGTTATAGCAGATCAAGTACGAGCACAAGCTCATGCGGTCACGCCGGTTTCTAGCAGCCACAAGTCCAAAGCAAGCCACTTTAAGTATAATTCTTTCGCACAAAATTCAAGGTTTTATGGACTCTGGAACCAACAACGTGAAAGAAAAATCAATCAAGAAAACAGTTGGTACATGCAGACAAAAGAGCATGGTACTGCTCGCTGGTTGCGCAACCAGTCAAAATTTCAGCAAAGGTGGTGTCATGTTGTGCCTATGAAGTGTACGCCAGCACCATCATGCACCGGTGTCTGCGCCCGCTTACTGATGGAACAGGTGTGCGCAAGTCGCCGCCCGTGCAGCTTAATTTACATCAACCGGCCGGAACTATATTGAGTCGCTGGTCTACCTGAGCCACCTCTGTCGCGATAAACGGATCATTCGTCGTCCAAACAAATCAGGTGATATCCATCCAAGTTTGTTTTATTAACACATGTTGTTTTTGTCAAAGAACAAGTTTATCTTTGCCTTGGTCTGCAATATTGTTTATGCAGGGCAATTATTTATGACAAAAAATGATATTATACTGCGGAGATGGAGGCGCGCCAACATCTTTGGCACATGTGGTCGTCGTTGCTCAACGGACTCCCGCACCGGTTTACAACGCCGTGGCCGTCTCTTGCGACCACGCCGGCTTACAACGAGGAGGACAACTTGCCCGTCCGCACCGGCTTACAACGCCACGACCGGTTTATCTGTCTGTGCCGCCTCGGATGTTGCGGTCGTCTTTACCGTCCGTCTCTCGCGGCCTGGGCTACATCAACATACCGGGCCGCACTTGTCTGGATGAGCTGTTTATTGAGTATGAGCAAGTCACTACTTGGGAAGCCCGGTTTTCTTCCAACAAATTGGAAGCAAATTATCATATATTATCAGCCGCCGTCTGCACTGGATGGTTCAATGGGCAGGCGCACAAGTCGCCGCCACTACAAGTTTGGTTAAACTTCAAACAGCCAGTTGGAAGGAACCATTGGCCGAGTTGCTGACACAGATCATACATGATCATTTATAACCCGCCGCAGTCACCTCAATCTTCTGTGGATTCACAGCGCGTTATCAACGCCAATGATATACACCTTCTGCTATGGTCAAATATGGAGAATCTCAAGCCAACTCTTTGAGTCATCTTGAGACTCGGGGGCTACAATGGTATGGCTCGGCAAAATTTCCGGTTTCAATGGATTCAAGAACTCCGGGTCATTGGAGGGTAGGTAACCCGGTTCCAGAGGCTATCGCTATGTTGGTGAAAAATTTAAAGGCCGTTAGAAAATTCCGGCTTACAAAGAAGGACTCCGGTTTAAAATCCGGTTCAAGAGACATCTCTCTCCCACAAGCATTGACACTCTTAATATCTGGTTTAAAACCCGGTTCAAGGGAAATTTATTTACCGCAAGGCTTTGAAGCTCTCAAATCCGGCTCAAGGTAAATTTATCTCTCTCAAAGTTTTGAAGCTTTCAAATCCGGTTTAAACTTCCGGTTCAAAAAGAATTAATCTCCCGCAAGTTCGAGTTCTCAGAAAGATTAAAGGATGCCAAAAAGAACTTGCTGCCGTGATGCGCGGTTCAAACATAGGTATCATGCCTTACGGCTTATCTTATTATGGTCACTTGGGGGCTTCCTGTTCAAACATAGGTCGTATTCGAACCAAAGAGAACATAGCTGTCGATACCCTTTTGATTGGCAAACTGCCGAACCCACTTGGGGGCTTCTTGATCGTATCTGAATCATAGCTCAACCCCTTTGGGAATCGACGTGGATCGTATTCAAATCAGCGTCGCTAAACAACTCTTAAGGTCATTTGGGGGCTTCCTGTTCAAACATAGGTCGTATTCGAACCAAAGAGAACATAGATGTCGATACCCTCTTGATCGGCATCGCCAAAGCCACCGGGGGCTATATCATCGTATTCGAATCTTAGCTTAACCCCTTTGGAACGGTTTGCTGATCGTATTCGAATCAGAAGCCTCAAAATTTTGTCTATTTCTTGTACAGTTTTTTGCAATCGCAGTTATTTGACTATGTCTTGAGACTTTTTGATCATATTTGAAAGCATCTAGGGAGTGGTTTCGATTCCACCGGCTTAAACTTGATCAATAATGTTGTCAGCACATAAAAAATATCATATGTGCCGGCTCTTACAGAGTTGAGTTATCAATTTGACTGTCCGGGTCACATAAACCGGTGGTACCATTCAAAGGATCATAGGGATCTTGTGATCTATTTGTGTGCAGGATAAGACTATATTTGGGTGGTTACCCACCCAGGCTTTTGACATTAAGTCGCCAGGGCATCTGTTGTTTGAACTCTGTGCAGGATTTACAGAGCTATGGCTTACATAAATGATCAAGTTCAAGCCCATCATCAAAGATTGAAATTGATGTCTCAAAAGGGTTATTAATTCTTGATTTTCTCAAAGGCTATAAGCCACCGGGTTACAATGAAAGCACATCAGCCAAGAGCCGCCAGGTATTTAAACTCCGGATTTACTTGTCAACCTATGAGGTACTCAAATCTTTAATAGCCAAAACTGGCTAGATTTTCATGATGATATTGAATGATTGAGGTTTTCATACTGGATTATATTGATCAAATCTTAAATAGCCAACATGGCTGGATTTCTATTGTGATTATCAATAACCAGTGTTATGATTGAGGTTTTCAAAGTCGCTTCAGCCCAATGGCTATTATTTTATCAATGGATATGATTTATTCTACAATGAAAGGAATAGTCCCGAATCGCTGCAGGCTTACGACCCGGCACTTGATGGCTACATTATTCAAATTGAGATTACATCGAATATACAAGTCCCATGTCACTGCCAGCATGCACCATGGCACTTGCGGGCTAATGCAAAGTCAATTTTTGTTCAACTTATTGAAGACCCGACTCATCACATTTTAAATGAGCCGGCCCTTGGGGGCTACCAATTGCTCCTGTCAATAATTGAAGGTACACAAATTTTCATCTATTATTGAAGAGATCCACTGCTCAGTTGTTAAAGCACAAAGCTCTCAACCTTGTGGACGTGGGTTCACGCCCCATGATGGGGGTTACATTATATGATGTTCTTTTCAAAGAAGTATATATAAAGTACCAGCTCAATATTATCTTACTGAGCTGGCCCTTGGGGGCTACACGTTGCTGTTCAAATCTACATGATCATATTTATAAAGTCCCTGCTCATTATTGCATAATGACCCGGCCCTTGGAGGCTACACTGGTTGAAGTTTTATGAGCATAAGGCAATTACAAGTCCCAGGTTGCTGCAAGCATGACAACCCGGAACTTGGGGGCTACCTATGTGGAATATTCAGTTTATGACTAATGATTGAGATGAACAAACCGGATTTCTTCTTTGGTTGCAACACTTATATTGGAGCAAGTCTTAAGCTATCACTATGTTCTCCTCTTAAGACTTGGGGGCTACAGGTATTATGCATATATAAGGAGGAACATCTTCAAATTATCAGTTTTGAGCAAATCAGGAAGATCAATTACATGACCCGGTGTCAACAACAATTATGACTCGACATCATCAGTCATTTATAACCCGGAGTTTTTGGGTAATGATAAACCGGCAAGTTTTATATCTTCAAGCCGGCTGAATATCAGATGAGTATTTGAAGACCAAAATTATTTAACCCGACGCCTTGGAAGCCGACTCAAGTGGATTATTCTTCACAATATTTTTCTGTGAGAAACCAACATCATCAAATTGATTGTGAAGCTGGTCTATTGACCCGGATTTTCTAGAAGAAGGAAATGACAAGGACTTAAGGATGTTCAGGTGCCGGTTTACAAGAATTCTTAACCCAGAGCACAACCTGTCAAATTTGTTCTTGTGTTTATTTTGCAGCATAAGTTTACCATGGATAAATCAAAGCTAAACTTGGGGGCTAATGTCGGGGATATACCCCGCGGAGTAACCCAGCCGAAAGTATAACCCGGCCGGACTTGGCGACTCACTAATGACCCGCCCTGGCTGGACGACATACTAAGTGACCCGCCCGATCCTGGCGACTTATGGGTGACCTGGCAAGCGGATCAGAGGAGCGACAAGACCCGGGGGCCCAGGAGGCTCAAGGCCCAGAAGGCCGGCTTACGTTATGGTAGGCTGGCTTAAGAGGAAAGGCGTGAGGAATATCTTCCTTACAAGGAATCAAGACCCGGACTTGTATCCGGCTTGTAGTAGAAGATAGGCTAGTCCTAATCCTATTTGGACTCCACATGTAACCCGCCCCTCTAACTTATATAAGGAGGGGCAGGGCACCCCAAAGAGGGGGGACAACAAGAAACAATATCTAGGGCTAGACAGAAAGAGGAGAGCTGGCTTACGGTGACTCCCTCATGAGCATAATGAGACCTAGCCTCAAACAGCATGTAGGGCTATTCTGGATGATGTTTCCCGGGGCCTGAAGCTGTCTAAATCCTTGTCTTGCGTGTTGCGTCTCTCGTCCCGATCAAACCCCTCTCAAGCTACCGCATAGATGCGTTGGCCTCGCGACTAACTCCTGACACTAAGGACATCTGCCGTGTTAATTCCACGACAAGTACCATTATCAGTTATAATGCTGTGTGGAAAGCCAAAACAAAAGATCACCTTTTTCATGAACTGAACCGCCGTGGCTGCATCACACTTACTGACCGGCTCTGCTTCAACCCACTTGGTGAACTTATCCACTGCCACCAACAGGTGTGTCTTCTTATCCTTGGACCTTTTGAAAGGCCCGACCATGTCAAGCCCCAGACCGCAAACGGCCAAGTGATTGGAATCATCCTCAATTCTTGAGCCGGCACATGAGATCGTCTTGAGAATTTTTGACATCCATCACATTTGCTGACCAGATCCTCCGCATCAGCATGAGCCGTCAGCCAGTAAAAACCATGACGAAAAGCCTTGGCCACCAGAGACTTTGAACCGGCATGATGACCGCAATCTCCTTCATGAATCTCACGAAGTATCTCCTGACCCTCCGTAGGTGATACACAATGTTGAAACGCCCCAGTGACGCTGCGGTGATGCAACTCGCCATGAACAATTGTCATGGATTTGGACCGCCTGATGATTTGTCTTGCCAAGGTCTCGTCCTCAGGCAACTCTCCCCGGGTCATATAGGCCAAATATGGGACCGTCCAATCCGGGATGGCGTGGAGAGCCGCCACCAGCTGCGCCTCCGGGTCTGGCACTGCAAGCTCTTCCTCTGTAGGCACTCTGACAGAAGGGTTATGCAAAACGTCAAGGAAGGTATTAGGCGGCACCGGCTTACGCTGAGACCCCAGCCGACTTAAAGCATCAGCCGCCTCATTCTTCCTTCGATCAATGTGCTCTACTTGATAACCTTTGAAGTGCCCAGCCACCGCATCAACTTCACGATGATAAGCCGCCATAAGGGGATCCTTAGAATCCCACGTGCCTGACACCTGTTGAGCGACGAGGTCTGAATCGCCCAAGCATCTTACCCGGCTCAAATTCATCTCTTTGGCCATCCGGAGACCATGGAGTAAAGCCTCGTATTCAGCTGCACTGTTAGTACAGGGAAACATAAGCCGGAGCACATAACAAAATTTTTCACCTCGGGGGGAAGTTAACACGACTCCAGCCCCCGAGCCTTCCAACTGCCTGGACCCATCGGAATGAATAGTCCAATATGTGTTATCCGGCTTCTCCTCTGGTGCCTGCAACTCCGTCCAATCATTGATAAAGTCCACTAGGGCTTGAGACTTGATAGTTGTGCGCGGCATATACTTCAAACCGTGAGGCCCAAGCTCGATGGCCCACTTGGCAACTCGTCCTGTGGCTTCCTTGTTCTGGATGATGTCTCCCAAGGGGGCTGAACTTACCACAGTTATAGGATGACCCAGGAAGTACTGCTTTAGCTTCCGGCTCGCCATGAACACCCCATAAACAAGTTTCTACCAATGCGGATACCTTTGCTTGGATTCTATGAGCACCTCACTGATGTAATAAACCGGCCGTTGAACTAGATGCTCCTTGCCAGTCTCTTTACGCTCCACCACAATGGCCACACTAACAGCACGTGAGTTAGCAGCAACATACAACAGCAACGGCTCTTTATCAATTGGAGCCGCGAGAACCGGCGGCTCAGACAACTGTCTCTTTAAATCTTCAAAGGCAGCATCAGCAGCCTCACTCCAGACAAAAGTGTCTGTTTTCTTCATCATCTGATACAGCGATAGAGCCTTCTCACCTAGCCGGCTTATGAATCGGCTTAAAGCAGCAACGCGACCCGCCAGTCGCTGAACATCATTGATGCACACCGGTTTAACCAGAGAGGTAATCGCCTTGATCTTCTCCGGGTTAGCTTCAATGCCCCTGTTTGAGACCAGGAATCCCAAAAGTTTGCCTGCAGGTACACCGAACACACACTTGTCCTGGTTAAGCATCATCTTGTAGACCCGGAGATTATCAAAGGTTTCCTTTAAGTCGGATATCAAGGTTTCCTTCTCTCTGGACTTCACCATAATGTCATCCACATAAGCATGAACATTGCGCCCGATCTGATTGTGGAGGCAATTCTGTACACACCGCTGATACGTCGCCTGGGCACTCTTGACCCCAAACGGCATAGATACATAGCAGAAGGCTCCAAATGGAGTAATGAAAGCCGTCTTCTCCTGGTCCTTAACTGCCATCTTGATCTGATGATAAACAGAGTAAGCATCCAAAAAACTCAAACGCTCGCAACCCGCTGTAGCATCGATGATTTGATCAATGCGGGGCAGAGCAAAGGGATCAGCCGGACAAGCTTTATTTAAGTCCGTGTAGTCCACACACATCCGCCAGGTGCCGTTCTTCTTGAGCACAAGCACCGGGTTAGCCAACCACTCCGGGTGAAAAACTTCCACGATGAACCTGGCCGCTAAGAGCCGAGCGACCTCCTCCCCTATAGCTTTTCGCCTTTCCTCATTGAATCATCGGAGAAACTGCCTGACCAGTTTATACTTTGGATCAATATTAAGTGTGTGCTCAGCGAGTTCTCTCGGGACACCCGGCATGTCAGAAAGTTTCCATGCAAAGATGTCCCGGTTCTCACGGATGAACTCGATGAGCGCGCTTTCCTATTTGGGATCCAAATTGGTACTGATGCTGAACTGCTTGGAAGAATCGCCTGGAGTGAAGTCGACCAGTTTTGTCTCGGCGGCCGACTTAAATTTCAACGCCGAGTCTTGCTCTATGATTGGCTTCTTTAAAGAGGTCATATCCGCCGGGTCAACATTAGTTTGATAAAACTTCAGCTCCTCTTTAGCACAAACAGATTCAGCATAAGCCGCATCGCCTTCCTCGCACTCCAAGGCTACCTTTCGACTCCCATGCATAGTGATGGTGCCCTTGTAACCCGGCATATTGAGCTGCAGATAAACATAACACGGCCGTGCCATAAACTTGGCATAAGCCGGCCATCCAAACAGAGCGTGATATGGGCTCCTGATTTTGACTACCTCAAACGTCAGCTTCTCATCCCTGGAATCATATTCGTCTCCAAAGCTACTTCCAGCTCGATCTTTCCAACTGGATATGCCGACTTACCAGGTACCACCCCATGAAAAACAGTGTTAGACGTCCTCAAGTCCTTATCAGTCAAACCCATGCGGCGAAAGGTCTCATAATAGAGAATATTGATGCTGCTTCCTCCGTCCATGAGTACCTTAGTGAATTTATATCCACCAACTTGTGGGGCCACCACCAAGGCCAACTAACCCGGGTTATCAAACCGGAGGGCGTGATCTTCTCTACTCCAAACGATAGGCTGCTCTGACCACCTCAGATAACGGGGAACCGCTGGTTCAACCGAATTCACAGCCCTTTTATGAACCTTCTGGTCACGTTTACACAAGTTAGTGGTAAACACATGGTATTGCCCACCGTTCAACTATTTTGGATGGCTCTGATAACCTGACTGCTACTGTTGCTGTCCTCCTTGGCCAGACTGCTGCTGATTATAGCCACCTTGACCGCCCTGAAAGCCGGAACTTGAACTGCCACCTTGGCCATGGAAACCACCTGCTCCTGAACCGCCACCCGATCCGTGATTGCCATCAAACATGTTTGAATTCTTGAAAGCTTTCATGATCGCGCAGTCCTTCCATAAGTGGGTGGCAGGATTTTCCCGAGTACCGTGTCTTGGACAAGTCTCATTCAGAAGCTGCTCAAGAGATGGACCTGAGCCACCAGATCGAGAGGGTTCTCTCCCCTTACGCTTCTTGTTATTACCTTAGGCATTAGCATTGGCCACAAACTCCGGGTTACCCTCCGGCTTACGCTTGTTGCCTCCTTGACTTACAGGGTGATGCTGCTAACCCTTTCCATTGCCGTTCTTCTTTCCTTTCCCTGTTTTTTCCTCCTCAGACGCGAGATCATTGGTAGTATCAGAATCGGCATATTTAACCAAAGCCGCCATCAGCGTACCCACGTCATTGCAATCACGCTTAAGGCGCCCCAGCTTCTGCTTCAGCGGCTCAAAACGACAATTCTGATGGAGCATAAGTACCGCAGAGCCGGCATCCATCTTATCAGATGAATGTATTATTTCCTTGACCCGGCGCACCCAATGAGTTGTGGACTCACCCTCCTCCTTCTTACAATTGGCCAAGTCCACAATTGACATAGATTGCTTGCAAGTGTCCTTGAAGTTCTGGATAAATCGGGCCTTTAACTCCGCCCATGAACTGATGGAATTGGGAGGCAAACTTTTCAACCAAGATCGGGCCGTTCCATCTAACATCATGGTGAAATATTTAGCCATTGCCGCGTCGCTGACCTCCAATAACTCCATGGCCATCTCCTAACTTTCAATCCATGCCCCTGGCTGTAAGTCGGCCGTGTAATTCGGCACCTTTCAAGGTCCCTGAAATCTTTGGGCAGACGCACATCCCGCAGAGCCGGCACCAGACAAGGGACGCCACCGGTTCTAGTGGCCAATCCTGCTCCAACATAAGTCGTTGGATACTCTGGGAGACCTTCATATGCCGTCTGCTGAGCCGCTAATTGAGCCGCCCGTTCATCCTCCTGACGCAACCGATCCTGTACCGGGTTATAACCACCGGGCTGGTTACGACGATGGGCATTGCTGGATAAAGCTTCTGACTCCATGTGTCTGCTGTAACTCGGACTCCGGTTTGGACGAGGTGCTAGCCAAGGCTGAGGAGTGGAATGAATCCTGTCCCTGCTGTAAGAATAGGTCTCTTGTTGTGCCAAGGCCGTCTGAAGAAGTTCCCTGGCCCTCCGGGTTTCCACCGCCATCGGGTCATCACCATCCACTGGAAGAGCCGCCAGACGCGCCGATGCTGCTATCAAGTTCTCCATGGGGTTGGAGAAGTGGCCCGGCGGTGTCGGTATGTATCGGAGCGGGGCCATGCTCCCGTGAAGAGGTGCCATCTCTCGAGGCTGAACCGGCCCTCCAGCTCCGGGTGTCATAAACTAATTGGCCTCGGGAGGATTGCTAGGACCAGCTCCAGGTGTCGTGAAAAGATTCCGAGGATCGTAAACCGGAGGCAGACGGGACTGGGTCTTCTGATGTCTCCTTCTCATCACCTCATTGGACGCATTCAGACTCATGTTAAGCTGGAAAGCCTCTGACTGGAGTCGCTGTGCCCGTGCATCCAAAGCCGCCCGCTCCGCAGCTAGCCTGGTATCCTCAGCCGCCAAGGCCTCCTTAGCCGGGGCTATCTCCTCACGCACCTTTGCCACCTCCACGTTATGCTCATATGGATTTGCAGGAATAACCGTGGTGGTTAACAGGGCCGTCAACTTATCCATAAGATCTATTAGCACCTGAGCCGGCGGGCGCGCAGAGCCTCCTGCCCCGGCCGCTCCTAAACCGGACATTATTGATGTCGCAGCCGTCGAGTTTTGGCCGGGTTGAGTACCAGCCATGAAGACTCCTGCCCAGCTTGGCGGCTCATAGAAGTCTGGAACGATGGAGTCGTCAGAACAGCCCCCAAGCATGCCTTCTTGGACCTAATACAGAGAATCTGTTGAACCGGAGGACGAATCGTCATCTGATGGGACGGCCGTCTCTTCGCCATTTTTAGATCCTTCAGAAAGTGCCTCTCCGTGAATACAGCCCACAAAGGCACGCTTCATGGTAGGTTGAATCCGGGCGGGTTTCGCACGCTGAGCCGTCTCAATGAGGTTGGTGCAGCTGTCCGGCTCTGGGCCCGGCTCACCAATCCGGCCGATGAAGACGTGGATTCCGCCAAAGGGGACCCGGTACCCGTACTCAATTGAGTCGGCCTCGGGGCCCCAGCCTTCGCTGTCGATGTAGATCTTGCCGCGATGACTCTTGGTCATCCAGCCCACTGTGTATCCCTTGAGCCCTTCGAAGCTGCCCTTCAAGAACTCAAATCCACCGTGCGCTGGCCCCACGTTGGGCGCCAACTGTCGTGGAATTGTCACGGTAGATGTCCTCTTGCAAGGACTTAGTCGTGGAGCCATCGCAACTAGGAAGCTTAAAGGGGTTATCGGGACAAAGGACACGAGAGGTTTTATACTAGTTCGGCCCCTTACGGTGAAGGTAAAGCCTACGTCTAGTTGGGTTGGTATTTCTTGAGGTTTCGATGACCAGGGAGCGAGATACACTTTGCCGGATTCTCGATTGATTGTTTCTTGCCCTAAGCTGCCAACAGGTCGTCCCCTTATATACACGGGTTGACGCCATGTGGCCTACAGAGTCCCGGCCGGCTTATAAACAATGTCCGGCTCGGTGACTAGTTAAGTCTACCTCATGATACAAGTCATGCCATTATGGCGGTTTACTACAACGGGCCTTAAGTCGCCTGTGGGCCTTAGGCCCTTTGTTGAGACGCCATCTTCATGATTGGACTTGGGCTTCTGTCTGGTAAATCTCTTTACGTAACCCGGCCCCTCCTGGGCGGCTTACACAAATAGTTATATCCCCAACACGAGGCGCCTTCGCCTGACGCCACCGCCGTAGTCGTCGGGGCGCAGAAGGTCCCTACTCATGGTGCCGTGATCTCGCTGTCGTCTTCTCCTCCTACTCCGCCAATTGCCATTTCTCCGACTCCGTCTACTGTCCTAGATCATGCTGCTACTGAATTGGACCGGCTGCGAGGAGATCTCCAGGGCGCCGACCCTCGCCTGGTGGCCGGGCGCCTGGAGCTGGCCTCCGGCTGGGTCCGCTCTGATGCTTCAGTCCGGGCGGTGCTGGCTCATGCCGCGACAGCCTGCGACGAGGAGAATCAGGCCATCCTTGAGGCGAAGGCCGCTCGCGACGCTGCCTTGGGTGAGGTAGCAGATGTCCGGGGTCGCTGCGAGGCGCTGGAGAGTGAGTTGCAGGGCCTTCACGACCAGCTCGCCAAGGAGGCCCACGACCGCCAGGAGAAGGAGGCGGAGATGAAGGCTCGCGAGACTGCCACCAAGGACCGGGATGCCGAGCTTGATGAGCGCCATGGCCGCTTAGATACGCTGGAGCAGGCGTTAGAGGCGAGGAAGATCGAGCTGGACGGCAAGGCGCGGGTCCTGGCCGAGGACCGCGTGGCCTTCGCGAAGATGGAGGAGAAAGCTCGCGCCTTGCTGAAGACGCTTTATGACAGCGGACTGGAGAGTCCGCTGACCGGCGCCGAGGACGGTCCCGCCAAGTTGCTTCCCTTCCTGGTCCGTGCCCTTGAAGATGTCACAATTGGCATGGGCCCCACGGCTGAGGCTGAGGCGCGTGTCCTATCTTCTGCAACACTGACGCGCGTCTTTACCCATGTCTACCTTCGCGACCCCGACGTTGACCTTGACAGCCTGCTGGAGCCTGTGAGTGGCGAGCTTGCCGCTGCCGCTGCTGAAGCTGTGAAGGGTCGAGCGGAGGCTTTGCTGGCGAGGTTTCGTGCCTTCAGCACCAAGCCAAGGCGAGGTGCTGCCGATCCTGGGGCTCCACGAGGCGAACCCGCCCAGCGCAGCTCCGCCGCCAGCGATGGCGCTGCCGAAAAGTGACCCCTCCATGGCTCTTGTCCTGCTTTCAGCTCCTGCAACATGCATCATGCCTCGTGGAGGCGTTTAAACTCGTGTTTGGCGTTGTGAAAACAGTTATGGACTGTAATATTTGCTTTTGAATTCCTTGAGATTTGCGTTTTTCCTTCCTACTTGCTTGTGTTCTACGTCGGCAGAGCCCGGCCCCGCGCATACCTCAGCCGCCGTTAGCCCCGACCAGAAACCAGGACGGGACCAAGGAGTGACGGGCTACGTGACCAGTTAGGCTCCTGAGTCGCGATGCTCAGCAGTCCCCCTTGACGCGCGAATAGCAAGTAGGGAGGGGAGGTGCATGAACAGATTTACCATTCTACGTCGGCAGAGCCCGGCCCCGCGCATACCTCAACCGCCGTTAGCCTTTCGGAACTAAGGGATGAGGGGCTACGTGACCAGTTAGGCTCCTGAGTCGCGATGCTCAGGAGTCCCCCTTGACGTTCAAACGGTCTTCGTACCTTGGCTCCGCTCGGGGAGAGACGTGCGACGAACCAGGCCCGAGGGGCCTGGCTGGGTGGCGTGCGTCTGGGCGTGACCCAGGCGTAGACCTCGTGCCCAGCCCCCTCGCGCGGCACTCCCGAGGGGAGGCGTTACGATGAGGTCGGACACTAAGCTCTAGGCTCCATGAGGTTGATGCAGCCGGGGGCCACCCTCAGTTGTTTATCACCAGCGCGGAGCATAGCGCTTCCGTATGTGTACGGGCATAGCCGCTCCTCGGCAGTGTCGTCAGCCAGCGCGGAGCATGGTGCTTCCACTGGTGCATGGGAGGGGGCTCCCCTCCGGGAGGAGCCCCCGGGGCGTGTACAGCCCCGCCCTGACACGTGGCTGGCACGGTAGGGCTTGGCGAGGTGTATCTGGGCACCCGTGTGCCAGCGCGGGACTCACGGGGCCCTACCTCAAGGCGGATTGCGCCTGGCACTGGGCCTTTACTTGTAATGTGTTCCTGCAAATTTGGTTAGATGCCGACGCTCTACGTCCTCGGGTCCCGGCCCTCGAGCGAGCTCAGCCGTCGCTGGTATGCCAGGTCGCGATGCCGTGGACAAGGCCAGAGGGTGAGGACTGGAGAGCCAGTAAGGGCCCATGAGTCGCGATGCTCAGGTACCCCCCCCCCTTTAACGTGCAAGCGGCCGACATGAAATAAGAAGGGTGTCGTGGACAAGCATCAAGTAATAATCATGAAGAGTCAAACACACGACTTGAGTAAATGCGAGAGGGATACATGCCACTGGGTCTGGCCCAAGTGGCTTGGGGATAATGCAGCCCGAGGGGCGCCCCGATAAGGTAAACTAAAACATGAACCAAAGGGATACATGCCGCAGGGACGGACCCACGCGGCCTGGGAATGACGCACCCTGGGGGGCGCTCCCAGCTGAAAATGAAACTCGAAGGACGTCACCTGGTGATGTTGGAGATGAAGGGATGCTGAAGTAGCGGACGTTGTGCGCTGCGGAAGCCGATCTTCACGAGTCCCCAGGCCCAGGAGCCTCAGGAGGCTCCGGAGGCGCTGGTGGCTCCTCGCGGACCATCTCCATCTCCGCTAGGACAGCGGAACGCCTGGCCACTTGAGCCTCCAGGATGCTCCTCATGAGGTGCTGGCGCACGGCAGCCGCGTTCGGCAAGCCGTAAGGCATGCGAACATAGCTGTGAGGTGGACCTTCGCAGCGTCCCACGCGTGAGGGCCAGAGGCGGTCCTGAGAGGCGGCTCGGTTGAGCCCTGGTATGTCGATGCAGACGCGTAGCCCACCATCCTCGCCTGGATGGGGAGCTACGGCGGGTAAGCGGTGGCTGCCACTCATGACTCTTGACTCCTGCAGCTCCTGAATGATCTTGCTGACGAACTCCTGAGGGTTTGGCCCTCCTTGCCTTGCTCCTGCTTGAGGGAAACGTGCTTTGAAACACGCCTCCAAGTGGTGCCCGAGCGCCTCCCTCGTGATCTTAGCAAAGTCGATGGCCCTCCAGGAGAGAGCCCCCGGGCCTTGCTCGAGGAGGGCGTCGGGCGCGCCTTCCTATGCGACAGAAGGAGGCGCCCCTGGAATGGGCGTGGACTCTGAGGGGCCTGCGTCCCAAGGGTTGTGACTAGGGGATGTCTTCTTCTTCTTAGGGACCACCTCGGGAAGCCCTCCACTCCTGCGATCTGGGTCTTCAATTGACGCGGCATGAAAAGCACGCTCCAGGGAACACACTGCGTCTCTCTCTTCACAAGGCACCATGATGACTCCACCGCTCCCTGGCATCTTGAGGACATTGTAGTCATGATGAGTCACGGCCATGAATTTGGCCAGAGCTGGGTACCCGAGGATGGCATTGTAGGCAGGCGAATGTGAGCGACGTCGAAGTCAATGAGCTCGGTGCGGTAGTTGTGCGCGTCCCAAAGTTGACAGGAAGGCAGACCTGCCCTATCGGAACTGTGGAACCATCGGTGACTCCGGAGAAAGGCTTGGTTGGCTGAAGCTGATTGTATGGCACTTGGAGATTGTTGAATGTCTCGACGGACAGGACCTTGAGCCCTGCTCCGCCATCGATGAGGGTCCTGGTGACTTGCACATTGCTGATGATTGGGGAACAAAGCATCGGGAGGACTCCGGCTGTGGCTGCGCACTTGAGTTGATCCACTGAGCTGAATGTGATGGCGCACGCTGACCACCTGAGGGGGCGTGTGGCTTCGAGCCTGGGGAGGACTGCATTCACTTCGCGGGCGAACTGCTTGAAGATGCACTGAGAGGCTGGGGCTTGAGCTCCGCCCAGGATGCAAGCGATTGCGCGCGGCTCCTGGAAGCCCCCAACCCCCTCGTCCTGATGATGGTCTTCATTTATCCTTGGCTGCGGTGGCAGAGGAGGGAGGCCCACATTGCCTTGTGGGCGATCCTCGCGAGGCTGATCCCTCCAGCCTCCCTCGCGAGGCAGGTCCCTCCAACCTCCCTCGCAAGGCTGATCCTGCCATCGGTCCTCGCGAGGTCGGTCACGCCACCCTTGGCGAGGGCCATGGTCTTCCCATTGTCCTCCACCTCTTCCTCCTCCTCGGCCATAGCTCCGGTCGCTGCGCTCGGGGCATCGGCCGGCATGCACGTCCTGCACGGCCCTGAGCTCTTGGCATTCGTTGGTGTTGTGGGTGTGGAGGTCATGGTACACGCAGTACCGACTGCCCTTGGATGACTCAGGCTGATCCCTTCCTTGCTTGGTGTCCGGCTCTGCTGCAAGCACAGCAGCCCCCTTGCGCTTCACGTCCTTGACCTTGGGCTTCTTCTCTTCTGGGTCGGCAGCCGGCAGCTCGAGAAGGGAAAGGCGTCCTTCCTCAGCCCTGGCGTACTTGGTCGCCAAGTTGAACAGCTCCAGGGATGTGCACAAGTCTTCATGGATCGCGAGCTCTTCCTTCATCTTGACGTCACGCACACCGTCAGAGAAGGCTGAGATGATGGCCTCCTCAGACACCCTGGGGATCTTAAGGCGAGCGTTGTTGAAGCGTTGGATGAACTTCTGCAGGGTCTCCCCTGACTGTTGCTTGATGCGGCGCAAGTCACTCATGGTCGGGGGCCGATCGCGGGTGCCTTGGAAGTTGGCGATGAACTGGGTGCGCAACTCGTTCCAGGAGGAAATCGTGCCAGGAGCCAGGTTCTGGAGCCAGGTACGGGCACTGTCCTTGAGCGCCATGGGAAACCAGTTCACCATGACCTTCTCGTCCCCGTTGGCGGCTTCGATGCCCAGCTCGTAGAGCTGGAGTAACTCCGCAGGGTCGGTCGTGCCATCATAGCGTGGGGGCAGGTCTGGTTTGAACTTGCCCGGCGAGGCCACGCTGCGCAGCTCGGCGGTGAAGGCGCGGCAGCCTGCAGTGGCCACGGGAGGCCTTTGGTGAAGGAGGGCTTGATTTTGGAGATCCCCGTGCGCTGCCGCCAGCGCGGGGTCTTGGCACGCTGGAGCAGGAGCGTGTTCGTGCCGGGCCGGTGCGGGGAGCACTTGGGCAGCTTCTTGGGGACGAGGGATCTCTTGGCAGCTCTTCTCTTGCTGTGCTGGTGCCGGACGGAATGGGTTCCGCCCAAGGGCCACATGCCTTGGGGCCAAGGCGCCTTCTTGAGGGGGAGGCGGCTGAGGCGCCCCCAGAGCTTCATCGCCCGCGCAAGGCGGGGCGTGGTGCTGCGAGAGGGATGGCGCAGGGGAGCCCCCACCGGCGCTGACAAGCTCGGTGATGCGTGCGAGCCACTCGTCGTAGAGGTCATCGATGGGACGGTAGTGCAGGAGTTCCCACGCCAGGAGCAACGCGGTGTGTGCGTCCGCAGGAGTGCGACGGGCGTGGGACGAGGAACCGGCGGGAGTCAGCGACGGGGTGGCAGTGCGGCCTTCCCGCCGCATCGAAGGATGCAGAGACGACGCCTGCTGCTCTTTCCTCGTCGGGACGGTGGCGGCGTTGACGGCGGGCGACGGGGAACGGTGGGGGCGGCCGTCGACGGGGGTCGTCTGGGCGACGCGAGTGGCGAGAGCGGCCCGACGCTCGGCGCGGGCTCGACGAGCGTCTGACATGGATGCGAGGGGCGGCGAAAAGCAGGGCGGCGGAAGGCGGATTCCGGTGCACCCCTACCTGGCGTGCCAAATGTCAGATTTCGAACTCTGGGGTGCACGCGGAGATCACACCTCCAACCTACCTACATCTCGTCGCCTCGCAAGGATCTAAACTACACAAAAAACAACATAAGGGACACGAGGTTTATACTGGTGCGGGCCACCATTGTGGTGTAATACCCTACTCTAGTTTGTGGTGTGGTGGATTCCCTCAGGGGCTGATGATGAACAATACAAAGGGAGGAACAGTCTCGCGAGGGGCTGTTCTTGAGCTGGTGCGATGAACTATTTGGGTGAGTTCGATCGCCTCTCTCTCTCTCTCTAGGGCTCTATCTGATAGGTTTCTCCCTGATCCCTTTTCAGATTCCTCCTTCCAGCTTCCTCCCTTGCCTTGGTGGTGGCTAGTCCTATTTATAGTGGGAGGCCCTGGGCCTTGTGACACTCCAAAATTTTTTCTTTGGTTTTCTTCAAAACTTTGTTGGATTTGAAGGAGGTCACCAAAACCCTTCCAAAAAAAATCTCTATCAAAAGCTTTTTCCCTCTGGCAAATATTGTACTTTTGCATCTCCTTCAACTCTGGTGTTTAGTTTTTAAATTTTTCCTCTAATTGCTCTCTTCTCATGGATTCAAGAAAATCTTTGAAGTTTATTTTTTCTTTCAAAAAGAAACTCTAGGAGTTTTTCATTCTCTCCCATATTTGAAATCATTCATGATTTGGCCATACACCACATGGTAAAATCTTCCCAAATATATCTCCTTCCACTTTGGGCAATCCAAACACTCTATCTCTACTAGTTCAACCCTCTTCTGAATTTTTATTTCAATTAATTCTCTCCCAAATCTTTTCTGTCTATTATTTTGAGCCTAGGTAATTTGCAAAGCAAGTACCTTAATGCATTTGAATTTTGACCTCAAACCAACTCCCTTGGATAGTCCTTGGTACCCACAACCTAGAACTATCAAGATCCACTCCTCTTTTGTTCATTTCAAATTATAGTCCCTGCAAGTTTGGACCAGATTTGCCAAATTTGGTGAAATTCATATCTACATTACTCCAAAAATTCCACAAATATTCAGGCAGCCTCTAGATGCAATGAGAGGCCCCTCCACAAAAAACCAGCTCAAGTAAAAATCCCTACATGCCTAGATCATTCTGTCGAACACCTTGCATGCACTGTTTCTGTTCATTTTCAGTTAAGTTCAGAGTTTCAGTGTCGATCTTCGTCAGTAAATTCAGTCACATGATCACAGTGCACTTGGCACGTTGCTCACGGCCTAGCTTGCTTGTCCGGAGCCTCACACGCGTGCTTGGCGCGTTCCTGGCGTCGGTGGCGCCCTAGCCCGCCTGCGCCGGCGTGTCTCGCGGCGGCCGAACCACCGTAGCGCCCGACCGGGAGCAGAACGGCGGCATAACGCTGTTCGGCGCCGCCCAAACCCCCTGGTGGCTCCGCGTGGCCATTTCCTCGCCAGCGCACGCATGCAGCACCGTCGCCGTGGCGCGGCACGCACAGAGCGCGCTCCCTGCCGCCGACGGGCCCGCGCCGCCCCGTTCCGTCGAGCTCCCCCTAAGCAACCAAATCCCGACGCAGTTAGCACCTAAATGGAACTAGGGAACACCCACGACAACGCTCAACCTATGAACCCTCCCGTGCAACCACTGCGCCGCCTTAATCACCTCGCCGGAGAACCCCGTTCACGGCAACCGCCTCGGGGCGGCTATATATAGCACCTCGAGCTTGCTCTCGCCTCCGCACACCTCCTCTACCCCTCCAGACCCCGCCAAGTCCCTGGAAGGGCCACGGGGAGCTCTCCTTCCCCGACTCCGGCCACTTTGTTCCGCCTCGGCCTCCACCTTGATTCACTGCGGTGATGCCATCTCCGGCGCCCAAACCTCGTCCGTAGCCTTCTCTTACACCTAGTGCTCTAACCCCCACATCAATTCGATCCTTGCAGCCCTCCTCGGCGAGATCCATCAACGCCCGAACCACCGTCCGCCGGAGTTGAGACCACCGTCAACGTGGTGCTCATCGGCGACCAACTCCACCACCCACCGGTGCGGAAGGACACGGTGAGCACGTTGGTAACCTCCGATCCTCCTGCCTCGTCGTAGATCGCCGCCGGCGATCACCGCGGCCCTCGGGCGCCAAATCTCTGCTTTCGTTTTCAAACCCGACGGGTGGGTCCTCCCCGTCAGCTTTTTCCTCTTTTTGAATCGTTTTCTGGAAACGCCTTCGGGCAAAATACGTCTTCCCCACTGGACTGACGTATTCGAGACTGAAGCGTTTTATGTTTTTATAAAGAAAACCCTGGGAAGTTTCTGTTTCATTACAGAAAGGTCCCTGGACTAAAACGCTAATAACATTTAAACAGAAGAGTATTTTTGATTGATTCTTTTTCTGTCCTCTTTAAAATTTTGTCTAGTTTTTTATAAGATTTATTTGAAAAATATTTGGAGTAATTTTTGTGCACCTCACGGTATTTACGTTAGCACGTATGTTTTCTTTATACCGTAGATACCGAAGGAGGTGACGGGACCGCAAACTTCACCGAGCTAGGCTCCGACTACTCTGAACCAGGCAAGCATGTTTGAACTTTTTATATGATGAGTGTTCTGGCAGGTTTGCATTAAGTAGTTTCATGGCATTTTTGTGAGCATACCGATGAATGTTATTTTTCATGCAAAGTTGAGGCAAGTGAGTTCGATAATCCATACGTGTTGGATGTGAATGTGCACGGCCATGTGTTAGCATTAGGATGGGTAAGATGGTAGTGTTGTAGCATGCCAGTCTTATGCCATACTATTTGACTTCAGTGTCAACCCGTATCAGTTCGGTTCCCATCCATTTCCCTTCCCGTACTACCACATGTTTTCCGCAAGGGATATGGCTTAGTAGGTAGCAAACCGCTTTCCTGGTACACACCAAATGGAGAGGCCGTGATGATGGTTCCATGGCCCTGGATTAAAGCCAGTCATCCGGTCAGGGGGCATGGGTGTTTCCGGTTGGGACCGAGAGGGGGGCACCCCTTAGAGCGCGCGAATATAAATTTGATCCCATGCTATTCGAGATTGTGATCTCCCCGTCACAAAAGTTTTTCTTGGACGATGTCTAGGGTGATTCCTAGCATCATGAGGTAGGATGGGTGTGTACTGGTTAGCTGTGTTTCTTCCGAAATACCATGAACGGAACTAGTCCTTCAGGACTACGGAAATCCGTTGGCTGTGGGTAATTTTAGTACAAACTCTGCAGAGTCATAAATCCTCGAATCATCTTATCCATGTCCAAGTTCTGTATTATCTTATCCTGACAAGTGTCAGTTTTGGTGACAGATACTCCGGTGAATCACATGAGTACTAAGTCCGGTTAAATGTTTATTCCTGTGGATGGACTAACCCGTTTATATTCATGTGTTGAATATTTATTATGAGTGCTATATCTTTGTGATGAAAGCCCTTTCTGTGATGTCGCTCAGACGTCCGACTGCGGCATTGCTGTTACTTATCTTTATTATAAGCCCTTTCTGTGATGTCGCTCAGACGT
>LR880971.1:144891235-144914079 GCA_904067115.1 Aegilops sharonensis | reverse complement strand
TGAGTCTGACTCAACTTCACACCTTGTAACACAGGCAAGAACCCTTTCTTTGACTGATCCATTTTGAACTTCTTCAAAACTTTATCAAGGTATGTGCTTTGTGAAATTCCAATTAAGCGTCTTGATCTATCTCTATAGATCTTGACGCCCAATATATAAGCAGCTTCACCGAGGTCTTTCATTGAAAAATTCTTATTCAAGTATCCTTTTATGCTATCCAGAAATTCTATATCATTTCCAATCAACAATATGTCATCCACATATAATATTAGAAATGCTACACAGCTCCCACTCACTTTCTTGTAAATACAGGCTTCTCCAAAAGTCTGTATAAAACCATATGCTTTGATCACACTATCAAAGTGTATATTCCAACTCCGAGAGGCTTGCACCAGTCCATAAATGGATCGCTGGAGCTTGCACACTTTGTTAGCACCTTTAGGATCGACAAAACCTTCTGGTTGTTGTTCCGCTTCTAGTGACCGGTCCCTTTGCAGTAGAAGCACTCGGTTTCAGTCTTACGTCCAGACTTAGGCTTCTTTCCTTGAGTAGCAACTTGCTTGCTGTTCTTCTTGAAGTTCCCCTTCTTACCTTTGCCCTTTTTCTTGAAACTAGTGGTCTTGTTAACCATCAACACTTGATGCTCCTTCTTGATTTCTACCTCCGCAGCTTTAAGCATTGCGAAGAGCTCAGGAATTGTCTTTTCCATCCCTTGCATATTATAGTTCATCATGAAGCATTTATAGCTTGGTGGCAGTGATTGAAGAACTCTATCAATGACACTATCATCCGGAAGATTAACACCCAGCTTAGTCAAGTGGTTATGGTACCCAGACATTCTAAGTATGTGTTCACTGACAGAACTGTTCCCCTCCATCATGCAGCTATAGAACTTGTTGGAGACTTCATATCTCTCAACTCGGGCATTTGCTCGAAATATTAACTTCAACTCCTGGAACATCTCATATGCTCCATGGTGTTCAAAACGTCTTTGAAGTCCCAATTCTAAGCCGTAAATCATGGCACACTGAACTATCGAGTAGTCATCAGATTTAGCTTGACGGACGTTCATAATGTCCGGAGTTGCTCCTGCAGCAGGCCTTGCACCTAACGGTGCTTCAAGGACGTAATTCTTCTGTGCAGCAATGAGGATAATCCTCAATTTATGGACCCAGTCCGTGTAGCTGCTACCATCATCTTTCAACTTAGCTTTCTCTAGGAACGCATTAAAATTCAAAGGAACGGTAGCATGGGCCATTGATCTACAACATAGATATGCAAAAACTATCAGGACTAAGTTCATGATAAATTAAGTTCAATTAATCATATTACTAAAGAACTCCCACTTAGATAGACATCCCTTGAGTCATTTAAATGATCACGTGATCCATATCAACTAAACCATGTCCGATCATCACATGAGATGAAGTAGTTTTCAATGGTGAACATCCTATGTTGATCATATCTACTATATGATTCACGTTCGACCTTTCGGTCTCAGTGTTCCGAGGCCATGTCTATACATGCTAGGTTCATCAAGTTTAACCCGAGTATTCCGCACGTGCAAAACTGTCTTGCACCCGTTGTATGTGAACACAGAGCTTATCACACCAGAACATCACGTGGTGTCTCGGCACGACGAACTGTCGCAACGGTGCATACTCAGGGAGAACACTTATACCTTGAAATTTAGTGAGGGGTCATATTATAATGCTACCGCCGTACTAAGCAAAATAAGATGCATAAAAGATAAACATCACATGCAATCAAAATATGTGACACGATATGGCCATCATCATCTTGTGCCTTTGATCTCCATCTCCAAAGCACCGTCATGATCTCCACCGTCACCGGCTTGACACCTTGATCTCCATCATAGCGTCGTTGTCGTCTCGCCAACTATTGCTTCTACAACTATCGCTAACGCATAGTGATAAAGTAAAGCAATTACATGGCGATTGCATTTCATATAATAAAGCGACAACCATAAGGCTCCTGCCAGTTGCCAATAACTTTTACAAAACATGATCATCTCATACAATAACGTATATCACATCATGTCTTGACCATATCACATCATAACATGCCTTAAAAAAACAAGTTAGACGCCATCTACTTTATTGTTGCAAGTTTTACATGGCTGCTACGGGCTTCTAGTAAGAACCGTTCTTACCTACGCATCAAAACCACAATGATTTTTTGTTAAGTGTGCTGTTTTAACCTTCAACAAGGACCGGCCGTAGTCAAATTCGATTCAACTAAAGTTGGAGAAACAGACACCCGCCAGCCATCTTTATGCAAAACAAGTTGCATGTCTGTTGGTGGAACCGGTCTCATGAACGTGGTCATGTAAGGTTGGTCTGGGCCGCTTCATCCAAAAAATAAGACGTTGGTGGTAAGCAATATAACTATGATCGTCCACAACTCTTTGTGTTCTACTCGTGCATATCATCTATGCATAGACCTGGCTCGGATGCCACTGTTGGGGAACGTAGCATGCAATTTCAAAAAATGTCCTATGATCACGCAAGATCTATCTAGGAGATGCATGCAACGACAGGGGGAGAGTCTGTCCTCGTACCCTCGTAGACCGAAAGTAGAAGCGTTAATTTAACGCGGTTGATATAGTCGAACTTCTTCATGATCCAACCGATCTAGTACCAAATGTACGGCACCTCTGAGTTCAGCACACGTTTAGCTCGATGAGGTCCCTCGAACTCTTGATCCAACAGAGGGTCGAGGGAGAGTTTCGTCAGCACGACGGCGTGGTGACGGTGATGGTGATGTGATCCACGCAGGGCTTCGCCTAAGCACTACGACACTATGACCAGAGGAGTAAACTGTGGAAAGGGCACCGCACACGGCTAAGAGAACAATTGATGTGCCATGGGGTGCCCCCCTACCCCCGTATATAAAGGAGGAGGGGAGGAGGAGGCCGGTGGCCTAGGGGCGCGCCCAAGTGGCGGGAAACCTACTAGGACTCCTAGTCCTAGTAGGTTTCCCACTTCCTTCTCATGGAGGGGGAAAAGGGAAGGAGAGGGCGAGGGAGAGGGAAAGGGGGCCGCGCCCCCTCCTCCTTGTCCAATTCGGACTCCCAAGGAGGGGGTGCGCACCACCCCTTGCGGGCTCCCCTCTCTCTCCCCTATGGCCCATGTAGGCCCAATACTTCCCCGGGGGGTTCCGGTAACCCCTCGGTACTCCAAAAAATACCCGAACCACTCCGAAACCATTCCGGTGTCCGAATACCATCTTCCAATATATCAATCTTTACATCTCTACCATTTTGAGACTCCTCGTCATGTCCGTGATCTCATCTGGGACTCTGAACAATCCTCGGTCACCAAAACACATAGATCATAATACAAATCGTCATCGAACGTTAAGCGTGCGGACCCTACGGGTTCGAGAACTATGTAGACATGACTGCGACTCAGCTTCGATCAATAACCAATAGTGGAACCTAGATGCTCATATTGGTTCCTACAGATTCTACGAAGATCTTTATTGGTCAAACCGCAATGACAACATACGTTATTGCCTTTGTCATCGGTATGTTACTTGCCCGAGATTCGATCGTCGGTATCCTCATACCTAGTTCAATCTCGTTACCGGCAAGTCTCTTTACTCATTCTATAATGCATCATCTCGTAACTAACTCATTAGTCACATTGCTTGCAAGGCTTATTGTGATGTGCATTACCGAGAGGGCCTAGAGATACCTCTGCAATACTCGGAGTGACAAATCCTAATCTCGATCGATGCCAACCCAACAAACACCTTGTCGGGGGTTGGGTGCGACATATGCCAAAGGATGGCTTATCATGGTGGGGGCGAGTAGAACGTCGTCGGTTCCTGGAAACGGGATGAGGTGAAGGCATGCACGCCGGCGGATCTTACCCAGCTTCAGGGCTCTCCGTGGAGATAACACCCCTACTGCTGCTCTACGGGGTCTCCGCATGATCACTATGGCAAAGTGGGTACAAGGTTGCTCCTTGAGCAGTTCGGGTGAGGAAGGAGAAGGGCACGGCTAGCTCTCATCTTCCCTCTATGTGTGTCTAAAACTATCAGGGTCCAACCCTTTGCATTGGTGCCCTGGGGGGTTTATATAGGCCTACCCCCCGGGGGTACAATGGTAAACCGGCTGGGTGCGGGTCCCAGCCGTCTTTCTCTCAGGCCGCCGTCTTCTCCGCCGACTGCTGGGGCCCGCTGACTGGTGGACCCCGCCGACGGGCCCGGCATGGAGCCGACAGGCCTTGTCCGCCGCGGGCGGGTCTTGCCGGCTGCGGATTACTGTAGCCGCGCCTCTAATGACACTGGCTTGGTCATGGGGTCATGGCAACAGTGCTGCCGCCTGACGGGCGATCACTGTTGCCATTCCCCGTCTTGTCTGGTTAATGGCGTGTGGAGCCCGTGGGAGGGGCTAGCCGACTCCTGGGGGCCGACTCCCAACGGGTTCGTCTTGTGGCGCTCTCGCCGTCTTCTGTACCCCCGCTGACAGGCGGGTCCCGCCGTCTCTGGGTCATACAGACAGGCCGTCGTGGGCATAGGGCGCCACCCACGGGGGCTGATGTCAGGGCCGGCAAGGCAACAGTGTCACGCCGAATGGAGATCTTCGTTGGTACGGCGCACTGTGGCCATGCCTGCCCTTCGCGAACGGGGCAGGGACGGGCCGCGCGGTGGTCGTACCCCGTCCCGTCCATTATTGCGAAGGCAGGAGGTGGTTGGAGTCGCGGGCCGACTCCCCATAGCCGGCTTCTCTGGAAAGCCGCCAGTTAGGAGTCGGCTTATCTCGAAGTCGCCCCTGGGACTCGGCCATGAGGGGCAGTCGGCGGCCTTGCCGCCGACTCTCAGAAAGCGGCTCTTCGTCTTGGTGTCTTGAGGGGCGCAGCCTGCCCCGATGTTTTGAAAGGTCCGGGGGCTCGGGTTAGCCTACCCGTGGCCCATTACTCCGACAGTAGTCCCCGAAGCTGGTGAGGCGCCGAGGGCAACATGTCGAGGAGCCTCAACAGTTTCATCCTCCTGGTGGTGGAATCTGGGCCTTGCTCGTCGTCTTCCTCTAGGCCAACTAGCTGGAGCCGGACTCGCAGAAGGCCGTCTTGCCCCTTAAAGAGTTTGAAAGTTGTAGCGGGATCCAGGCAGCGTGCCTGATAAGCTTCCAGGCAGCTGCCCGTTGCGGACCCGTCGCGTGGCACCACACGGCAGGGTCAGTCTGCCCACCCATGCGCGCGACGGGACGGGTCCTCAGGCAGGACCCGCCACTACCGCGCCTCGGCACGCGAACGGATCCGTTGCGGCCATGTGGACGGTTAGGGTTCCCACGTCGTAACTGCGCACAGTAACTTCATGCGGTAAATCGTGGGAGGCGTGGGGTGCCGGGCGCAGTTAATCCCACGCTCGCCCCATCGGCTTCTTAGCCCACGAGCCTATAAGTAGGCGGGGGGAGGGGGGGCGGCGAAGCACGCGCGCCCATCTTCCCTACTCCCTCCGCTTCCTCTTGCTTCTTCTTCCTCTTGCCGCCGCCGTGCCGAACCACGCCACGCCGCGGCGATGAGCTCTTCCTCCGCCGCCGCACCTCCTGCCGCACGCTCCGACGTGTGGGACGGATCCGAGGTGGACGACGACCACATCGAGTTCCTTCGCCAGACGCGTCGTCTCCCCGGCAAGAACCTAGTGCGGGCCCGCGCCGCGCCGGCGGGGGAAATATCGACGGCGCCGGAGGAGGGCGAGCGGGTCGTATTCCGCTCGCACCTCATGCGCGGCCTAGGGCTGCCGGCGAGCGGTTTCTTCCGCTCCTTCTTGGAGTTCCACCGGCTCCAGTCGCACCACCTTACTCCGAACACGATGGTGCTGCTGGCTGCCTTCGCCACCTTGTGCGAAGGCTTCCTCGGCGTTCTCCCCACCATCGAGCTATATATGGGGGGATTTCTTCTAGTCCAAGCTCGGCACGCACGTCGCCGGCGTGCCAGCCCTGTGCGGTACCTTCATCACGATGCGGAGATCGGTGGCCGACAACCCGTTTCCCACCATCCCGCTGATCAAGTCGGTGAAGATGTGGCAGCGGTCTTATTTTTATGTGAAGAATGTCGCCCCAGAAGGCGACTGGGTCAATCTGCCGCCTTACGAAGCCGGCGCACTTGCGGGGAGGCTCCCCAGCTGGTCCCACCGGGCCAGGACGCTGACTCCCGCTGGTGTCGCCGCCGTCGCGCGACTCCGAGTGCTGACGCAGTCGGAGGGCTTGACCGGGGCCGACCTGCTGGCCGCCTTTGTGGCGCGCCGAGTCCTTCGGCTCCAGGGCCGACATCATCTGATCTGTCAGATAAGCGGCCACCGGGACCCAAGTAGGTTGTGCTCCAAGGACATGCCCCACGCGGAGGTGGCGGACACGGTGAATTACATCGCAAACTGCAATCTCACGGCGGATTGGCAGTTCGGCAAGGAGCCGTACTCACGCGCCAACCCCCCGACTGTCGTAAGTCGTCTCTCTTCTTCTTCTGTATTCTTTTTCAGCCGAATCTGACTTCTGATCTTTTTTGGTTTTTTTTAGTCAGAACCCCCTCATCCAGCCTTCAGCCGGCACCACGGGGCCGGCCCGTCAGTTCGTCCCCGACCGAGCGGAGAGCGACGTCGACGACCCTGACTTGGGGGCGGCGGCGATGGAGGCCGACGCCAAAGGAGGAGGAGGAGGAGCTGGTGACTTCAGGCCCTCGGCCACCTTTGCCGACTGGCCTGATGACAACGCCGAGGGGGAAGTTGCCGCGCGCCACCAACCAAAGGTCGGCCAGCCGAGTGCGAGTTCCTCCGCCGGCTTGGGTGGTCAAGGCGGCGCGAAGAAGCGTCGGGCCGGGCCGAGCTTGCTTGGCGGCCGGTCGAAGAGTTCAAGGGAGCGGCCGCCGCGACCAAGCGAGAAGAGGCGGTCGCAAAGGCCAACCGCTTCCGCAAGGAAGTGAAAAGGCCGCCACTGGTCTCTGCGTAAGTGCTTCCGCCTATTGTCTTGTTTTCTTCTGGTGAGTCTTGTCCAAATCCTTTACATGCCTTCCTCGCTTCAGGGCTCCCCTTACTTTAGAGAGGGTCGCCGCCGCCTCCGTCATGGGGTCGGCAGAGACGTCCGCCACTACTCGGCGGATTGACCCCGCCGCCGACCTCCGGGAGGCGACGGAGCGGAACGCGCAGGAGAAGCGCAATGAGGAAGAAGCCGCCCGCCTGGAGAAGGCGGCGGCCTCCGCCCAGAGGAAGCTAGATGAGGCCGAAGCTGCCGTCGTGGCAAAGCGGCGAGCTGAGGAGGCCGCGCACCGCCAATCGGCGTTGCTCGTCATCCCACTGAGATCCGCGCCGCCACCCCCGAAGTTCACGGGGCAGACTGAGGGAGCCGGCGGTGAGTACCCCATCATGGAGAGGGAAGGCGGCGAGACCTCCATGTCGTGCACGGCCGTGCCGCCACCGCCACCTCCGCCGCCGTCTGGGAGCGCGCAAAGTAAACAGCGGGCGGACCCGCCGGTGCCGCCGACTGAAGATGAGGCCGTGCCGAAGCTGCTCCTTCAAGTCGCCTCGCCAGTGTGCTGCCGTCTTGAGAAGGTGATTTCGGCGCCACGCCCCTTGGAGACCGGCGCCGCCAGCTCGGCCATCCCAGAGGCCGAGGCGACGAGCGCCACGCCCGTTGAGTGGGTGCAAGGAGGCGGCATAGGCCCGCTGAGCCAGACGCTTCTGGAAGTTCAGGCGAAGCTGCGAGCCGAGGGCGATGCTATCCAGAACTGCACCAAGGCGCATCTGGCGTCGCGAGCAGCCGTTCGGCTATGCTTTCTTCTTTTGAGTTTGTTTTTCTGGGCGCGCCAGCGCACCCACTGGGTGTAGTCCCCGAGTTTCGGGCCGGCTGCTGAGCAGGCGGCTCGGAACTCCATCTGGTGAGATCCAAATATTTACCTTTGTCTGAAATGCTTATCACAGGAGTATCACAACCTCCGCGTCACTGCCTTCAACCGCAATGTTGAGGAGCTGGGCAAGCGGACTGCCGACTTGTCGGAGAGCCGGAGTGAGTCCTCTTTCTTCTTCGCAGGGGCGCGCTGGCGCACCCGCGGGCTATAATCCCCTCTTCAGCAGCAGCTGGGCGAAGCCAACACCGCCTTGTGTGCCAAGGGGGAGGAGTGCATCAAGCTCGCCACAGAGCGCGACCTGCTGGCTACGCAGCTGGCGGAGCAAAGGGAGCTGCTTAAGAAGGCACATGACGAGGCGGAGAAGAAAGAGACTGCTCTTCTGGCCGAGTTCGAAAGCGAGCGCTCCTCCTGGACCGACAACGAGGCACTGCTGACCTCCGGCTTCCATGAGATCGAGGACATCGTCGACGGTGAGTTTCTTTACTTTCTTTCTTTGAGCCGCTGACTATAGGTCGGGCTGACTCCTGATTTTTCACTTGCTTCTTTTTCGTCTTGGCAGACTTCTTTCCTGGCCACACGCAGGCGGCCACTCAAGCCATCGAGGCTGATCGCGAGGCGCGGAGGGCAAATGGTGTGGAGATTGCCGCCAACGCCCCCCGGACCCTTGATGAGTAGCTTATGAGCATCGAGGCTCGTCTGCGGTCGGCCCATCGGATGCTGCGCCGGCTTCAACATGTCGGTGCACAGGCGATTGCTGCCCTGTGGCCAGACATGCAGGTTCTGCGCACTCCCAGTCGGACTGCCGACTGGCTGGAGGTCGCGGCTGGCCGTCTTGAGGCCTGGAAGGGTTCCTCGGCCCGGGCTGGAGCGCGCCGGGCCTTGGAATTCGTCAAGGCGTGGTATCCAGGGCTGGACCTGGACTGGCTGGCCGCGTTCCGGTCAGAGGCCCAGGCGGAGCTGTTAGCTGTGGAAGATGCCCTCATCGAGCGTGCGGCGGCGATCGCCGACTACACAGACACCAGCGTCTTCGTCCCTGAGCAGGCTGAAGACGGCGGGGAGGCGCCGCCGGAGTGGTTCGGGATGAACCCGGATTATGACGAGGACTCGGCGGAGGTGATCGGCTCCAGCGCCGAGGAGGAAGGCGATGCGGAGGACGGAGGTGAGACGGAGGCGCCAGAAGACGGAGCGGGCGACCAGCCTCAGCTCGACCGCGCCTCCAGCAACGAGCCGCGCCCGACCGGGCCGGCTACCGCCGGAGACGATCAAGCCGAGACTGCCAAGTCGGCCGCCCCGGCGCCTGACACCGCCGTCTCTTCCGGCCCTCCGAACCCGTCTGCCGCTTCCTAGGCTGCCGTCTTGCCTTTGTTTTATCTGCTTTAGTAGTCTTTGAAGAACTCGTTAATTCGCACAATTCTACCCGCAGGGTGTATTTTGAACTTCTGCTTGAAGATTCGGCCAAGGGCCTATGTTATGTAAATATTTGTCCTAATTCTATCTTTCCTTGCTCATTGCTCCTTTGGCTTTTTCCTTTGCCGCCTTCCCTTAGTCGCCGCCTTGCCAGTCGGACAACCGCTCTGCGGACTGCCGCTGGATCAAATATTTGGCTACTCTTGGGAAGGCAAGTACTTGGCCATTTTTTAGAGTCTTTTAAACAAGTTGGATAGAAAGAGGCAAGCCGACTACTCAAGAGTCGGTTTTGCGACGAGAGGCTGGAAGCCGGCTTAAGCTATGTTTATGCTTTGGGCCCTTAGCCATTTTTCATATGGGCGCCCATTCTTCCTTACTCCTGCCCACCAAACAGTCGCTCTGCGAGCTGCAGCTTCTGACAAGAGACGGCTTAGGCACCACACACTACTTGTCCGACTGCAGGAAGCATTCCATAGCGCGAGGCGGCGAGTCCCCGGGCCGACTAGTCGAACCCGGTGCCAGGCGGCATAACAAAAAGTAGCATACTCGAAGGCATAATTCTTATCATACAGATAACAAAAAGGGCAGTCCCCGAGCTCGTCTCGGGGGGCCCGAAGTCTTGGTACTTTAATACAAAGGGTAGCGTGGTACATACTGCATCAACTGTAAAATCTTCGGAGAAGATTTGCATTCCATGGCCGTTCCGTCTCTTTGTCGGAGTCATCCCTCTTGCGTGCTCGGGGCTTCTGAGCGTCGATCAGGTAGTAGGAGTCGTTTCCCAGCACTTTGCTGATAATGAAGGGGCCTTCCCAAGGCGCCAACAGCTTGTGCTGGCCGGCTGTTCGCTGGATCAGTCGGAGCACAAGGTCGCCCTCTTGGAAAGATCTCGGCCTGACCTTCCTATTGTAGTATCGGTGCAGGCTCTGCTGGTAGATGCTGGACCGGCTGAGTGCCAACAGCCGGCCCTCTTCCAGCAGATCGTCGCCGTCTTGACGTGCTTCTTCTGCTTCCTCCTCGGTGTACATGGTGACTCGCGGGAGTCGAACTCTATGTCCGTTGGGATGACGGCTTCAGCACCGTAGACGAGGAAGAAAGGTGTGAAGCCGGTTGACTTGTTTGGAGTCGTGCGCAGACTCCAGAGGACGGCTGGCAACTCATCAAGCCAACAGCCGGCCGAACGCTCCAGTGGTTCGACCAGTCGAGGCTTGATGCCAGACAGGATGAGGCCGTTTGCTCGCTCCACCTGGCCGTTTGACTGCGGATGGGCAACGGATGCTAAGTCCAGTCGGATGCCTTGTGTCGTGCAGAAACGGGCCAGGGCGCCTTTGGCAAAATTTGTGCCATTGTCGGTGACGATGCTGTGTGGTATGCCGTACCGAGTCGTGATGTCGGCGATGAAAGTCACTGCAGTCGGACCATTCAACTTCTTGATGGGCTTTACTTCTATCCACTTGGTGAACTTGTCCACCGCGACAAGTAAGTGAGTTAGGCCACCTCATGCTGCTTTGAATGGTCCTACCATGTCCAGGCCCCAAACAGCAAAGGGCCAGGCGATGGGGATAGTCTTGAGTTCGGAAGCCGGCTGATACGTCTTAGAGCGGAACATCTGGCACCCCTTGCATTTTTGGACTAATTCCTTGGCCTCTTCTAGGGCAGTTGGCCAGAAGAAACCGTGTCGAAAGGCTTTGGCGACGAGTGCTCTTGAGGCCGCATGGTGGCCGTACTCGCCTTGATGGATGTCTTCGAGAATTGCTTGGCCTTGCTCTGGCTCGACGCAACGCTGGTAGACACCAGTGACGCTGCGCCTGACCAGCTCTCTGTTGACTATGGTGTAGGATGCCGCTCGGCGTTGTACTTGCCGAGCCAAGATTTCATCGGTTGGCAGCTCTCTGCTCACTAGGAACTTCAGGATGGGTTGGGCCCATGAGGGTGCTGTTGTTTCTTCAACTGCCAGCACTGCCCGCGGGTGGTGTGGTTTGACGGCTTCGCGCCACTGTGGAACTTGCAGGGACCATCTAGAGTCTGCTCGTAAGAGAAGGTCGGCAACCAGTTGGACTTGCCGCCTTTCTGTCGCTTGGCCGGAGGCTGCCCCTCCGGCTGTTGGTCTTCGACTGTCGCAACCTGCCGGCTGCTGGAAGCCGGCTGTTGGGCCTTGCGCTTGTGATCGTTCTGTTGTTGTTGCCGACTGGCGTCTCCAGCCGGAGTTCTGGGAGCCTGAGGGGCCACTTTGCCGGTCGCACTAACTTGAATCTCCGCCTTCATGGAGGAGTCGCCTGTGGCGTACTTGTCTGCTATGATCAGCAGCTCGTCGAGGGTCTCCGGCTCGTCGCAGAGGAGCTTGTGCTTGAGCAGGGTGCCTTCTCTGCACCCGGCAGTGAAGTACTCGATAGCTTGCACCTCGTGCACGCCCTCACAGAGTTCCGAAGCTCGGCCCAGCGCATGAGGTAGTCGCGAGTTGACTCGTTGGGGCCTTGCACGCACAAGGAAAGCTAGCGAGGCTTGGGAGGTCGCTTGTACGTGCTTGTGAAGTTGCGGACGAAGGCTTCGGTGAAGTCGACCCAACTGTTGATGTTGCGGGGCTTCAGGCTGTTCAACCATGTCCGGGCCGTGCCCTGGAGCATGAGCGGAACATACTTTACGGCAACACGCTTGTTGCCGTTCGCTATGTTAACGGCCGTGGAGTAGTCAACCAGCCAGTCTTCCGGCTTTACGGAGCCGGTGTACTTGGGCGTATCTCGGGGGAGCGTGAACCCTCTGGGAAAGGGCTCGTCTCGGATGCGAGGTCCGAAACAGGGCGGACCCAACTCGTCTTCTTCTTCCAGCGCCAGGGATCGGTGGAGTCGGTCGATCCGGTGGCGGGCGTCGTTCTCTCCGACTCCCTCTCGGATGCTCGACGGGTGGCGGGGAGACTCGCCTTTCTTTGCGAGGAGGAGGAGGCAGATAGTCGTCCCGCCATTCCACCGCTCTTGGGCGGCCGTCTTGGTCGCGCTCGATGGAGATGTGAGTCCGACTGTGGATGACAGCCGGATCCTTGTTTTTTCTTCCGCGGACACCGCCAGTCGGCGTCCGAGACGTCGCGCCTTGATCTCGGCGGGGAAGCAGGTCGTCATTCTGTCGTTGCGGCACCTTTGTGCGGCAGCCGGCCTCGTTCTGTGCGGCAGCCGCGTTGAGGAGCTGCTGGACTCGCTCCGTCATCAGGCGACGCTCTTCACCCTCGAAGTTGTCTAGCTCGTCCGCCGCCGCCTGGGCGGCGCGGATGTTCTCCGCAGGCGTGGTGTACACAGGGCGATTGGCCCTGAACAAGTTGGCGATGGCCACGCCGCGTTGCTGGACCGCGCCTAGGCGGCTAGGCCCAGTCGGGGTCGGCGAGCCGCCCACAGCGCGATCCATCTCACACTGGTAGGCTTCTGACAAGCGTCTCATGCTTGCCAGCTTCTTCGCGCTTTCGACGAGCTGAAGGTGGCGCGCCTCCAGCATCTCGGCGTCAGCGTCTTCCGAAATAGGCGCGGTCAGGTCTTGCAGGGCCGCATCGAGAGGGTCATGAGCTCCTTCGCCGGAATGCTCGCCATGACCGATGACGAGCACCTCTGTGACGGTGCTTCCGCCGCTCTCCGCGGGGGCGGGGGGGAGCAGCTCGTCGTAGACCACCACATTGGTGGGGAACGCGTCGAGCGACGTGGTGTCGGAGTCGACCAGCATCGGGTCGGTGGAGCCTACGGACTCCAAATCCGCGGCAGGCTCGCCGGCGACGTGGATTTGGTCAAGGAGGCCCGCGAGGAGGCTCTCGGGGCCGCCCGTGCCTGCGTCGGATGCAGGCTCGTCGGAGAGGCGAACCTCACTGACAAGTTCGGCGAGGTAGCTGGCTGCGCAAGCGATCTCAGCGCCGTGCAGCGCGTCGACGCAGACTCCGTCTGGCGTGCCGGGCTGGCTGCGCTCGCTAGGGAGGAAAAGGGTTCCCGTCCAGAGCAGGTCTCCGGACGACGGTGCACCTAGCCCCACGGTGGGCGCCAAATGTCGGGGGTTGGGTGCGACATATGCCAAAGGATGGCTTATCATGGTGGGGGCGAGTAGAACGTCGCCGGTGCCTGGAAAAAGGATGAGGCGAAGGCATGCACGCCGGCGGATCTTACCCAGCTTCAGGGCTCTCCGTGGAGATAACACCCCTACTGCTGCTCTACGGGGTCTCCGCATGATCACTATGGCAAAGTGGGTACAAGGTTGCTCCTTGAGCAGTTCGGGGTGAGGAAGGAGAAGGGCACGGCTAGCTCTCCTCTTCCCTCTATGTGTGTCTAAAACTATCAGGGTCCAACCCTTTGCATGGGTGCCCCAGGGGGTTTATATAGGCCTACCCCCCGGGGGTACAATGGTAATCCGGCTGGGCGCGGGTCCCAGCCGTCTGTCTCTCAGGCCGCCGTCTTCTCCGCCGACTGCTGGGGCCCGCCGACTGGTGGGCCCCGTCGACGGGCCCGGCATGGAGCCGACAGGCCTTGTCCGCCGCGGGCGGGTCTTGCCGGCTGTGGATTACTGTAGCCGCGCCTCTAATGACGCTGGCTTGGTCATGGGGTCATGTCAACAGTGCCGCCGCCTGACGGGCGATCACTGTTGCCATTCCCCGTCTTGTCTGGTTAATGGCGTGCGGGGCCCGTGGGAGGGGCTAGCCGACTCCTGGGGGCCGACTCCCAACGGGTCCGTCTTGTGGCGCTCTCGTTGTCTTCTGTACCCCCGCTGACAGGCGGGTCCCGCCGTCTCTGGGTCGTACAGACAGGCCGTCGTGGGCACAGGGCGCCGCCCACGGGGGCTGATGTCAGTGCCGCGCCGGATGGAGATGTTCGTTGGTACGGCGCACTATGGCCATGCCTGCCCTTCGCGAACGGGGCAGGGACGGGCCGCGCGGTGGCCGTACCCCGTCCCGTCCATTATTGCAGGAAGGCAGGAGGTGGTTGGAGTCGCGGGCCGACTCCCCATAGCCGGCTTCTCTGGAAGCCGCCAGTTAGGAGTCGGCTTATCTCGAGGTCGCCCCTGGGACTCAGCCGTGAGGGGCAGTCGGCGGCCTTGCCGCCGACTCTCAGAAAGCGGCTCTTCGTCTTGGGGTCTTGAGGGGCGCAGCCTGCCCCGATGTTTTGAAAGGTCCGGGGGCTCGAGTTAGCCTACCCGTGGCCCATTACTCCGACACACCTTTGGATACACATGTAGAGCATCTTTATAATCACCCAGTTACGTTGTGAAGTTTGATAGCACACAAGGTGTTCCTTCAGTATTCGGGATTTGCATAATCTCATAGTCAAAGGAATGTGTATAAGTCATGAAGAAAGCAATAACAATAAAACTTAACGATTATTATGCTAAGCTAACGGATGGGTCTTGTCCATCACATCATTCTACTAATGATGTGATCCCGTTCATCAAATGACAACACATGTCTATGGTCAGGAAACTTAACCATCTTTGATTAACAAGCTAGTCAAGTAGAGGCATACTAGAGACACTTTGTTTTGTCTACGTATTCACACATGTATCAAGATTCCGGTTAATACAATTCTAGCATGAATAATAAACATTTATCATGATATAAGGAAATATAAATAACAACTTTATTATTGCCTCTAGGGCATATTTCCTTCACCGATGATGAGTGAGTAGTTTACCACACACCTACGGGTCCATAGCGATTAGCTAGATGACATTTTCTCTCTCTTTGATCTTCAATACAATGTTCTCCTCGGAGTACTATCCGATGTAATCTTCTTTTGCGGTGTGTTTGTTGGGTGCTACTTGTGAGCTGGGTTGGGATTTTCCCCGAAAAGGAGGGGAGATGCAGTACAGTAGAGATAAGTATTTCCCTTGGTGAGAACTAAGGTTTATCGAACCAATAGGAGAATCACACAAAGCCTCGCGAACAACACTTGCACATACAAAAACAAATACTTGCACCCAACACACGCAAGAGGGTTGTCAATCCCCTTGAACTCGTTACTTGCAAGGATCAAATCTTGCATAAGTAGATGGATAAATTGCAAAATTAAAAGTAAAGTAAATAAATTTTAGGAAGGTATTTTTGTTTTTATAATATGATTAAAGTAGACCCACGGGTCATAGTTTTCACTAGAGGTTTCTCTCTCGAACACATAGCATACGATGGGTGAACAAATACTATTGAACAATTGATAGAAAAGCGCATAGTTATGACGTATTGATGGCAATAATCATTTATATAGGCATGACGTCTGATAAAAGTAGACCGACTCCTGACTGCATCTACTACTATTATTCCACCAATCGACCGCTATCCA
This sequence comes from Aegilops sharonensis, assembly GCA_904067115.1. Lineage (NCBI taxonomy): Eukaryota > Viridiplantae > Streptophyta > Magnoliopsida > Poales > Poaceae > Aegilops > Aegilops sharonensis. The sequence goes on along the minus strand of LR880971.1, from coordinate 144,898,514 downwards.
GCATGCATCTATGGTATTAAGTTTATGACAAACAGAGTAACGCCTTAACCATATGACATGATGTAGACAAAGTGAATCTAATCAATATGAATAAACCCTGCCGTTTTACCCTTAATGGCAACAATACAAATACGAGTCCTGTCCCCTTCTGCCACTGGGATATAGAGCACCGCAAGATTGAACCCATTACAAAGCACCTCTTCCACTGAAGATAAATCAATCTAGTTGGCCGAACCAAACAGATAGATCGGAGAGAAATACAAAGCTATAACAATCATGCATAATAAAGTTCAGAAAAGACTCAATTACTTTCAATGAATAATCTGATTATAAATCCCCAATTCATCGGATACCAACAAACACACCGCAAAAAAAGATTATAACAAATAGTACTCCAAGGAGATCGAGTTAGAACATTGTATTGAAGATCAAAGAGAGAGAAGAAGTCATCTAGCTACTAGCTATGGACCCGTGGGTCTGTGGTCAATTACTCACGCATCATTGGAAGGCAGCAAGGATGATGTAGAAGCACTCTGTGATCGGTTCCACCTCCGGCGGAGTACCGGAAAAGGCCTCCAAATGCGATCGCAGAAGAACAGAAGCTTGCGGCGGCGGAAAAAGAATTTCGGGTGGCTCCCTGTTGGTTTTGGAATAATTAGGAATTTATAAGGTTGAATTAGGTCAAACAGAGTTGTTGGGAGTCATGAGCTCAGGGAGCTCGCCCTACCGCTCTGGGAGCGCCTGGTGAGCTCGTGGCTCTCCTGTAAGGCTTCTGGCCTCCTCCCGAACCTTCTAGGGTCGCTTCTGGTCCAGAGAAAATCATCGTAAAGTTTCATCACATATTTAGGGATATCTACCAATCGGAGATAAGGCTAAGAAGTGACCAATTGTACATCAAGTTTTATTGTCTTCTCGTGACGGGTCTAAGATAAGACTATCTTATCAACCATTGTATATGACCTAAGAGATCATCTCTTAATTAAAAGAATGTAAGCATTTTCTTATTGTTTCTCTCTCCTCCACCTCATAAACTATAATACCTAAATAGTTCCATGGTTTATGCATGGAATAGAAGCTTGCAAGAGGCTCAAACAACCACCACCGGCTGACGCCGAGGCCGAAATTTCTAAGGTACCATAACCACGCACCAAACAACTCCACTCTCCTCTCGGAGCAAATACCCTCTCCAACAGCAACCCGACATGATATAACAACGACAGAAAACACCCACTAGAACATAATTAGAACACAAGCCAACATAGATAAAAACCCAAACAAAACAACCGGCTGGCCCATGAAGCCCTCGCCCGCTCAGCTTGGCTGCCTGCTCCTCTCGCACGCTTAGTTTTTTTTCCCGCTCGCCCTGCTACTAGCTCACAAAAAATTGGCTATTATTTTTTATTTGAAAATTTTAGTATAAGTAAAAGATGTTCAAGGATTTAAAAAATATTGTGAATCTTGAAAATCATGAATTTTAGAAAATCTTCATGAATTTAAAAAATGTTTACAAATTTTAAAAATGTTCACAAACTTTAAAAATAATTGTGAACTTTAAAAATACTGGTGAATTTAATAAATGTTAACGAATCTAAAAAAGTGAATTTTAAAAATGTTTTGTATTTTAATGTTCTGAAATATTAATGAGTAGTTATGAATAAAAATGTGAAAGAAGGAGCAATAAACTAAACATCAAAGAACCTTATATGTGGGGCTCTGAACGACCTCACAATCGCCGAAGCACCAAAACGGTTGGCATCTTCCAATGCACATGTGCTAAGATGGGGTGCTATGTGTATTAAAAAAATAGCAACTAAAGTCTCCAATGCATAGGTGCTTAGTTTGTTGTTGCTAAGCTTCATTCATTTAACTGTTTAACAACTAAACTTTTCTATGCATAGGGCAAACTTCTTTCATCTAATTGTTTTGCATAGGTCCGCACGTTTGGCATTGGTTCTTCTTGGGATCACCAAACTTCTCTCTCTCCTCTTAACTACCTTGCCACATCAGATTTTTTTTATCTATGTGCAAGTGCTAGCCCCAGTGCATGGCGGTTTAATTAAGGGAGACGATAGCATAAGGAAACTGGAGAATGAGTCGATGAACCAAGTTCAAGAAGGATGAGACAAACATTTTAGGAGGTCTCTCTCTATCTCCTTTTCTTTTTAAGTCTTAGTTCTCAATTGAATTGATATTTTGATATAACCATGGTAAACTTAGATCACTCGAATTTAATTGATATTGTTTTAGATATGGTGTCGCCTTTCGCCTTTTTCTTCTCTTATGATTATTAAAATAAAATTGTTTCTTCTGATTTTAGGCCCACCGGAGCCGACGAGCATAAGGCTTACTTCCCATTCCCCCCACTTTCATTGCGGCATCCCTAAAAAAATTACTTTCATCGCCACTTCCACTTTCCATTATCGCTAACGGCATCCCTAAAAAAAATACTTTCATCGCCACTTCCACTTTCCATTATCGCTAACTAAAATGCTCCATCAAACGTTAACGGTACATTTTTGCCTTCTCTTTTTTCTTTTTACTTTTCATATCAGTCTATCGAAGGTTCAAATGAACATATGTTTATATGTTCCTTCCATGGTTTTACTATTTCCGTTTCCATAGATTTTCCTTGATATAAATTCTCGCCGCAATGCACGGGATATTATCTGTTTATCTTATGTGATAATCCTAAGAAAGCACCATTGTACAAGTTATTACCGAGCAGGAAGCAAACACATCTACCACGTTAGGAACTTGAAGCAAACGGATCGCCGGTCCCCGAGGCAAAGAGGGAACCGGTTCAGCTCGGAAATTCAGAGAAGGAACAGACTCTGTTGGCTCACTTTTACCTGCAAAATGCGTATGTAGTCAAGCAAGTACGTGGGAGCAAACTACACCCTTCGTAAAGAAATACAAGAGCGTTTGACATCAAACAAGGGCATCGTTAGGCGTCTCGAAGGGAAATGACTCCACGTCCCTCAGACATCATCAGTTATATGCCTGTCAGCTACCATCAGAAAAAAAATATTGAGAAAATACAAGATGATGATCACTCGAACTGCACTCACCACTTAATCATTTCAAATACTCACTGGCAAACCAAATGTCCCACTAGTGGCAAAATTCGAGACAATTGCCCGATGGAAGCAGATAGCTGCAATCTGGCAAAGCTAACAAAGACTCATCAACCGAGACACCTTAAACTCGTAGAGCAGCAACCAAAAAGGTCGCTTCTAATTTAACCTTAGGTACCAACTCAACTGAATGAAACGATAGCAAGTAATTTCTACTAAATCAGCGACAATTAATATGGGATCGGAGGGAGCACCTGATTTAGCACAGCACACAAACAACCGAACACAAGCTTCATGTTTCATCTGATATAAAACAAAAGAAAGAAAAAACAAAAGGAAAGGAAAAAAAACATCTCTTCTAGCTGATTCAGGACAGCACACAAACAACCGAACAACACGAGCTTCGCCGGCTCGTAATGTCAAGCGACTTAAAACTAGAGGTTGCTACTAGTAGCAGAGGGTTCGATTATACACTCGCGGCGTTCTCAAAAAGGCTATAACCGAGTCCTTCAAAATGTGAAGGCACCAAGAGTTAGTTTATGCGTCTCTTCGCGACCTTCGGCGCGGCGCATCCTTGTCATCCTCCTTGTCGCCGCTGCTTCCAGCGGCGGCATCAGGTACGACGGCACTGGGCTTCTTGGTCTCAGCAGCGGGCTTCACAGGTGCCTGAAAGAAGCAGAAGTTACAATCAGTCGTTTGGTTCAGATTTTAAGCAGTATACAGCAATGGCAGGTGTCAAAGAGAATATCGTACCACTGGCTTCTTGCCACCAAACAGGGCTCTGAAGAGTACAGTCACAATGACGACGATGACAGAGGCCAAAATCGAAATTGTAATGTTTGGCTGCGTCTCTCCCTTCTCAATCACATCCTGGGAAACAATGAGAAATTAGATGTCATTTTTCAGAGAAGACACCAAACTGTTTCAACACAGGATATAAGAAAGGATCTTGAGCCCTACAATGATCTTGGTCTTGTATGGTTCCAAGAACGGGATGTCGGCGACCTTGTACAGAATGTCAAAGATCTTCTTCTGCAGTGCGCATACCAAATCAGTCATTGAAAACATGCAAGCAGTCATACAATGAAGGATTTAAAAAATAATTGCTGGAGATATGGAACAAAACATGAATCTGACAATTCAAACAAAAGTTCTTTGCTTCACTGAAGGAATGTCAAACATAATGTCTGGAAAACGTCAGAAGAATGAATTACCTGGAATTCAGAAAGGCCTTCTGATGCACCTGCTGCAGCCTCCTCAGCCTTCTGCTTTTCCTTCTCGACATCAAACTTGGGCTTCCATGTCTTCTCCCGGACAGAGGTGGCTACCTTCTCATTATCGGCAATAAGAATGTTGTCAAATAGGATGCCATCCTGCATTGTCCAGATCTCAATTCCAATAGCAGCAATTGGGTCAAAGTCAGGCTTGTCAAGCTCAAAGTACTCCGGGTTGGGGATTTCTTGAGGCTTCCAGATTCCCTTGTAGTTGGGGTTGTCAATCAGGGGGGCATGCCACTTGCCCTTGTAGGCAGGGTTATCCTTCATCGGCTTCTTCCATTCACCACATCCAGGTGCCACTTCGCACTTGGGGTTGTCCATCTTCGGTGCCTCCCATTCACCATCCTCCTCGTCATCCCAGTCCTCAGGCTTAGCAGCCTCGGGATCATCAATTTCCTCAGGCTCATCATCCAACCATCCTTCTGGCTTGGTGGCCTCCTCATCCACAATTTCCATTGGGGCATCCTCATCCCAGTCATCGGGCTTCACCGCAACTGGATCAGGGATCTTAGCTCTCTCGTCCCAGTCCTCTGGCTTCTTGTCGTCAGGGTCAGGAATAGTCTTTGATGGAATAAGTGCCGGCTCAAAATCATCAGCAGACAGGAAGTTTGCTTTGCTCTTCTCCACCCCATCCACCAAAATTCTGACCTCATTATCCGGCTTCAAGATAGCGGTGTAGACATGAGAGAGCTTGTCATATGGGACAGAGGGTGGGGACTTGAGGTGATGTTCAACATATTTGCCAGTCTTAGGGTTCTTGTGCTTCAGGATGAAGTGAACCTTGTTCGTTGAACCACACTTGTCAGGACCAAACATAATTGTGTACGGAGTATCATTGTCAAAGTCCTTGGCATTCCATCCAGTAGCCTGAGGACGGATGTACTTGATATAAGCACCTCCACACTCGAGGCCATTCTGAAGCCTCACTTCAAACTGCAGGACAACTGTCTCATCCTTCAAAGTAACAGGGTAATCAAGTTCTTTGATTATGGCATATTTCCTGGCTGGCTCGCTAACAAGGAGACCATAGTCTTCATGGCCATCACTCTTTGCGTGCTTCCATACACCTGCATGGCAGATTATATCAACACTTGATACATGGCAGTGCTATACAAACAGTATTGGGGAACAACAAATTTTGACAGGAAATGGAGTCGAATGGACAACAAGGTAGCTGACTGGCAAAACCTAAACTAGGAAAGGCATGGGAAGCAACGCATACAATGGAAGAACAAGAAGCATAACTTTAACACATAACCCCAATTCAGTAGGGGGGAAACAGGGCATGAACATGAATGAACTATACGACGAGACTTGCAAAGAACATGATTCTACAGCTAGTCATCTACTAATCGGTATACCCAATATTGGGTATACCATCACAAATCACCGTTCCATTACCTAGTAATGTTACATGGTTAAGGGCGAGGTGCTGCATTTTGTGTCGACCATATGACGTGCTAGCAGGGAAATGGTTCAATGGCGACAATTTTAATCACACGAAAGGCAAGAACAAGTAGCCAATTCACCTCTCAAAACATATTGTCTTCATCCCTCCGCATTGTTCTACCATACTGAAATGCAGAACTGACTACTAACAAGCTAACAACTGTTGAGCGCTTATCATCACCAACAAACTCATGGCAGTGGATGCGTAGCGGATCCGCACCAACGAAAGGCGACAGCTGCCTGATACGGGCGACACAACACACATAACATATTCTGGATCTCACGGTCACCAAGCGCATCGCTCCGGATAATTCCTCACTACCTCAACTAAACCATTGCATCGAATTCCACATAAAATCGTCTCACAAAATTAGCAGATCAGATTCAGAACCTCGGAAACCAGTGGAGCATCGCGCGTAACAGATCAGAAACGCAGCCACCCGCTAAACCCACGCACGGATCTCTCACAGATGTAACAAAACAAGCAGGCACGCAATGGAAAGGCGAGAGAATTACCTTTGTACTCCTCCTTGCCGGACACGATCCAGCTCCCGTCGAAGCTCTCGTTGAAGGACTCGTGGAACAGCTGCAAAACCACACGCAGAACATCACAAATCTCACCCAAAATCGAGCGTAAAGAGAACCGGACGCAGCGACACGAAGACGGAGAGACGAATTACAGGATCCGACGCGCGGATCTGCACGAACAGCGCCGAGATCACCAGCAGTAGGAGCACCGCGCGCCCTCCCATCATCCTCCTCCGCCGCGATCTCTCTGGAACCGGAAGGAACTTCTCCACTGGTGTCGTCGATCTTCGAAGCGGCCGAGGCTGGGGGAGGAGACGGGCGTAATTGAAGGGGCGATGCGGAGCGGCTGGACGGCTGGGATGAGGCGGGGTGGGTGATGCGACGGCCGAGATGTGCTGGGCGGGGAGGCTGTGCCGCGGGACGTGGCGTGAGTCGTTCCGGCCAATCAGGGGCTGCTTGGACGGGATGTTGGCCAACGGGAGGGTGCCACGTACGCGTGGTGACGCCTGGACCCACCGCGGGCTCCACGTGGAAGCTCTGGGCGGTTTTTCCCTCTCACTGACTTTGTCAGATCTTCCTCGAGACTCGAGTGGCCTTCTTTTCTGTTCAAAACATGTCATTTTTTAGGAATATAAAAGAGCTTTATTCATACGCGGCTGGTGAGAGAAAACTAACCCAAAAAAAGACCACGGGAGTCCGTCCGACGCTCCGTCACCTCCAAAGTGCAAACAAACTTGCATAGCACAAAATGCGATGTAAAGTTAGCTCTTAAAAATGTATTGGCGGTGTAATAAAGCACGAAGAACAGCGTGAGTTTCAGAGGTTCACCATCTTTAAGCTATTAATCTCCACCTCCACACACACGCAAACCACCGAAGCTTGGCAAACAACACACCTTCACGAAGAGCAAAGGTGTCATGGCTTGATCCAAGCGCCCAAGAAGGCCGAGGA
>LR880971.1:144859262-144882437 GCA_904067115.1 Aegilops sharonensis | reverse complement strand
TGAGATCGGGGACATGACGAGGAGTCTCGAAATGGTCGAGACGTAAAGATCGATATATTGGACGACTATATTCGGAGTTCGGAAAGGTTCCGAATGATTCGGGTATTTTTCGGAGTACCGGAGAGTTACGGGAATTCGCCGGGGAGTATATGGGCCTTATTGGGCCATACGGGAATAGAGGAGAAAGGCCAAAAGGGAGGAGGCCTGCGCCCCTCCTCAGGTCCGAATTAGACAAGGGGCGCAGCCCCCCTTTCCTTCTCCTTCTCCCCCTCTTTCCCCCTCTCCTACTCCAACAAGGGAGGTGGAATCCTACTAGGACTAGGGAGTCCTAGTAGGACTCCACACCATGGCGCGCCCCTCCTAAGGGCCGGCCTCCTCCTCCCTCCCTCCTTTATATACGGGGGCAGGGGGCACCCCATGAACACACAAGTTGATCTACGGATCTTGCCTTAGCCGTGTGCGGTGCCCCCTTCCACCATATTCCACTTCGGTCATATCGTCGCGGAGCTTAGGCGAAGCCCTGCGCCGGAGAAGTCATATCGTCGCGGAGCTTAGGCGAAGCCCTGCGTCGGTGGAGCATCATCATCGTCACCACGCCGTCGTGCTGACGGAACTCATCCCCGACACTTTGCTGGATCGGAGTCCGGGGATCGTCATCGAGCTGAACGTGTGCAGAACTCGGAGGTGCCGTACATTCGGTGCTTGGATCGGTCGGATCGTGGAGACGTACGACTACATCAACCGCGTTGTTATAACGCTTCCGCTTTCGGTCTACGAGGGTACGTGGACGGACACTCTCCCCTCTCGTTGCTATGCCATCACCATGGTCTTGCGTGATCGTAGGAAATTTTTTGAAATTACTACGTTCCCCAACACTAGGGTACCCCTACTCTAGTACACCGACAGGAGCCCCCGGGTCTGGGCCACACACGGCGCCAAGCTCTGTTGGGCCAGGCCCAAAACAGTGCACGGGCACGCGTGGTCTGGATTGCGCCATTACTCGCGCTGGACCCACCACGTCTCCCACGAACGGCATGCACCGGACGTGGCGTCGTGGGGGAGATCGTGGGGCTTTCTTTAATGGGAAAAATCGGAACGCCCGTCCCCTCTCTCCTTTATAAGCAGGGGGAACAGGGGCAGGACGCCCACTTGCCATTGCTGTCACATCAGAAACCCCCGTCGCTTTCCCCTTTCTCCTCGAGCCCAAAGAGAGCGACGCTCCGCCCCCTCCATTGCCACCGGCGCCACCAACGCCGTCGACTTCCTCCACCACCTCTCCCCATGGCTCCGAAGGCCGACAAGGGAAAAGGCGTGAAATCGGCCGAGGCGCAGTGGCTTGCGGCGCTGCGGAAGGAGCGGGCCCTCTTCGATCCTCTGCTCGACAGGAAGGAGCTGCGGGAGCTATACTACCTTTTCTGGTCAACGGCGACGCGGGCGCACCCGCGCACGAGGGTGATCTCCGCCGCCACATCCGATAAGGTCTCCATCGGGTACCCCTTTTTCGCGATTTTCTTCCACTGCGGGCTCTGCCCGCCCTTTTCTGAATTCTTCTGCGATGTCATGAACACATATGGCCTCCGCCTCCTTGACTTCACCCCCAACGCCATCCTCACCATGGCCGTTTTCGCACACCTCTGCGAGAACTTCGTCGGGGTCCATCCAAATGTCGCACTCTTCCGCCATTACTTCTCACCCCGCGTAGAGAGAGGAGAGCCGCTTGCCGGAGGAATTGCATGGACCTCTAGGATCGGCAAGAAGGAAGCGTATCTTGACGGAGAGTTGCGCAACAAGTGGGAGGAGTGGAGAGCTGACTGGTGTTGGATCTTAGAGGAGGAGCCACAGCCTTTCACCGCCCTGCGCCAGACCCCCATAGTTCGCGGCAACGATTGGAGCAACTTGGCGCCGGAGGACGACAAGCTGAAGATTGCCGTGACTAGGATTTTGCGTCTCCGGCAAGCAAGGCTTACCGTAGGAGCAGTTGGCGCGGACTTCCTTCGCCGCCGCATTGCGCCCTTGCAGGAGAGAGGGAGGCCTGCTTGGGAATTCCAGAACGCGGCGGACATCATGAGGCTGCGCCCGGGTCTGAATTGGAATTTTACTACCTTGGAGCTTGACGGCATGCTGCGGGAGTTGTTCAAGCCTGAAGCGGATAACCCCGGGTGGTGCATGTTGCCGAGGGGAGTTGTGCCCTTGTGCAACAACTCGTCGCTTGACAGCATCCGCGCGATAATGTCGTTGTGCGATTCCCTTGGAATCGTTCCAACTTGGCAGGAGCCCGCCGACGACGTCGTGCAGCAGTTCTTCGACAACTTGGTTGAAGTGCCGATCCGCGCCGACGAGCAGAGGCGGCTCACCCGCGACACCACCGATCAGGAGATGGCGCGCATCGCCACGAGGTTGGAGGAGGCTGCAGAGGCTGCTGCCGCCGGCGTATTTGGGTTCACTGTCGAGGAGGCAGAGACGGCCGAGGCGGCAAGCCTTGCCGACCGAGAAGAGTTCGTCGCCGAGGAGGAGCAGATCGAGCCCGTCAACGAGCCGAGCGAGCCTGCCGGGGGCGCCTCTCCTCCGCCGTCAAGTAGCTTGCCGCAGGGGGAGCCCGCTGCCCCACCAAGGAGACGCCTCCGTAAGACTGGAGAAGTGGCGGGGGGGCATATGGTCCAACAGCCGCCTCGCCGCCCGACGCGCTCCACCGCGGCAAGCACTGTTGCCGCGGGAGCGCCTCACTCCACCACGGCGACGGGCGCGGGGTCTTCTGGAGTCGCGGTCCCTGCACCCGCCAAGCGTCCGAGGGAATCTTCTCCCCCAATCCGTCGCGCCGGAGCGGAGTTTGATCTCTCCGCCCTCAGCTCCGAGGAAGAAGAGGAAGAGTAAGATCTTGTCGTTGCTACTTGTAATCTTCCAATTTATTGCTTTATCTTATATCTGACTGGTTTCACTCTGAACCTTCTTCTTCAGGACGCTAGCTCAGAGGGCGTCGAAGAGGGCCAAGACTCCGGTGGTTGTCGTCTCAGATGACTCCCCTGTGGCAACAGGGGGCACGTCCGGGACTCCCTTGCCGGATCCGGCAACCCTTCAACAGAGCAGCCCCCAGCACAGCCCCCAGCATAAGTGTTTGGTTTACTTTTCGTGGTTAGGTGTGCTTGGGTGCTTCTCCGTCACTGATATCTGGTTTGTTGAATCTTGCAGGAGCAGAGCAGCCACATCATGAAGCGCCGGAGGTCACTCCCGACGTTCTGCTTGCTTCAACTACGCCGCCAAGGGAGAACTCTCCGCCAAGGGAGCGCTCTCCGGCAAGGGAGGCCTCTCCGACAAGGGGAGCTTCCCCGACAATGGCCGGCGCCGACGACCCTCCGGTTGTGGAGGCCGCGGCAACAGATGTTAATTTTACCTGTTAAATATTTTTTAGATATTATTTTGAAAGCAAACTTATAACTATAGCGCACGATCCATTTTTCTTTCATACAGTCGGCGATCCGGATCGCAAATTAACACCCACTATAGTCATATAGGGAAAAGAAAACATCGAGAACTACACATGCATACCTCTAAGTACATCGCAGGGGAAAACAACAGATTTCTCATTGCGAGTGTGAGAGAAAGCGAGAGAGAGAGAGAGGAGGGAGGAGAGGGAGGAGAGAGTGAGAGAGACGTCTTAGGATTAACCATATTCAAACACGTTTTGATTTGTGTGAACACTAAGGCCATCGCTGGCGAGGGTGAGAAGAAGGATAAGCGGCAACACAAATATGATGCATCGCTAAAATAAAGGAGATGGACCTATTGTGGTCTTGAGTGATGGTTGTTCGGTTAAGAGTGTGTGTTGTGTTTTTTTTTCGTTGCAATGCACGGGCTCTTTTGCTAGTAAATCCGAACAACTGAAACGTAAACAGACCGTTAGTTAATTAACCAAAAAAAGAAGAGAAAATGCTATGACGATGTCTTCAAACCAGACAAGTCGCCAAATAATTCATTCATGGATATCCTTTTTTAGCGGTAAAGCAAAAGCTTTATTGATCATAAACCACAGAATGTGGGATACAACTCGTGTCATGGGGATTAACAAGCCACAGGTGGCGCCCTGATCTAAAGAAAACGAAAATCTAGCAAGTTTGTGTGCCTCTTTATTAACCAAACGACTCTCATGCATAAAAATGCTGGTGAAATTAGCAGCTTTGGCTTGAATCTCCTCTATGATGGCCCCATAGCTTTCTCTGCTGGCATTGTTCAGATCATGTATTGCTTGTTTTGCATCCGACGATATAACAACGTTATGCACTCCTAAGTCCTCTGCCAAAGCCAGTGCTTCCCGACATGCAATCACTTCCAAAGTAGCTGGGTCCTGCATACCATAAATGAGCAGGGAAGAACTCCCCATATAATTGTCTTGGTCATCCCAACAAACAGCCGCTGCCGTCCCCCTAGAGCGCGCCACCCCCGCATCAACGTGTATCTTCACAAAGCCTGGAGGCGGAGCCTTGGGTTGCATGTTTTGAGCAGTTCTGGCTCGAGTGCTCGGTTGTGCTGGGGATGGAGACTTGATCATATCAAGTTCAGTAATAAACCTCTGGACGAACATGTGGGTAGCATGTGGACTTTGATAGATACCTTCGTGAATCGCCTTCCTCCTTGCTGTCCAAATCGCCCAAAGCGTTACGGCCAGCTTCACAAATAGCTCATGCGATAGCAGGTTCATCATTGTGAAGAGCCACTGTTTTGCTGACGGTTCTGTCGTGATGGAGATTTTCTGAACTATCTCCTCCTCTGTCAGCGCCCATATGCATCGAGATGATGTGCATTCCAGCAGCGAGTGACGCCATGAGACCTGTACCCCGCACACTCCACACACACTGGACTGCGCCATGTTGCGATGGGCACGGACACCATTGGTTGGAAGCGATTGTGTTGCCAGTCGCCATAGGAATATTCTCACTTTCCCTGGTACTTGAGTATGCCAAAGTTTCTTCCAATCCCCTCTCTCTCTGTTCATGGTGGACGACCCTGTGTTTCCTTCCAGCCATGCTTCCCTTCTCTTTCTGATCGACACCAACATGTTGTATGCAGATCTAACCGAGAACAATCCATTCCTCTCAAAGTTCCATGCCCAACTGTCTTGTATATTTCTCGTGCATAGCGGAATGCTCATGATGGGCTGGATATCGATGTGGAGAAACACTTCCTGTAGACGCTGGATATTCCATGTTGCTGATGTAGCGTCGATGAGCTCGGAAACTCGGGATGGTGGGTTTTGTGTTAAACACCCATATGGCCTCATCATTTCGTCCCTTGGGATCCAGTTTTCGTCCCATAAGCTTGTGTCTGCTCCGGTACCGATCCTGCGGATGAGGCCCAGATTCAGGACGTCGCGCCCTTCAATCAGTGCTCGCCACACTTAACTCGGATGCGGTCCTAGGTTTGCCTTGAGGATTGTGGTTTCCGGGAAGTAAACACTCTGTAATATCCGTGCGCTTAATGTCTTCGGGCTCTGTAGGATCCTCCATACTTGCTTAGCTAGCATTGACAAGTTAAACAACTCAAAATCCTTAAACCCTGGTCCACCCATTTCTTTCGGCTGGGTCATTTCCTTCCAAGACACCCAGTGTGGCTTCCGCTGACCGTTCTTATTACCCCACCAAAACTTCCTAATCATCATGTTTAGGTTTTCACAAAGTCCTCTGGGCAGCTTGAAACAGGACATAGAAAAGACTTGTATGGCTTGGGCTACGGCCTTCACCAACACTTCTTTCCCTGCAGAAGACATCGTTCTTTCGATCCAGCCCTTGATTCTGCTCCATAGGCGGTCCTTTAAATACTTAAAGGCACCATTTTTAGAGGATCCAACATCCGAAGGCATGCCTAAATATTTCTCATTTAGTGTCTCATTGGGCACTTGGAGTAACACCTTTATCTCGTCTCGTACACTCTCCGGGACCCCTTTGCTGAAGTAAACAGAGGACTTATCATAGTTTATTCTTTGTCCCGTTGCCTGACAATAGGTATCCAACACTTGGTACACCTCCGATGCTCCCACACTATTAGCGTTGAAGAACAGCAGGCTGTCATCAGCAAATAATAGGTGGTTTACCTTTGGCGTCGTAGGGGCCACTTGCAAGCCACTTAGGTTGGATGACTCATCTTTGGATTTTAAAAGGCACGAAAGGCCCTCTGCTGCTATCAGAAATAAGTATGGAGAGATTGGGTCCCCTTGGCGAATACCCCTTGATGGCCTGAACTCCTGTAATTTCTTTACATTGAACAGAACAGAAAAGGTGACAGAATTTATCAGATTCATTACTATACCAACCCACCTTTCTGTGAAGCCCAACTTTATCATGATTGCCTTCAGATAGTCCCATTCCACTCTGTCATAGGCTTTCATCATGTCTAGCTTTAAAGCACAGTGTTGGTTTTTCTTTGCCTTGTTCCTCTTCACAAAGTGCAGGCACTCATAGGCAGCAATAATATTATCTGTTATTAGCCTACCTGGAACAAAGGCAGATTGTTCATAGGAAATGATCTCTGGCAGTACTATCTTCAACCGGTTAGCTATCACCTTTGACGCGATCTTGTATAGTACATTGCATAGGCTGATAGGTCTAAACTGAGTTAGTGATGTGGGGTTCTTTACCTTGGGGATCAACACTAGCAAGGTGTTGTTAATGCATTCAGCCAATTTTGTACCGTCTACAATCCGCAAAACAACTCTGGTGACTTCCTCCCCACACACATCCCAATGTCGCTGGAAGAAGTGAGCTGGGAAACCATCTGGGCCCGGCGCTTTAACCGGGAACATCTGAAACAGGGCTTTCTTTATTTCATCCTGTGTATATGGCGCATTTAGGCTGTCGTTCATCTCATGTGTGACACGACGAGGAATTGTGGTTAATAACCTCCTCCATGTTTTGTACTCCTTTTGATGTGTACAGATTAGAATAAAAGTTGTTTGTCATCTCCTCAAGTTCTTCCGCATTCTCCGTGACTGTTCCATCTGGCAATTGGAGAGCTTTTATTTGGTTTTTTCGCCGGCGTCGGCTTGCCCGAAGGTGGAAGAAGTATGTGTTCTTATCCCCATGTGTTAGCCACTCTAATCTTGCCCTTTGTCTCCACAATATTTCCTCCCTGTGAAAAAGTTCTACCAGCCGGTCTGCAATTTTCAATTCCGCATGTGTAGGAGCGTATCTGCCTGGGATCATGCGCAATGATTGGAGTTCATGTTTCAGCTTCTGTATCTCTGCCCGCACGTTCCCAAACTGACTCCTGTCCCAAGCCGACAAATCCGATGACAGGTCCCGCAGCTTTGCATGCATTCTCGCCACTGTTTCAGCTGCATTTTTTATCCAGCCTTCCCCGACAATGTTCCCCAAGTCTGGATGCCGCTCCCACATAACTTCATATTTAAAGGAGCGCGGGCCCCTGTTGCATGCATGCATGTCCGCGTCAAGCTTGAGCAGAATCGGCTCGTGATCAGAGGAGGCAGCCGTGTGGTGTTCTAAAACAGAATTGGGAAAGGCGTTGCACCACTCGGGAGAAGCTAAACATCTATCCAGCCGCACCCTTGTAAAGGATCCCCCCGCCACCTTCCGTTCAAACGTCCAACTCTTCCCTCTATATCCAATGTCAATGAGACCACATGTATTAACCGCATCTCTGAATGCGTCCATTTGCGCTTGACTCCTTTCCCCAACTCCATCGTGTTCATTCTGCCTGAGGACCTCATTGAAATCACCAATGGCTGCCCAAGGAAGGTTACTCACATTGGCTATGCCTCTTAACATGTTCCAAGTTTTATATCTTTCCGACACTTGGGCCTCCCCATAGATGAATGTGACTCTATTTTGTGTTTCAACCAAACCATCCACTATCACATCTATATGATACTCGGAGTAACCAATAATTTCAACCTTTATTGAATCGTTCCAAAAGATACCAATTCCACCACTTCTTCTGGAGCTACTAACAGCATAGCTCTTGTCAAACCCTAATGAACCAGCTAGATTTTCCATCCTACTACCCTCAATCTGGGTTTCTACGATACAAAGCAGTGAGGGGGCATGTTGCCTCGTGAGGTCACGAAGCTCTCGAACTGTCGCGGGTTTGCCAGCCCCGCGGCAGTTCCAGCTTAGAATACTCATTACACTAGGCGCGACCCCTCCAGGGGGCCCGCCAAATGCGCATTAGTAGGGTTTGGAGAGGCAGCTGCCTTGTTTGGAGTCGGTGGACTTGGCTTGTTCCTTTTTGGTTCCTCCTTCAGCGGAGGGCTTGATGGTAGCTCTGGTGGCATCAGCATGAGCTGCTTCCTCACATGCTCTGGGGCCGTGGTATCATGCATGTTGGCTGTCGAGTCGCCTGGGACAGACGAGCCTCTTTTTCTATTGTTTGCACCTTCCTCCATAGCATCATCTTCCTCTTGGGTTTCAGGGTACTCATAGAACGGGCCACGATCTTGATGTGTCCGCCCTCGTCCTCTTCCGGCGCGGCCTCTGCCGCGGCCACCCCTTGTGCCACTGCCTTCTCCCGGGCCTGCCCCAGGTCCCCGAAACCAAGCAGCTTTTAGATCCTTGAACACAAGCGCCTTCGGCTGATGTACCCCATCGCCACACTCCTTGAACTGATGCCCCAGGTTGCCGCAAACGGCACACCAGTCCGGAAGCCTTTCGTATTTAACTCGGAAGATTACTCCTTCCAGGGCATCCTTCTTTTTGACCACAAGTGACACAGCATTCTTCAAAGGCTTTGTGACATCTATCTTAACACGAACACGGGCAAAGTTGCCCTCAAAATCATGAGACTTCGGCTCAGCGTATATGAACTCACCAACTATTGAAGACAAAGCCTTGATCTTAGGGTAATATCCATCCGGCACATCGTGGATCTGTACCCATATATCTATCTTGTTAAGCTCGATGGTCGAGGGTTTGGTGAAGCCATCATACGGTGCTAGAACAACTGCCTTGCCTTTGTGGTTTCAAGGCCCCTCTTCCATCACCCGTTCCCAGTCCCTAGACACGAGAATTGCATCGTATAGAGATTGTCCTCCAAGGGTCTGATCTTCACCTCCTGCGCCAAATCCCACGCCACTTTCATGTTTCTGAAGAACCAGTACTTGCTATAGGGTTTATCGGTATGAACCCTAGGCAGTGCCATCCAACGGGTCGCCTCACGCGGCAGCTCTTCCTCTTCAACTATCACGTCTTGCAGCCTCCGTCAGTCCCAGCTCTTCCGTCATCGCCAGCCGCGGCGGTTCCCGCACTTGACGATGTTGCATCCATGATTCTCTTGCCCGAGGGTGTTGATGGCGGTGTAGTCCCAAAGCCAAACCCCACCCTGCGTCGCTACTAGAGGCCCGAAACCTCAGCAGTCTCCGGCGAGGGGAGGGGAGCAGGGGAGAGAGGATCTCTACGGGTTGGCTGCCGCCATCGCCGAGAGGAGAAAGAAACCCTAGCGTGAGGGGAAAACTGCGCGACACATTTTTTATTCATGGATATCTAGACAAATAAACCAGGCTATCTTCTCCGAGCCCATCTCCCTCTGTCCAAGCAGCCCGTGGGTGGTGGAAGAGCATGTCTCCACGGCGCGTCTGCACAATTGGGAGGGCCGGCATACGGCCTGCATTTGGACGGGACAGCCTCCTAGCTTTCCGTAGATCTAGGAAGGAGGCAAGTTTTCACTACCGGGGGAGGATTTGTACTATGTTGATGAAAAATTCCATCCTCAAATCAATCCATAATTAATTTTCATCACTGAAATCTACATGAATTCAAGAGGACATGACCCGTTTTTGTATTTTGGTGTTTCGAAAATGCTATGAATCAAAGACAACCCCCATGGTCCCCACAAAAAGAGACCCATGCGCGCATCCAGTAAAGCAAGAACCGAGCCGCCCCAGGCTCAAACCTGAATTAACCAGTAAATGAACAGCATCTAAATATCAAAAGATCCTTTCAAGTTTCGTTTGATACAAAAGGAAAAGAAGATCACTTCTAGCTGATTCAGGACAGCACACAAACAACACAAAGCTTCACCGGCTCGTAGATTCTAGTGACTTAAAACTAGGGGTAGCAGCAGAGGGCAGCAAGACTGTTCGATTATACACTCGAGTTCACAAAAAGGCAAGGACCGAGACGTCCGAAATAGGTCCTATGTCTCCCTTCGCGACCTTCTGCGTGGTGCTGTCGTGTCATCCTCTTTCTCCTCCTTGTCGCCGCTGCTTCCAGCGGCATCGGCTTCCGTGGCACTGGGCTTCTTGACCTCGGCAACGGGCTTCACAGGTGCCTGCAGGAGGCAAAAGTTTAGGGTCAGTCATTTGGTTCAGGTTTTAGGCAAGCAGTATATAGCACTGGCAGGCGTCGAAAGTAACATACCACTGGCTTCTTGCCACCGAAAATGGTTCTGAAGAGCACAGTAACAAGGATGACAGCGACTGAGGCCAAGATCGATATTGTAATGTTGGGCTGCTTCTCTCCCTTCTCAATAATATCCTGAAGACAAAGAGAGATTATATGTCATTTTTCAGAGAACACACAGAACTGCTTGAACAGAGGAGACAAGTAAGGTTCTTCGGTCCTTACAATGATCTTGATCTTGTAAGGTTCCAAGAACGGAATGTCGGCGATTTTGTACAAAACGCTGAAGATCTTCTTCTGCATTGCACATACCAAATTGGTTAGCTATAACATGCATGCAGCGATACAATTAAGGGCAAATATAATGTACGGAAAACATCAGAAGAATGAATTACCTGGAACTCAGAAAGGTCCTCTGAATCGGCTGCTGCAGCCTCCTCGGCCTTCTGCTTTTCCTTCTCAACATCAAACTTGGGCTTCCACGTCTTCTCCAAGATGGCGGTGGCTACCTTCTCATCATCGGCGATTAGAATGTTGTCAAAAAGGATGCCATCCTGCATTGTCCAGATCTCAATTCCAATAGCGGCAATCGGATCAAAGTCAGGCTTGTCAAGCTTAAAGTATTCAGGGTTGGGGATTTCTTGGGGCTTCCAGATTCCCTTGTAGTTGGGGTTGTCAATCATGGGCGCATGCCACTTGCCCTTGTAGGCAGGGTTCTGCTTCATTGGCCTCTTCCATTCACCACATCCAGGTGCCCCTTCACACTTGGGGTTGTCGATCTTCGGTGCCTCCCATTCGCCATCCTCCTCATCATCCCAGTCTTCGGGCTTAGCAGCCTCTGGGTCATCAACTTCCTCAGGCTCATCATCCAACCATCCTTCTGGCTTGGTGGCCTCCTCATCCAGAATTTCTGTTGGGGCATCCTCATCCCAGTCATCAGGCTTCACTGCAGCTGGGTCAGGGATTTTAGCTCTCTCGTCCCAGTCCTCTGGCTTCTTGTCGTCGGGGTCAGGAATAGTCTTTGATGGAATAAGTGCTGGCTCAAAATCATCAGCGGACAGGAAGTTTGCTTTGCTCTTCTCCTCCCCATCAACCAAAATTCTGACCTCGTTATCCGGCTTCAAGATAGCCGTGTAGACATGAGAGAGCTTGTCATATGGGACAGAGGGTGGGGACTTGAGGTGATGTTCAACATATTTGCCAGTCTTGGGGTTCTTGTGCTTCAGGATGAAGTGAACCTTGTTCGTTGAACCACACTTGTCAGGACCAAACATAATTGTGTAAGGAGTGTCATTGTCAAATTCCTTGGCGTCCCATCCAGCCTCCTGAGGGCGAATGTACTTAAGATAAGCACCTCCACACTCGAGGCCATTCTGAAGCCTCACTTCGAACTGCAGGACAACTGTCCCATCCTTCAAAGTGACAGGGCTATCAAGCTCTTTGACTATGGCATATTTCCTGGCTGGCTCGCTAACAAGGAGGCCATAGTCTTCATGGCCATCACTCTTCTCGTGCTTCCATACACCTGCATGACAGATTTATATCAAAACTTGATCCATGAAGTGCTGTACACAAACTATTGGTGGAACAACAAATTTTGACAGGAAATGGAGTCGGACAGACAACTAGCGGGAAACAATGCAGATAAACAAAGAACAACAGGCCTAGGTTTAACACAGAGATACTAGCTTCAGTATGGAAATAACAGGGCACAAACATAAATGAACAATATGGCAAAATTTGCAAATTACATGATTTTACAGTTAGCATCTACTAATAGCTATGCTTCAAGTATAGTAAGGTAATTAAGAGCTAGGCGCTGCACTTTGTTTCTGTCATTTGGAGCAACAGTTTTAATCAACTCTATGCAGAATCATGGAGCTATTGATGTAATCATGCAGACAATTGCTAGGTAGTAGTAAAGATCTAAGCGCTGCACAATGCTTCTATCATATGATGAATATTTCAGATGGTTGATGAGGAGAGGGAAATGCTAGCAGGGAAACTGTACATAGAGAAAACTTCCAATTAACTCTCCATGGGCCTACTGGTGTGATTGTGTACACAACTGCTACATGTTTCAAACCCAGTTCAACTAAGCATACTAAATATCTTCATCTACGAATGAAGATGGTCAGTTCACTTCTCAAAAAATACTAGATGTTCACTTTGCTCTGGTGATGAGGTCGTTCCAAGCAGTTGCGGCAAACAAGCTAGCAGCTGCGGCGTGCCTAGTATCATCAAGCCATGGCTACGGATGGCGCAGCAGATCCGCATCAATGCTTCACAGGTAGGGTCATGTTTTGGATCTCACAACACTAGGACAGTTGAGCAGCTAACCGTCTCGCTACTAATTCATCATCAGTACCACGACTCCACGCTCGAATCGGATTTCACACAGAAGTGTCTCACCACCTCAGCAGATCAGATTCAGAACTCCGCTGCACCCACGGATCTACACAGATCGAACCAGGCAAGCACGCAGTCCACACGAGAGAGGTAGAATCATAGAATTACCTGAGTACTCTTCCTTGCCGGAGACGACCCAGCTCCCCTCGAAGCCCTCGTCGAAGGACTCGTGGAACAGCTGCAAAACCCAAGCAAACCGTCACAAATCTCGCCCCAACCCAACCCAAAAACGAGCGGCGAAGAACCGGGCGCGGCGCCGGAGAGCGGAGAGACCACTCACCGGATCCGACGCGCGGATCTGCGCGAACAGCGCCGAGGCCACCAGCAGCGGCAGCAGCAGGAGCACCGCGCGCCCTCCCGTCATCGTCTCCTCCTCCCCGACCCGATCTCTCTGCGAGCGCAACCGGAACAACTGGAGTAGTGCCGAAGCGAGGGATCGAAGGAGGGTATAAGAAAGGAAGGGGGGTTGGACGGCTGTGATGCGACGGTCGAGGCGTGGGCTAGTCGGGGAGGCGTGCGTTGAGACGTGGCGTGGGCCGTTCCGGCCAATCAGAGGCTCCCGGGCGGGGTTGTGGCCAATGGGAGGATGCCATGTGGGCGTGATGACGCCTGGACCCACCGGGGAGTCCACGTAGATGCGTGCTCTGGGTCAAGTCTTGCCTCCCTTCACCCACTCACCAACTCTGTCAGTTCTTTAATGGCAGGAAAAAAAAAGGTCCGGTCTTCCAGAACAGTTCTTTCCAGGAATCCGTTCTTCATGAGCTAATAGGAACTCTAGCAAATTCTCTCCGATCAAGCATAATAACCGTTAAAATGATAATTTTGATCTAAGATGACACTTTATCAGAGTTATCATATTTTGATTAGAGGGACAATGGTAGGGTGTGTGCATTCATATGGATGATTATGCGCGTATGTATGAGCCCTTGCGTCTGTACCGTGTTTAAAGAAAAAAGTTATCATATTTCTTTATTTTTGCGAGTATCAGATTTATCATATGGCTTCGAAATTTATAAAGCTACCTCATTTATGTAATTCGCTCTATAGCCGACGTCTACATGTATCTCTGTGTTTTGATTAACATTGACAAGTCGGAGGGCTCCGTTGTTAATCGTTTTTTCTTGTTTTGTTAGGGTTTGTGTCCTGCTCAGGAAGGCGAGACGACGGCGGCTCCTGAAGATGGAATAAAGGTCTCTCCGCCTAGCCCCCATTCCGGCGGTGCGTCTAGCATCGTTGGTGGGCATGTGGAGGTGTGTCTCTGGCGGATCTATTTTTGGTGGATTTGCTCGGATCTCGTCGTTGTTCGTTTACGTTCGTGTGTCTTCGGGTTGAATCCTTTCAACCTACGTTATTCTTCATCTGCGGCAGTTGCTGTTCTGGTGCGCTGGTCCTATGGGGCCTTAGCACGACGACTTCCCGACTGTCTACTACAACAAGTTGTGCCCGACTCCGGTAATGGAGGGGTGATGACGGCGGCGCGCCTTCGGCTCGCTTCAGTGCTTATAGTCGTCGCTAGGTGGTCTACGGATCTGGATGTAATTTTTATTTCTGGTGTTCGTTGTACTGCCATGATTGAAGATGAATAGATTGGAAGTTTTTCGAAAAAAAAGTAACCGCCTATTAATGGACTCCACCACTTTCCTAATTTTCAAGGCGATCATTCAGATGTCCATGCGACTTCATCCCCAACTATAAAATCATGGCGAATAGGCGTTCCGTCGCCAAAGCCCTAGCCACCTCCTCCCATCCCATATCCTCCATTGTCCGGGACAATGTGGTCGTGCAAGAACGTAACATGTTGGCTCAACTTAGCGACCGTTGTGTAACCTCCTGTCCCACACACCGCACATCGTTGCAAGCTCTTCATGTGGCGCACTAGCCACGACAGCAGTCAGATCCTCCTCCAATAGTGACGGCGGATTTGGCGGTTGCGACGGATTTGGCGGCCACCAAGGATCCATCGTTTCTCATGGCGCCTACAATGTCCACAAGGGAGATATATACCCTCTCGTTCGTGTGGAAGAGGACGATGTTGGCCCCCCTCTTCCCGATGAGCGATGCCGTCCCCGTCGAGACCCAGTCGAAGCCCGAGGACCCGATCAACACCGTGCTATGGCTCTCTACCCTCAAAACTCGCCACGAGGAGCGCATCCTCCGAGTATACCACCCCACACTCACCGATGAGGAGGAGTAGTGATAGCTTGCGCCTGCCACTTGAGAGATCATCCCCTATGCCTACTTTGACGATCTTTAGGAGGATGAGGACACCGACAATGCTGAGGCTAACGAGAAGGGCGACGATGTCAGGCACCAAGTAGTGTAGGTAGTACTAGGTAGCATTGTCGCTCGAATAGCGACATGGCTTATTTGAAAAGCAATATTTCAAGCTGCTAATTGTACGCAAAGTGGTGCATTTTTGGCCACTGAATATAGCTGCTATTGAGTTATCGTATACATGCATCTTGTTAAACTAAATTGAGACTCAATTGCCCGTACAAAATTGAAGAAAATGACAAAAAAAACAAATAAGATTACATCTATGGAGTCTGCACTGTGATGACTCTATGTTTGCACACAACACAGAGAGAGCACGCTTTCGCATGCGGCAATCAGAGATGTCGCGAGTCTACTAGAGTTGCTCTAGTATCTTCCTCTCTTAAACTTGCCTTCAAATTCTAGCACATTTCCCCCCTTCTTTGAGTTGATGCACGTGGTGCCTTCATCATTCATAAAAATATTGTGCCTATCATGGCTTACATGAAAATGAAAGATGGTATTCCTACTTAGTCAGTCATATGTCGTTGTCGAGACCAGACATCGCCTAGTTTAGAAACAAAGCGATATTAGACTGTAGTAATCTAAAACCTAAGTATTTCAATGCATGGTAATGAATACTCTAATATCTAAAAACCACAACTTTACCCAGTTTGGTGTATGAAAAAGAGGTCGAGGCCTCTTTTTAAAATATTATAAAAATACTATGGACAGAGATAATGATTATAAAATTGTGGCATTTGTTGATTACGAACTCATCAAAAATTTCAAACCATGGTTTATAGAAAACCACAATAATGGCAACTTGGATCCCAAGTGACACATTGCTGGGTGGCATGTTTATTCTCTGGGAACAAAAAATACCAAAGATATCCATATTATGCCTTCATTACTTTTGTGGATTAAAATTGTCTTTTTGGATGGTACTATACTGCCTAATATAATTGTCTAATTGGTACAATCTAGATGACATATTTATTACTAACTAGTAATTGTGTACGTGCAATGCACATTAATACTAGAGGGCATGGCAACGCCCTGCCACCGAAACATGTGCCTTCAGCAGAATCAAAACAAGACTTGAAAGGGTGGCCAAAGATCTCAAGATTTGGAGCTGCAGCCTGTTCAGTGACACCAGATTGCAATTTCACAGTGCGTCAGAGATAATCCTGAGGTTCGATATGGCGATGGAGAAGCGTCAGTTAACCCCGACTGAATTCAACCTCAGAAAACTCCTGAAGTAGAGAATTGTAGGCTTGGCTGCGGTTGAACGAGCCCGGCGGCGTCAGGCCTCTTGGATAACCTGCTTAAAGGTTGGCGACGCAAAAACCACCTTCTTCAACGCCAAGATATGCTCCAGGAAGAGAAAAAATTTCATACACTCCTTGTGGACCGAGGGAGTCCTGGATTAGGGGGTATCCGGACAGCCGGACTATATCCTTTGGCCGGACTGTTGGACTATGAAGATACAAGATTGAAAACTTCGTCCCGTGTCCGGATGGGACTCTCTTGGCGTGGAAGGCAAGCTTGGCGATACGGATATGTAGATCTCCTTCTGTTGTAACCTACTCTGTGTAACCCTAGCCCCCTCCGGTGTCTATATAAACCGGAGGGTTTAGTCCGTAGGACAACAACAATCATACCATAGGCTAGCTTATAGGGTTTAGCCTCTACGATCTCGTGGTAGATCAACTCTTGTAATACTCATATTCATCAAGATCAATCAAGCAGGAAGTAGGGTATTACCTCCATAGAGAGGGCCCGAACCTGGATAAACATTGTGTCCCTTGCCTCCTGTTACCATGCGCCTTAGACGCACAGTTCGGAACCCCCTACCCGATATTGGTGCTTTCATTGAGAGTTCCACTGTGTCGTCGCTGCAAGGTTCGATGGCCCCTTCAATCATCAACAACGATGCGGTCCAGGGTGAGGTTTTCCTCCCCGGACAGATCTTCGTGTTCGGCGGCTTCGCACTGCGGGCCAACTCGTTGGCCATCTAGAGCAGATCGAAAGCTACCCCCCTGGCCATCAGGTCAGGTTTGGAAACTTGAATTACACCGCCGATATCCGCGGAGACTTGATCTTCGACGGGTTCGGGCCCATGCCAGGTGTGTCGCACGATCACGACGAGCATGATATAGCTCTGCCGTCGGACGATGCTCGGGAGATCACGCCAGCAACTACTCCAGCCTCTAGTTCGGAGCAGATCGCGCCATCCGAGGATGGGAGGATAGACTCCACCATGGAGGCCGCGCCCTCAGTGGCGATAGAGCCGAATACTGACCTTACCCCTCATGAGAGCCGTGTCACCGAACTGCTGGACTTGTCCTTGGCCACGGACTCCGTACCACCCGCGCCCATACCTATCGAATCCGATTGGACGCCGATCATGGAGTTCACCTCCGCAGATATCTTTCAGCACTCGCCCTTCGGCGACATACTGAACTCATTGAAATCTCTCTCCCTGTCCGGAGAACCTTGGCCGAACTATGTCCGGCTAGAGTGGGATGCGGACGACGAAGAAATTCAATCCCCACCCATCACCCACTTAGTAGCCACTGTCGACGATTTAACCGACATACTCGACTTCGACTCTGAAGACATCGATGGTATGGACACCGATGCCGGAGACGAACAGGAGCCACTGCCCACAGGGCACTGGACCGCCACCTCATCATATGATATATACATGGTGGACACACCCAAAGAAGGCAATAGCGACAAGACAACGGAGGATGACCCCTCCAAGAAGCAACCCCAGCGTTGACGTCAGCGGCGCCGCTCTAAGTCTCGCCACAGCAAAAACGGTGATACCAGCACAGGATATAACAGCACTCCGGACAGTGCCGAAGATGATGACGATCCCCTCCAGAACGATCAAGAGCCGGAGGATGAACAAGCCAGCCCTCCTAAGAGAGCGGCAGAGGGAGAAACGGAGGACGACAATTATAAGCCTCCCTCCGAAGACAAAGTGAGCCTCGACGACGAAGAATTCGTCGTGCCTGAGGATCTCGTCGAGCAGGAGCGCTTCAAGCGCCGGCTTATTGCCACAGCAAACAGCCTGAAGAAAAAGCAGCAACAACTTCGAGCTGATCAGGATCTGCTAGCAGATAGATGGACTGAAGTCCTCGCGGCTGAGGAGTACGAACTCGAACGCCCTTCCAGAGGTCACCCCGCGTTCGATGCGGCTGATCGGCCACCCCGTGGCCGAGATAGAGAGGCAGTACGGCCTGAAAATCAGCCTGCACCCCGTCACCATTCAAACAAACATACCAAGGCAACAGGAAACACGCGAGACCTGCGAGACGTATTGGAAGACAGGGCAAGACATGGTAGATCGATCTATGGATCACGGGGCCATGCCCCTACAAGGGACGGTGACCGCCTCGCCGGATACAGTAAAAGCAATTCCGGACGGGCCGAATACAGCAGGCAGGACTCATACGAGCTGCGTCGCGACATAGCCCAGCATAGAGGCGCGGCACACCCCCTATGCTTCACCAATGAAGTAATGGAGCATGAATTCCCAGAAGGTTTCAAACCTGTAAACATCGAATCATATGATGGTACAACAGATCCCGCGGTATGGATCGAGGACTTCCTCTTCCACATCCACATGGCCCGCGGTGATGATCTACATGCCATCAAGTACCTCCCGTTAAAACTCAAAGGACCAGCTCGGCATTGGCTGAATAGCCTGCCACCAGACTCTGTCGGATGTTGGGAGGATCTGGAAGACGCATTTCTCGACAATTTCCAGGGCACTTATGTGCGACCACCAGACGCCGATGACCTGAGCCACATAATTCAGCAGCCAGGGGAATCAGCCAGGCAATTCTGGACACGGTTCCTAACAAAGAAAAACCAAATTGTCGACTGTCCGGATGCAGAAGCCCTAGCGACATTCAAGCACAACATCCGTGACGAGTGGCTCTCCCGGCACATCGGTCAGGAAAAGCCGAAATCAATGGCAGCCCTCACGACACTCATGACCCGCTTTTGCGCGGGAGAGGATAGCTGGCTGGCTCGTAGCAATAACATATCAAGGAACCTTGGCACTTCGGATACCAAGGACAGCAATGACAGGTCACGTCGCAGCAAACACAAGCGCCGCAGCAATGGTGATAACGCCGAGGGCACGGCAGTCAATGCTGGATTCAGAGGCTCTAAATCCGGTCAGCGGAAAAAGCCATTCAAAAGAAGTACTCCGGGCCCGTCCAGTTTGGACCGCATACTCGATCGCTCGTGTCAAATACACGGCACCCCCGATAAGCCAGCCAATCACACCAACAGAGAATGCTGGGTGTTCAAGCAGGCCGACAAGATAAATGCCGAAGACAAGGACAAGGGGTTGCACAGCGATGACGAGGAGGAGCCCCGGCCACCGAACACGGGAGGACAAAAGAGGTTCCCCCCACAAGTGAGGACAGTAAACATGATATACGCAACCCACATCCCCAAAAGGGAACGGAAGCGTGCACTAAGGGACGTATATGCGATGGAGCCCGTCGCCCCAAAGTTCAACCCATGGTCCTCTTGTCCGATCACATTTGATCATAGGGACCACCCCACGAGTATCCGTCATGGAGGATCCGCCGCATTGGTCCTAGACCCAATCATCGACGGATATCACCTCACTCGAGTCCTTATGGACGGTGGCAGCAGCCTGAACCTGCTTTACCAGGATACAATGCGCAAAATGGGTATAGACCCCTCGAGGATCAAACCCACCAAAACGACCTTTAAAGGCGTTATCCCAGGTGTAGAGGCCCATTGTACGGGCCCAATCACACTGGAAGTGGTCTTCGGATCTCCGGACAACTTCCGAAGCGAGGAGTTAATCTTCGATATAGTCCCGTTCCGCAGCGGCTATCACGCACTGCTCGGGCGCACCACATTTGCAAGATTCAATGCGGTACCGCATTACGCATACCTCAAGCTCAAGATGCCAGGACCTAGAGGGGTCATCACAGTTAATGGAAACACAGAACGCTCGCTCCGTACGGAGGAGCACACTGCGGCCCTCGCAGCAGAAGCCCAAAGCAGCCTTTTGAGGCAATCCACCAGTTCGGCGATCAAGCCCCCGGACACCGTCAAGCGCGTCCAGAATAACCTGCAACAGGATCGCCTGGCACGCTTAGAGCTCGCCTATAAATTCGGCCCCCGCCCTAGTCTTAGTACAACGGCAAAGTCCGTCCCACGTGTGCATAATTACGCA
Organism: Aegilops sharonensis; assembly: GCA_904067115.1. Taxonomy (NCBI): domain Eukaryota; kingdom Viridiplantae; phylum Streptophyta; class Magnoliopsida; order Poales; family Poaceae; genus Aegilops; species Aegilops sharonensis. Next base: position 144,862,196 of record LR880971.1, on the reverse strand, counting down.
TTGAAAATACCATGGGTGTAGGCGGGGGCACGATCACGGCACGTCCCACAATGCGGTTTAACCGCACTAGGGCCTTACTACTTTCATCACTCTCTCTCTTTCATGACTCTACTCTCTGGAAGCCTTGTCCGGCAGTACGGTAGCCGGACACACGATACAACACCCAAGGAGGCATGAGGCTACGTCGTACAAACGGAATCCCCAGGTGGTCTCTGATAACGAGCTAAATACCTGTTTTAAGATACCAGTCCGCATCTTGCCCTTGGATGGGACATGTCAAATAGTCCTATTATTTGCTTACCGCACCATTTGTATCATTATGCTTTAACGCATCTCTTAAATAAACAATGCATAGTACTAGTCTATTATTGCATTCTATATTCTTTCATATATATGCTTATCTATGACAATCAGCACCCGTACACTATGGTACGACAAATATGCCAGGGGCTTCCGTATACCCATAATTCGGCGTGAGAAGTCCGAACACTTTTGACAGTGTGGCACCCCGAACTTATAGCATTATATGCATCAGCTCCGAATCATGTCTTGGGTCAATAGTTGGGTTTGCCCGGCTCCCATGTTTTGGTACCTTATGTTCCGCTATATCGGCTAAGGTAGCACTGGGAGAACTACTGCGATTGTGCCCCGGTTCTTCCGGCCGAGCACCTCAGTAGAGAAAGCTAAAACTGACTGTCACGATGAGGCGAGAGCTGGTCGCTGTTCGAGAGGTCTCAAGTCCCTAAAGACTTTTTCCGCTTCGGGTGAGGAGCCGGCCTTGTCCGGCTTAGGCGTGTATAGCGCCCCAAATTCGGCTTTCCGAAGACTAGGGGCTTCGCCAAAATTTAAAATTGTAGACTTCTATGGCTAAGTGAGAGCAATAAAGCATTATAGTCCGATTGTCTGGTTCATTGCGCTGAACACCTCCCTCGAAGGACCCAAGAATGGGAAAAAGAGTGCTCAGATTCATCCCGAACACCCCAGCACTAGTTGCATGGGGGCAGAAGCCGACGACTAGCAACTCTCAGAATTTATAAATGGCCGCACATAAGGTAATATTTTAAATACAAAAGCGTTGCATAACGAACATGAACTAGTTTTCATGAACACAAGGATCACATGAGCAAGTTCATTCAAAGATTACATCTTTGGTACATTCGTCCGCCACGAGACGGGCACCCTTCAGGACACTTTCATAATACATTTTGGGGTGGTGATGCTCCTTGCCCTGCGGCGGCCCCTCCTTCACCAGCTTTTTGGCGTCCATCTTCGCCTAGTGCACCTTTGCACGGGCAAGAGCCCTGCGTGCACCTTCGATGCAGACGGACCGCTTGATGACTTCCAGCTGTGGGCAGGCATCTACGAGCCGCCTCACCAGGCCGAAGTAGCTATTGGGAAGGGAGCCGCCAGGCCACATCCAGACTATAAGGCCCCTCATCACTACAAAAAAAATACACTCCCGTGATTATACGTGTTTGTCACAGTAGGTCGCGTTTTTTGTCATGCATGTACATCCATGACAAATTTATGACAGAATCAAGATAGTCATACCTGTGTTGTCGTAGAAGTGTTCCATGACATTACCAAAATTATCATCACGGAAGTGTCCACTTCCATGACGATAAATCGCGCGTCACCGAAGTGCTTTCGTCAAGGGTGACTGACACGTGGCATCCACCGTAACGGAACGTCGTTAAGCTATCGGGTCGGATTTTGGATCCGATAACCCGTTAACAGCCCCGACCAATGGGAAATTTCCACGTGTAAAATCATCATTGGCTGGAGGAAACACGTGTCGGCTCGTCGTTGGGACAGATGTCATCCACTCATTGGACAGAAGGCGCCTATGATACGTCGACACATGGCACGGCCCATCAAGTTTAAATGGGCCGGCCCAACTAAAGGCCCACAAGATTTTGCGGACCATAATGGGCCGGCCCAGTTAAAGGCCCACGAGATTTTGCGGACTATAATGGGCTGGCCCAGCTAAAGGCCCACAAGATTTCGTGGGCCATATTTGGCCGGCCCAGTAAAGGCCCACAAGATTTTTGTGTGCCATAATGGGCTGGCCCAGGTAAAGGCCCACAAAATTCTTGCGGATCATAATGGGATGGCCCAGCTAAATGCCCACGAGATTTCGCCGACATTAATGGGCCGGCCCAGCTGTAGGCCCACAAGATTTTGAGCACCCTAGTAGGCCGGCCCATTAACAGGCTGCCATGTTTTAGGCCAAATGCCGGCCCATATTTGATCCGGTCCATTAATGGCCTGCCACGTTCCGGGCCTAATAATGGCCCATATAAGATCCGACCCGTTAAAAGCCTCCCACTTTCTGGGCCAAATCACGACCCAGATCAGGTCCGGCGCTTTAAGAGGCTTTGGGCTCAATTATGGCCCATATCAGATTCGGCCTGTTGACTGGACGCTATGCTTTTGGGCCCACTTGCTAAAGGCCCATTTAGTAATTCGGCCTGATATTAGTTTCGGCCTGTTAAGGGCCCATTTAACATTTCGGCCCTATATTAATTTTGGCCTGTTAAAAGCCCGTCATATAGTTGGGCCTAACTACGGCCCGGTTTGCATCCGGCCTGCTCGCAGCCGATATCTGATTGGGCCAAACAAGGACCGAGACAACTTTGGCCTGTTAAAAGCCCGTGAATTGATTCGCACAATCATGGGCCGGGGTCCATTTCGGGCTGCTGCCGGCCCGTGAGCTATTCGGCACGTTTCAGGTCCAGCCTACTTCTCAGCCTCCTAAAAGCCCATTGAGTTTTCTTGCGAAAAGAGGGCCGGGGGTTACTCGGCCTATTAAAGGCCCGAATCTACTAGTGGGCCAGTTTGACCTGGCCCATGATGCGGATCATACATCGTTATTGCATGACGGCCCGAGTATGTACCGTAATTTACGGTTTGGCCGGTTTACTGCGAAGGCAG
>LR880971.1:144815152-144827945 GCA_904067115.1 Aegilops sharonensis | reverse complement strand
TCTCGTTACCGGCAAGTCACTTTACTCGTACCGTAATGCATGATCCCGTGACCAAACACTTGGTCACTTTGAGCTCATTATGATGATGCATTACCGAGTGGGCCCAGCGATACCTCTCCGTAATACGGAGTGACAAATCCCAGTCTCGATCCATGACAACGCAACAGACACTTTCGGAGATACCTGTAGTGCACCTTTATAGTCACCCAGTTACGTTGTGACGTTTGGTACACCCAAAGCACTCCTACGGTATCCGGGAGTTACACGATCTCATGGTCTAAGGAAAAGATACTTGACATTGGAAAAGCTCTAGCAAAACGAACTACACGATCTTGTGCTATGCTTAGGATTGGGTCTTGTCCATCACATCATTCTCCTAATGATGTGACCCCGTCATCAACGACATCCAATGTCCATAGTCAGGCAACCATGATTATCTGTTGATCAATGAGCTAGTCAACTAGAGGCTCACTAGGGACATGTTGTGGTCTAAGTATTCACACGTGTATTACGATTTCCGGATAATACAATTATAGCATGAATAAAAGACAATTATCACGAACAAGGAAATATAATAATAATCCTTTTATTATTGCCTCTAGGGCATATTTCCAACAATAACCACGATATATAAATCGGGAAAGTGGAACTGGCTTGAAAATACGGTGTTGTATTGCCGCTAGTAATTGAAAGCCTATCGATCACGTACATGCCAGCACTATCGAACATGGTAAAGAAGAGCAAGCAGATTTTGGATAATAAAATGTTGGTTGCGCAGTGCCCACACAAGATGAACCAGAGCGCATTAAGAATGCAACTCCCAGCTGTCTCTCAACCATTTCAGGCGGTTGGATGAAGATCCTACGTCTCCTAACCCTTCTTCTTCCTCATCTCTTAATTCTTCCCATACAGAACACCGCACGGGCCGCCGGCCGGACCACCGGCCCCCTCCGCCTGTGTTCCTCTGCCACCCACACCCCCCACCCGCGTCGAGTTTTCTTCGTTCGGCGAGGCCCCACAACCACCCGAGCCCCTTGGATCGCACCGGTGAACTCCGGCGAGCTCTGAAAAATCGACTGACCCAATTTTGAAATTTAGTCTACTGTGATTTAACTAGTGTGGAATATAAAAGGGGAAAACCATAAGCATTGGGATTATAGTGTTGAGCGTGCCATGGCGGATCTGAAGGTGCAAACCAGACAAAGACAACTTCGCAACCAAGACAAGAAATCAGAGTAAAGCAGTTGCAATCTATTTTCTTGCTGCGATATATAAGTTGAGCAGATACGAAAGAGTACCGCCTCTGGTGCGGCGCCGTGTACGCATCTGCTGAGAATTTGATGGTGCTGCAGTAGCGATGGCTGTCGGCAGCGTGGAAGCAGATCTAGGAGGGTAGACGGTGGCGGCGGGGCGCGGTGGACGATACGGTCGTAGGAGCGGCGCCGACAAGGTGGACGACGACGGGGATGAAGCGAGAGGACGGGATGCAAGGATCCCGGTCCGAAGGCATGGATGAGAGAGGTCGATCTCTTGTAATGGACGGCGGCGTTGGGGTATCAGCTCCGGCATGGTGGAGGAGGACGACGGTGGATGGGGTGGCGGACGGCGGCGGACGGAGGAGGGTGGGGTGGAGAGGGTGTTTTGGCGCCCACAGAGTATGAATGGGGAAAAGGGAGGTAGAGAGGAAGGGGGGAACCATGTATTCAGGGCGCGCTTGTCTCAAATGCGAGGAAATTTACAAACTTAGCCCCCGTTTCAAATTTCTACTACATCACAGCAACATTAGTCGGTTGGGGATAGGACGGTAATCTCGCATACACCGAATATTTGCCGACAAGAGTTTGTTTTTGGCGCCCACCGTGTATGAATATGAATCGGGGAGGGAGTCGATTTCGGCCGAGGGCACACTGTGTTTTGGCGCCCACCGTGTATGAATCCGGGTGAGAGGCGGTTAAGTCACGTTTGGGTGAAATTACAAACCTACCCCTAGCGAAACCTATAGAAATCCAGCAGATAGGCTTTGCGTAGCAGGGATAGGCAGTAGTGATTTCCATCTCGCAGATTTTGGTTTTGGGCGGGGTTACTACGACTTTCCCCACTTCGTTCAATTTTTGCACAGTGCATGTTTACCGTGCCAACTCAATTCGAATCCCGTTTGTACTCTACTATTTTTTTCGGGTGGGATCCATTTTCAATTGGAATTACATTCTATATACATCATTTTTTATATATACTTTCAAAAGCACAAAACCATTTATACATAAATATGGTTTACAAATGGCATGATCTCAGATTCATAAGGTTGTATCCATCAATTTGGATTTTCAAATATTTGAAACCACTTTATGTTGAAATCCAATGTATGCATTCCTCGCTAACTGTCTCCAATCAATGTGTGTTTCATGCGGTTTTTTTTAACTTCTCAAACATTTATAATGTGTTTCACACACGCAACATATAGTTTAATCCCGTTTAGACATTAATTGCATATAAACCATGCATTCTTTGTAATTGAAGAATCTATGGATCACCAATATTGACAAACTATATAACATTACACGTGTGCCCAAATTCAAATGAATATGCATGTTTGATACACCAATTTGCGTTATGATATTATCGATGTTGTGATCTCCAGTTTAAATATTTGAATCCCCTTTAATCCAGATATTCGTCTCATATAGTTATCACTCATGCTTATATAGGACTATCTCTCTGGACCTATACGTGTTCATCGTCTCTCAGGCATCTCTCGTGCTACCTGTATGTCGACAATGATCTTTTATCTTCGTAACACAATGACGGTACTCTCTCCCTCGACCTTCATCACTCTATCTCTCTCTAAGTATATCTCGCTCCCTGCTATGTGTCTCTAGCTATGATTCTCCATGTGGAATCTCTTTCTCTCACACAAACACAAACCTTTGTCTCCTGGGGTCTCATTTCTCTCAACTATTCCCATGTGTGCCAATCGCACACCCCTCATACAGAGATGTCTTTCGCTCCTTAGATATGAGAACCTACGACTCTTCCTATTCACCTCTTTCTCACACACAAACACAAACTCTGTCTCCCAGGGTCTCATATTTCTCCATTTTTCTCTTGTATGTCGCTCAAACACACCCTCTCTCCCTAGAGATATCTTGTGTTCCCTCATATGTCTCTCTAGCTATCACTCTCGTTGTGAAATATCTTTCTCTCTCGCAGACACAAAACTCCGTCTCTCTGGATCTCATTTCTCTCTGATATCTGTTTGTATGTGACTCACATGCACCCTCTCTCTATCTCTCTCACACCCACACACATAACCCAGCCTTCTGATCCACTCGACTCCTATCTCTAACGCACACTAGCTAGCATCTTTATCTTTCTATTTATCTATTTCTCCATCAACCTTCTTTCTCGCCCTCACTCTTGATTCCTATCACGCACACTACATATGTTTCTCTCTACATGTAGTCAAGTGCCCTCTCACACACATATATGACTTCACCCTTTGAACCACCCGACGGTCATCTCCAACACCCAAATTAACGGATGTCCCTCTAGCTAGCATCTCCATCTATGTATCTATCTGTAGTTTCTCCGTCAACATTTCTTTATCGCACGGAGTCTTGCTTCCTATCACCCACACTATATATGTCTCTCCATACATATGCATTTATAGGTTGATCTCTTTTGCAAAACCGTTGCGCCTCACCCCCTCTGCTCGCCATAGATGCATGCTCCAGCCCACGCCACTATCTCTTAAAGAGAAAAACACATGCTCAATTGTCGGGCCTTCTTCCCTGCATTCTCACATGCATGCATATTGTCATACTGACCCGTCTCTCCCATGTCGTTGATCTTATGACTTATGTCTTCTTTCTTTTATCTCGATCATGCGCGCGCGCACACACACATCCCACGTATACATGTATACCTCTCACACATGCACGTTCAAGATCTGTATGTCTCCATACGTAGTTAATTACCCTCAATCCTAACGCCACATCGAATCGTTCTCCTCTTTTGTGCACATAACTTCCACCTAGATGGGGAAAACACACACTCACACTTAACAATCTCCTTCTAGCTACCCCCCCGCGCCTCTCACTCTTCCCCTATATCCCCGAAACCAATAAGACCATCCCTTTGTTTAATTCCCGCCTACATGCACCATCGATATATAGTAGTCTTCCTCGGTGTCTCTCGAACAAACACGTTCTCTCGATGTCGACTCCTCTCACGCGCACGCACCTTCTCTTCCCTCTCTACGGGCATTTTCTCTCTCGCACCCCATCGTTGGTGGCCTCTGCCATACACATCACCTCTCTATGATGAAGCCATGCACACTTAAATTACAGAATTTTTTTCAAAACTGTGATATATTTTATAGCATTTTCGGAAACTATATGACGTAATGCAAAAAAACCAAAACTAGTAGCCCGTCGGCCATCTTCTGGCCGAAGTAGGGCTTTTCGGCCAAAGCTAGGCCGGAGTAGGGCTTTTCGGCCAAAGCTAGGCCGAAGTAGGGCTTTTCGGCCATCATTAGGCCGAAGTAGAGCTTTTCGGCCAAAGCTAGGCCGAAATAGACTTTTTGGTCAAGTCTAGGCCGAAAAGTACTACTTCGGTCCCACGTAGGCCGAAGTTGCATGGCTCGTGCTGAAATGTTCCCGCCACCCCTTCCCGCCACCCGTTTCCCGCCAACCCCTTCCCGCCNTATTTTATAGCATTTTCGGAAACTATATGACGTAATGCAAAAAAACCAAAACTAGTAGCCCGTCGGCCATCTTCTGGCCGAAGTAGGAGTTTTCGGCCAAAGCTAGGCCGAAGTAGGGCTTTTCGGCCAAAGCTAGGCCGAAGTAGGGCTTTTCGGCCATCATTAGGCCGAAGTAGAGCTTTTCGGCCAAAGCTAGGCCGAAATAGACTTTTTGGTCAAGTCTAGGCCGAAAAGTACTACTTCGGTCCCACGTAGGCCGAAGTTGCATGGCTCGTGCTGAAATGTTCCCGCCACCCCTTCCCGCCACCCGTTTCCCGCCAACCCCTTCCCGCCATATGTTCCCGCCACCCGTTTCCCGCCAACCCCTTCCCGCCATATGTTCCTGCCACCCGTTTCCCGCCAACTCTTTCCCGCCTTATTTTCTCCTCTGTATCTATAAAACCCCCTTCAGGCGAAGGTGGATAAGCATTCCAGTGTAGTGTAGTCAAGATGTCCCATTATCCATTCGATCGTAGTTTTCACCTTGGGATGAGCAGCACTCTTCTGAGTCTAGTTACCGATTTCAGGATGGACAATAGGATAGTTCCATGGGACGAACTCACCGGTAGTGACACCATAATGAATGAGTTGGCTCACCAATTACGTAGGTCTGGGTGGCCTGAAAGGACCTATGAGGAGGTACGTCAAGAACTTCTTAGGTTGCATGAAAGGTGGAAGAAGGTAGTGGAGCCGAAGAGTGAAACTTTCAGAAGGACTGCAGCAAAGAATACATTTTTATGGACTGAGGAGAGCGAGGACGACGAAGATATCTTCATGCCGCCGCTTCCGGGTTCTGCATCGTCGAAGGGCAAGAGTTCTGCATCGTCCAAAGGCAAGACTTCTGCATCCTCGAAGGGCAAGAGTTCTGCATCCAGCAAGGGCAAGAGTTCTGCATCGACGGAGGGCAAGAGGACCGCATCGTCGAAGGGCAAGAGGGCTGCATCAACGGAGGATGACGATATGACTTCATGTAGTATGTAAGATGTATTCCAGTTTGTATTGTATTATTGTAGGGCATTATGTTCTATCTGAATTTCATTTTGTAGTAAGTAAGATGTATTGCACAAGTTCAGCCGCACCGTTTAATTCAGATGTACTTGTATCTTAATTATCGGTTGTAATCTATTTGGAAATGTAACTGGAATAAGAATGCGAATTAATAGTAATATGTCTCTCGCATACATAAAACAATATATGTCTCCTGATCAGATAGAAGGAAGTGCGATAGTAACACATACATGAAGCATGTCTCGTACATAAATACTGACACGCATATGCGAATAGTCTGAAACTAACATAGATAATGAGTCATACATAGATAAGTCTGAAACTAAGCATATCACTGCGTGGGACGGCGACGAGTCTGGGTCTTCCTCGGGCGAGGGCCGAAAGGCGATAAGCGCTGAGGCGGTGGACGAGGCTCGCGATAACCACGACCATAGTTAACCTCGTCTGTCACGGTCTGTGTCTCCTGCGTCGGTGGTGGTGGTGGAGTGTGAAACACTGTCTGCGAGAAGCCATAAATGTTTGTAGCATGGTCATCATCCTCGCGGTCGCCCTCAAAGTAATCAGCACCACCACTAAGGATGGGTGACTGCTCTGAATGCATGAACGGTTGCGACAGGTTGCCGCCTGCGGNCCTCGCGGTCGCCCTCAAAGTAATCAGCACCACCACTAAGGATGGGTGACTGCTCTGAATGCATGAACGGTTGCGACAGGTTGCCGCCTGCGGTAAAGTAAAAAACTTGTAAAATTGATACAAATGCATGAACGATTACTACTCTGTTCAAAAGAATGTAGTGAGTAGGGTTACCTAGTTCCATCTGCTGATGCCAGTAAGAGCTCCCTGGCTGTGAAGGAGGTGGCTCATGCCAGTAAGAGCTCCCTGGCTGTGAAGGAGGTGGCTCATTCCAGGAAGAGCTCCCTGGCTGTGAAGGAGGTGGCTCATTCCAGGAAGAGCTCCCTGGCTGTGTAGGAGGTGGCTCATGCCAGGAAGAGCTCCCTGGTTGTGAAGGATGAGGTTCTGCACGATGCACAGAAGGTCGTGGTTGTGAACGTTGCACAGAGGGTCGTGGTTCTGAATGCTGTACAGAGGGACGTGGCGGACGATGTGCTGGAGGAGGAAGTGCAACATCCGAAGACCGTCTGCACGTAACAGCAGCGTAAATCCCGCGTAGCTTGTCATCAAGACGCCTTAACCATGAGACGCCCTCTCGCGGTGGGATAGTTTCTCCCCTCTGAAAGCGCCGCATTAAAGCGGAAACCTCCTCTCGCGCCTGTACTGTCAAGTCACCCTGTAGATGAAGAGTTAACCAATTATATCCTCGTTGTATGATAGACACCACGAATAGACACCCAAGCGAATATGTCCAGATTAACAAAAGACTCAACATATAAGAACCAAGGCATTTACCGCGTGGTGCCTGGTTCCCACAACAGAGGCAGTTGGGTACATATCGCTGGTGAGAGGGGCTTCGATCTGATCAGGAGCAGCTGATGGAACCAAGTAGATCCTTGTTGTATGCCGGTAACGCTGCAGATACAACCCGAACATTTGCCAGTTAAAGGCCCGACCCTCACCCCAGGTATTTGTCGCAGCGGTAGTCCATTCGTGAACGTAAGGGGTAATGCTCTTAAGCCAGTAANCTAGTTACCGATTTCAGGATGGACAATAGGATAGTTCCATGGGACGAACTCACCGGTAGTGACACCATAATGAATGAGTTGGCTCACCAATTACGTAGGTCTGGGTGGCCTGAAAGGACCTATGAGGAGGTACGTCAAGAACTTCTTAGGTTGCATGAAAGGTGGAAGAAGGTAGTGGAGCCGAAGAGTGAAACTTTCAGAAGGACTGCAGCAAAGAATACATTTTTATGGACTGAGGAGAGCGAGGACGACGAAGATATCTTCATGCCGCCGCTTCCGGGTTCTGCATCGTCGAAGGGCAAGAGTTCTGCATCGTCCAAAGGCAAGACTTCTGCATCCTCGAAGGGCAAGAGTTCTGCATCCAGCAAGGGCAAGAGTTCTGCATCGACGGAGGGCAAGAGGACCGCATCGTCGAAGGGCAAGAGGGCTGCATCAACGGAGGATGACGATATGACTTCATGTAGTATGTAAGATGTATTCCAGTTTGTATTGTATTATTGTAGGGCATTATGTTCTATCTGAATTTCATTTTGTAGTAAGTAAGATGTATTGCACAAGTTCAGCCGCACCGTTTAATTCAGATGTACTTGTATCTTAATTATCGGTTGTAATCTATTTGGAAATGTAACTGGAATAAGAATGCGAATTAATAGTAATATGTCTCTCGCATACATAAAACAATATATGTCTCCTGATCAGATAGAAGGAAGTNTCCCTGATATTGACATGCGCGATACATAATTAGGTATATTATGAATGTATAGCTGACAACTAAAATAGTATTAGTACTTACTTGTGCACGTGCTCTGGCAACTGTGGAATTTTTGGAATCTCAGGCTCTTGATATAGACCGAACTGTCTCATTACTCTATGAAGAGACATCTCCTCAACCGTCACATCGAACACCAACTTGGCCTTGGTCATCCAAAAATGCCGATCTCTAGTGCACAATCCAGAAATCCCAACTGGGTACCTCGATGATATAGCCTCAGCCGAGTATGGCTCCCAGATAACTTGATCCTCGTGCAAACTATCAAACTGCGCCGTGAAGGACGGGTAGCATCCCCTAACCTGACTATGCGCAAACTGTCTCTGTGCATGACAACAAATAATCATTAGTAATACTAATGAATGGCAAAAAATAATTAAATTAATTGTTACTTAATATAAAAGTACCTCTCGCCGTGCCCAAACAGAACCCATAGTAGGTAAGTCGCCGATAGCAGGCACATAAGCCCCAGCTAAGTCCTCCAAACCAAAAGGTTTATCAATGTAGACATAGGGTCGTCCAATAGGGAATCTCTCGTATGACCAGAGCTGCAACAATAACGGACATCCAACAACACCAGATTTTCTAGACTTCAACAAGCAAGCTTTGCACAGGCCTCTGTACGTAGCCGCTAACACAGCAGAACCAAAACTCCTCTGTAGAATATCCGCGGGGCAACGTGCGTCAGCTATCTCTCGTGCAATACCGATGAGTCGTGCATCGACAGTGGTCACGTGGTTCTCCGTAAACATCGTCTTGCCGAACAGCCAAAGAATATATGCCTCTAGGGACCGGTCAATCTGTGCCTCCGACAACTCAACATCGGAAGCACTCGTCGATGCGGAAGCACCATCTTTGTTCAGGTCGGGACAATATTTCATCCTATGCCCATAAGCCGCGCATAACAAACATTGCCTGGTTGCTCCACCAGCTTCAGACTGGTCCATATCGTTCCGGATGCGACGGGCCTTCCGTCTGCCCCTACTTGTTCGCCGAAGGTCTGGATGCGGGATATATACTCTCTCACCGTCGTTTACCTTGTTGAAATTGCCGACGACTCTAAACCCTGTCATCTCGCCTGTCCAGGTGTTGAGCACTGCCTCTTTTAAATAGTATGGGGACACGAAGGAGATAGCATCCAACTCAATCTGCGCACAGGCAGCCAACACATGAGAGCAAGGTAGGTGCAACAACTTCGGTTTGTTGCATGTACACTCACACGTTGGATAAAATTCCGTTCCAATTTTTACCTCGTGTGTCTTCACCTCATTTCCAGAACCAAAACCATCGGTAGGAAGCTGAACCTCATACCTCCTTTCTTGATTCCCTATGAGTCTGACAGTGTGCTTCTTTGCTTTCTCTATCTTCTTTGCCATGTATTCCATGACACGGCTACAATAAGGTGTGTTCTGATTATCTTCAATATGCTTCTGTGCTAACTCGTGCCTTTCTCTGAAATATCTCAAAGTGCCATGGAATACAGCCTCCACAATAGCTGTGAGTGGCAATGCTCTGTTCCCTCTCAGCACAAAGTTATACACCTCTGCAAGATTGGTTGTCATGTGGCCATACCTAGCTCCATGTGTGTCATGCAGCAAAGACCAATTCACTGGAGGCTCTTTCTCTATCCACTCAGAAAAATTCTTTATTGCCCTTCCCTTCTTTCTCGTAGTATTAGGAGGGTCAATTCCTGGCAAGTCACAAAGACCTACTGGCTCCTCTAGCTCCGCGATGAGTGCTGCTAATTTAACTTGATCTTCTTCCATTTTCTTCCTCGCACGGACCTGCTTCTTAGTAAACTCATCTAGTTTTGACCAAATAAATTCGTATTTGCGCTGCTGGCTCTGCTTGCATAATTTTTTGAACAAGTTCATCAACCGCTTGTTCTTGAACTGTGAGAAAAAATTAGCCCCAAGATGGCGCATGCACCACCGGCTCTGCAAGTCCCTCCAAGGTGTTCGTTCGTCATCTGTTGGATTACGAAGTGTCTTCACGGCCTTCAATATACCAGCATGTCTGTCATGAATGACACACACGTTTGGTCGGTCCTTCACAATGGCAATTTTCACTTGGCGGAAGAACCATACCCAGCTGAGAAAGTTCTCACCCTCCACAAATGCCATGGCAAGTGGGATGATTTGATTGTTCCCGTCCACACCAATAGCAGTCAGGATTTGCCCTCTATACTGACCGGTCAGGAATGTACCATCCACAAACAGAACAGGAGGACAATGCCGGAAAGCTTCGATGCACATACCAAAAGAGAAGAACACTCGTTTCAACACCTTGAAATCTGGTATACTCAGCAACCTCATGTGTTGTACGTTCACATAAGTGCCGGGATTCCTCTCCTTCAGTATGCCCAGGAGACGGACAACATTATCATATGAGTCGAAGAACGTCCCAAACCTTTCCTCCATAGCCTTCTGCTTAGCCCTCCAAGCCTTCCCATAAGGAATGACATACTTCCATCTGACCTTCACTGCTGTCTGGATGTGTTTTGCTTCCATATCTTTCTTCTCTACTATCTCAGTATACATGAGTTGCGCAATGAGACTTGAAGTCAGGTTCGGATGCTTCACCAGCAGGTTCTTCCTCACACAATTATGTGGGATGACAATGGTGACAACCCAGTGGATGTCGTACTTCGGCACGTGCCCGTGCACCTTCCCTAGACAACCTTTTTCAACACATTTCACGGTATAGTTTGTTGGACTTGATATGTGTGTCTTGAAAACCCTCTGCGTAGACATAGCCCACTTTATCACCGCATACTTCAATTTTTTCTTTGTATCAAACATAGCCCCTATTTGTACTTGGTTCAGATTATACTGCCATGGAGTCTCATGGCCATCGTTCACCGTAAGGCCGGTGGATATGTCCTGCTCCCATGCAGAAGGNTTTTCTTTGTATCAAACATAGCCCCTATTTGTACTTGGTTCAGATTATACTGCCATGGAGTCTCATGGCCATCGTTCACCGTAAGGCCGGTGGATATGTCCTGCTCCCATGCAGAAGGAATCGGTACCTCAACTTCATCCTCAGAATTTTCAGAATCCAGTTCCTCCACCAATCCATCCTCGTCCTCTTCCTCCATCACCCTCTGCATTTCATCCCCTTCCTCATCCCCATCAGCAAAACCTGAACCAGCTAATATTATCGACTGGCTACTCTGCCCAGTATCAGGACCACAAACATTGTGTGGCACGTAGTCTGACTCTTTCTCGGGTTGGCTAGCATCCACATCTTGTGGCTGTGACCCGGATAAAACAATCTCGTTAGCCACTTCACTGCCTTGGCCAGGTTCATACCCCCTGTGGAGTTCTACGGTATTCTCCTCCTTCGGCACAGGTTGCACAAGTGCATATGGGTGGATTCTTCGGTCTCGACAGCGTCTTAACAGGGACAACCAATGCTGGCTCCTATCTACCGGCATCAACTCCCACTTGACATTTTTACAGGATTTGGTCCACAATGCATGAATACTGACAGAACATACTTCAGGATCCAAACCGAAACTAGTTGTCAACCAGTACTTCAACTGTCTAATGTCCAGTCTGTCTGGGTCAGCTAGTGTCATGACGCCATTTTTAAACTCGCTAAGATCAACCCCCAACTCATTATATCGAACATTACCAGCGCCGTAGTAAACAGTCAAATTTACTGATTCAGACATTTTTACCTGTCAGACATTGTCATCCTCTCATTAATCACAACAAAGACTAATATTACCCGTTACACTAACTACGCGCTAAAATGCCACCACGAACATATTAACACTAACTAACAAACTATACAATTTAGAGAAAATTTGTGACGCCATGGTTATACCTTTGAAGCGTGCGTCTCTTCCGGTCACCGGCACCGACCACCGGACAACGGCAGCGCCGCCCACTCGACGACCGGAGGTTCAACTCCGGTCAACCCCCAAGCTGCTGCTCCTCCTCACCACCTCCTCCTCCACAGCTCCTGCTCCTCCTCACCACCACCTCCTTCCCAACCGGACCTCCTCCACCCCACCATGGCTCCTCCCCAAGCGCACAAAAAACTATCCCATAACAAAAAAAAAACACCGTAGGCCGGTGGAGAATGCTATGATCTATCTATTCTGTGCCTTGGTTGTGTAAATGAGTGCAAATTGGAGGAGATCAGGGAGGAGGCCGGAGCTCTACAGAGAAGAACGAGAGGAACTAGATAGAACAGGGGCGAGCAGGAAGAGGAAGGTGCCCGTCGGCCTTATCCCGACCTTTTCGGTCAACGCCTGGCCGAAAAGCTTTTCGGCTGCGGGCTGGCCGAAAACGGCCCGTTTCGGTCTAGGCCTGGCCGAAGCTACTATTTTCGGCCCAGCCCCACCCGACGAGACCTCTTCGGCCCAACTGAGGCTCATTTCGGCCTACAGCTGGACGAAAAGTCCTTTTCGGCCTAGTTCTGGCCGAAAAGTGCCACTTCGGCCACCACGAGACCGACAGGGTTATATTTTTGATATATTGGCAATTGGTACTATAGTTTCCGAATTAGATATAAAAAAGGTGATAGTTTTGAAAAAAATTCTAAATTACATCCACCACAGAGGACCCCGCGATACACACACACACACGCACGCACGCACACACACACACACACACACACACACACAC
>LR880971.1:144800272-144814548 GCA_904067115.1 Aegilops sharonensis | reverse complement strand
CACACACACTTAGACTCCATCTCTCTCTCTCTCTCACACACACACAAACTAAGACTCCATCTCTCTCTCTCCTCTCTCTCTCTCTCTCACACACACACACACCCCACACACACACACTAAGACTCCATCTCACACACACATGCTCTAGGCGGAGCATTTGTTCCTACCACCCTTCATCCAACCTTACCCGTATGATAAACAATCACCTTTACTTACTTGCATAACATGGACAGATTCCACTTTACTTTAGTACTAGTCAGCAAACTTATCATCTGTACCCTTATAAAAAAAACGAGTTGGCGATGATGGTGTGCCTGCCATCTTGTAATACAGACCGTATGATCTATATCTGACGTATAGAAAGCAAACTATGATAATTTTACAAAAGATACCCGCACCTCTCTCCACATCATTATCTCCCGCAACCTCATTGCTCAGCAATTAAAAAAGGAATAAGTCTCTGGAACAATCTAGCATGCATGGTGGCCGCTGCCGCCTGCCGGCGCCGTCCATCCCCATGCCTCCACCCATTCCGACCACCAGTCACCACCACGCTCCACTCCTCCTCGCCTTATCTCTCATCTTTCATTTTTTCGATGACATTCTCGAGATACCAGTTTTTCGATAAAATTCTCGAGATATCATTAGTTTTTACACATGGGATTACTCCTGCATGGGTCAATCACAACAGGTGTTTTGTAAAAGAATGCATATTGATGTTCCATGCAATGCACGAGAATCTTGCTTGTAATTATATAACGCAAATCACGAGCAGGAAGTGACATTTTTTTTGACACAACCACGTTAACATGGCCACGTAAATCACGAGCAGGAAGGAGAAGGGAAGCGGGCTATGGAGTAACATTTTTTTACCACAATTTCTTAGGAAACTGAGTGCAATAATTGAGTAGTTTTGCAAAATACCATTACTACTACACCTGAAACAGTTCAAAACCTATACTCCCTTGCCAGCGCGTGCTTCCCACGTGAAACGGTCAGTGTCGCCCTGGAGCGTCAGTGCCGCATTAATGTCTGGCCAGAGCGGAGGCGACCTCTCACTGGCGCCGGCTTTGAAGTGGCGCGACGACCGAGAGAGCGCCGCTTCCCGGTGCACGCGACTGCTGCGCGTTGAGACTGGCCATAGGCTTTGTTTGGATCCATGGGTTAGAGTTAGTTTGAGCTAGTTGGGGCTCAAATAGCCCTAAAGTATCCAAGCATGAGGGTTTAAATTGGAGCAAGTTGCACCGAACCCACCAAAAAAAACTATCCCACCCAAGAGGTGCTAACTGGAGATAGTTCTCATTGGGAGCACTGAAAAATCACCTTTCTCTCTCCATGAAGTGCATTTATTGTCAATCTAACCCTGTCACCCAAACACCTGTTTGGCTACAGTTAGTTCAGGGTTAGTCATGAGTTAGTCTAACCTCTAGCTAAGTTAGAGTATCAAACAGGAGCAGTATAGGACATGCAAGTTGCTCAAAGCATACAGGCAAATTCGTACGTGAAAGGATTTTTTTCTTTTTGAAAATGGAATGTGAAAGGAATTTTTTTAGAATGCTCTTGGCATGTCGCAAACATGTGATAGTTAACCGACCTCAATAGACGGCAGAAATGCCAGCCCGCCGCACTTTGATAGAGACGAGGAGGGAGAAGCGATACAGGCTGCTGGATTACTAGAGATAGGTGTCGCACGGAAGCCAAGAAATATGGTGATAGCATGGTTTAGCCATGTACTAGTATGATGTAACTACACTGGGCTGCCATGTTTCGTACTCTTCCAGTCCACTGTGGAGATGATTGGTTAATTTTATATCGCTGAATAATATTAAATCTTATGAGTGCAGACGCTCCACCACGAGGTTCCTTGCTCCTTCTCGATCGTCCGGAATCTATTGTTCTTCCACTCTATTTTTTTTACGTGAGCTTTGTTCTTCCTTTTGCCCACACGCGAGACATCTAGCATCAAGGTGCACGTGTTATGCAACGATCGTTCCATCTATATGAAGAACACGTGGGACTGGAACTACGAGACGGACATGTACCCAGGAGTGGACGTACGAACCTGAGTAATGTAGCGCAGTAAGTGAAGTAGAAAGGCACAAATGGTATGAACATGCGTGGCATACAGGGTGTGTTTGGTTGCGTTCTCATCTCAGCATAGTTGTTCCCTCTTCATGCATGCTCAACTCAACACCCCTCTTCATGCATGCTCTCTTCATGCATGCTTCTAGTGTATTTGT
This sequence comes from Aegilops sharonensis, assembly GCA_904067115.1. Classification (NCBI taxonomy): domain Eukaryota; kingdom Viridiplantae; phylum Streptophyta; class Magnoliopsida; order Poales; family Poaceae; genus Aegilops; species Aegilops sharonensis. The sequence goes on along the minus strand of LR880971.1, from coordinate 144,812,308 downwards.
GCTAAACTAGTGTGGACTCATGCACCCTTCATACACTCTACCAAACACCCAAAAGTAGGTCGAGAAGGGAACTCTTGGGCGGCATTTGTCTCTTACTATGTACTACCACTAAATGTTGTACGTGCAATGCACGGTGATGTTATGGAGTACGTGCCTAAGTACTCTACTACTATATTAGTTGGAGGCACATATTAACTTTTATATTTGTTTACGTGTATGCCCCGAGACCTTCCAACTAGACGTGTCTTTCTCTCTAGGTCGCACTTTGTATCATTCATATCACTAAGTACTACTACTACATGTGGTCTCCGACCTAGAAGTGGAAGAAGTGGAGACGCTCTACCACGCTGTTTTTTACGCTGGGCTCTACCACGCTGTTCATGTCCCACTCCTTTCGCTGACGTGTGGGACATCCAGCACGTGCCGTGTTTGGCACCCTTCGTTGTAAGAGTTGAAACGCTAGCATTCATCAGAAATAAAAAATAATTATAAATCGGCAGTGATACTATTTTTTTGCGAACCAGTCAGCAGTGATACTATACCACGCGGTTTCCTTGCTCCTCGATATCGGAAAGAATACTTCCGTTCGCCAACATGTGGGACGTCGACCATCCTGGTCCACTTGCCATGCACGCAGAACTCCAAGGGAGAGTCACCCAGGTCGTCGCGCCGCAGTAACAATGACTAATGAGTCGTCAAATCACAGGCCCACTTCCCACTTTGAAGTTGCTCGGATGAAGGAACCATCATGACTTCGTTGAATTCCGCTTCTTGAAGAAAACTACTGTACCAGCAGTACTGCTAGCTACAGTATTTACTCCAACAGAGGCCTCCTTTCGTTCATAGGATAGGAATATGAAAATCATAGGAAGTGAGATGACATGCATCTCAATTCCTATAGAGAAAGAGACGCCATTTGATGCATAGGATAGGAACGTTTCCATTTAGTCTAGGCTAATGTACTGGTAATTTGCTCTAAAAACTACAGTAGTAACTAGTAGTACTGGTACATGCTCGTACTCAGACACAGACACACACACTAACGACTACTAGTACTACTACTTCTCACATGCTGGCCAGACACCGCCGTTCTCCTTCCCGGCTTTGTCGACGACACCCCACCGTGCTTGGATCTCCACCGACCTCTCCGCAGCAGCGCGTGCGTCCTTTTCTTTCTTGCGGCGGTGTGCCTCTCTTTTCTTGAGTGCTTTCTGACTTTTCCGCTCCCTCTGTGCGGCTTTGGCCGCCTCTTGCTCTACCGCCCACTCGGCCTTGGCATGTTCAAATTCCTCCCACATAGTTGTGAGGTCGCGAGCGGCGATGAACTCGGCACGGCGGGATGCCATCGCTTCCCTACCATTTTGTGTGCGTTCGTGGGCGGCGAGGAACTCGGCGCGGCGGGATGCCATCGATGCCTTACCGGTTAGTGTGCGGTGCAGTGGCATGAACGACGCTTGGTGAGAGCTCTGGGGTGGAGTGGCTGGACAACCGTATATTGCATTGGTTTGTCAAGAGCTCAAGGACAGAAGACGAAGCAAATTAGGATTCCCCTTCAATCCTGGTCATTTATTACCGAGTAAAATGCATTGGCGGTCATCGAACTTGTCTTGATAGCTCACTTTGATCATTGTATACGAGATATGGTGATTATACGGTCACTGGCTCAGCGTATAGCTCCGTATTTGTATGGTTGACCAGTCAAACAGTCCGCATGCGCCTCATCAGCTCGTGTTCTTTATCTATCTACGCGGGCCTACCTGTGAATGGAGAAAGAAATACTGTAAAAACCAAAATTATGCGTATGTGAGGAATCAAACCACGGACTCGTCGCTGCAACGCACCCTCGTCAACCAAATGAAAATGAAATACTTGACACTCACGCTCACGCTGTCAAAAGCATGCTAATGCATGCACGTCGCCCTCTAAATCAAAGTCCTGCTCATGGCGCAATGCAAACGGCGAGCCCATCACCTGCGCGCCCCGGCGTTGCCTGACATTACTGTTTAGACGTTTGATGGAGGCTGAAAGGGCATTTCCCTACCTTATGTTTTGGATGATGATGACAACCCTTTGTTGGTCTAATCCTGTGCTAAATGTTTCAGGTTCTCGATGCTTAGACCTACATCGGATAGTTGTTCTCTCTCGAAGGAAAAGATTGAAGACGGAGTCCTCTACGCTTTTTATCTCTTTGGTCGTAGGGAACCCGTACTATCAAGAGGGAATCCACATTGGAAAGAGTAGGGGAATCCGTTCATGTACACTCCATCACCCCTCTCTTGTCTTCCTCAGGTGTGAGAGAGAGTGTCTCCCTTTTTGATTTGACTGCCTGCTGTGTTTTCCCAGCGGTTGTACCGCTCGTCCGAGCGGTTGTACCGCTGGCTCTTGGCGTTTCCCTGTCTTCATCGAGCGGTGGTACCGCTACCACCGGGCGGTGGTACCGCCACCAGGCTCAGCAAAGACCTGCGGCGGTGGTTCCAACCATGCACCGCCCAAGTACCGGTCGAGCTTCTGTTTTGATGCGGTTCTCGGGCGGTGGTGGCTTGGTTGGTCCGGTTGTTCCTCGTCAACCGGTACCACCGGAGGTTCGAGCGGTTCTTCCGCTCTGACCTTAGCCGCTCAAGCGCTCAAGGCCAAGCGGTTGCACCGGCCCCGTACCGCCCAACTACCGCCCTCAGGGGTGACTCCGTTCTGTTTCAGTGCGGTAGTTGTGCGGTGGCCAGGCGGTTATTCCGGTCATTTTCTTTAACCGGTACTACCGCCTGGTTGCCCAGTTGTACCGCCTGGTAGGGTTCTGCCGATACACCGTGAGCTCCGGTTGTACTGGGACAAGGAGCGGTTGTACCGCTGCAGTGCTGAAAACGTAGTAACGGTTGGATTTATTAGGGTTGCTATATAAGGTAGTTCTTCCACCTACCACTCTCACCTTTTACCTCTCTCACTCCACCATTGATGCTCTCAAGCTCTCTTGCCCGATCTCTCTCTCTAGCCACTCAAACTCGTTGATTTGCTAGGGATTGAAGGAGGAGACCTAGATCTACACTTCCACCAAAGGATATTTGCTTCCCCCATACTTTCTAGTGTGGATTTTATTACTCTTGGATGTTTGAGCACCCTAGACGGCTGAGGTCACCTTGAAGCCATATTCCATTGTGGTGAAGCTTCGTGGTTTCGTTGGGAGCCTCCAATTAAGTTGTGGAGAGAGCCCCAACCTTGTTTGTAAAGGTCCGGTTGCCGCCTTCAAGGGCACCAATAGTGGAATCACAGCATCTCGCATCGTGTGAGGGCGTGAGGAGAATACGGTGGCCCTAGTGGCTTCTTGGGGAGCATTGTGCCTCCACACCGCTCTAACGGAGATGTACTTCCCTTCAAAAGGAAGGAACTTCGGTAACACATCCTCGTCTCCACCGGCTCCACTCTTGGTTATCTCGTGCCTTTACTTTTGCAAGCTTAATTGTGTTATATCCCTTACTTGCTTGTGTGCTTGTTGTTGTTGCATCATATAGGTTGTTCACTTAGTTGCATATCTAGACAACCTACTTTGATGCAAAGTTTAATTTGGTAAAGAAAAGTAAAAAATTTGTTAGTTGCCTATTCACCCCCCTCTAGTCAACTATATCGATCCTTTCAGAGGCTTACGCGAACGCCGAGCATGTATTCACCTGGCTCAACACCAACGGTAATACTCGGACCGCCTTGCTCATGTATATCGTCCATCACAACGACAATCTATAAAACAGCCTAAGCTAGAGAGGGTACTATGGTAGTATGGTACGGAGTATGTACTATCGTGAGCGACCGATCTTAGTGCCACTGCACACCGAAACCCCTTCCATCGCTAGCGCGCGCCTCCCGCCTGAAACAATCACCGTCTCTCCAGAATGTCAATGCCGCATTCACCGGACTTCACTGCAGGTGCAATTGGTGTGTCACTGACATGCGGGCCAGATGCCCGTTCTGCCCACATGTCAGTAACCCAAACGCATCTGCAGTTAAGTCACTGAAGCAGCGTCCCCATTCACGCCCGACGAACCTACTCCAGTGCCAGTTGTCCATCCGTCTGCCGCGGCCCATTGCCATTCGCCCGCTATATTAACTTGAGCCCCAGCTCCCAGCCATAGCCAAAGACCCACACTTATTCTCCTCCGGTCCCTTCCTTCTGTCAGCACCACTTCAACCATGGCATCCTGGCGCTCTGAAGCTCTCTTGGACATACTGTCGCAGGAGCAGACGAGGGACATCGGCGGCTCCGCTCTGGGCGCGCTCCAAAGCTCTCTTCGACATACTGTCGCAGGAGCAAACGAAGGAGATCGCCGACTCCCCCCCGGCCGTCCTCCGCCACCACGACCACGAAGCTGGCGCGCGTGCGCGGGCGCAGCCGGCAGCGAGGAAGAGTAGTACATGGTAGGTCACCACCGCTCTGGTCCTAGGAAGGCCACCGCTCCTCCACTCAGTCGACGCCAAGCTTGTTGGGATAAAAATCAGAGGCCGATTAGCCGCTTGATGTCGACGTGGAGGCGGGAATCTTCATAACCTTGTGCTCCGGAGGAGGAGGTTATCGAGGCGGATAAGGAGGAGGCAAAGGCAATGGCCTGCTTTCTCGGGTTCATGGCCGGACATGGTGGTCGGGGCCCGGCGATCGTTTAGATTAGGTTTACAGTAGGTTTTAGTATGGTTTGTGCGAAATATGTAATGAATTTCATCCAGTTTATAGGAAAAGTTCTCGAAATGTAATGAATTATATCCGGTCAATTTAAAATTTGCTTTGTTTGCACGAATTTCGTCCGGTTAGTTCATATAGTTGTCGAAAGGTATGCGGGCAGCATCGGATGGCATCCATCAGTGTCCTCGGACAGATGCCGGTGTAAATTTGTGGGGCAAGCGCTGGAGATGCCATAACTATCATGCTATAATCGCTAACAATCCTCCATTATTTGGCAGGGAACAGTTATCGCTCGATCAAAATCAGATCCGCGGTGTTTCGCACTCCTCCCGCGTAAGAGTGTAAACTCTTGCTTACATAAAAATGGAGCAAGTGGACGACACTGTAGCCCGTCATATCACTCGAACTAGTCCGCCTAACGAGCGGGAAAGCACCGCCCTCGTCATTTTGTTCTGGATTTCTATTGATCGATCGCGTGAAAATGTTACGCTTCGCAAGTTCTAAAGGAAAAGGCGGCACACTTACGACTCGTACGCGTCGCAACCCCGACAGTCCAGCTTGCACGCCGCTCACCAGAGGGGACACGCATTGTCTTGCAATTTCACTGACATGTGGGACCGTAATTGAATAAACTGTCGATAGCTGAAATCTAATCGCTCGGGGGGCGTCGGCTGAGAAGAGAGAAACGGGGGAGGGAGAAGAGATCGCCCGCCCGCCACGCACGGACTCCAAGAAATATACGGTGATAATGTGAGGTGGGCCATGCTGGAGTTCGGACCGCTTCCGGAGCGCGCTCTCACCGCCCTGGCCCCTCAAGACGCCAGCTGCCCGCTGCATGCATAGCAAGTACTCCCTCCGTTCCTAAATAATTTTCTTTCTAGAGATTTCAACAAATGACTACATACGGAGCAAAATGAGTGAATCTACAATTTAAAACATGTCTACATACATCCGTATGTTGTAGTCCATTTGAGATGGCTAGAAAGACAAATATTTGGGAACAGAGGGAGTAGTCCCCGCTTATCTGGAGGAGAGAGAGGCATTGACAAAGTCAAGGAGTAACAATGGAGACAATAGCTTTCATAAAAAATAAACAATGAATACTCGTTGCTCGTGCTCTATATCGGAAAGAATACTTTCATTCGCCGACATGTGGGACGTCGACCATCCTGGTCCACCTGCCATGCACAAAATTATCCTGGTCTACCCCGGTCGTATCGCAGGCCCAACCTTTCCCACTATAAGTTGTTCGGACGAAGGAACCATCATGACTTCGTTGAATTCCGCTTCTTCAAGAAAACTTACTGTACCCGCAATACTGCTACCACACGCGAAGACTGGATGGCACTGTACCACGTCATATCACTGAAACCCACTAGGACAAACTAGCCTGCCTAGGTCATCTATTTTGGAACGGAGGGAGTACGTCTCTGCACTGCTATGATTTTGTGTTGCACGTTCTCTGTACTTTTGCTACGATTTTCCTACCCTATGAACCAAATGAGGCCTGAATGTATGTCGACTATTGTCTGATCGATCGCTAAGCCTACAATTTTAGGAGCTAGGGCTATTGGTCGATCGACGAGGGATAAGTATAAGCGTACCACGAGCTCATCAGCCCCAACGTTTCTCTTTGGTGAGTGTTTTGCAAGTACTATAGCTTGCATAGTAGCTAGCCTACTAACACCAAGAATCATCAAACAAGCCCTGCTGATATGATAAACAGTTCAAAATTACATCTAAGCATGCCATATATTACATCAAAAGCAGGTGAGGATACATCTGTTTCCATAACTCGGAGAGGGTTCGCATGATTCACTATCAAACAAAAGTAGAAAGATCCGCCCACACAAGACAGTGCACTAGCCCTAAGATGGTTTGATAACACGCATCGTTCTGGTAATTAAACACAGGGCAATGCAAACTACCCTGAAGGATTAGAGCGACCAACTATTTCTTGCCATCGATCTCTCGAGCAATGACCACATCACGGACAGCGGCATGGGAATCGATTTCTGGGGCGATGTCCCCATGACTGACCGCGACATCGGAATCGATCTCTGGGGCGATGTCCACAGGATGGACAGCGGCATCGGAATCGATCTCCGGGGCGATGCCAACAGGATGGGCCACGACATCGGAATCATCAAGGACAACCACCGGCTCCTGCACAACCCTAACATATTAGCAAGCACATTGCAAATAATCAAAAAGCAAGCACATTGCAAATAATCAAAAACCACAACTATGGTAATAAGCCATTATTTTTTACCTTGTGCAGCTCACCAGGGGATCTCATCCCTCTGGGGGCCATCTCCTCGTCCTCGATGGGGGCCATCACCTTGCGAGGGGAATACTGCTTCTCAACGGCGACTATCTCCTCAAACTCGGTCTTGAGCCTCACATAGGTGGCAATCAGAGTTCCTGGGGTAGGCCCGATGGGGCCCTTGCTGTTATTCCAACTTTCTTTGAGGAGTTCGTCCGCCAACGTCCTCAACTCTTTGGCCAGTGCTTGTTTCTTGGAGTTCTTCGTCTCCATGGGTTGGCCCGCCAACATGGTCAACTCATTGGTCGGTGGTCGCTTCCTGGAGATCTCTGTCTCCAGTGGGTTGTCCGCCGGCAACTCTTTGCCTAGTGCTCCAGGATCCATCAATGAACTGACAAACAAAAAGCAATCGAAAGGAAACCACAATCGCAATGAAAGCAGGAAAAGAATAGGATGTGAGAATCGGTCGGTGCTTCGCAAAAAGAAGATTATTGGAATGAAAATATAGCAACATAACTGATTCGCCCACCTTTCCTTCGTCGATAGAGAAGAAAAATGGCAGAAGTGAGTAGCCTGGAGTGAGGTTTTCTTCAAGAAAGGGAAGAAAGGGCTTGAACGAGCGTTCCAATGAAATGATGGTTGCTTCGTCCAGTCCAACTTGGAGGCCACCTTACCACTACTCAAGCTGTGGGTTTTGTGATATGACGGGTCATGACGGCCACACCGGGGTGACAGGCGAGTCTCGACTGTAGCACCTCGCTATGATTTGGTGGATGGCACGCGGGCCCGGATGCTTTGAAATGTCCCGCATGTAGATAGAGCGGCTAGTCATATAGGAGTGCTCAATATTGTGCACCGCGACCAAGGCGGAGAGGAAAACGAGAGAACTACGTAATTAATGCATGAGTTTAATTAGGGTAGTTTTGTAAAGTATGAGATACAGTACATTCCTCCAATCACAAAATGCCTTGGTTCATGAGATTTGAGATTTGAGCCCTATAAACCGGAAGGGAGGGGGTACTGCACACGGTGTAGTCTAGTCACTTGTTGAAATCTCTAGAAAGGCAAATACTCCTTTCCGGTTTACAGGTCTATACTACTTCCTCTCTAGAAAGTCATCTTACGAAAACCAAATAGTCCCAAAACACTTAGGCGCGGTGCATTAATTTCTACCTTGTTTCTTGTTTCTTGACATACGTATCAACCAATAAGAGATGAGAGGTGTGCATGCTTTTAATGACTTGCAATGGCTAGTTCATTGCATGGAATGCTATTAATTAGCAAATAAACATTGGTGACCCCAGGAGGAAACGGTGCTAAGCGCGTGGACCTATGCAGAATGAGTATCAACCAATGGATAATGGAGTTTAATTGTTAAACAATACTCCCTCCGTTCCCAAATAATTGTCTTTCTAGCCATCTCAAATGGACTAGAACATACAGATGTATGTAGACATGTTTTAAAGTGTAGATTCATTCATTTTGCTCCGTATGTAGTCACTTGTTGAAATCTCTAGAAAGACAATTATTTAGGAACGGAGGGAGTAGCAATTTTGTCTCATGCAAGAGCCTAGCTAGTACTCCAAGGAACCGCACCACGCGAGCGTTCGCAACTGCCACGTTCGGTTTGCGCTTGGCTCTTCGCCTCTTCGAGAAGACGAACAATGATGTTACTCCTACTTCTACAGTATCGAATCCACTGCTGCATGTCCGTCCACCTCGTGCGGGAGAGATAGCGTGTAGCGAAAGCTTCTACTTACTGCTCCTGCCTTTGCGTCTATGACAGGTGGGCCCAACAGGTGGTTGGCCCACCTATCATGCAGCCAAAGGCAGGTGCAGTTAAGGCACCGGAGCTCGTCCGCGAGGGAGAGGGTGTCGTAGTAATCAAATTTCTCGGTCTTGTATGAGTTGACGCGACACATCAAACCACTGCAGTCGATAAAAGTCTTTTTACACATTTCAAATGGGCTACTTCGTACTATGTAGGAGTAGACATATTCTGCTTCGTATGTAGTCACTTGTTGCAATATCTAAAAAGACTTATATTTGGAAACAAAGGGAGTACAACGCATGCATGCATGCCGTGACTTTCCTTTTGATACTTGCATGTGTTGATCTGATGCACCTTGCCAAATTTTGACTATGAATTTAACTAACCAAATTTTGATGCATGTCACAAAAAATTACGGGGCTGTTTGGATTGTGACTATGTTTGTCTTATGTTGCCACATTATTTTTCCCACACTTGCCACACTTGCCTAACCTGAGTTGCTCAAATTGTTAGACACACTTTGGCTTGCCTAAGGGAATCTTGCCACAATTTTTGTGTCTATGACATGTGGGGTTCACTGCTAATAAAAAAAATTCTTGTCTTAAGTGTGGTAATAAAAAAGACTTATATTTAGGAACAAAGGGAGTAGAAAATATAAATAATAATGCATGTTGGGGCAACCCACGTTTCCGCTAATTTTAGCCGTGGGCTTGTTCACAATTTTTACGAGGGGGTGGTTGTTCATTTAATGGAGGGACTTGTAGTACCAGACTTGAATGATACAAAGTGCGACCTGGCACACCGTAACACCACTTGGAACAAGCTGGTAGCTATCTCAAAAAACAATCAACAACTAGAAAAAACCGCGACCTGGCATGTAGGAGTAGTACACAATTTTAAACGATTGTTTTGATGGAGTGAAAAAGGAAAACTACCCCACTACTTATATATAGGCCGGAGCCTCCGCGCTTGCTTGCTAGGGCTCCTCTATTCACACACTCTCATCCTCTCCAGATCTAAACAAGATAGGGGTAGTAACACTGTCTTTCTCCCTTCAAAAAACACTGGCTTTCTATCCTCACCGCTGGTTATAGATCCGGACGTATCCCCCTCCGCTGGTGAAGGGGAGGAGGGGCAGCGTTTAGGCCGTCGTCGACAACGAGGGAGGAGACCCACTGCCGGCCGCACCGTTATCTCTGGCCGAGCACCGAAGCGGGAGGTCCTCCGGTCCCTTCGTCGTGGCCTGTGGGCGGATCTAGCCTCCCGCCGCCCACCTATCCACATCCCGACGACCTTCAGGTATATCTTCGTTCGAAACCGCCTTAGCTCTACTTCCCCAGCTCGCTACGTCGCTGCATGTGCATCATTTTCTACCTCTCAGCCCCTCTCGATCGGATGGTCCAACGTCACCTATTTTTCTTCTTCTATTGTTAGAGGTAAAGCTACTTCATGGAGTCGAATCTTGTACTCCCTCCGTCCAAAAATACTTGTCATTGAAATAAAGTGGGGGTGGGGGAATTTAGTATGTACATCGGACTTGGTACAAACAGGAAGGAAAGGGGATGAAAGTAGTACAGACTGGTCATCCAACCGGTCTCTTGGTCGAAAAGGGAAATATAGGGGTAACGCTGTACACAGTGGTATGACCAGGACTAGATTTTCTATCCACACATAAGAGTAGGTGGCTAGAGTGAACAAAAATGGGACCAACCCAGATATGTTTCTTAGATGTTTGTTTCTCGGGGCAACAAACTATGAATCACCACTTTATGCCCCTGTTTACGTACATGGTGCTATACTGCTGGTGCACCCACTGTCCCATGCCCTTATACCAAATATTTAGGCTCCAGTCGGAATAAAGGGGCAGAAAAGAGGACCGGAATAGGAAAGGAATGTAGGTATAAAACTATGGAATAGCGAACTGGAGGAAACTCTCAAGAGAATGTGTTCGGATGGACTACGAAATGTACAGATTTGTTTTTTTAGAGTGGCATGCTTGGCAGTATGAGATGCTATTTGTTTATTCAGCTGCACAATGACTACTCTTGTCCTTACCTCACGTACCACACATAGGTTGATTTTTTTATTCGGGCAAACACAACACAACAACCTGTCTAACGCATGACAGCGAGCGCCTGCCAACAGCAACCTGTCTAACGCATGGCAGCGAGCGCCACCAGCAGGTGGAGCAGCGCGTGGATGTTTCTAATCCGATGGAATCAGTACTACCAGACCAGCTTTCCTATGAAACACTAATCACCTTTCCCGTGTTCCGAACGGTTGGAAGGGAAATAATACCGTAGGAATTGTGTTCCTACGAAAATCCTGCACCAAACCTGTGAACCGAACGCAACCTTAGTTGTTCTTAATATAATGTCCCTGGTAAAAATGAAGCCATGCCACTGTTTTTGCCTGTAATTGTTTGAGACTCTGACAAGTTTAGCCAAATGTTTTTGCCTGTAATTGTTCGAGACTCTGACTGTTTCCTCTGTGCCTTTTTGTGCAAACAGGGATATCCAATTCACCTGGTTGCTGTTGTGACCTTTTGGTGCACTGCACAAAACTCTTCTTAAAAGAAGTGACTTTTGTGCTGTTTAACTGGAATGTCAGAATGGAACATTTGGTTCATTTTGGTGGAACTGCACAAAGAGAGATCTCTGTTCCAATCCTCATCATCCATATTGGCGCCATAACCTTCCTTTAGGTAAGAATGATATTTAATGCATGTGTTCATCTCTATTTTCCGACTGCCATGAGAAAATAATGCTGTTTTTTACTAGTACACTTGTACTCCCTCACTGAAAAAACCAATTCTGAATTAGAAGGCCAATCATGTACTTGGTTTCACCAACTGGTGAGGAGAAAGAGAAACAGAGCATGAAGAGGAAGAAGAAGAATAAACAGTGCCAAGGCGATCTTGCTGAAGCCAGAGGCCTCAGTCGAGGCTATTCAAGGGCTCCGGCAACGACTACCTTACATGTGAGACGATCCTCTAGGGATCCCTTCCACTTCTGCTGTCTCACTTAATTAATTAGGAATACTTAAGTACCACTAATTTATTACTGCCTAATTTTCCTGTTGGAATTAAACAAATCTTTAGTAGGACCCTATGCTGAATTATGTACGTGTGAATGTTTGTCTATGGAGGTGAATCATGTGGTGGAGCAGGGAGGGAATATTATTAGTGTCATGACATAATAGTGCTATTGTTTTGCATGTCAATTTATTGCCATTGGTTCAATGAGGCAATGTTTTGCGTATTGTCCATCATGAATTTGATGCTACTGTTTGAGTAATATGCTAATGTCTTCCTATCCTTTCTCACTAAGCTAATGAAGG
>LR880971.1:144776469-144799636 GCA_904067115.1 Aegilops sharonensis | reverse complement strand
ATGCTACTGTTTGAGTAATATGCTAATGTCTTCCTATCCTTTCTCACTAAGCTAATGAAGGTTTCACCTTGTTCCTACTTGTGCAAACAGGGATCATGTTGTGCCAATCATACATTTTAGTGGAACTACACAAGACAATACAATGAACTGTATCCCAGCCAGTGCTTTAACTCTGCTGGAAGTTCTTGATAATCTTTCGATATAATCTCAGCACTGGTAAACAAGAGTGATTTCAACCATACATTTGAAATGCACAAAAATATATACTATTGTGTGATTCCAGTGAGTGTTTTATCAGCTCTTATGGGACTACATGAATAAGCTTTTTTTCTCAGGTTGGTACGGGCCTAAGGCCTTCATCCATATTAGTTTGCTGTCATCTCTATTTGTATCGTGCTACTGTCATGAGAAACTCCTTTATCTTTGCACTTTTAAGTTTTGCAACCTATGATAAATGGCAATGCTTTGAGTGTTGAGTTGAGCTAATTGGCACTGATTAAATAAACTAATACCTCTCTTTAAGCAAGACTACTATGTTGCTAACTTTACCCATTAAGATAATGAGGGTGCTTCTATTTGTTAGTGTATGTTTCATCAACTAGTCCCACTATTACAGTAATGTCACTCAATATATGTGCCAACAGGGATGCTCGATTCTGGTGGAACTGCACAAAAACTTTGGGTGCTTCATTGCCTCGACAGCTTCCGTCCTTTCCTGCCAGTCGCTAATCTCTGCTTGCTTTCTTCCTTTGCTGTCAGTCACTTGGCTTATCTCTGCTTCCAGTCAAAGGAAATAGTAATTGATATGCTACCTCATACAGGTTGGTACTGGTCTTTATCCTGATTATTGTGCCTGTCATATGTATTGGTAATTTGGTATTGTGCTACTGTTTGCCGATTTCATAAAGGAGTAATTTGGAGCCTAAACTCGCAGGCAAATCATTACATCGGGTGATTTCAGTAGAACTGCACAAAATGATCAGATGGACAGGTACTTATGCTGCTGCTATGTACTCCAAAGTTCACTCAGACAAGCATCGATGTTGACAAGAAGTGCCTATATTCATCCGAGAATCAACCGGCGTCAACCAATTGTCAAACTCCAAGTATTAGGAGAGTGAACGCCAAAAATATTGCTTGGTGCATAGCCCAGAAAAACGCAGTCCAGTCTTTGGTCCCAACTTGTGCCGGTTGGTTATCGGCACATATGGTAGCGAACTATATGGCATGGAGTCTAAAGATTCCAGACAAGTTGGTTGACGCGTATATTCATCTGTCACTTAATCAGTCTGCACGCCAAGGATGCTCCATTTCAGTTGAACTGCACAAAAAATTTGGGTGGTTCATTTTCTCAACCGCCTCCTTTCTCGTCTACAATGTAGAATTTTGGCGAGATACAGGACCAAGATGAGCCAGTAAACTAGTTGGATGAAAGTAGTGGCCAAGTTGCTCAAACCTCCCTCGGCACGAGGCCACTATTTGAGGATAAACCTACAAGCAAAGTTCAGACTGTCTGTGCTGCCTCTTATGTACTCGAAAGTTTACTCGTACAAGAACTAATTTTAGCAAGAAGTACCTCCGATTGATCACCATTTATCAGTCTCTACCCTAGGTAATTAAAGTTCGTCCATGGATCATATTGGCTGTGATCTCAATCATTTGGATGCATAAACATACTGAACATGTGTATATCTGAATCTTTTTCTGAATTATGTATGAATATTGTCGTGTGATCTATCAATCATTTGGATGCATAGATATGCTGAGCTTGTGTATATATGAATATTTTGAGTTGATGATAGTGAATGTTGGCTATGAATACGAACGTGTCCTGTGAACCTGAGTATGATATGAATGTTTACCTTTTCTGTTGTATTTGTGTGTGAACTTGTTAGTATGCCTACTGTCGGGTATAAAATGCAGGTCTCTTATAAAAGTAATGCCGTGTCCAATTTATGTTTTCCCTTCTAACCACATTATATATATTTATATTATTACTATTATCGTATATTTTATAGAGACTTATATATACATTATAAAAACATCCCATGTGTCATTAACTTATAAAAGTAAATGTTTAACGGAAAATCCTGGTTGTTTTTGACTCACAGGCAAGGAAAATCCTGGTGATTGCGTACAAAAGCTTGCGAAGATTTTAAGGACCAATTTAATAATAACGCGCTCATTTTTATTTTGAGAAATAACTCGCTAATTTCTTAATTATATATATAAATAATGTGCCTCTCCGGTTTATTCTTTGATATTAATTGCTCCTTCTAACATAACATTATATATATAACGAGCCCACCTAATACGTGTATTTCAAGGAAGTGCAAATGGGCTGGGATTTCTTAGAAAATATAAATGGGCCTGATTGACGTGAAATTATTTGTTCACCCAGCCCAGCAAATGGACTGTACATTCTAGAAAACATGGGTTAAATATATGCCACATTTTTGCAGGCTGACATGTTGGCTAATAGGTCGAAGCCTACGCAGGCCGTTGTCAACTTGGTCAACAAATGATTGTGTCATCCACAACCATTGAATTTATATCCAACGGTCGGCATGCACCTTCAATCTCTCGTCTTCTTCCTCCAGCGTCGCCGGGACCGCCTGGTCCGGCCTCCGGCAGCTAGTGGCTCTGCTTAGCACGCATCGCTGCGAAGCGCTACCCCACCGCCGACCAGGCTATCCCTCCACCCCTCGACACCTCCTGTTATTCTCCACAGACTACAGCCCCACGCCGCAACAGAACCAGTTATAACCCTTCTTCTCCTCTCAATCTGCGACTCCACTACCGCGTTTTCCCATCTCCGAGTCGTTCCCGTCCAGGGCCTCGCCGTCGTCCAGCGCCTCGCCGTGTTCGGTGCGGCGTGGTCATCAAACAAGAGTCATCGTAAGAGGACTGTACGTGGAGAGCCTGACGGCTGGGACCCATGAGGTCCATGGTCGCACGCAAGGAAAGTTCCTCCTTATTAAGCTAAAAAAAATTGTTCCTCCACCTGACATCTGGGACTCACCGGCTGTATCTTCGCACGGAAGGAAGTGCCTCCTTGTTTTGTGAAAAAAATTATTCATCCTGTTGACAGGTGGGACCCGTCAGATTTGGTGATTGACTTGTGGGCCTGCTAAGCGGACGTGTACGCACGACTTTGTCAACTTAATCAACAAATGATTCTAGCAGCTGGACCGTTGGATGTTAATCCAACAGTCGTGCTCCTTCTTCAACCTCTGTTCTTGCTCCTGTCTCCCGTGCACCGCGGCTGTGCTGCCGTGCACCCGAACCAGTGAAGTTTCCCACTCCTCTCCATCTACGACTCCACTGCCCCGTCTTCCCCATCTCCGGGTCGTTCCAGTCTGGGTGCGCTCGGCACGGTGTGGTCAACGTGGTCAATAACCGAGAGTCATCGGAAGATGACTGTACGCGAGAGGCTGACAGTGGGGACGCACCACAACCATGGACGCATGCATGCAACGGAACGCGGCGAGGTCAACATGGTCAAGGAACGACTTCCATCGGAAGTATACTGTACGTGGAGAGTCTCAGCTGGGTCCATCGCCGCAGCAAGTAAGTGCCTCCTTATTACGCAGAAAATAATGATTCCTCCAACTGACAGCAGGGACCCACTGGACGGGCCACCGTATTTTGCGAAAAAACGTTTGCCCCCTGACTGCTGGGACCCACCTGACGGGCCACCGTATTTCGCGAAAAAACGTCCCCCCCGCTGTCAGCTCGGACCCACCGGAAGTGCCTCCTTATTACGCACAAAAAAATGAATACTCCTCTTGCTAGCTGCGACCCACCTTGGTGGGGGGCTGACTTGTGGGCCTACTAAGTTGACAAGGATGAAGGGCTTTGTCAACTTAGTCAATATGAACGATTCTAGCTCCAGTGACCGTAAGATGTCCATCCAACGACCATAGTGCTTCTTCAACCTCTGGTCTTCTTGCTCCAGCCGCCCAAACCAGCGTCGGTCGTGCCTCATGCTCCTGCCTCCCGTGGCCGGTTGTGCTGCCACGGAGGCCTCACCGCCCCCTACTATTCCCATCGCTGGCCAGGCCCTGCGGCGACGGTAGCCTCACACCGCAGCTGAACCAGTGAACCCTCATACTCCTCTCCGCGCGGGCTCCCACTGCCGCCTCTTCCCTGGCTCCACGTCGTCCCCTTCCTAGGCTCGCCTCGTCCACCGCTGTGGTGCTCTCCGCGCGGCGTGGTCAACGTGGTCAAGGAACGACTTCCATAGGAAGAGTACTGTACGTGGAGAGGCTGACAGCTGGGTCCACGGCCACAACCCAGTTTTTTTGTTATTTGCCAAGTTTTTTTTTGTTATTTGCCAAGTAAGTCGCTTTGTTAGGCCTGTTGGGCTGCAAATCTTTCAAGACAAGGAGAGCTTTCATTCGGCTGGCCGAGAAAATGGCCCATCAGTAATGAGAAATGGGCTGTACATTTTTAAAACACATCAAACCGGCAATTAGTTTCAAATATCTTTTTTTTCATTTCGAGATTTTAAATTACATTAATTTTTATGCGTGGAGAATTTGTTGGATTTTATATTGATATACATTTATTTTTAAAATCAGTTTGAATGTGAGTCAAAATTTCGGGATTAAAAACAGTTCGGACCGCACTGAAATATGCAAAATTTTATATAATTTTTTAATCGTGGCCACATTATGGGCTGTAATGCTAACAAAAAGAATATGGGCTCCAAAAAAAACCTTAAGAATTAGCAAATGGGCTGTAAATTATTAGAAATAATGGCAGATGGGCTGTATGCTGTTTTCCACATATTTGAGGCTTTCCTAAAAAAAAGGTTGGCGCACAAGCAGTGACTGTTGGATGGCCATCCAACGGCCGTCGTGCTTCTTCAATCTCTGCTCTTCCTGCTCCAGCCGCTCAAACAAGCGCAGGCGGGACTGCCTGCTCCCTCCTCCCCGCGGCCGGCTGTACTGCCGCGCAGGCCTCACCGCCCACCGTACTCCCATCGCTGGCCTAGCCATCCCTCTACTCACCCACACCTGCTGTTATTTTCCGGCGACGGCAGACGAACAAGTAAACCCTCGTTCAGTCGTACTCCCCACCGCGTGGGAAACAACTACTGAGTCTTCCCTGCCTCCGTGTCGTTCCCTTCCTAGGCCTCGCCGTCGTCCACCGCCCTGGTGCTCTCGGCGCGGCCTGGTCAACGTGGTCAACGACCGACATGCATCTGAAGTGGACTGTACGTGGAGAGGCCGACAGGTGGGTCCACGGCCGCACGCAAGGAAATGCCTCCTTATTACGCGCAAAATAATGATTCCTCCACCTGACATCAGGGACCCACCGAAAGGGCCTCTGTATTTCGTGAAAAAACGTTACCGCCGCTGACAGCTCGGACCCACCAGCTATTATCTTCGCACGCAAGGAAGTGCCTCCTTATTACGCACAAAAAAAATGAATACTCCGCCTGTTAGCTGGGACCCAGTATAGTGGCAGGCTGACTTGTGGGCCTATAAGTTGACGGGGACGGAGGGCTTTGTCAACTTAGTAAATATGCACGATTCTAGCTCCAGTGACCGTACGATGTCCATCCAACGGCCGTAGTGCTTCTTCAACATCTGGTCTTCTTGCTCCAGCCGCCCAAACCAGCGCCGGTCGTGCCTCGTGCTCCTGCCTCCCGTGGCCGGCTGCGATGCGGCGGAGGTCTCATCGCCCCCTACTACTCCCACCGCTGGCCAGGGCATCCCTCTACTCACCCACACCCCCTCTTATTCTGCGGCGACGGGAGCCTCACACCGCAGCCGAACCGGTGAACCCTCGTACTCCTCTCCGCGCGGGCTTCCACTGCCGCGTCTTCCCCGGCTCCGCGTCGTCCCCTTACTAGGTGAGGGAGTCCCGGACTAGGGGGTGTCCGGATAGCCGGACTATCGTCACGGCTGGACTCCAAGACTATGAAGATACAAGATTGAAGACTTTGTCCCGTGTCCGGATGGGACTTTCCTTGGCGTGGAAGGCAAGCTTGGTGATACGGATATGTAGATCTCCTACCATTGTAACCGACTCTGTGTAACCCTAACCTATCCGGTGTCTATATAAACCAGTGGGTTTTAGTCCGTAGGACAGAACAACAATCATACCATAGGCTAGCTTCTAGGGTTTAGCCTCCTTGATCTCGTGGTAGATCTACTCTTGTACTACCCATATCATCAATGTTAATCAAGAAGGAGTAGGGTATTACCTCCATCGAGAGGGCCCGAACCTGGGTAAAAACATCGTGTCCCTCGTCTCCTGTTACCATCCGCCTAGACGCACAGTTCAGGACCCCCTACCCGAGATCCGCCGGTTTTGACACCGACATTGGTGCTTTCATTGAGAGTTCCTCTGTGTCGATAGGCCTGATGGCTCCTTCGATCATCAACAACGACGCGGTCCAGGGTGAGATTTTTCTCCCCGGAAAGATCTTCGTATTCGGCGGCTTTGCACTGCGGGCCAATTCGCTTGGCCATCTGGAGCAGATCGAAAGCTACGCCCCTGGCCATCAGGTCAGATTTGGAAGTTTGAACTATACGGCCGATATCCGCGGAAACTTGATCTTCGACGGATTCAAGCCGCAGCCAAGCGTGCCGCACTGTCTCGATGGGCATGATCTAGCTCTGCAGCCGAACAGTGCCCTGGAGGCCGCACCAGCATCCCTCCGACCCTTAATCCAGAGCCGGATTCCCCGATCGAGGACGAGTGGTTGGACACCGCCTCGGGGGCTACAATCTCTACGACGATTGAGCCGAACTCCATCCCTGTCCTTTGCGAAGACCTCGACTCCAGGGTGCCGGACTCCTCTCCGGACCCCGAACCCTCCGCGCCCCTGCCAATCGAATCCGATTGGGCGCCCGTTATGGAGTTCACTGCCGCGGACATCTTTCAGCACTCGCCCTTTGGCAACATCCTGAATTCACTAAAGTCTCTCTCTTTATCCGGAGAGCCATGGCCGGACTACGGTCAGGAAGGTTGGGATGCGGACGACGAAGAAATTCAACGCCCACCCACCACCCACTTCGTAGCCATTGTCGAAAGCTTACACGACGTGCTCGATTTCGACTCCGAAGACATCGACGGTATGGACGACGATGTAGGAGACAACCATGAACCAGCGCCTATAGGATGCTGGGCAACCACCTCATCCCATGATGTATGCATGGTGGATACACCTCAAGGAAATGAATACGAGGAACAATGGGACGCCACGAAGGATAAATCCCTCGAAAAGCAGTCAAAACGGCAACGTAAATGCCGAACCAAGTCCCGCCTCAACAAAGACCCAGCCATAGAGCAGGGCGAACCGGTGGACGATGAACAAGCTATCGAGCAATCGTCCGAACAAGACAACTTGGATAAAAAACCCATCCCCGGCGAAGACAACAGGCTGGACGATCTAACGCCGGACAAACTGTTGGAGCAAAATAACCTCTAGAAAAGGCTCGTCGCCACTGCGCGTAGCCTGAAAAAGCAGAAGCGGAAGCTCAAAACAGCGGAAGATGTACTCAGGATCAGATGGAGCAAAGTATTCAACACCGCAGACAAATACGGCGACAGTCGCCGAACAAAGAGATACCCAAAAAGAAAGCTACTGCCCGAATTTGACGAGGAGGCCTTAGAGCCACCACAATCAAAAAGCAAGAAGGCCACCCGGTCGGATGGACGACCCCACGGCAAAAAGAAAGCGGCAAACGGCGCCGCACACAAGCCGATATGCGATCCGCATAAGGACTCACATCCAAAGGATGGCCCAGTTAGGTCCGTCTATGGGCCGAGAAAGCAAGATCTTCAAAGCAATGCAACACACCAAATATCCGAACATCACGGCACACCCAAATACAGGGGCGCCGCACATCCCCTATGTTTCACCGATGAGGTGCTGGATCATGAATTTCCAGCGGGATTCAAACCCGTAAACATAGAGGCATACGATGGAACAACAGACCCTGGAGTCTGGATTGAGGATTACATCCTCCACATACACATGGCTAGAGGAGACGATCTCCACGCCATAAAATACTTATCCCTCAAACTCAAAGGGCCAGCTCGGCATTGGCTTAAAAGCCTCCCCGAAAATGCCATTGGAAGCTGGGGAGAGCTCGAGGATGCGTTTCGGGCAAATTTTCAGGGGACCTATGTCCGCCCTCCGGATGCAGACGATCTAAGTCACATAACTCAACAGCCCGGAGAGTCAGCCTGGAAATTCTGGAACAGGTTCCTTACTAAAAAGAACCAAATAGTCGACTGTCCGGATGCCGAAGCCTTAGCAGCTTTCAAACACAACGTCCGAGACGAATGGCTCGCCAGACACCTCGGCCAAGAAAAGCCAAGAACAATGTCCGCATTAACAAGCCTCATGACCCGCTTTTGCGCGGGAGAAGATAGCTGGCTAGCAAGATGCAGCACCAGCAGCCAAAGTACATCCGAAGTCAGGGATGTAAACGGGAAACCACGGCGCAACAAGGACCAGCGCCGGATTAAAAGAAACGGTCCAAAGAGCGCGGTAGTCAACGCCGGATTCAAAAGCTCACGGCAGAACAATAAAAAACTGCCCCTTAAGGACAATAGCGACGAGCTATCCAACTTAAACAAAATCCCAGACAAGATATGTCAAATCCACAGTACTCCCGGGAGGCCTGCAAACCTTACCCACAGAGATTGTTGGGTCTTCAAACAATCCGGCAGACTCAACGCCGAACACAAGGGGCTCGACACACCAAGTGAAGATGACGACGAGCACCACAAGCAGAGCCCCGGAAAACAAAAGAATTTCCCGCAAGAGGTTAAAACCGTAAACTCACTTCACGCGATCAAAGGGAAAAACAGAGCGGCGCCCACTAAAATGCGCGCCGCACACTGGTTGTCAAAACCAATCACCTTCGACCATCAGGACTATTCCGAAAGTATCCGGAGCGCAGGATGGACTGCCTTGATATTGGATCCTATAATTGACGGATTCCAATTTACACAAGTCCTCATGGATGGCGGCAGTGACATAAACCTGATACATCAGGACACAATTCGCAGGATGGGGATAGACCCAACCAAAATTCGCCATAGCAACACCTCCTTTGAAGGGGTAGTGCCAGGCCCATATGCCCATTGTACGGGCTCCCTACTGTTAGAAGTTGTGTTCGGTTCATCCGACAACTTCCGTCGTGAAAAGTTAGTCTTCCATGTCGCCCCATTTAAAAGTAGCCATCAAGCACTATTGGGACGCGAAGCTTTCGCCCGCTTTAACGCAATACCGCATTATGCATCTCTAACACTTAAAATGCCCTGTCCACGCGGCATCATCTCACTAAAAGGAAGTATTAAGTGTTACTCGAGCACGGAAGAACGTGAGACTGCCTTGACAGCCCCACACCTATCCAGCTCCACTAGTCAAAGAACCTGAATTGGTCATTCAAACCCCGGACACGGCTAGACGAGTCCGGCGCCTACTAGCGGCATACCCCCATACAAGGGGCTGCACGCATAAATTACAGGAGACAATAAATCTCAATTTTATTCACTTCTTCGAATCGTACTCTGCTTATTTATATAAAGTACATCTTTCGCACGATTCTTCTTCTTTTAAACTAAGTTCCTCTCTTTTCCAGATGAACAACGTGCTACACCCGTCCAGGATACAGCACAACGGAGACACACGCGTAGACGTGCAGTAGGGACCCGTTGCAAGGATTCTTTTCAGATTAAGACCCTGCGTAAACCTTTTTTACTGTCTCTTGTTGATATACATCCCCCGGTTTCTTACTGTAACCGAGGAGGAGGCTGGCGTTTTGGCATTGGCCGCACCAGAATTTTTGCGCGTACCTGGACACCAGGGGCTTAGGGCATTATTCTGCCCGTTATTATAAAGACCGAATACCTTAGGGAGTATTCGGCGTCTCGAGTTAGGCCTTATATGCATCAGCTTCGAATCATGTCTTTGGTCAAATGTTGGGTTTGCCCGGCTCCTGTGTTTTGCTGCCTTACGTTCCGTTTTATCGGCTAACGCGGCACCAGGAGAACTACTGCGATTGTGCCCCGGTTCGGCCGGGCGAGCACCTCAGTAGAGAAAGCCGAAAACTGACTGACATGATATAGCGAGAGACTGGTCAACCACTCGATGACTCATCGGAATGTTTAGGATTCCTCCGCATTAACGAAGGACCGGTTTTCGGTCAGGCACATACGCACCCCGAATTCGGGAGAGTGCGGTGCCCCCAGGGGCTATATAGTAGCCCCACCCTTGAACTCCTATGGCTAAGTGAAAGTGATAAAGCATTATAGTCCGGTTGCCTAGTTTGCTACGCTACCACCTCCTTAACAGGACCAAGACGTTGGATTAAGTGTGAAAAAGCGCCTTCTTTGCAAACACCCCCGCACTATGTGCGTGGGGGCTGAAGCCAAGGACTGCCATCTTTCAGGTTATATATACATATACATAAACGGCCGCACAGGGAGTAGTTTACTACTTGAATGCACAAGTATAAAAAGCTCTTATATTATATTGAAACATTGTTTTCACAAATCATACATGTCATTTAAACATAATATCCTTCGAGCATTGCGTCTCTATTACACGAGCGCCCTGCAGGACTTCCTCAAAGTAGTGCTCGGAAGGTACTCGGCTTCTGTCCGAATCTTGGGATGCAACGTCGGTGGCCTTCATATCTGCCCAGTATGTCTTGACACGGGCTAGAGCCATCCGCGCTCCCTCAATACACGCCGACCTCTTTATTGCGTCGATACGCGGTACCGCACCAAGGAACTGCTGCATTAAACCAAAATAACTCTTCGGCTGGGGTCCGCCCGGCCACAAATGAGTCATGACATGTTTCATGGCAAGTCCGGATAGTCGATTCAGCTCGGCCCATTCGGCCAACCGATCGGTCAACGGAAGAAGACGCTCCGGACTATGGAATTGCGACCAATATAGCTCCTCCCTTCTGTGCCCCTTCTGGCCTCAGAAGTGCTCAATCGCGTCCGCAACGCTCGCCGGTAAGTCCAGATAAGCATCCTCCGAACTCCACAACTTGTCCAATTGAGCATACTTTGGATCTGTATATTTCCTCCGCAGCAGAAACGGTTTTCCAGCCGCAATTGCCCTGGCCTGACTCAGCTCCTCCTTGGCAGCTCTCAAAGCCGAATGGGCATTCTTGGATTCGGCGACGGCCTTTTTCAGGCCCTCTTGCTCCGCTTGGCGTTCTTTTTCAAGAACCTCGCAACGGTCGGTAGTATCCTTCAATTTTCTGGCCATTTCGGCCATTTCCTCTTTGCTTCGGCAGTGAGCAGCCCGTTCGGCTTCTAGCTCTTCGGCCGCCCTTAAAGCGGCCGCATCACTATTTCTGGCTTGCTCTTTCGCTCGGGCGAGTTCCGCCCGAAGCTCCTCCACAGCAGCGGCACCATCTGCATTAAGCATACAAATAGTAAGACATGGGCATCAGGCTCCCTTACCAGGTGTCCGCGTAGAAGTCGCATACCTTGTGACTCGTCAAAACGTTTATTGACCAGCGCGATGTCCGCATCCGCCTGATCAAGTTGCCGCTTTAGTTCGGCATATTCATCAGTCCGGCTGGCCACCGGATGCCCCGCCACCTGTTTAGGAGCGGCGATATGTTATAACTGAGATTTTGATCCTCGGCACGCTGTCAATTTGGACAACATACCGGGTCTCAGGGGCTACTATCTATACAGGGCGCATTCTATATGCATAACTGTCAGAAGGTACATCATTTTTGCGTACCTCGAACCCCGTAAGTAAGCTTCTGACGGCTTCATGCAATCCACTCTCCGCGGATGTAATTCTTTCAATCACCGCACCCATTAGAGCACGGTGATCTTCTGAGATAGCCGCTCGCCCGAGCAGATCCTTCAGCTCCTCCGACCGCACACCACTTGGCGCCGGACCTTCCGGCCCCGCCGGACTTGGGGGTGCCCTCCGCGACGACACCTCAGGGTCGTCCGCCTCGCATGAGGGTGCGACAGGTGGAGGCGTTTCGCTCTCCATCATCTCCGGAAGAAGATCCCCCGAAGACGAGCTCTGCTGAGAAGGGCTGAGGTCCGAACTACAAGGTACAATTTCGGTTATCTTCATAAATAAATGCAGGGATGTTCCTTATTTACAAGACCCCTCCTTTTTACTTATGGCTCACTGGAGGGCTGATCCCCTTGGGGAAATACTGCGGCTGGGGTACTTCCCAGCGCCGGACTCTCTGACGAAGATTTCTTTCCCCTCTTCGAGGCCTTGACCTCCAGATCTTTCGAAGCGTTCCTCTTCTCTCCTTGGAGGGTGGGATTTTCGATCCTCCCTCCTCAAAGGCCTCCTTCGTGGAGGCAGTCGTTTCCCCTCTCTCCTCGCCTTCTTTAAAAGGCGCGGCCTTCAACATCTTGGCCAGCATGGGATCCGGCGTGGTCTCTGGGAGGGGAGCTGGACACCTTATTAACTTTGCGTTGGCTATCCACTCCTGTTCAAAAGAAAACGGCTCCTTTAAGGGGCATATATATATGATAAATGAATGAACAGCTTGTCTGGTTACAGGACTACTTACTTGAGTATCCGGGCGATTGCAGCTTAGTCCTGCGTCCTCAGTCAGGTCCGGACACTTCTCTTGTAATCCGAAGAACAGTTTATACATCTCCACGGGCGTCGTGCCCATAAAGTTTTGGAGAGCTCGTGGTCCCTCCGGATTAAATTCCCACGGGCGGAGGGGGCGACGTTTGCAGGGCAGAAGGCGCCGGATCAACATAACCTGCGCCACTGCGACCAGATTGATTTCTCTTTCCTGGAGGTCTCGAATACGACCCTGCAGCAAGGGAACGTCCTTGGACGGCCCCCAGTCGAGCCCCTTGTTGACCCATGACGCCAGCCGCTGTGGTGGACCTGAGCGGAAGGCAGGGAGCACCATCCATTTGGTGCCCCTGGGAGCGGTGATATAGAACCACTCTCGTTGCCACAAACCAATCTCCCCTTGAAAAGAGCCCTCAGGCCACGTAGCATCAACACATTTTCTTATGACCGCCCCTCCGCACTCTGCTTGTTGCCCCTCGATCATCTTTGGCTCCACCTTGAAGGTCTTGAGCCACAATCCAAAGTGAGGGGTAATATGGAGGAAGGCCTCACATATGACAATGAATGACGAGATATGGAGGATGGACTCCGGATTCAAGTCATGGAAATCCAGCCCATAATAAAACATGAGCCCCCGCACAAAGGGATCCATCGGGAAGCCTAAACCCCGAAGGAAGTGATACACGAACACCACGTTCTCACCAGGCTCAGGAGTGGGAATGACCTGCCCTGGAGCAGGCAGCCTATGCGAGATCTCGCCGGTTAGATACCTGGCGTCTCGCAGCTTTAGCACATCTTCTTCTGTGACGGAGGAAGACATCCATCGGCCGTGCTGGTCGAAGCCGGACATCATCGAAGGTCCGAAGCGCCTAAATTTGAAGCTTTGGGTGTTAGAACTCGAAGCGCGAGGCGAACTCGATGGAGGGTGTAAAAAGAAGAGGGCCTTGGTCTCATTATAAAGGGGTTGAATACTAAGAGCCAACCCCATGGTCAATTAGGGCTCGCCTTTGATAGAGGAGGCGTGCCAACAGGCACGGTTGGGTTACCCACGTCCGTATTGATGGGAATCCCGGAATAAGGGGGGCACGATCTATGCTTTGATAAGACGTGCCAAACAAACCGCCTCGCTAAACGCGCTGAGGTGGAATGGTAAAAAACGATTCATATAAAGGCCTGGCCGTGGTGTGATGTCACGCCGCGGAATACGTCAGCAGATCTGTGCAAAAGTTATTCTCTCTACGGTGGTATGTGGAACTTGTTTTGCAGAGCCGGACACTATCCTTGTGTTCAAAACCTTCTATGAAGTATTCAGAGGAGGAACCCGCCTTGCAATGCCGAAGATAATATGCGCGCCGGACTCGTCGTCATTGAAGCCTGGTTCAGGGGCTACTGAGGGAGTCCCGGACTATGGGGTGTCCGGATAGCCGGACTATCGTCACGGCCGGACTATCGTCACGGCCGGACTCCAAGACTATGAAGATACAAGATTGAAGACTTTGTCCCGTGTCCGGATGGGACTTTCCTTGGCGTGGAAGGCAAGCTTGGCGATACAGATATGTAGATCTCCTACCATTGTAACCGACTCTGTGTAACCCTAACCTATCCGGTGTCTATATAAACCAGAGGGTTTTAGTCCGTAGGACAGAACAACAATCATACCATAGGCTAGCTTCTAGGGTTTAGCCTCCTTGATCTCGTGGTAGATCTACTCTTGTACTACCCATATCATCAATATTAATCAAGCAGGAGTAGGGTATTACCTCCATCGAGAGGGCCCGAACCTGGGTAAAAACATCGTGTCCCTCGTCTCCTGTTAACATCCGCCTAGACGCACAGTTTGGGACCCCCTACCGGAGATCCGCCGGTTTTGACACCGACACTAGGCCTCACCGTCGTCCACCGCCGTGGTGCTCTCGGCGCAGCATGGTCAATGTGGTCAACGACCGACTTCCATCGGAAGAGTACTGTACGTGGAGAGGCTGACAGCTGGGTCCACGGCAACCGCAAGGAAGTGCCTCCATATTACGCGGAAAATAATTATTCCTCCACCTGACAGCTGGGACCCACTGGACGGGCCACCAGTATTTCGCGAAAAAACGTTTCCCTCTGACTGCTGGGACCCACAGGTCAGGCCACGTATTTCGCGAAAAAACATTCCCCCCGCTGCCAGCTCGGACCAACAGAAGTGCCTCCTTATTACGCACAAAAAAATGAATACCCCGCTGCTAGCTGGGACCAACCTTGGTGGGAGGCTGACTTGTGGGCCTACTAAGTTGACTGGGACAGAGGCCTTTGTCAACTTTAGTCAATATATGAACGATTCTAGCTCCAGTGACCGTACGATGTCCATCCAACGGCCGTAGTGCTTCTTCAACCTCTGGTCTTCTTGCTGCAGCCGCCCAAAGCAGCGCCGGTCGTGTCGCATGCTCCTGCCTCCCGTGGCCGGATGTGCTACCGCGGAGGCCTCACCGCACTCTACTATTCCCACCGCTGGCCAGGCCCTGCGGCGACGGCAGCCTCACACCGCAGAACCAGTGAACCCTCGTACTCCTCTTTTTCACGAGAGGTGGATCAAAACTTTTTACACCCAAACATTTGGTCAATTTTCCATTAAATATGGCCTAGTATTTTAGAAAAATGATTTGGTCCAATTTTGCAACAATTATTTGGGAGGTCCTTCACAAAAAACCTCCTTTTGGGCACTCGAAAAATGGAAAATGGTTTTTTCGTCCAAAAGAAAATGAGAACTTCCTTAGGAAACATTATTTTCCATTCCAAGATGCATCCTCCTAGATGTATAATCACACAATGCGAAGGTTTTTCATTTGTTTTTGAATTTCCTATGCCAATTTCAAAATGTGATCAAATTTGCCAGCATGACCCTTCTTAGTTAGGTGGTTAATAATGCAAAACTATTGGTTTATCTATGATGAAATATCTACTTTTGTATCTAAAAATGATTTTTTTAGAAAATAAACAGCAAACTATAAGATACCTGTAGTTCAAATTTGACTCGTTTCTTGCCGAATTGGCTGTTTCTCAAAATACCTAGAAAGATAGGAAATGCAATCAAATTGATGATCATCGATGAAAGGTGGTCTAACTTAAGTGAAAATTTTAGTGATGCCATTTTGCAAAATATTTTTGGTAGCTGCCTCACAAACCTCCCTTGTTTTTAACACTAAGAAGAGGAAATTTTAATAGCTCATTTTCGAACCAATCAGGACGCAGCACACGGATCACCCCA
Organism: Aegilops sharonensis; assembly: GCA_904067115.1. Classification (NCBI taxonomy): domain Eukaryota; kingdom Viridiplantae; phylum Streptophyta; class Magnoliopsida; order Poales; family Poaceae; genus Aegilops; species Aegilops sharonensis. The sequence goes on along the minus strand of LR880971.1, from coordinate 144,783,821 downwards.
CTGTATTTTATCTGAGCCGTCCTCCTCCTACTGATCCAGCGTCTCTCCCTTCCTCCCTCGACCCCCTCCTTCCCGAGAAACCCTAGGTCAAGCGCTGCCGTCTCCCTCTCCCCGATCCAGACCCCTCCCCCGCCGCCCCTCTCCCCGATCCAGATCCGTCCTCCTCCGATGCCCTCCCCTCGGCTCCATCCTCCCCTTGGACAAGATCCGGCACGCACGTCCCACACATCGACCGCGCCCTCCCACCCACACATCGCCGCCGCCACCCATCGTCCCGTCTGACCTCGCCACCGCCACCCACATCCCCGTCTAACCTCGTCGCCGTTCGCCGCTCCCGGTCTCATCCCCCCACACCCGCCGCCCCTCCCTCTCCTCCTCCCATCAGAAGAGAAGAGGGATCTCACGCGGATCACACCAGGGCATCGATCTGGACTTCCATCTGCACGAGGGGACGCGTGGAGCAGGAGGGGCGGCCATGGCGCCGGCAAAAGATGGCCGCCTGCTCCGTACGCACCCAACCTTGCGAGCGGCCGTGGCTAGGGTTTCGGCTGCGGCGTCGCGTCCATCACCGGCTCGTCTCCGGCGGCTCCTCCCCGTCGGACACCGCGCCCTCTCCACCCCTGGATGGCGCCCACTAGCTCGGTTTGCTCGCGCGTGTTGGGCTGTATGGCGTCGACCCCGACCTCCTTTGATGCGTCTCCGGCGCGGCCGTGCATCCCGTGCATCATGTGACGGCCTCCTCCGCCACGCGACGGTGGTAGCCGACCTGCACTGCGACGGCTGCATCGCCTACAATCTTCTTTAGTGAGCACTTGGACCTCTGCTCTCTCCTCTACAACATCTGCTTATTTTATTTCACGTGTTGTTCATGAATATTGGTGGAACTGATAACAATCATGTGTAATGCTGGAATTTGCATTCTCAAATTTTTTTTGCAACATTCGCTTGTGACTGGTCACTTTTGGTTCCTGGTCTATATTCAGCATAGGTTATAAGGCTTGCATTTTCACTTTGATTGCATACCTAAGGTTAACCAGATAGATATCACATGAATTCTGTAAGTTTGAACTTTGCATGATTGAGCACAGGACATCCAGGGCAGGTGAGGCCTAGGTATTTCATTTTAGTTGGCACATTTCAAGTACGAGTAATATGGTGTCTGATATATTTGTTTTAGTCTTACCAATGCAAAGATGGAAAATATGTTCTTTTTGTTATTATCCAAAGGATGGTCAGTGTTACACAACTTCAGGTTTCTAATGCTAGATCATTAATTCCAAGTAGTAAATAGATACTTGTTACTTTATGCATGACAAACCTCATCATGAAGAAAGGGAAAGTAATGTGCAGCTTCCCATTATAAATTGTCCCTTCTTAGTTCAGTTAGTATGCAATTGAATCAATTCTTTAAGAATTCAGTTAGTAAATTTAGATATTTGGGAAGGCATAGTTCTTAAAGAATTCGGTTCAGTTGAGACAACATTTGCATTTCAGTAATAATGAAATGAGATATCTAATTGTCATACTAATATCTTTGCTTTGCACATTATAGTCAGTACATCTCCCACCTGATCGACGCCGATGCCACGGTCCTCGAGCAGAACAGGGTGAGCTTCATACCGTTCCATTCGTGATGTGAATTATTCAGGCTGTAGATTTTGAGCTGTTCAAGGTGTGGATTGTTGTGTGGTTCCAGTAAAAATATAACTGTACAGATATTTTTGTGTGCATAAAATCTGCATTGTACAATCTCCCTGACATTATGCATTTTATTGGTACTCCACTAGAGTTGCTATCTGCTGGTGTTCATGGGCTCTGAGTCTGCCTGTATAGATTTTGAATTTTTCATGTAATAACAAGTAATACTGCTTAGTACTCCACAAATAAACTATTAGTGTGGGAGGTCTCTCAGTGAAACTGTATCATAATATTTGTTAATATTTTGCATGCCATTTGAAGTTCACTTGGCAAGCAAGTATTGTTTAGTACGGTATTTTTGCTTTGAGATGAACTTGCAGCATAAACATCGAGTTAGATGATAAGTCCTTAGGTGCCGATTCTGATTTAAACATTGAGTTAATATAGTCCACAACATCACATATTTTGATTGAAGTTAGTCTGTACAAGCCTATGTTTATGCCCGGTTTGTGTTAATTATCTTGAAGTTAGTCTGTCACTTCTTTACTGACATTCTTGTTTGTTAAGGAATGGTGTGGTACAGTGTCTAATTTTCAGCTGATCGCTTGTATAGAAAATTTTGATCCAGAAAAAACAAGTACTTGTATAGGCACGCACAGCTTCCTCTCACTAAAAAAAACCCAAGTGCTTGTCTCTCTCACTTTTGTTCACATTTGATCCAGATAAACTAAATACATGTACAGGCACACAACTTCCTCTCACAAAAAAAACTAAGTACTTGTCTGTATCATGTTTGTTTGCTTTCTTTGAGAAATCTCATGTTTGTTTGCTAGGCCAGAAAATAGACAGCTCCCAGCCTGGTTAGCCCCATGCACTTACTGCAGCTCCCAACATGGTTAGCCCCATGCACTTACTGTTTGTTCGGTCCAGAACCAATGGCTGAACCAACTGCTGCACTTTTAGTTCTGTGATGTGTGTTTGTTACTTGCACTTGTAGGCTAACTCGATTATACTTTCATTTGACACAGTTTTCTTTGGACTAATTTTGCTTGTTTTCACGTGTGTTGCCCACATTTACGTGGTACCTTAGTATAGTAGTGGTGTGTCCATGGATGATCGCTTGGAAAATCAACTAATATTACTATCTGTATTCATTTGGGAGCTTGCTTTTTATAACATATTATAATTTTGAATGTGTTCTGATTCTACATAGGTTTGGCAGTTAATCCATGTTACTGCAGACTGAAGTTTTTTAGCAGGAATTACTTGGGTTCGGAAGCTGCCTTCAATCGTTGCTGTTGGAGATTAAAATCAGCTAGCAGTGCATTTTCATTTAAGTCATGTAACTCACTTTTTACAAAAAAAAACTTATAGTGCTTTCTAGATGTGCTTTGGATGTTTTGATATTAGCTTTGCTTTTTCAAATCAGATTAGATTGTTGGAAATCTGTCTCTCTAAAAAGAGTAACAAGCGTACTAATGCTTTAAAGGCCAAACGGAAATCAGTTAGCATGTATGTATCAGCATATACAGCTTTTGTACACTTGTCGTTTGCATATTTAGTTCTGTTCGATTTAGTTCTGTTCTATACTATTGATAACTATCCTGTCAATACATGCTTGTTCTGTAACTTGTTGTCTCGATTGTTCAAATGATAATTAAGTTGTGTTCTATTGATGTCCTGCTAGCTGCTACTATTAATTTTTACTGTCATGATGTTGATACTTCATAGAATATGTTCAGTGCCTTAATTCTAGTAGTATTTGTTATCGAAAACATGATTGTATTGTGAGCCATCAAGTTCTTGGAGTCTTCTTAGAGCTTGCTGGTATTTACCTTTTTCCACCAATATAATATTTGCTAATATTTACTCCTCATGGTTGCTACAGTTATCCATGCCCTCATGCTTCAGGATAGACTCCTAGCTACTTGTGTATCTGTTTATTATTCTGTTCATTATTCTTTTCCTAACTATTCTTTGTTGGAAGATATTGCTTTCATTCTGAATTGGTAGCCATGATAACGATCATTTTCATTCTTCTACAGGAGCTCTAGGTTGAAGAAGTTAAAGGAAGGGAACGCTTCATCTTTATAGCTAGTTTTATGTTCCTGTGTGTTTTATGTTCCTGGGTGTTGTACTTCATAGCAGCACTTCCTGGGTGTTCCTGGGTGTTCTAAATTCCTGGATGATGTGAACTATGGCATGATTGTACTATATATAATATACTCATTTTGGTCGTCATTTGTGAAAATTTGTGTGATTGAAATACTCGAAATATTGATCATTTATTGTTTTTTTGAGGTGATGATCCTTAATTGCTGATACATCAGAAATGAAGCAACTACTATTTGGGCCCTAAAAAGGCCACAAATCAAACAATTCAGAAAAAATGAACAAAAATCGCTTAAAAATCAATTGTGAAAAGGTGAAGGCCAAGAAAATAAAAAGGCCTAGGCCCAAAAATAACGAGGCTGAAATGTTGGGCTTGGCCCATCTACCTAATCAAAATTAATATGAGAAAAAACACGAATAGGCCGAATTGTTGGGCTAGGCCCATGTAGAAAACCGAATTGGACCGGGCTGAATCTTGTGCCACATCAGCTTGCCACGCTGGATGCCTACATGGCCTGGGGAGGTTGCTAGTGACCAAAACGCCACAGTAGGCATATTTTGGTCGTAAACTTCTACGACCTTCTCACAGAGAAGGTCGCTATAGTCAGTTTACGACCGCCAGCTTTTGACCTTCTGTTTTTGGTCACAAAAAGGTCGCAAATGAAAAACCATGGCCTTTCAGTGACCAATAGTGGTGGTCACAAGTTGACATATTTCTTGTAGTGCGTGTTGATCTTCCGAGGCCGGACATGACCCAGGAAAGTGTGTCCGCCAAATGGGATCGAGCGTGTTGGGTTATGTGGTGCACCCCTGCAGGGAAGTTTATCTATTCGAATAGGTGTGATCTTCGGTAACAGGACGACTTGGAGTTGTACCTTGACCTTATGACAACTAGAACCGGATACTTAATAAAACACACCCTTTCAAGTGCCAGATATAACCCGGTGATCGCTCTCTAACAGGGCAACGAGGAGAGGATCGTCGGGTATGTTTATGCTACGCGATGCTACTTGGTGAACTTACCATCTACTCTCTCCTACATGTTGGAAGATGGAGGTGGCCAGAAGCGTAGTCTTCGACAGGATTAGCTATCCCCCTCTTATTCTGGCATTCTGCAGTTCAGTCCACCGATATTGCCCCTTTACACATATACCCATGCATATGTAGAGTAGATCCTTGCTTGCGAGTACTTTGGATGAGTACTCACAGTTGCTTTTCTCCCTCTTTTCCACTTTCCCTTCTACCTGGTTGTCGCAACCAGATGCTAGAGACCAAGAGCCAGATGCCACTGCCGACGACCAGGAGTAGTTTAGGAGGATCCCAGGCAGGAGGCCTGCGCCTATTTCGATCTGTATCCCAGCTTGTGCTAGTCTTCTTAAGGCAAACTTGTTTAACTTATGTCTGTACTCAGATATTGTTGCTTCCGCTGACTCGTCTATGATCGAGCACTTGTATTCGAGTCCTCGAGGCCCCTGGCTTGTCTTATGATGCTTGTATGACTTATTTTATTTTTAGAGTTGTGTTGTGATATCTTCCCATGAGTCCCTGATCTTGATCGTACACGTTTGCGTGTATGATTAGTGTACAATTGAATCGGGGGCGTTGTCGGTGTACTAGAGTAGGGGTACCCTAGTATCCCGAACTCGTGCACGGATAGTTGCAGCACCCCGCGGCAGGGCTGACTTGGTGACCGCCAAGATCCTCAGCAGCTCCTTTGGAACCATTCAAGAACAAAGTAGTCAAGAACCCGACAAGAGGAGCTTGCCGGGAAGGCCACTCAGGGCACGAAGGAAACAAGACCCCGGCAAGAGGAGCTTGCCGGGAAGGCTTGGTGGGCGCCGAGCCCCCGAGCGCGACAAGATTTCTGCCACGGCAAGGCGTTTGCCGGGGCGGGCAACCTCTCTTGATCTCCGCTCCAGCTCATCCGCCAACGTGTCGTCACGGGGCTTCCCCAGAAACGCGTGTCGACGGGCTGTGCAGCTAGCGGGGAGCAGCGATAAGCGGCGCTGACGAGCCACCATCGTGGCAAACGGAGGCGCGCTTGACGGTCCCCTGTTACACTGTTCAGGCGACTGAGACGGGCATTAATGACTCTTGTCCCTTGCCGTCAGAGTTAGGTATAGATTACTGTACACTGTACAAAGCGGTGTACCAACCTATGTTTTTACCATCTTACCCTTGTCTACTTGCCACATGTGGTGACCCCTTGTGCCTATAAAAGGAGGCCCAGGTGCAACGTAGAGAGGGTTCGTTTTTAGCTCCGGTTTAGTTCATTCTACTCATACGAGACCACACTCAGGCTAGGTTTTGTAGCTCTCATTGCTCCCTAGCAAGAACACAAGATAATCCACAAAGCAGCAGTAGGAGTATTATCTCTCCGGAGAGCTCCGAAGCTGGGTAAATCTGCTCGTGTGCATCGCCTCGATCCGCTCTTTGCGCAATCTCCGCCCCCTCCGAACCACAAGGGACCCAGGTCCCGTAGGTGTTTGTGGGACACGATCAGCTTCCCCGACATCTTTGGCGCGCCAGGTAGGGGGCGTCGAGGCTGTGTGAACCTGATCCGGCGTTCACGCGAGCAGTTTCTTCATCAACATCTTCGTCAACATGGCGCCGAGGAAGAAGTCTTCGGCAGCACCTGAGCCGTCCGCGTCGAACCCACCACCACCGGAGCTGTCAGGTGGTGGGGGGAACGCTGGCGGAGGAACGGGCGTCGTCGAGAGAGCCCACAACGCCACCAGGTCCAAGGACAAGGCAGCGCAGGCGTCGGCGTTCGAATCCTCACCGCGTCCTTCTCAGGAGGCGCGGGACCGACAGCGTCATGATGCTCGCGGCACCATACGCTCGTTGGATCAAGGCCAAGCTAGAGGATCCCGAGGCCCTCGAGACCCGCATGCACACCAGCATGCCGGTACGAGTAGAGTACGGTCGCTTGGGCGGGATGCTGTGTAACACCCTCGATGCGGCTATATCTCCCACGTGTCGAAGCACGACTTAGAGGCATAACCGCATTGAAAGCAATGTCGCAAGTGAGGTAATCTTCACACAACCCATGTAATACATAAGGGAAAGAGATACATATTTGGCTTACAATCGCCACTTCACACAATACATGGGTAAAGCATTACATCATACAGATACAATCAAGGTCCGACTACGGAACCAAAATAAAAGAAGACTACCCCAAATGCTACACAGATCCCCAATCGTCCCAACTGGGCTCCACTACTGATCAACTGAAACGAAACAACACAATGAACAAGATCTTCATCGAGCTTCTCCTTGAGCTCGGGTGCATCACCTGCACGGTTCATCGGCACCTGCAAACTGGTTTTGGAAGTATCTGTGAGTCACGGGGACTCAGCAATCTCACACCCGCGAGATCAAGACTATTTAAGCTTAAAGGTAGGACAGGGTTGTGAGGTGGAGCTGCAGCAAGCGACTAGCATATCTGGTGGCTACAAACGCAAAAGAGAGCGAGAAGAGAAAGCAAGGCACGGTCGAACAACTATGATCAAGAAGTGATCCTGAAACTACTTACGTCAAACATAACTCCAACACCGTGTTCACTTCCCGGACTCCGCCGAGAAGAGACCATCACGGTT
>LR880971.1:144750856-144763896 GCA_904067115.1 Aegilops sharonensis | reverse complement strand
ATAATGAGCCACTAGGTTCCATAACTTTATTTTCTCTTCTTTCTTCTCAAACAAGAAGAAGGTTCATCCACCCACAAGTTAACCGGGGGGGGAGGAGAAGATAATGATGTGGGCCACCAAGTGTTGCTCAAGGAACTATCGCCTTGCCGGGGAATGGACAACAGAGAAGCTAAGTTGCTAAGTTTAAACGACCAGTTTTAAATTTTTAAGTTATCTTCCTCGAACGATAGTACTTTGTATGGAAAACCTGTGCGCGGAGGAACCGACTCGCGACTAGCTTGCGCCCTTACTTTGTCTCGAGTCCGCTCAATAAATTAAGTGTGCTGCAACTAGTTGCGACAAGGTTGCTTGTCGGGGGCGGCATCGCCAGCAGGCTGCTGAAGTTCCGCACTCAGTGCTCGCGGCAAAGGTGTTCGCACTGACAAGTTCCCCTAGAAGCGTAGGGTATAAGCATACAAGGGAAGAAATCGAGTAAAGGAAATAACATTGCATTCGATTGCCTAAGATAGTGTATATTACATAATGACTTGTTGCGGATCTAATAGATTTTTCGCCTAAACATGATCTACAGCGACAAGGGAAAGATAAGCTTGGCGGCCTAGTCCACGCGGTCGCCATCGAGCCTCTTGACTCCGCTCACCCTGTCCACAATGGGTGCGACAAGGGCCTTGAGCGCTTCAACGTCAGCGGATGGAGGCAGGGACTTGAGGACTTTGGTGAAATCGACGCCTGGGTTGCGGAAGGCCACTTTCATCAACACCTTCTGGAGAGCCCCGGCGCAGACTTGGCGCGACTCCTCCGCCAGCTGCTTTGGGATCTCCTCCCGGAGCCGCTGGAGACCCGTCAGCAAGCCTTTGAAGAATAGGCTGAGCTTGACGCTGGGTTGGAGGTTCTCGTCGGTGGAGTACCCAAGATCTGTCATCCCCAGCTCCATCAGCTCATTATGGATGCCGGCGGCGGTGTCCACAAGACCTTCTGTCCAGTGCATTATGCTGTCTCGGAGATTATTCTGGGCGGTCACAGCATTTGACAGCAACTCCTCGGTGGCTTTGATCTTTTCCAGCAGGCCCGTTTCCCGCTCCTTGGCACCTTCCAGCGTCTCCGTCAAGGTGGTCAATTTCAGCTCCAGATCCGCCTTGGAGTCCTTGGCGGCATCGAGCTCTTTGATCTTTTCAGCAAAGCGACCTTGCAACTCGCCGAGGGTGTAGGCGTCCTTCTCGCGCTCGCGCTTCAACCCGGTGACCTCCTCGGCGCTCTTCTGGAGGGTGGACTCTAGCTGAGCCACCCTCGTCTCTAGTTCCTTCTTGGCGGACTCGGCAGCCGCAGCAGCATCCTTTGCCTCCTGAAGTGGCCCGCCAATCGTTTGCTCGCGCACGGCGAGATCTTCCTCAAAGCTGTCGAGGTTGATCTTCCGCTGCGCCAGCTCACCTTCTCGCGCGGAGAGCTTCTCGCCGGCAAGCCTCTGCTGCTCCTCGACCTCGCCTTTCTCCAAGATGAAGGTCGTGCGCTCCTCAGCAAGCTGCTCCCGCGCCTCTGCTATATCCCGGAGAGTCTCTTTGTTGGGCGTCGGAGCTCTTCCGCGCGTTTCTCCAAGTCAGCTCCCGCCCTCGTGACGAGCGCCTCCCTGGACTCCAGCTTGGCCTGTCGGGCGCGGTAGAGCGACAACAACCTCCTTAGCAGCTGCTCCTCCTCAGGCTCGCCGCTGCTGCTGCTCGGAGCATCGACCAGTGACAGCCCGGCGGAGGCAAGCAGTTCCGCGTCGAAGGTCTCCCCCTCGGCCGGTGCCGTGGATCTTGATGCCCAGGGGAGCTTGATAAAGACACCCTCGCCGGCCTTCAGATAGGCGCCGGGCTGGGGCTCTTCGGAGTCTGGTGCGGCATCGGTGGCGGGAGGATCGGCGGTCGGTGCAGCGCCTGGCGCTCCTGCGGCCTCAGGGCCGTCAGTGCGATCGCCAGATTCCTCCCCAGCCCCTGCGCCAGCAGCCCTGGCGGCCTCCTCGCCGGCGGTCCCGTCAGCGCCAGCCTCCTCCTCCATGTTGGCGGCGTCGACATTTTCGCCGCGAGCGTCCTCCTCACTGGCAGCCTCAGTCTTCATCGGGTCTCTGGCAGATGGATCTGATGGTCAGAATAAGAAAGAACAAGTCAAGCAAATGTTCGAAAGTGAAGAACAGAAAAAAAAAGAACCCAAGGGAAATTCTCAAACAAGAAAACTACCTGCAATGGGATCTGTTGCCGCGGCCTCCACAACCGGAGGGTCGTCGGCGCCGGCCCTTGTCGGGGAAGCTCCCCTTGTCGGAGAGGCCTCCCTTGCCGGAGAGCGCTCCCTTGGCGGAGAGTGCTCCCTTGGCGGAGAGTTCTCCCTTGGCGGCGTAGTTGAAGCAAGCAGAACATCGGGAGTGACCTCCGGCGCCTCATGATGTGGCTGCTCTGCTCCTACAGGATTCAACAAACCAGATATCAGTGACGGAGAAGCACCCAAGCACACCTAACCACGAAAGGTAAACCAAACACTTACGCTGGGGGCTGTGCTGGGGGCAGCTCTGTTGAAGGGTTGCCGGATCCAGCAAGGGAGTCCCGGACGTGCCCCCTGTTGCCACAGGGGAGTCATCTGAGACGACAACCACCGGAGTCTTGGCCCTCTTCGATGCCCTCTGAGCTAACGTCCTGAAGAAGGAGGTTCAGAGTGAAACCAGTCAGATATAAGATAAAGCAATAAATTGGAAGATTACAAGTAGCAACGACAAGATCTTACTCTTCCTCTTCTTCCTCGGAGCTGAGGGCGGAGAGATCAAACTCCGCTCCGGCGCGACGGATTGGGGGAGAAGATTCCCTCGGACGCTTGGCGGGTGCAGGGGCCGCGACTCCCGAAGACCCCGCGCCCGTCGCCGTGACGGAATAAGGCGCTCCCGCGGCAACAGTGCTTGCCGCGGTGGAGCGCGTCGGGCGGCGAGGCGGCTGTTGGACCGTATGCCCCCCGCCACTTCTCCAGTCTTACGGAGGCGTCTCCTTGGCGGGGCAGCGGGCTCCCCCTGCGGCAAGTTACTTGACGGCGGAGGAGAGGCGCCCCCGGCAGGCTCGCTCGGATCATTGACGGGCTCGATCTGCTCTTCTCGGCGACGAACTCTTCTCGGTCGGCAAGGCTTGCCGCCTCGGCCGTCTCCGCCTCCTCAACAGTAAACCCAAATATGCCGGCGGCAGCAGCCTCTGCAGCCTCCTCCAACCTCGTGGCAATGCGCGCCATCTCCTGTTCGGTGGTGTCGCGGGTGAGCCGCCTCTGCTCGTCGGCGCGGATCGGCACTTCAACCAAATTTTCGAAGAACTGCTGCACGACGTCGTCGGCGGGCTCCTGCCAAGTTGGTACGATTCCATGGGAATCGCACAACGGCATTATCGCGCGGATGCTGTCAAGCGACGAGTTGTTGCACAAGGGCACAACTCCCCTCGGCAACATGCACCACCCGGGGTTATCCGCTTCAGGCTTGAACAACTCCCGCAGCATGCCTTCAAGCTCCAAGGTAGTAAAATTCCAATTCAGACCCGGGCGCAGCCTCATGATGTCCGCCGTGTTCTGGAATTCCCAAGCAGGCCTCCCTCTCTCCTGCAAGGGCGCAATGCGGCGGCGAAGGAAGTCCGCGCCAACTGCTCCTACGGTAAGCCCTGCTTGCCGGAGACGCAAAATCCTAGTCACGGCAATCTTCAACTTGTCGTCCTCCGGCGCCAAGTTGCTCCAATCGTTGCCGCGAACTATGGGGGTCTGGCGCAGGGCGGTGAAAGGCTGTGGCTCCTCCTCTAAGATCCAACACCAGTCAGCTCTCCACTCCTCCCACTTGCTGCGCAACTCTCCGTCAAGATACGCTTCCTTCTTGCCGATCCTAGAGGTCCATGCAATTCCTCCGGCAAGCGGCTCTCCTCTCTCTACGCGGGGTGAGAAGTAGTGGCGGAAGAGTGCGGCATTTGGATGGACCCCGACGAAGTTCTCGCAGAGGTGTGCGAAAACGGCCATGGTGAGGATGGCGTTGGGGGTGAAGTCAAGGAGGCGGAGGCCATATGTGTTCATGACATCGCAGAAGAATTCAGAAAAGGGCGGGCAGAGCCCGCAGTGGAAGAAAATCGCGAAAAAGGGGTACCCGATGGAGACCTTATCAGACGTGGCGGCGGAGATCACCCTCGTGCGCGGGTGCGCCCGCGTCGCCGTCGACCAGAAAAGGTAGTATAGCTCCCGCAGCTCCTTCCTGTCGAGCAGAGGATCGAAGAGGGCCCGCTCCTTCCGCAGCGCCGCGAGCCGCTGCGCCTCGGCTGATTTCACGCCTTTTCCTTTGTCGGCCTTCGGAGCCATGGGGGGAGGTGGTGGAGGAAGTCGACGGCGTTGGTGGCACCGGTGGCAATGGAGGGGGCGGAGCGTCGCTCTCTTTGGGCTCGAGGAGAAAGGGGAAAGCGACGGGGTTTTTTGATGTGACAACAATGGCAAGTGGGCGTCTTGCCCCTGTTCCCCCTGCTTATAACGGGGAGAGGGGACGGGCGTTCCGATTTTTCCCATTAAAAAAAGCCCCACGATCTCCCCCACGACGCCACGTCCGGTGCGTGCCGTTAGTGGGAGACGTGGTGGGTCCAGCGCGAGTAATGGCGCAATCCAGACAGCGCGTGCCTGTGCACTGTTTTGGGCCTGGCCCAACAGAGCTTGGCGCCGTGTGTGGCCCAGGCCCGGGGGCTCCTGTCGGTGTACTATAGTAGGGGTACCCTAGTATCCCGAACTCGTGCACGGACAGTTGCAGCACCCCGCGGCAGGCCTGACTTGGTGACCGCCAAGATCCTCAGCAGCTCCTTTGGAACCATTCAAGAACAAAGTAATCAAGACCCCGGCAAGAGGAGCTTGCCGGGAAGGCCACTCAGGGCACGAAGGAAACAAGACCCCGGCAAGAGGAGCTTGCCGGGAAGGCTTGGTGGGCGCCGAGCCCCCGAGCGCGACAAGATTTCTGCCACGGCAAGGCGCTTGCCGGGGCGGGCAACCTCTCTTCATCTCCGCTCCAGCTCATCCGCCAACGTGTCGCCACGGGGCTTCCCCAGAAACGCGTGTCGACGGGCTGTGCAGCCAGCGGGGAGCAGCGATAAGCGGCGCTGACGAGCCACCATCGTGGCAAACGGAGGCGCGCTTGACGGTCCCCTGTTACACTGTTCAGGCGACTGAGACGGGCATTAATGACTCTTGTCCCTTGCCGTCAGAGTTAGGTATAGATTATTATACACTGTACAAAGCGGTGTACCAACCTATGTTTTTACCATCTTACCCTTGTCTACTTGCCACATGTGGTGACCCCTTGTGCCTATAAAAGGAGGCCCAAGTGCAACGTAGAAAGGGTTCGGGCCAGCTCCAGCTTAGTTCTTTTTACTGATACGAGACCACACTCAGGCGAGGTTTTGTAGCTCTCATTGCTCCCTAGCAAGAACACAAGATAATCCACAAAGCAGCAGTAGGAGTATTATCTCTCCAGAGAGCTCCGAAGCTGGGTAAATCTGCTCGTGTGCATCGCCTCGATCCGCTCTTTGCGCAATCTCCGCCCCCCTCCGAACCACAAGGGACCCAGGTCCCGTAGGTGTTCGTGGGACACGATCAGCTTCCCCGACAGGCGTCACAAGTTAGTATCAGAGCCGACTGCCTGTAGGAATCCCCTTCCAAACTCCTTGGCCGATGTCGAGTCTAGATTTTACAAAACTTTTACTAACATGGTTGTGCGGCTTACGGCCCCACGTCGCCCTTGGGTGGTATTAGGATCTTTTACTCCTCGTCTATACTCTGGGACTCTGATGTCCCTTTTATTCGGGTTAAATGAATTTTGCTAACGCTAACATTAGGATCTCGTGATCACTTCCACTCGGAGAGCCCTGTGTTACCGATGACCTCCTGCTGCATCAGAAGATTCCGAAGATACTCTCTAATGTTCTCTCGAGACTCTATGTCCGTCGCTTTTGCAATCCCCTACCACCGATACATCCCTATGGATAAATACTTACACATTTCCTTCTTACTTTCATTCCCAGCTGCTCTTGTTATTACAAGATGCATTGAATTATTCTTCGACTTTTAAGAATCTCTTGAGCCACTGCCTTACAGATCTTTGCCGCATGAATACCCCTATGGATAATTCCTCGCACTTATCGTGTATCTGCTCATTCCCAGTTGTTCATGTGTTTCGCAAAAGACTTCGAAATACCATTTGATATGTCGAAAATCCTTAACAGCATGTTGTTCTTGAAATTCTTACTTGCTTGCATTAGGGTTAACCCCATAAGTCTAGTAATCTTATTGGCATCCTTTGTCATTATCATTTTGAGTCTGTTGATTCAATATGTTGTGATTGCTTGCAATCCTCAGACGAATCCTAGAATTCTTCTTTCCGGCTCAGACGTCATTTTAAACATGAGCTGGATCTCGACCAATCAAATTGCCATCGGTTATTCCACTAAGCCTACTCGACTTATCCATGCTTAATCAGAGCCCTTGCTCCCATTCCCTTGCTTTGGAAATCTTAATTCCTTTGCCTTTGAGCTTTGAATTAGTCAGTTGTTTCTATAATCCAAAGCCTTTGCTTTGTTTCGTCCTTTGATCGTGTCCCGATGCTCACATCAGCCCCGTTATGGACCGTCAGGTCCTTTGTTGTATTATCATCCAACAATGTCTTTGGTAAACAAAAACCTCAAGAAGTTCTTTCTATGATACATAATGCCATTGGTAAATCATATTCTCTGATTTGGCCAACCATGCGCTGCTTTCGAGCTGGTGATAATTACTCCTGAAGTTTGTGGTATATGTTCCTAAGAGGCCCCGATGGGTTGGACATATGCCTTTTCTAATCTGTGTGAACCCGAAAACTACTACAGGTCATACTCTACTGGTGTTATGTCAGATAAAATTTCAACACCACAACTTCGTTGAAGGCGAGAAGTGAATGAAAGGTTATGCATTAAAGAAGTGGGAGTCGACCTTGAACTTTGTGTTCATGCCCATGGACACGATGTAGATCCTATCATGGAAGCTTCTTGTAATAATAACTATTTCCTTGATAACTATCATCTGGTATCTGTGAATTGGTCTTTTGCAACCGTGGTTTCGACCATATTTTCTTCTTGATTCCATTTCTCGGACAAGTTAGAGACTTTCCTTCTACAGATCAATACGCCTGCCCCCAACCTCTATTTTTTGATCTACTTTCTTGTATCACCCCCATGGTATCTCGAGGATATATCTTATGAATTTCTGATGATGTAGTACCTTCCCTGTCATAGTGACTCCACGGGTTCTGGGTTGTCGTCAACCGAGAACATCGATAAGTGAATCGATTCCGCGCTCCGATACGATAACTCTAAGTAAGTTTTGTTGCTTATGAGTTTAATAATCCTTCAAGTCATTCCTAGCCTGATTGGCTAAATCCTTATCGTGCTAAATTGTAACTGTGTTACCTGGTCCTTCTTCCCGGAGCACAATTTTTGATGATGAGCTAAGCTTACGTCGATCTTCCCCATCATATCATTTCGCCTTGAACCGCAAGCTTGGTCTAGATTTTGTGTCGTACCCGTGTTTCCAATAACCTTTCGCTTCATCATTCCTTTGACTTGATGTCATCGCCGATCGATTACATCTTCAGGCAATCTCTCGACAAATGTCGTGATCATCATCAACATTCTGAGCTCTTCCAGAATATCAATCAAATTCATGATGAGAATTACCATCCTCGCCCCTCGATGATTGTGTTATCATCGACAACATTCTTGCCTTCCCACAACACAAACTTGTTCATGTTATGAATGCAACTTGCTATCCAGCTTGTATGATGTTCCACCTTGAAGTATTAATGTCCTTTATGACAAGGATGTTGTGAGAATTGCTCCACCTCTTAAGAATTCTTGGTATATTGATGCTTCTCACCATCACCATTCTTTCTTGGTCCTCGTGTTGATTCCAACCGGTGTACCAACAAGTGAATGGTGCTGTTTGGATTCTTCCCTTCTAGCAACCCTATTGCTTTGAAGTTAATGGTCGGTCGTTCATTCTTAGACTATTGATTATTGAATCACCATTCTGACATTGGTCGTGGAAGCCAACCCATATTTCGGGCGCACCTTTCAACCAATGTCTAAATTGTGTACCTCGAGCACACATCATTATATCATTTGATCTGACAAAGTTATCTCCTTGTTCACATAAGTGTGGAAATCCCTCTTTTTGGAAATCTCGAGGAATTTTCACTGAGTCCATCAGCCACCCCCTCGTCCCCTCATCCTCTCCTTGGTTTAATGACGAACTCTTGTTTCGGAACTTGCTTCTATCGTTCATTTCCCGAGAATCTGAAAATGTCCTTACGTTAATTTGTGTTACACCTTTTCTTCTCGGGCATCCTAAGTCTGAGGTATCCTGACACCAACCAGATCTGAAACTCGGTCAGATATGATGGTTGGAACATTTTTCAAGAGTCATAGCATTGGTATTTCTATAACCCAATAAGGTGATGTCATGCCTAGCACACCTGGTTGGAGGACCTATTGCAAGACTTAATCTATGAGTTGTTTCTGATGGATCCTTTGTGTATCCAAAGTTTGACCTTTGCTTGAAGAACATGTCAATGCTATCCCGAAGCATGTCTGTGGTACTATAATTTTCAACATGAACATTGAAGCCCAATGCTAAATGTTTCTTGCTCAATTATCCAAACACCGTTGTTTGGGTAATGTCATGAACATCCTCTCCCCTTACCTAAATGGTTTTCTACGTTATATCCTGTCATGGATATCATGCTCTGTTTATCCTTGGGAATGATATACCCCAGAAATATGTGTTTAAACACATTTTTCTTTCCATTGTTCTGATTAAATCTGATAGACACTTTTCCCTTTCCATTGGTTTGTTTAAACCCTTATTGTGATATATATGATATAGCAGTAATAATTCCCTGCTGGTGCAACCACCTCGGTGTACAACTCTGTCAGTAAGACCCTGTTACTAATGTTGATGACATTCCGGTAGCCACCGATGGATGAGAACCTTGCCTAATGGTCCACCTGATTCCATGAGCAGGAAAATGGTTCTCTTCGTCCCTCGCCCTTGGTACCGATGTTGTTACCGGCATAACTGACAGGCTATCCTCCGGCATGCCTTGCTTACATGATCGTGCAAATCGTCACCGCCTTCCTACTTTTAATCCACATAGTGGGCCCATAACCCATAGTTCCATAGGATCGAAACCTGACTCTCCTGTACACCCCCTGTTCTCAAGGTTGTTCCTCGCATGTGGCCTCATATGAAATTCACGAGCCACTTTCCGAGAGATCATCAGTTCTGTTATCAGACACAGTACTTATTCTCGTTGCCCTGAAACCCTTTCACCTTCTGAATAGGCATCGAACAATTGCCTGGCCGCTTGAAACTCCTTATTATACCTTATTACTTTCCTCTCGAAATTTTCTAAGTTTCAAGAGTTACTTTCCGCCATCTTCGTTGACGTTATGTACCAGATAGCAACCTGGTAGAGGTCCGTTCTTCTGAAGTTACCGCTTATCCTTTTCGTATGTGCGATGAAGATCCCGAGGGAAGGATGACGACTTCATCATTTTGACCTGAAGCAAGAGTAGGAAGGCATGAATATATTGGATTGACCTCTTTGAGAAGAGAAACCAAGACCGAGAAGATCCATTAGATTTTCCATAACCCATTCCCTCCTCCCTAACTCCCCTCTTAAATCTCGGGACGAGATTTCTAGTAGTGGAGGAGAATTGTGACGCCCGGATAATTAAGCTATAGTAAACCCATGTTAATGATATCATGTCATCGTAATTAAAATTTTGCTAAACCTCACTTGCTTCAAAGTAAGTTCAAATACAAATTTAAATAACAAGTCAAATTATAGTTTCATAAAAAAATTAAAAATGTTCATTGGTTTGCAAATATTCACTAACTAATTAACAAACATCAGCCAATATTTTTGGGAATGTTTATATTCCTCTAAGATAATTAAAACAGGAACAAATAACATTAAATTTAACCATTTAAAAATAAACAAATATTTATCCTTTTCAAAATGACTTGAAACTTGGTGTGCAGCTCCATTATATGACCCAATATTTATGTGCCAAGCTTCTTGTTCACCAAAATTCATTTGCTACTTAATCTAAGTGCCAAACAGAGGAGAAATAAATAAAGAGAAGAGGTAAAGGAAAAATGAGCAGTGCTGCTTTGCACTTATGGCCTCCTGGCAATAGGCGGCCTAGCCCACCCCGGCTCCTTCCCTTTCCTCTGTTCATCAGAGGCGGGGTGGACGCCTGCACGCCGTCCATGGCGCCGCTGGACACACGTCGGCCATCCTGCGGTCCCCTGGGTGGTTAAGGACGTCACCCGCGAGACCCTCTCGATACCCTAGCGCCATTGCCCCTTTCCCCTGCGCCGCTTTCTTCCACCTCGCCCGTAGTCGAACCACATCTCCATGGCTGACCTCATCCTCGTGGCCACTGCCCTCCCCGCCGCCTGGGACTGCGCCGGGAGCACCGCCTGTGTCGTCTTCGTCGGCTACATGGACGCATTCGAGCTCCGGACCCCTGCCTCGCGCGGATCGACGCCCTCGGCCACCGTGGATCGCCACCACCGTCCATCTTCTTCAATCCTCCCACGAGCTCACTATTGCACACCTACAGGGCCCGGTGAGCTCCGTCGTTTGTTCCCCTCCCTTCTCCCATGGTCCCGTCGCTGTGCATCGCCCGTAGCCGCCGCCAGACGCCGTCCCTGTCCGACATGCTCCCAGCTCGCCTTGGCTTCACCACCGCCGTTGTCCCCGTACCCCACGCACTCCTCACCTGCTTGACCGCGCCCCGGCCACGCGCTGCGCCCACTGCCGTGTTGAGCTTGCCCACTCGTCCTGCTCACCCCTGAGAGTTGCTTCCCCTCCCGCTGCCCTGGCTCTGCCGTGCCCCGCCTTTGCCCAGCCGCGACCGGCGCTGTCTGCATCCCCTCCACCCCACTACGGTGCCCTGCTGGCCTGCTCTTGCCCCCCGGTCGCGCTCGCCTCCGCCGCCTGCTGTTGCGTTGCTGCTTGCCCTCGCCGTGCCGTGCTCGCATTGCCGCGCTCTGCTTGCGTAGACGCCACACCCACCTCTGCTACCCGCGGGCAGTCACCCCGCCCACGCATCGCTTCCCGCGTGCGGCCTCGCCTCCACGCCCCCCCCCCCCCCCCTCCCACCCGCGGGCACTCCCCCCCCCCCCCCCTCCCACCCGCGGGCACTCCCCCCCCCCCCCCCTCCCACCCGCGGGCACTCCCCCCCCCCCCCCCTCCCACCCGCGGGCACTCCCCCCCCCCCCCCCTCCCACCCGCGGGCACTCCCCCCCCCCCCCCCTCCCACCCGCGGGCACTCCCCCCCCCCCCCCCTCCCACCCGCGGGCACTCCCCCCCCCCCCCCCTCCCACCCGCGGGCACTCCCCCCCCCCCCCCCTCCCACCCGCGGGCACTCCCCCCCCCCCCCCCTCCCACCCGCGGGCACTCCCCCCCCCCCCCCCTCCCACCCGCGGGCACTCCCCCCCCCCCCCCCTCCCACCCGCGGGCACTCCCCCCCCCCCCCCCTCCCACCCGCGGGCACTCCCCCCCCCCCCCCCTCCCACCCGCGGGCACTCCCCCCCCCCCCCCCTCCCACCCGCGGGCACTCCCCCCCCCCCCCCCTCCCACCCGCGGGCACTCCCCCCCCCCCCCCCTCCCACCCGCGGGCACTCCCCCCCCCCCCCCCTCCCACCCGCGGGCACTCCCCCCCCCCCCCCCTCCCACCCGCGGGCACTCCCCCCCCCCCCCCCTCCCACCCGCGGGCACTCCCCCCCCCCCCCCCTCCCACCCGCGGGCACTCCCCCCCCCCCCCCCTCCCACCCGCGGGCACTCCCCCCCCCCCCCCCTCCCACCCGCGGGCACTCCCCCCCCCCCCCCCTCCCACCCGCGGGCACTCCCCCCCCCCCCCCCTCCCCCCCCCCCTGCCCGCCCCCCCCCCCCCCCGACCTAATATCCTGATACGTCCATTTTGCACCATGCTTTTACCAATATTTATTGCATTATGGGCTGGTATTACACATTATATTTCAATACTTATGGCTCTTCTCTCTTATTTTACAAGGTTTACCATCAAGAGGAGCAATGCCGGAAGCTGGACTTCTGGCTGGAAAATGAGCAAACATTGGAAACCTATTCTGCACAACTCCGAAAGTCCTGAAACTCCACGAAACAACTTTTTGGATTTTATAAGAATTTATGAGCAACAGAAATAGGCCAGGGGGCCCACACCATGTCCAGGAGACAGGGGGGCGCCCCCCCCCCCCCCCCATAGGGCGCACCCAGTATCTCCTGGGCCGACTGGGGGGCCTCCGGCGTCCATCTTCGGCTATATCATCACTTTTACCCTGGAAAAAATCATGGGCAAGCTTACGGGACGAAACTCCGCCGCCACGAGGCGGAACCTTGGCGGAATCAATCTAGGGCTCTGGCGGAGCTGTTCTGCCGGGGACACTTCCCTCCGGGAGGGGGAAATTGTTGGAAATATGCCCTAGAGGCAATAATAAAAGGATTATTATTATATTTCCTTGTTCGTGATAATTGCCTTTTATTCATGCTATAACTGTATTATCCGGAAATCGTAATACATGTGTGAATACATAGACCACAATATGTCCCTAGTGAGCCTCTAGTTGACTAGCTCGTTGATCAATAGACAGTCATGGTTTCCTAACTATGGACATTGGATGTTATTGATAACGGGATCACATCATTAGGAGAATGATGTGATGGACAAGACCCAATCCTAAACATAGCACAAGATCGTGTAGTTCGTTTTGCTAGAGCTTTTCCAATGTCAAGTATCTCTTCCTTAGACCATGAGATCGTGTAACTCCCGGATACCGTAAGAGTGCTTTGGGTGTACCAAACGTCACAACGTAACTGGGTGACTATAAAGGTGCACTACAGGTATCTCCGAAAGTGTCTGTTGGGTTGACACGGATCGAGACTGGGATTTGTCACTCCGTATGAC
>LR880971.1:144661995-144672490 GCA_904067115.1 Aegilops sharonensis | reverse complement strand
GACTATGAGATTGTGCAACTCCCGTTTACCGGAGGAACACTTTGTGTGCTACCAAACGTCACAACGTAACTGGGTGATTATAAAGGAGCTCTACAGGTGTCTCCAAAGGTACATGTTGGGTTGGCGTATTTCGAGATTAGGATTTGTCACTCAGATTGTCGGAGAGGTATCTCTGGGCCCTCTCGGTAATGCACATCACTTAAGCCTTACAAGCATTGCAACTAATGAGTTAGTTGTGAGATGATGTATTACAGAACGAGTAAAGAGACTTGCCGGTAACGAGATTGAACTAGGTATTGAGATACCGATGATCGAATCTCGGGCAAGTAACATACCGATGACAAAGGGAACAACATATGTTGTTATGCGGTCTGACCGATAAAGATCTTCGTAGAATATGTGGGAGCCAATATGAACATCCAGGTTCCGCTATTGGTTATTGACCGGAGACGTGTCTCGGTCATGTCTACATAGTTCTCGAACCCGTAGGGTCCGCACGCTTAAGGTTTCGATGACAGTTATATTATGAGTTTATGAGTTTTGATGTACCGAAGGCGTTCGGAGTCCCGGATGAGATCGGGGATATGATGATGAGTCTCAAAATGGTCGAGACGTAAAGATCGATATATTGGACGACTATATTCGGAGTTTGGAAAGGTTCCGAGAGATTCGTGTATTTTTCGGAGTACCGGAGAGTTACGGGAATTCGCCGGGGAGTATATGGGCCTTATTGGGCTTTAGGGGAAAGAGAGAGGAGAGGTTGGGCGCCCCCCCAAGGCCTAGTCCGAATTGGACTAGGGGGAGGGGCTGCGCCCCCTCCTTCCTTCTCTTCTCTTCCCCCTTTCCTTGACTCCTACTCCTACTACTTGGAAGGGGGGAGGGGGAATCCTACTCCCGGTGGGAGTAGGACTCCTCCTTGGTGCGCCCCCTCCCTTGCTCCTTTATATACGGGGGCAGGGGGCACGCCATAACACACAAGTTGATCTTCGTGATCGTTCCTTAGCCGTGTGCGGTGCCCCCCTCCACCATATTCCACCTCGGTCATATCATCGCGGAGTTTAGGCGAAGCCCTGCGTCGGTAGAACATCATCATCGTCACCACGCCGTCGTGCTGACGGAACTCATCCCCGACACCCTGCTGGATCGGAGTCCGGGGATCGTCATCGAGCTGAACGTGTGCAGAACACGGAGGTGCCGTACGTTCGGTGCTTGGATTGGTCGGATCGTGAAGACGTACGACTACATCAACCGCGTTGTCATAACGCTTCCGCTTTCGGTCTACGAGGGTACGTGGACACACTCTCCCCTCTCATTGCAATGCATCACCATGATCTTGCGTGTGCGTAGGAATTTTTTTGAAATTACTACGTTCCCCAACAGAGAGGTGGGCCAGGCCCTGGTCGGCATTCACGGTTACTTCATAATAACACGCTTAACGAGATCTTGGTATTTGATCTGAGTCTGGCCACTGGCCTATACGCACTAACCAACTACATGGGAACAGTTATGGGCACTCGGCGTCGTGGTATCAGCCGAAGCCTTCGTGACGTCAGCGACTAAGCAGCGCGCGCCGGATTGGACTGGAACGCCTGTGATATGCCTCCGTCGTATCTATAATTTTTGATTGTTCCATGCCAATATTATTCAACTTTCATATACTTTTGGCAACTTTTTATACTATTTTTTGGGACTAACATATTGATACAGTGCCCAGTGCCAGTTCCCGTTTGTTGCATGTTTTATGTTTCGTAGAAACCCAATATCAAACGGAGTCCAAAGGGGATAAAAAAGGACGGAGAATTATTTTGGAATATTTGTGATTTTTGGGAGGAAGAATCAACGCGAAACGGTGCCCGAGGTGGCCACGAGAGTGGCCCACGCCACCACTCCAGGGGGGCGCGCCCCCCTATCTCGTGGGCCACCCGTAAGGCGGTTGATGCCCTTCTTTGGCCGCAAGAAATCTAATTTTTGGAAAACGATCTGGGCGAAGGTTTCAATCCAATCGGAGTTACAGATCTCCAGATATAAAGGAAACAGTGCCAGGGCAGAATACGAGAACGCAGTAACAGAGAGATAGATCCAATCTCGGAAGGGCTCTCGCCCCTCCCACACCATGGGAGCCAAGGACCAGAGGGGAAAACCTTCTCCCATCTAGGGAGGAGGTCAAGGAAGAAGAAGAAGAAGGGGGGGCCTCTCCCCCTTGCTTCCGGTGGTGCCAGAGCGCTACCGAGGGCCATCATCATCACCGCGATCTTAACCAACATCTCCGCCATCTTCACCAACATCTCCATCACCTTCCCCCATCTATATTCAGCGGTCCACTCTCCCGCATCCCGTTGTACCCTCTACTTGAACATGGTGCTTTATGCTTCATATTATTTTCCAATGATGTGTTGCCATCCTATGATGTCTGAGTAGATTTTCGCTGTCCTATCGGTGATTGATGAATTGCTATGATTGGTTTGAGTTGCATGTTTTATTATTGGTGATGTCCTATTGTGCCCTCCGTGTCGCGCAAGCATGAGGGATTCCCGCTGTAGGGTTTGCAATATGTTTATGATTTGCTTATGGTGGGTGGCGTGAGTGACAGAAGCACAGACCCGAGTAAGTAGGTTGTTTGCGTATGGGATAAAGGGGACTTGATACTTTAATGCTATGGTTGGGTTTTGCCTTAATGAATCTTTAGTATTTGCGGATGCTTGCTAGAGTTCCAATCATAAGTGCATATGATCCAAGTAGAGAAAGTATGTTAGCTTATGCCTCTCCCTCAAATAGAATTGCAATAGTGATTACCGGTCTAGTAACGTAGTCAATTGCTTAGGGACAATTTCACAACTCCTACCACCAAATTTCCACACTCGCTATATTTACTTTATTGCTTGTTTATCTAAACAGCCCCTAGTTTATATTTACGTGCTCTTTATTATCTTGCAAACCTATCCTATCACACCTACAAAGTACTT
Organism: Aegilops sharonensis; assembly: GCA_904067115.1. Taxonomy (NCBI): domain Eukaryota; kingdom Viridiplantae; phylum Streptophyta; class Magnoliopsida; order Poales; family Poaceae; genus Aegilops; species Aegilops sharonensis. Next base: position 144,669,527 of record LR880971.1, on the reverse strand, counting down.
CTAGTTTCATACTTGTTCTAGGTAAAGCGTCAAGCATGCGTAGAGTTGTATCGGTGGTTGATAGAACTTGAGGGAATATTTATTCCACCTTTAGCTCCTCGTTGGATTCGACACTCTTACTTATTGAAAACTGTTGCGATCCCCTACAGTTGTAGGTTATCAAGACCTTTTTCTGGCGCCGTTGCCGGGGAGTCATGGCATGGGGTGAATATTCTTGTGTGTGCTTGTTTGCTTTATCACTAAGTAATTTTTATTTGCTGTTCTAAGCTGTTCTCTATCTTTAGTTATGGATATGGAACACGAAATACCAAAAAAAATTAGGTGTACTTGCTACTCATGGAGATGGGGTAACTCCTAAAACCCTCGATTCTCATTATGTGAAAGATATTAAGTACTACTTTGATAATCTTGAGAAAGCCCCATTCAACTTTATAATGGGAGACACGTTGGATCAACGTGAATACTTTAGGGATTATCGCTCGACACAAAAAGGGAAACTATTATGGGATCAATTTATTATGTTGCGTTGGTATGCCCGGGATCTATGTTTGAGATAGGATATTACTTGTTGCTCTAGGATGAAGGCTCCACACCTTCCCTTTTCATGCAAATTTAATGATAATGAAACCTTAGCTTCTTATGCTAATGGTAGATATGATTACTATGATGTGGAACAAATAGAAGAATTTGTTGCTTTTAAGGCTGCTTATGAAATTGAATCCTTGTTTGGAAAGTATGAAGCTTTAGATGATGATGTTTATAGGCCTGAAATCTTGCTATACTTAGATATTGCTATGAAAATTATGAATACAATTACTATACTAATGCATTTATTGAGAATGTCTCCGCGGTCCAAGAAGAGACTAATATTTTGCAGGAAGCTATGGAAGAAGAAATTGATGAAACTCTGAGCTCATTGGATGAAAAAGATGATGAGGAGAGCGAAGAACAAAAGGAGGAAGAGCGGATTGATCACCCGTGCCCACCTTCTAATGAGAGTAACTCTTCAACTCATACATTGTTTAATTCCTCTTCGTGCCTAACGAAGGATGATTGTTATGATGATTGCTATGATCCCTTGAATTTGTTTGAAATATCCCTTTTTGATGATGCTTGCTATGCTTGTGGCCAAGATGCCAATATGAATTATGCTTATGGAGATGAACTTGCTATAGTTCCTTATGTTAAACATGAAATTGTTGCTATTGCACCCACGCATGATAGTCCTATTATCTTTTTGAATTCTCTCGAATATACTATATCGGAGAAGTTTGCCCTTATTAAGGATTATATTGATGGGTTGCCTTTTACCGTTGCACATGATGATTTTAATAGAATAATATGCATGTGCTTGCTGCTCCTACTTGCAATTATTATGAAAGAGGAACTATATCTCCACCTCTCTATGTTTCCCACACGATAAAATTGCAAGAAACTGTTTATACTATGCATTGGCCTTTACTATGTGTGCATGAATTGTTCTTTTATGACATGCCGATGCATAGGAAGAGAGTTAGACTTTGTCATTGCTTGATATATGTTGCTTTGTGCTCACTACTAAATGCTAAATCATTGCTAATTAAAATTGGCTTTGATATACATTGGGATCTGGGTGGATTCACTACTTGAGCACTATATGCCTAGCTTAATGGCTTTAAACAAAGCACTGCCAGGGAGACAACCCGGAAGTTTTAGAGAGTCATTTATTTCTGTTGAGTGCTTTCATATAGTTTAAAAACAACAAAAATAAAGAGGGGAACCCAAAACTTTTTCAAAAAGGAAAGCGAAAGTGAGAAAGACAAGCATTGTTGAAGTGGGAGAGCTCCTTGAACTTTGTTCATGCTCACGGCAAATTTGTGAATCTTGATTACAGAAACTTTTCAACAAAAATAATTATCCCCTTGTACAATTCCATTGTATTATAAAAATAATGTGCTAAGGTTTGCCTTTAGGATGTTTACAATGCTTGTTGGTTTGTACGGTGCAGGACAGAAACCCTTCTCCCATCTAGGGAGGAGGTCAAGGAAGAAGAAGAAGAAGGGTCCCCCTCTCCCCCTTGCTTCCGGTGGCGCCGGAGCGCTACCGGGGGCCATCATCATCACCGCGATCTTCACCAACACCTCCGCCATCTTCACCAACATCTCCATCACCTTCCCCCATCTATATTCAGCGGTACACTCTCCTGCATCCCGCTGTACCCTCTACTTGAACATGGTGCTTTATGCTTCATATTATTTTCCAATGATGTGTTGCCATCCTATGATGTCTGAGCAGATTTTCGCTGTCCTATCGGCGATTGATGAATTGCAATGATTGGTTTGAGTTGCATGTTTTATTATTGGTGCTGTCCTATTGTGCCCTCCGTGTCGCGCAAGCGTGAGGGATTCCCGCTGTAGGGTTTGCAATATGTTTATGGTTTGCTTATGGTGGGTGGCGTGAGTGACAGAAGCACAGACCCGAGTAAGTAAGTTGTTTGCATATGGGATAAAGGGGACTTGATACTTTAATCCTATGGTTGGGTTTTACTTTAATGAATCTTTAGTATTTGTGGATGCTTGCTAGAGTTCCAATCATAAGTGCATATGATCCAAGTAGATAAAGTATGTTAGCTTATGCCTCTCCCTCAAATAGAATTGCAATAGTGATTACTGGTCTAGTAACGTAGTCAATTGCTTAGGGACAATTTCACAACTCCTACCACCACTTTTCCACACTTACTATATTTAATTTATTGCTTCTTTATCTAAACAGCCCCTAGTTTATATTTACGTGCTCTTTATTATCTTGCAAACCTATCTTATCACACCTACAAAGTACTTCTAGTTTCATACTTGTTCTAGGTAAAGCAAACGTCAAGCGTGCGTAGAGTCGTATCGGTGGTCGATAGAACTTGAGGGAATATTTATTCTACCTTTAGCTCCTCGTTGGGTTCGATACTCTTACTTATCGAAAACTGTTGCGATCCCCTACACTTGTGGGTTATCAGCCTGCTAGGCTAGGTCTGCTTCCGGCCGCCCACGCAACATGTAGGTGTGCAATGGGCGCTGGGCCCGACCCCTGCGCCATAGGATTTAGACCGGCGTGCTGACCTCTCTGTTGTGCCTAGGTAGGGCTGCGACGTGTTGATCTTCCGAGGCCGGGCATGACCCAGGAAAGTGTGTCCGGCCAAATGGGATTGAGCGTGTTGGGTTATGTGGTGCACCCCTACAGGGAAGTTTATCTATTCGAATAGCTGTGATCTTTGGTAACAGGACTACTTGGAGTTGTACCTTGACCTTATGACAACTAGAATCGGATACTTAATAAAACACACCCTTTCAAGTGCCAGATATAACCCGGTGATCTCTCTCTAACAGGGCAACGAGGAGAGGATCGCCGGGTAGGTTTATGCTACGCGATGCTACTTGGTGAACTTACCATATACTCTCTCCTACATGCTGCAAGATGGAGGTGGCCAGAAGCGTAGTCTTCGAAAGGATTAGCTATCCCCCTCTTATTCTGGCATTCTGCAGTTCAGTCCACCGATATTGCCCTTTTACACATATACCCATGCATATGTAGAGTAGATCCTTGCTTGCGAGTACTTTGGATGAGTACTCACGGTTGCTTTTATCCCTCTTTTCCCCTTTCCCTTCTACCTGGTTGTCGCAACCAGATGCTGGAGCCTAGGAGCCAGACGCCACCGCCGACGACTAGGAGTACTTTAGGAGGATCCCAGGCAGGAGGCCTGCGCCTCTTTCGATCTGTATCCCAGTTTGTGCTAGCCTTCTTAAGGCAAACTTGTTTAACTTATGTCTGTACTCAGATATTTATGCTTCCGCTGACTCGTCTATGATCGAGCACTTGCATTCGAGCCCTCGAGGCCCCTGGCTTGTATTATGATGCTTGTATGACTTATTTTATTTTTAGAGTTGTGTTGTGATATCTTCCCGTGAGTCCCTGATCTTGATCGTACACGTTTGCGTGTATGATTACTGTTCGATTGAATCGGGGGCGTCACAGAACTACTCCCTCCTCGTCATGGAGAGCGCTGAGATGATGAAGATGGCCACCGGTGAGGGATCCCCCTCTAGCAGGGTGCCGGAACAGGGTCCCGATTGGTTTTTTGTGGCTATAGAGGCTTGCGGCGGCGGAACTCCTGATCTAGGTTATTTTCTGGAGGTTTGGGAATTTATAGGAGAGGTTGGCGTCGAGAACAAGTCAGGGGGCCCCATAGGGATTCCACGAGGCAGGGGGCGTGCCCTCCACCCTCGTGGGGCCCACGGAACTCCCCTCCGGTAACTCTTCGTTCCAGTATTTTTTATATTTTCCAGAAAAAATCTCCGTTGATTTTCAGCGCATTCCGAGAACTTTTATTTCTGCACAAAAACAACACCACGGTAGTTCTGCTCAAAACAGCGTCAGTCCGGGTTAGTTCTAACCAAATCATACCAAAATCATATAGAAATATTATAAACATGGCATGAATACATAAAAAATTATAGATACGTTGGAGACGTATCACAGAGGACGACATTCTTGCACCATTGCCCGGAAGAGAGCTGAAACTGCGCACCAGCATGTACGCTGACGATGCCGTGATCTTTGCAAACCCCGATCGGGTAGAGATTGACAAGCTTTTCAACATCATATCCCGCTTCGGTGATGCTTCAGGCCTGCACCTCAACATCAGCAAATACACTGTCACACCCATAAGATGTGATCACATCAACCTCCAGGATGTTCTGTAAAATTTTGGCGGGCGGATCGCTCAATTCCCGATCAAGTACCTGGGCTTGCCAATAAGCCTCGGGAGAGCACGGCTGGTTCTTTTTCAATTCATTCTGGATCGTATCCGAGCTCGCCTTGCCGGTTGGAAGGGGATGACTGATGTCCATCGCAAGAAGAAGAGTGCTCGTCCGAAGCGTCTTGTCTGCAATTCAAACTTTTGGGCTCTCTGTTCTTGGGCCGCCTAAGCTTCTGTTCAAAGAAATTGGCAAAGCTCGCCGGAAGTTTCTATGGGCACATGACGAGGAGCTCAGCGGAGGCAAATGCAAGGTTGCCTAGAAGAACATATGTGCCTCGATTGAAAATGGAGGACTCGGCATACACGACCTGCAAAATTTCTCCAACGCCTTGCGCCAGAGATGGATGTGGTTGTTGTGGCAAAGTGAAGATAGACCATGGAAGGGGTGTGAACTTCCGTGTGATAAAACTGACGAAGCACTATTTGATAGTTCGACCACTGTCACCCTTGGCAATGGAAAACTTGCTTCTTTTTGGCTGTCACCATGGATCACCTCTCCAAACCTGGTCACTCTGTTCCCGGACTTGTTCAAGCGATTGAGGGGAAAGAACAGGTGCGTGGCCGAGGCACTCGCAAACGACACTTGGGTTCAGGACATCAGGCAGCGCCCAAATGAAGATTTAGTCCACAACTTCCTCATCCTATGGAGGGCGCTGCGGGTAGCAAATCCGACGCTGCAGCCCCGGGTCGATGATAAGATATCATGGCACATCCAGAGCGCTGAGACATACAATGCAAAATCAGCATACAAGGCACAATTCAGCGACCGACCGAAGACGGAGGACAAGCAGCTCATATGGAAAACTTGGGCTCCTGGAAACATCAAAGTTTTCTTCTGGCTATTGCTTCGTAATCGCCTCTGGTTCAATGACAGGCTTCAGCATAGAGGATGTGAAAACGGATACTTCTGCACTCTTTGCACAAGAAATTTGGAGACCTCAGTTCACATCCTCTGGGACTGCCCGGTTACTAAAGAAATTTGGCGGCGAATATCAACCTGGACCGGTTGTGGAAAGCTTGCGCTCCTCACTGCAACCACGGACCGCACCACCACCTCTGCTAAAAAAATGCGCAACCTCATCCAACAGGCCAGGCCGAGGCTCAGAGAGAGGCTCAAGACGATGATCTTCCTTGTCACATGGCACATCTGGAAGGAAAGAAACACCCGCACTTTCAGGCATCAATCAAACCAGGTCTGCAATGTCATCGCTGCAATCAAAAGAGACGTAGAAGGTTGGAAGCTGGCTGGGGCGAAATGCCTAGAGACACCACTAGGAGACCCAGGCTAGAGTACTTCTTTTCAGTAGATCTTTTCGGGGCTCCCACGCCCAAACCTTGTAAACCACCATGATCACTTGATCATGAACATATTTCTCGCCTTCTATCTGCTTAATATATGGATGCCGGTGGTACACCGGTTCTTTCAAAAAAAATCTATGTCCATGGCTCATCCGGTCACAATCCCCATTCCATTGCCACACACACATGCTTTGGATTTTAAACACATAATTATGCAGTTTTGTATACGTGAACTAGAACAATGCTCGCGCGTTGCAACGGGATATAAGTATTCTAGTACGTTAGCTTGTGATTTACTTGCCCATAATATGAGATTGTGTAAATAAATTTTCATCAAATTATGTCTGTGATATACCTTGTTTTTTGACCAGAAATGATTTACCTACCCATAGTATGCGATTGTGTAAATAAATGTTCATCCAATTCTACCCGTTATTTACCTTATATTTTGATCAAAAGTTTGTTAAGTAAATTAAAGTGGAATTGGTTCAGAAGGTAAGTAAATTAAGTGACTGACAATTATACGGGGAAGGTTGGACGAAGGCGTTGTGGGAAGAAAGGTGAAAGGAGAACCTTCTGTTCTTTTTAAGTAGTAGAGATAGTAAAAAAAAGGATATGCAAGAGGTCGTCGGTATCCATTTGCCCTCTGCATGATAGTAGGATGAAAGGAATAAATTGAAGGAAATATGCCCTAGAGGCAATAATAAAGTTGTCATTTATATTTCCTTATATCATGATAAATATTTATTATTCATGCTAGAACTGTATTAACCGGAAACTTGATACATGTGTGGATAAATAGACAAAACACAGTGTCCCTAGTAAGCCTCTACAAGACTAGCTCGTTAATCAAAGATGATTAAGTTTCTTAACCATAGACATGTGTTGTCATTTGATGAACGGGGTCACATCATTAGGAGAATGATGTGATGGACAAGATATTCATTAGCGTAGCATATTGATCATTCAGTTTTATTGCTATTGCTTTCTTCATGTCAAATACATATTCCTTCGACTATGAGATTATGCAACTCCCGGATACTGGAGGAATGCCTTGTGTCGTGGATTTGTCACGGCAGATGTCCTAGTGTGAGGACTTAGTCGTGAGGCCAACACATCTATGTGGTAGCTTGAGAGGGGTTGATTGGGATGAGAGACGCGAGGCGGATCATCACACAAGAAAGGGTTTAGACAGCTTCGGGCCCCGGGAAACATCATCCGGTAATAACCCTACATGTTGTTTGAGGCTAAGTCTCATTATGCTCATGAGCGAGTCGCCGCATAAGCCGACTCTCCTAATTGTGTCTAGCCTTAAAGATTCTCCTGTCCCTCCTTGGGGTGCCCTGCCCCTTCTTATATAAGTTGAAGGGGCGGGTTACATGTAGAGTCCTAGTCGGATTAAGACTTAAACTATTCTGACTTCTCATCACGGGCTTCTCTCCATGGG
>LR880971.1:144615441-144640098 GCA_904067115.1 Aegilops sharonensis | reverse complement strand
TTGTGAAACATCTGAACAACTGGGGATGAGCGGATACTCGAAAAGTGCGAGAAATTATTCTTAGGGGTATTCAGGTGGCAAAGAACTGCAAGGCAGTAGGCACAAAATATTCTCGGGGTATCTTGTAATAACAAGATCGACTGGGAATAAAAGTAAGCACGACAGGTGTAAGTATTTATCCATAGGGATATTTCGGTGGAAGGGAATTGCAAAAGCAACGGGCACAAGGTCTCGAGAGAAAATCGGAGAGTATCTTCGAAATCTTTTGGTGCAGCCAACGATCATCTGGACTGAAGGGGCTCTCTGGGAGAAAGTATTATGGAGAACCTAGAGTCCGAGTTAGTAAAATCGTTTAACCCAAATAGAAGAGATGTCAGAGTCCCAGAGTATAGGTCGAGGAATAAAAGATCCTACTACCACCCAATGGCGACGTGTGCCCGTAAGACACACAACCATGTTAGTAAAAGTTTTGCAATGTCTAGACTCGACTTCGGCTAAGGAGTTGGAAAGGGGATTCCTACAGGCAGTCGGCTCTGATACCAACTAGTGACGCCCCCGATTTAATCGTACACTAATCATGCACGCAAATGTGTACGATCAAGATCAGGGACTCACGGGAAGATATCACAACACAACTCTAATACATAACTAAGTCATACAAGCATCATAATACAAGCCAGGGGCCTCGAGGGCTCGAATACAAGTGCTCGATCATAGACGAGTCAGCGGAAGCAACAATATCTGAGTACAGACATGAGTTAAACAAGATTGCCTTAAGAAGGCTAGCACAAACTGGGATACAGATCGAAAGAGGCGCAGGCCTCCTGCCTAGGATCCTCCTAACTACTCCTGGTCATCGTCAGCAGGCTGCATGTAGTAGTAGGCACCTCCGGTGTAGTAGTCGTCATCAACGGTGGCGTCTGGCTCCTGGGCTCCGTCGTCTGGTCGCAGCAATCGGATAGAGATAGGGGAAAAAGGGGGAACAAGGCAACCGTGAGTACTCATCCAAAGTACTCGCAAGCAAGGAGCTACACTACATATGCATGGATATATGTGTAAAGGGCCATATCAGTGGACTGAACTACAGAATGCCAGAATAAGACGGGGATAACTAATCATGTCGAAGACTACGCTTCTGGCAGCCTCCATCTTGAAGCATGTAGAAGAGAGTAGACTGAAGTCCTCCAAGTAGCATCGCATAGCATAATCCTACCCGGCGATCCCCTCCTCATTGCCCTGTTAGAGAGCGATCACCGGGTTATATCTAGCACTTGGAAGGGTGTGTTTTATTAAGTATCCAGTTCTAGTTGTCATAAGGTCAAGGTACAACTCCAAGTCGTCCTGTTACCGAAGATCACGGCTATTCGAATAGATTAACTTCCCTGCAGGGGTGCACCACATAACCCAACACGCTTGATCCCATTTGGCCGGACACACTTTTCTAGGTCATTCCCGGCCGCGGAAGATCAACACGTCGCAGCCCCACCTAGGCACAACAGAGAGGTCAGCATGCCGGTCTAAACCTAAGCGCAAAGGGGTCTGGGCCCATCGCCCATAGCACACCTGCACGTTGCGAGGGCGGCCGGAAGCAGAACTAGCCCCCTTAATACAAGAGCAGGCTTACGTTCCAATCCGGCGCGCGCCGCTTAGTCGCTGACGTCACGAAGTGCTTCGGCTGATACCACGACGTCGAGTGCCCATAACTGTTCCCGCGTAGTTGGTTAGTGCGTATAGACCAAATGGCCAGACTCAGATCAAATACCAAGATCTTGTTAAGCGTGTTAAGTATCCGCGAACGCCGACCAGGGCCAGGCCCACCTCTCTCCTAGGTGGTCTCAACCTGCCCTGTCGCTCCGCCACAAAGTAACCGTCGGGGGCCGTCGGGAACCCAGGCCCACCTCTACCGGGATGGAGCCACCTGTCCTTTCAGCCCCCATCTCCGAACAGTATCACAGGTAATGTAATAGTGTAAAGTATATAGTATATGCCCGTGATCACCTCCCGAAGTGATCACAGCCCAGTAGTATAGCATGGTAGACGGACAAGAGTGTAGGGCCACTGATGGAACACTAGCATCCTATACTAAGCAGTAGGATAGCAGGTAAAGGTAACAACAGTAGTAGCAAGGACAGGCTATGCAGCAGTATAGAATTAACTGAAAGCAGTAACATGCTACACTACTCTAATGCAAGCAGTATAGAGAAGAATAGGCGATATCTGGTGATCAAGGGGGGGGGGGCTTGCCTGGTTGCTCTAGCAAGAGAGAGGGGTCGTCAACTCCGTAGTCGTACTGGGTAGCAGCAGCGTCGGTCTCGGTGTCTAGCGGAAGAAGAGGGGGAAGAAACAATGAATACAATGCAAATAGATGCATAACGGTGCATGACAAAGCAATGTGTGATGCTAGGCGTGCCCTAACGCGGTATGAGGTGATACCGGTGAAGGGGGGAAACATCCGGGAAAGTATCCCCGGTGTTTCGTGTTTCCGGACAGATGAACCAGAGGGGGAAAGTTGCGTGTTCGATATGCTAGGGGTGTGTGGCGGACAAACGGGCTGCGTATCCGGATTCGTCTCGTCGTTCTGAGCAACTTTCATGTAGAAAGTATTTTCATGTGAGCTACGGTTTATTTTATATGATTTTCTGAAGTTTAAATCATTTTTAGAATTTATTTAATTAATTTAAACTAACATTATCCAGAATAGTGTTTGCTGACGTCAGCTTGACATCAGTAGTCAACAGAGGTTGACTGGGTCAAACTGACGTGTGGGACCCACCTGTCATACTCTCATAGGTTGATTAGGGTTCAGGTTAAACAAAATACTGTTTAATTAAACTAACTGGTCAATTAGATTAACTAAGTAGGATTAATTAACTTAATTAATTTAGTTAATTAATTAGTTAATTAAATTTATTATTTTTATTAATTTTATTATTATTATTATTATTAGAATTCTTTTTTTTCGTTCCGAGGGGTGGGGCCCCCTAGTCAGTGGCACACAGGGCCTTAACAGGCACGGGAGCAAACGGGTGCGTGGGTGCCCGTCAGGGGCGAGCCCGGACGTTGGCTCAGGGGTGGCCATCGGCGCGCCTGGGCGCCGGCGGCCAAGGCAGCGACAGCGCGGGGCGAGGGGAGCAGGGCGGCCCGCTGGCCGTGGCTGGAGAGGGCGCATGGGGGAACGGCGGGCGCGGGGCAGCTCAAGGACGACGCCGGAGTTGCAGCACCGCTGGTGGAGCGATGAGGCGATGAGGTGGGGCGCAAGGCGAGGGGCGCCGTGGTTGGGTCGTCGGACGCGGGTGCGCGGGAGCCGTGGCGAGGCACGGGGGGGGGGGAGTGCGGGTCAGGGGAGGTCCGGGGCGCAGGTGACGCACGGGCGCAGCAGAGAGCACCGACGGTGTCAGGCGCGGGCGCGGTCTGGCGTGGTGTGCAGGGAGCGGGAGCAGCACGGGCGGCGAGTGTGCGCGTGCGGACGTGACGGCGGATCCGCCAGGGAAGAAGAGGGGAAGAGAAGGGGGCTCACATAGCCCTGTAGATGTGCATTCGCGTGCTCGGGGAGGCCTGAGGTAGACGGACGGTGATGATGAGGTCGGGGTCGTCCGGCGAGGCAACACCGGCGACGACGTCGGAACCGCAACGTCGAGTGGCGCGGTGGTTTCGAGGGAGAGGGGCCGGGGCCGCGAGGAGGACGACGAAGATGGGGCTGCGAGGCCCGGCGACGGGATGGGCGGCGGCGCCCGGGGAGCGACGGCGTTGGGGGCGGCGGCGATGATAGCAAGCGATGACGGGGTCGTAGCCCCCGATCTAGATCGGTGGGGAACGAGAGGAGTGGGGGGAGTGTGGGAGAGGCGAGTGGGGCGACGGGGAAGGTGGGGAGGGGCCGCTAGGGTTTCGGGGGAGTGGGGGTTAAGGCGCGGGGTGGGCCGGCCGGTTGCTGGGCTGGCCGGCTGTGTGGCTAGTTGGGCCACCTGGCCCAGGGGAGAGGGGGGTTCTCCCTTTTCTACTGCTTTTGTTTTATTTTTCCCGTTAAATAGTTTTTCTATTTTATTTACTATTCATTTTAGTTTTGTTCACTATAAAGCAACACCTAATGTAGTGTTACTAGTTATACCATTGCCAATACTAGTTAGGCATTAAAAACAGTTTGTAATCTTATAACTTGAAAAGGTATTTAATTAATTGTTCTACTAGTTGTTTTGGTTAATTTAGAGCATTTAAACATTTTATAAAAATGTGGTTTCTCCATCATAATTACTTATGCATTATTTTACACAACCCGAACAATTTAGTTTTGATGTTCGAAAACTTTTGTGGTTTGCCATATTTTGAATTTGAATTTTGAATTTGAATTTTGAATCCGTTTTGAACTAACGTGAGGTTAACAACATAACCGTGGTGACGTGGCATCATTAGCACGGAATTACTATAGCTTAATTATCCGGGCGTCACAATAGACCAGCTTCACAATCAATTTCCTTGTAGAAGAAATATTGTAAACAAATAATCCATTTGAGTCGGCTTCCAAAGCGCCGGCTTAAAAAATATAGGTCTTGGAATACTCATATGATTTTCAACCGGCTTAAAGATGTAGATCTTGCCGAGTTATAATTTCCAAAATCTCTGGGTTATAAAAGACTGATGATGTCGAGTCATAATTGTTGTTGACACCGGGTCATGTAATTGATCTTCCTGATTTACTCAAAGCTGAGAATTTTGAAGATGTTCCCTCTTTATATGCATAATACCTGTAGCCCCCAAGTCTTAAGAGGAGAACATAGTGATAACTTAAGACTTGCTTCAATATAAGTGTTGCAACCTTGAAGAAATCTGGGTTATTCATCTCAATCATTAGTCACAAAAACTGAATATTCCACATATGTAGCCCCCAAGTGCCGGGTTGTCATGCTTGCAGCAACCTGGGACTTGTAATTGCCTTATGCTCGTAAAATTTCAACCAGTGTAGCCCCCAAGGGCCGGGTCATTATGCAATAATGAACATGGACTTCATAAATATGATCATGTAGATTTGAACAGCAACATGTAGTCCCCAAGGGCCGGCTTAGTAAGATAATACTGAGCTGGGACTTTATATATACTTCATTGAAAATAATATCATATGATGTAACCCTCACCATGGGGCTCGAACCCACGTCCATAAGGTTAAGAGCTTTGTACTCTACCAACTGAGTAGTGGACCTTTTAATATAATGGATTAAGACTTGTGTACCTTGAATTGTTGATAGGAGCAATTGGTAGCCCCCAAGGGCCGGCTCATTACGATGTGATGAGTCGGGTCTTCAATGACGTGAGCAAAAATGACTTTGCATTAGCCCCCAAGTGTCATGGTGCATGCTTGCAACGACATGAGACTTGCATATTTGATGTAACCTCAATTTGAATAATGTAGCCCCCAAGTGCCTGGTCGTAAGCCGGCAGCGACTCGGGACTATTCCTTCCATTGTAGAATAAATCATATCCATTAATAAAATAATAGCCATTGCGCTGAAGCGACTTTGAAGACCTCCATCATAATATTGCCTATTGATAACCATAATAAGAATCCGGCCATGTTGGCTATTAAAGATTTGAGTAATATAATCCGGTATGAAAACCTCAATCATTCAATATCATCATGAAAATATAGCCAGTTTTGGCTATTAAAGGTTTGAATACCTCATCGGTTGACAAGTAAATCCAGAGTTTTAAATACCTGGCGGCTCTTGGCCGATGACGACTTAATGCGCATTCCTTGTAAGCCGGAATTTTTGTAACCCGGTGGCCTATAGCCCTTGAGAAAATCAATAATTGATAACCCTTTTGAGACACCAATTTCAGTGATGAGCTTGGGCTGAAGCATTTATGTAAGTCATAGTTCTGCAAATCCTGCACAGAGTTTAAACAACATACGCCCTGGCGACTTAACGTCAAAAGCCAGGGCGGGTAACCACCCAAATGTAGTCTTATCCTGCACACAAGTAGATCACAAGATCTCTATGATCCTTTGAATAATACCGCCGACTTATGTGACCCGGACAGTAAAGTTGATAACTCAAGTCTGTAAGAGCCGGCACATATGATATTTGTGACAACTCAAATACTTGCAATTGTATAAAAATAGATAAAAATTTTGAGGCTTCTGATTCGAATACGATCAGTAAACCGTTCCAAAGGGGTTAAGCTAAGATTCGAATACGATCATATAGCCCCCAGTGGCGTTGGCGTTGCCGATCAAAGTGGGTATCAACAACTATGTTCTCTTTGGTTCGAATACGACCTATGTTTGAACAGGAAGCCCCCAAATGACCTTAAAAGTTGTTTAACGATGTTGATTCGAATACGATCCACGTCGATTCCCAAAGGGGTTGAGCTATGATTCGGATACGATCAAGAAGCCCCCAAGTAGGTTCAGCAGTTTGCTAATCAAAAGGGTATCAACAGCTATGTTTTGTTTGGTTCGAATACGACCTATGTTTGAACAGGAAGCCCCCAAGTGACCATATAAGTTTTGGCATTGCGCCGATCAAGAGGGTACTGATAGCTATGCCCGATGAGCAGGAAGCTCCCAAGTGACCATAATAAGATAAGTCGTAAGGCAGGATACCCATGTTTTGAACCGTGCATCATGGCAGCAAGTTCCCTTTGGTAACCATTAATTTGTCTGAGATCTCGAACTTGCGAGAGATTAATTCTTTTTGAACCAGAAATTCTTAAACCGGATATTGAGATCCTCAAAGCTTTGCAAGGGACAAATTTACCTTGATTCGGATGTTGAACCGGTTTTGAGAGCTTTAAAGCTTTGCGGGAGAGAGATGTCTCTTGAGCTGTATTTTAAACCGGAATCTTTATTTTGAACCGGAAATTTTTCTGACGGCCTTTAAATATTTGCCAATAAAGCAGTAGCCTCCAGGGCCGGGTTATCTTCCCTTCAATGACCCGGAGTTCTTGAATTCATTGAAACCGGCTAACTTTTGCCGAGTTATACCATTGTAGTCCCCGAGTCTCAAGACGACTTGAGGAGTTGGCTTGAGATTCTCCATATTTGACCATAACAGAAGGTGTATATCATTGGCGTTGATAGCATGATGTGAATCCATAGAAGGTTGACATGACTGCGGCGGGTTATAAATGGTCCCGTATGAGCCGTGTCAGCAACTCGGCCAATGGTTCCTTCCAACTGTCTGTTTGAAGTTAACCAAACCGTAGGTGGTGGCGACTTGTGCACCTACCCATTGAGCCATCTAGTGCAGACGGCGGTTGATAAGACATGATAACTTGCCTCCAATTTGTTGAAAGAAAACCGGGCTTCCCAAGCAGTGATTTACTCATACTTAATAAACAGCTCATGCAGACAGGCACGGTCCAGTGTGTTGATGTAGACCAATCCGTGAGAGAAGGACGGTAAATACGACCGTAGCCTCAGAGGCGGTACAGACAGATGAGTCGGTCGCGGTGTTGTAAGCCGGCGCAGACGGGTGAGTCAATCGCAGGCGCGGTAAGCCGCACGGACGGGCGAGTCAACCACGTCATTGTTGATGTAGTGAATAATTGTCCTGCATCAACAATATTGCAGACCAAGGCAAAGATAAACTATTCTTTGACGAAGATAATACGTGCCAATAAAATATATTTTAAATGAATATCACCTGATATGCCAGGCCAGAAACAATCCTCCATGAAGTTGATGATCACTTGGTGAAGTTGAAATCACTCATGGGTGAGTCGGTCGCGGGAGCAGACAGATGAGTCGGCTCGGTGTTGTAAGCCGGTGCGGACGAGCAAATTGTCCTCCGCGTTGTAAGCCAGCGCCGACGCATGAACCGGCCGCGAGGGCGGACGGGCGAGTCGTCCATGGCGTTATAAGGCGGTGCGGACGGGCGAGTCGGCCGGTGCGTTGATGTAAACCGGACCGCGATACGCGTGTCCGTGAAGCTGCGCGGCACAGCCGAACGTGCCTCCACGATATAATACCACCCCTTTTTCTTTTAATAGTCGTCGCTGGATAATGCATGGTGCTGCTTTTGTTTTTAACAATTCTATTGGTTCTCTTGTCTTCAAATGCCTGAGGTCTCCACGTGAAGAACGAAACGGCCATAACGGCGGCTATGTAACATCCATACTAATTGAAGCCTTGTTATACTTGATACTAGCACCAATACCGTACGCGGCGCTGTCACATCCATGTACTGCCATAGCTGTAGCTTTGTGCTTCGATCTGTCCTGGCAGTCTGGCCTTTCCAAACGTTGCCGCATCTCCGCTTCTCTCTTTTTTTATGGAGGAAAACAACAGCAATTCAGCAGCAGATCTGCAGAACTTCTCCATCTCGATTGACCAGCTTGGAAAGTCAACCTTTTTTTTGCTTCAGAACATACAGGGTATGGGACGCAGCTTCGGTGCCTTAAAGGCAACTGCCTTTGGGTCACTGACATGTGGGCCAGCCGCCTGTTGGGCCCATATGGCATAGACACAAAGGTAGGTGCCTTAAGGCACCGATGCATCGTCCCAGGGCATGGCTCTTCACACCAACGAAGAAAGGAAGCCAACACTGTTGGCCCCAGCGTGATGAGGCCATGGCGGCAAAGGCAGTCTGGCTCGAGGTCAGAAGCAGAGGCGAGTCGCCTTGACGGGGCGGTGATACGGGTTGCCGCGTGGGCGCAGCTTGCAGGCGGAGACAGGTGGCTCAAAGGCACACCGGTGTGAGCGGAGCGAGGCCGGCGTTGGTCTAGTTGCCAGCAGCTTGACATCTGGGCGCCAGTGTTTTGCAAAGGCAGCGGCGGCTCTCCATGGCCACATTGGAGGCGGCTTAGAACAGGGTTGAACCGGCGGAAAAGGCCGCTCGGCCGAGCAGCTCAGACGCGGACGGCACCGGTGGCGGAGGAGATTCGCGTCCAAGACCGAGGCGAGGCAGATTGATCCGCAGCGGGTCATAGCGGTAGACAGGGCAGAAGCAGCCCATTGGAAAGAGCGGCGGCTCGTCAGCGGGGGAGCGAGGCCGAGGCACACCCGCGTCTTGCAGGAAGTTCGGCGGCGGAAGGCCGGTTGGCACGGCGGCTTGCAATAGCGGCTCCAGGCCGGTCGGCGCGGGGCGGCTCCCTGCAAGGGTAAAATGGTGGCGGGGCACGAGGCGCCGTACGGCTCAACAAGATGGCTCGGGGCAGCGGCGAGGTTGACCTGGCGCGGTCGACGGCTGCTCGACGCCGCGGACCAGAACCGCAGGTGCGAGCTCGTGCGTGGCCGAGAAAACCCGCAGTGAGATGACTCAAGGCGAGAGCAAGATGCAGCAATGGCGGTTCGCAGTAGAAAACGGGCGGCTCAACACCGGAGTGAGACGCGGCAACCACAGCGGCAGCGCAGGCAGGTTGAGCGGCTCGGAGGAGGCAAACCACAAATGCGGCGCGGAGCCGGCGCAGGGATTGCGGAGGTCGGGCTCGAGCAACAAGTTGGAGCAGCGGCGGCCACTCGGAGCAGCGCACAACAGCCTCAGCAGCAGATACGGCTCGGATGGCCCCGACAAATCCGCAACGAAGGAGCGGACCGGTGATGCTCCGGTGGCAGGCGGAGCGAAGAGGCCGTAGGGGCAAGCCTCAGGGGGATCGACCACGGCGGCTCAGGGGCCACGCCTGCCAAGAAAGGCAGTGCGGAAACCGGGTCAACTCTGTATTCACTTCCAGATCGTGATTGATTTCCCTTTTTTCATCACGTGAGGACGAATCCGTGTCTCTGTCTATTTCTAGTCATAACTGTCTTCAGTGAAAAAACATAAACCACCGTGACTCGAAGTGGCTTTCGTTCCTCGTACTTGACGTCTTGGCGGAAATTGCGATTGAATTGATTGCTGGATACGGCGCACAGCAAGCCGTCGAAATTCTCTTAAACCTCTGTCGATCTCAGCGGATCGTACAACGCGACGATGGCACACACAGATAACCCAAAACAGTCTTAATCTCATACCCCGCTGCCGCAAAACACTTCGTCAATCTTACTAATAAACTTGATGTGAACTTTCCATGCCGGTTTGAACCGGAAAAATTACGATCTTCTCGAACCCTAAAAAAGATCCCTTCAAGAACTCAACACCACCGTGCACGAGCCCCACGGTGGGCGCCAACTGTCGTGGATTTGTCACGGCAGATGTCCTTAGTGTCAGGACTTAGTCGCGAGGCCAACGCATCTATGTGGTAGCTTGAGAGGGGTTGATCGGGACGAGAGACGCAACACGCAAGACAAGGATTTAGACAGCTTCGGGCCCCGGGAAACATCATCCAGTAATAACCCTACATGCTGTTTGTGGCTAGGTCTCATTATGATCATGAGAGAGTCGCCAGTAAGCCGGCTCTTTGTGTCTAGCCCTAGAGATTGTTCTTGTTTCCTCTTTGGGGAGCCCTGCCCCTCCTTATATAAGTTGGAGGGGCGGGTTACATGTGGAGTCCAAATAGGATTAGGGCTAGCCTATCTTCTACTACAAGCCGGATACAAGTTCGGGTCTTGTTTCTTTGTAAGGGAGATATTCCTCACGCCTTTCCTCTTAAGCCGGCCTATCATAACGTAAGCCGGCCTTCTGGGCCTTGAGCCTCCTGGGCCCCCGGGTCTTGTTGCTCCTCTGATCTGCTTGCCAGGTCGCCCATAAGTCGCCAGGATCGGGCGGGTCACTTAGTGTGTCATCCAGTCAGGGCGGGTCATTAGTGAGTCGCCAAGTCCGGCCGAGTTTATACTTCCGGCCGGGTTACACCGCGGGGTATATCCCCGACAGGAAGGGGGAAAGGAAAGGGGAGGATTCGGCCTCCCCATTCCTTCTCTCCCCCTCTCTTTCCTTCCCCCTCCGACACTTATGGAAGGGGGGAGGCCGACTTGGAGGAGGCGCCCAAGTAGGATTACTCCTACTTGGGGTGCCCCTTGCAGCCCCTCTCCCTCTCCCACCTATATATATATGTGGGGGGAGCACCGCTAGAACACACAACATTGATTCCTAGCCGTGTGTGGCGCCCCCCCTCCACAGTTTACGCCTTCGGTCATATTCATGTAGTGCTTAGGCGGAGCCCTGCGCGGATCACTTCACCATCACCGTCACCATGCCGTCGTGCTGACGGAACTCTCCCCCGACACTTTGCTGGATCAAGAGTTCGAGGGATGTCATCGAGCTGAACGTGTGCAGAACTCGGAGGTGCCGTACGTTCGGTGCTTGATCGGTCAGAACGAGAAGAAGTTCGACTGCATCAACCGCGTTGTCAAACGCTTCCGCTTTCGATCTACAAGGGTTTGCGGACACAATCTCCCCCTCTCGTTACTATGCATCTCCTAGATAGATTTTGCATGAGTGTAGGAATATTTCTGAAATTGCATGCTACGTTTCCCAACAAAAATGAAGACATAGGGACTTGATCCTTTCTTTGCGGGAGAAACTTCCAATCTATTCATCTTCAATCTTGACAATACAAAGAACACTAGAGGTAATAACAATTACAACCATGTCCATGGACCATCTAGCGATGACTACAAGCACTGGAGCGAGCCGAAGGCACGACGCCATCATCGACCCTCTCTCACTAGAGCCAGGCAAACCTTGTTGTAATAGAAAGCCGAGAAGTCATCATGCTAAGGCCGCATAGGACCAACGCACCAGAGCAGCAAGCATCGCCAATGAACAAAGTCGTAGATCAGAAGGATCAAACTGTAAACACCCAAACGAAGACGACGGACAAAGACTGGATCCAAACAGATGCACCAGAGTAGCAACCATCGCCGATGAACAAAGTCATCCAAACAAATGTACCGAAGACCAGCACCGACCGAAGCCCGCAATATCTGATGGAGACAAACCTCCACAACGATGCTAGCCGCACCATTGGGACGGGGAGAGAAACATGGGAGACATTATTCCTACCGAGGGACATTGCCGCCGCCACATAACCCCGACCAAGACGCTGAATCTAACAAGAACGAGAAAGGGGTCCCTCCCGCTGATGGGGGGCCAAGATCCTCTACACCCTCCATGGCCCAAAGGCCATCGGAGATGGGGCTTACTGTCAACAGCACTATGGGAGGAGAAGGAAAGGCTAAGGTCTTTTGTTGTGCAGGAGGAAAGAGAAGGCTATGTTTTCACGTTGCAAAGAGAAAACATAGGGACTTAATCTTGGTCTAGACAAAACAAAAGTGGAGAAAACATAAGCTTACAACTAGATATGGAGATATGGTAGAAATCATATCAGAAAGAAAGTGTGGTCTTGAACAACTTACGATGAATAACAATATTAAGCAAATCAGTAGTTAAATGCTCGGATAAATAATTCCCTTGAGTGTACTTTATAAACCTTTACTTTTACAACATCCTTCTTAGACACTAACCTTTGCATAGAACATTCGCGTTGTGACAATGTTGATGGATCACTAGGGCTTGGCAGCAGCACTCATAAGAAGATTTAGTACTACCAAAAATTATACGATAATGAATTAAGTAGGACATCTAGTCGAGTATTTTATTCAACGTACTACATTTCCATATTACTTAAGGAAGATGTGATGCGTCAAATAAAATTGAGAATAAATCAATGAAAGTATTACATTTCTAATTTGACAAACGAACAAAGAATTAGTTTCTACCCCTATGTAAAGAAATATATCCGAAAATGCTCTTTTGATCCCCGAGCTCATATGCTCCCGCATGAGCAGTAAAATCGAAAAAATAATAAAAAAATAAAAAAATGATTTTTTGTGGTAAACATTGATGAATGTTCTAACTGCGTGCAAAATTTCAGGTCGAAATGACATTCGTGGAGGTCTGGGCAAAAATAACAAAATTGATGCTCCGAAATGCTTCCAACAATAGTCTTTTTGGACCATCGGTTTTATTTTTTTGCTCACACCTCCATGAATGTCATTTCAACCTCAAATTTTGCACGCAGTTAGAAAATTTATCAATGTTCATCACCAAAAAAGTTCAGATTTTTTAAAAAAATTTACTATTTTTTTTGGATTTTACTGTTCATGTGGGAGCATATGAGCTCGGGATCAAATACTCCATGTCAGAAATATAATGCTCTTATATTTCTTTACAGTAGGAGTAGTGATGTGAACGCTCTTATATTTTTTCACAGAGAGAGTATATTACTGAAGAAATAAGATGTGATGTCACTTGGTTTGAGCAGGGAATAATCAATGAAACCATTGTCAAATGTAAATATTGTCCGCCTCCTGGCCCAGCCAGCAATCCTCCTCCCCCACTAGCGCCTACGCCTACGACACAGCCGTACACTCTGTGATGTCTTTGATTCGATGTGACCTGTGGAGAGAAAATCTGGTGGAACTAAGTTACAATGAAAACTTCGTGGGAACCACATTTGAAAGTTTCCAAAAATTCTATATAAAACACACTATTAAGAGGTTAGTGTTCTTTTGTTGGGGAGGGGTGCTGTTCCATTAGCATGTGAAATTCCAAGTTCAAACACGAAGTCATTTACGAGGAACGGAAAAACTAATTCAGCAATGAATTAGAGTTTGAACTTGGGATTTTACATGCCAGTAGAACATCACTCTCTCAACACAATATTTTCTTTTAAGATTGTTTTTCTAAACTTCACAACATAATTTTCACATGGTTTTCATCGTAGTAGCTTTGGTTTTCCCATGATATTCTCTCGTGGCCTGTGTGGTGAAACTATGATTCTGTTGTCTTGCATGAATGCGGCCCTGTTTGTTTCAGCTTCGCTTGGATTTTAGTCACATGTGGATTCGCTTCACTGGCGAATCTGATTCTAAGAATCAGCTTCATCACCGAAGTACACTTTGAGGTGTTTCAGGAAATTGCATTAAAAATGGTCCAAATACAGATTCAGCTTCATTGGTAAAGCTGATTCCAAATAGCTGTTTATTTCAGATTTCAGATTCGGCTTCACTAGTAAAGTTGAATCTGCTCCCAGAATCCGAGACAAACAGGGTCATTCTTCCCTCCCAAATCCCAAGCCCCAGCCCAAATCAAACCCAACCGCCGTTCCTCTCCGCCAAAAATTCCACAAAAGCAAAGCCGCATCCCCCCGACCCAAATCCAACCCCACACGCTAAACCCCGCCACGCCCGCCCGCCGGTCCCCATGGACTCCTCCACCTCCACGGCCGCCGTCGCAGGCCCGACGCCGAAGTCAAGCCGGCGCGCCAACTACGGCCCGGTCCTCGAGGACGAGCCGCCGCGCCTCTGCTTCACGGTCGGGCAGTACCCGTCCAGGTTCCCGCTGGCGGACGCCCCCGGCTTCATCTCCTCCATCGGCGCCGCCCTCGCCCGCCACGCCGACGCCGACGCCCAGGTCGAGTCGCTCGAGATCTCCCTCGTCTTCCGCGCCCCGCACCAGCACTACATCGCCAGCCTCGGCACGTACGCCACGGAGCACCCCCACGCCGCGCTCGTCACGGCCGACCATGTCCGCGCGTGGCTGCGCTTCGGCATGGCCCGCGCCGCGGGCTCCTTCGTGCTCGAGCTGCCACCACGCGGGCCGACGACGATCGAAGGGTGCGCGTCGGGTGTGGCGGCGGAAGCAGAGAAGAACGGCATGGCTCTGGAGCTGCCGCGCTCGGCCGCGGCGGCGACCGTGGCGCTGACCCTGGGCGACGCCACCCTCGCGCTTCCCGCGCCCGCGGAGGCCTCGTTCCCCGCGCTCGCGGAGTTGCTGCTCAGCAACGCCCGGATCGGCGACGAGCACCGCCTCAGCGGGCTCCTCTCGTCCCCGTCCTTCCCTCGCCTGAAGAGGCTTCGGCTCGAGCACCTGGCGGGCGTGGGGGAGCTGGACCTCTGCGTCGGCGACCTCGAGGAGCTGGCGATCGTGGGCGTGCGCGACCTGTGGTGCCTGCAGGTGAGCGCGCCACGCCTGCGCGCGCTCCGCGTCACCGAGTGCTTCAGGCTGGAGTCCAGCGCAGGGGAGCTGGCGATCGCCGCGCCGGCGCTCGAAACGCTCACGTGCTCCAGCATGTGCAGGATGCAGGGCCTGCAGTTCGACGGCGGGCCGTCCGTTCGGGAGATCGGGGGGCTTCCCCTGTGGACGCACGGGCACGCCAACCATGCCGCCCGCAACGAGGCCGCCATATCGATCCTGAAGCAATGCACCGCCGCGAACCGCCTTACCCTGCACCTACATGTGCCCAGTGTAAGCTTCGAATGCCATGAAAGATGAAACAACCTCTAAATGTTCAATGCAGCTATAAATTATCATCGTCTTAACTATTATTACTCCTATGTTCATAGCTATGCTGGTTAAGAGTATTTCGAACTGCGTCTCATATGTTTCACATGGTTGGTAGATCACCTTATAGTGTTCTGACTTCTGACAAACTAGCTTGTTGACTAATACAATCTGCTATTCAAATGCATGCTACATGAAACAACCGTCCAAATGTTCAGTGCAGTCATATGTTACACTCGTCTCATCATGGTCATCCTTAAGCTTGTTATAAGTAGAATATCAAGAAGTTTATCTAATCTACTTCACTGAGTTTGTAAATCGCCATAAATTGCTCTGACTTCTGACGAACTAGCTTGCTGTGTATAATAGAATGTGCCATTCTCCCTAGCTTAAACCTCCATTCCATGTAATAAACGATTTGTCAATGATCACTGGTACTCTCTGATATGCATTTCCTGCTGTATATATACACTCTATTTCGTAACCTGCGTACATCTTCTTTCTGTCTTCAGTTTTCCTTTATTAATGTAGTGATTAGCTACCGAATACTGAGACATGTACCACAAATGCAGTAGTATAGAGTGTACTGATTAGCTGCCGAATGGCGAAATGTCCCTTGTGCAGTATATGAGGGAGGCCCTGGTGGATGGTACGGATTCAGGGATGGCGGATTGTGAGAGCATACTAGTGGATGACATACCACAGCTACTTAACATCACTGCTCTGAGGGTCAATGTCACAACATGGAAGGGGCATTCGTATGCTTCCAGTTTGGCAAGGCTCATTGCACAGTGCAGCAATCTTGAAGACCTCCGCATTGAAGTCACGAGAGGCACCGAGAAGGTGAGTTCCTCTAGCACCCGAAATCGATAGATTAAATACGCAATTCAGCATTGAAATACATGTACTGTGTGCGTCCAAATTGGTTGCAAGAGCTAAGGGTTGAAATGTCGTTGGCACGAAATTTACCTTTTCATGTTTTAGTTGTCTCATGGCTCTTAGTCGAGAAAAGTTCATCTCATGGCTTGATTATTGACCGTTTGGTGAACTGGACCAGCCGGCATGCTTGGATCGAGCCTGCGTCTGCCACGACGAAGACGGCTGGGAGAACCAGCAGCTCTCACTGGAGCGTCTTGTACACTTGGACATCGCTGGGTTCCAGGGACTGGACTACGAGGAGCGCCTGTCTCAGATGATACTAGCGGGCGTCCCAGCTCTCAAGAGAGAATGAAGTTGCCTTAGAGAGGGAGTGGGTGTTCATTCCTTCATACTCCAGGGGGCGTTGGATCACTTGTGGCGATAGTGGATGCCGAATTATAGCTAGACGCATGAGACCATCTCAGTTCTGATATGCTAGCTTGAATGTTCTGTGCTTCTTTAGGAGGCATCAAAAGTTCAAAACCAAGGATGGGAATTTTCGTCGAGCACTTGAAGTTCATCTACTCCCTCCGTTCCGAATTACTCCCTCCGTCCGGAAATACTTGTCATCAAAATGAATAAAAGAGGATGTATCTAGATGTATTTTAGTTTTAGATACATCCCTTTTTGTCCATTTTGATGACAAGTATTTTCGGACGGAGGGAGTACTTGTCTTGAATTTGTCTAGATACGGATGTATCTAGACTCATTTTAGTGCTAAATACCTCCGTATCTAGACAAATCTAAGACAAGTAATTCAGAACGGAGGGAGTATTAGTTAGTCTTCTCATGCCTGTGCCCTGACTGTTGTTGCAATCGTTTCTGGTGTATGTTGCACTAGCTACTCGGTCTTGTGAACTGCGGTGAGCTGAAATATCTTGTTTTGGTTTGCTTACCATGCGCATTGATATATCCATGCTCATTCTGTTTTGCCCTATATTTTTCCAAGTAGCAAAAAAACAGCTCTGTGAAATTGAAGGAGGGCCTTGCGCCCTTGCCATAAGTTTCGCCTCCATTGCAACAGGGGATGGCTTTTCCTCCTTTGCCCTGTGTCCAGGACAAATCTGAGCGCATGCTTTTTTTTCAGAACTTTCAATTGGATTTTATACCATGTTCCTAGTTTGTTCTTCCGATTGCACTAGATCGGATTTTGTAGAATCGTCGTAAGGTGTTATTTTCTTTGAGATACCTTCGGTTTTCTAAAATAAATATTCGGTAGACATATTGTGTTCTTGGGGAGCATGGAACAATGTCCAGCTAATTCTTTAGTGCATGAAATTGAGGGGGGTTTGGAGGGCTATAAAGCAGAATCTTGTAGTTACTATATATATTGTTTGTATTGGTGATCTTCCTTAGGGTCTTAAAAATAATGAGGGGTGTACAAATTTTGGTAATATATGTTCGACATTTCATTGAAAGTTTATGTTCAATCTTTTTAGGGAAGTTCATGTTCAATTTGTTCTGCCGTTGGATTACCTAGTTCCCAGATTTGTCACTGTTATGAACACAACAGTGGTTTCCCACTTCTAAAAATATAGTGATGTGTATTTTGACAATTTTTTATGCGAAATTATCCGTGCTACTATTTTTTGGTGTGTGATTTTTCTTATTCAAGTAAATGTACATTATGTACTTTGTGTGATCAATGGTGTAGAACATTTTGTGATTAACCTCGACAGTTTTGAAAATTGTGTCTTTTTATGAGTCTACATTTTTAGTTAATTTGTGATGAACATAATATGTTTTGGGTCCATTTGTTATGATATTAGTGCTTGATCTCAATATCAATGTTATAAGAAGTCAATTTTGGAAAGATGGATTACGAAGTTTGTATAATTGTGTTGGTTGCATTTATGTTCCCTTTACCTACAGTTCTTTTTGTTATTAGATAAATCCCCGTGCATTACAATGGGGTATAAATATTCCAGTATGTTAACATGTGATTTACCTTCCCATATTAATCATGTAAGTGTGTAAAAAAATTATTCGATAAACACTTCCTGGCTTACCAAATAATTTGTTTTTGTTTGATAAGTTAATATGAGGTGGGGCAACTGAGGTGGTTTTTAGGAAAAACTAGGGAAGAGAGGAATTTTTTTTCAAAACAAGGGAGAACTGTGGGAGTTTACGTAAGGTTGGACAACGGATTTCAATTGCTCCATCATTTATCTAAGCACTCTTGTACATGTGTTCTACTCGAGAATTGATATTGATGATGAATCAGAATTCTGAAGTACTTAATCGAGAATTGACCTTATGCACAACCAAATATGTCTGGTCTCTTCGAAGCAAAACAATTCACTTTTACGGAAGTTCATAACAAGGCCCGACATTTGCTCAAATGTTGAAAGCAAGAATTTGAGATTTCAAGCTTTATCAAGGTCATATTCCTAAAAAAGAACTGTATCATTGGCATATTGCAAGATAGAAAGGTCACCATCGACAAGGTGTGGCACTACTCCTGCTTCGCGCACTCAATTTTGCAAGATAGAAAGGTCACCATCGACAAGGTAACCAACATATAGGATGACATTCGGATGAATAATTTTGTACCACAGGGATTCTAATCCTTTTGCAAGTTTGCATTATGACGAAGCGTAGAACCCTTTGTCTCGGGCCGCATTGTATTTATATGACCGAAGTCTTGATGTACAAGTTGAGAGAGATCGATCGTGATCGTGATCTCCTCGAGAGGTTACAGGAGATACGGGAGAGAAGAAAAGATAGATAGAGATACAAGTTTAAACCACTATCCTATCTCTATACACTTTATATTCTAACACTCCCCCTCAATCTAAGCCCTACTTGCAAAGGTTAAGATTGTACTTGAAATCATCTAACCTCCGCATTGTCAAAGGCTTTGTGAATCCATCAGCAAGTTGATCACCTGTTGGAATAAACCTTATATCAAGCAGTTTGCGTGTCACTCTTTCTCTGACAAAATGAAAATCAACTTCAATATGCTTTGTCCGTGCATGAAAAACAGGATTAGCTGAAAGATAGGTTGCACCAATGTTATCACACCATAATCTTGCAGCCTGTGGAACTTTAATTCCAAGTTCATGTAGCAATGTCTGAATCCACATTACTTCAGCTGTTGCATTGGCTAAAGCTTTATACTCAGCCTCTGTGCTCGAACGCGAGACTGTTGCCTGTTTTCTTGCACTCCATGACACAAGATTTGTTCCCAGAAACACAGCAAAGCCACCTGTTGACCTTCTATCATCAGCACACCCTGCCCAATCTGCATCAGAGTAAGCTGACACAAGCATAGAGGAAGACTTGACAATCTGAAGACCAAGTCCCTCTGTAAACTTGAGATACCTCAAAATCCTTTTGACTGTTGTCCAATGAACAGTAGTAGGAGCATGCAAATATTGACATACTTTGTTAACAGAATACGAAATATCAGGACGTGTAAGAGTCAAGTACTGTAACGCACCTACAACATTTCTGTAATTTGTTGCATCATCTGAACCAAGTGCTTCTCCACTTTCAACAGTAAGCTTTTCTGAAGTAGAGATGGGTGTACTGACCGGCTTACACTTTTCCATGCCTACCCTTCTGAGAATGTCAGTGGTATATTTCTCTTGTGTAAGAAGTATGCCATCTTTTACCTTCTTGACCTCAATTCCAAGAAAGTAATGTAGATCTCCCAAATCTTTGAGAGCAAACTCCAACTTCAAATCCTTAAGTAGACAAGTTGTAGCATCTGAGCTGGAACTGGCAACAATTATATCATCAACGTAAACAAGAACAAATATAGTAACATTGTTCTTATGATAAAAGAATAATGAGGTATCTGCCTTTGATGGTGTAAACCCAAGCTTTTGCAACTGTGTACTTAGCCTTGAATACCAGGCTCTTGGGGCCTGTTTTAACCCATACAATGCTTTGTCCAACTTATAGACATAATGTGGTGTGTTCTTGTTTTCATATCCTGGTGGCTGCCTCATGAACACTTCTTCCTCAAGAACACCATGAAGAAACGCGTTCTGAACGTCTAGCTGTCATAGGCTCCAACCTCTGGAGATAGCAATAGACAATACAAGTCGAATAGTAGCTGACTTAATAATAGGACTAAAGGTATCTTCATAATCTATACCAAACCTTTGCTTAAAACCTTTTGCAACTAGTCTGGCTTTGTATGTGTCTATACTTCCATCAGCTCGTTTCTTAATTTTGTATACCCATTTGCAGTCAATCACATTAGCATCCCTCTTTGGTGGAACTAATCGCCAAGTTTTGTTTTGAATTAATGCATCATATTCAACATCCATAGCCTTCTTCCAATCCTTGTGTGCAAGAGCATCATGCAAATTTGTTGGTTCACCAGTACTCGTGAGAAATGCTCGCTTAAGTTTATCATACCTGATTGTACCATCCGTATATTTCTTCTCCTTGACAATACCTGACTGAGATCGTGTATGACGGAGAGGAACTGAAGTTACTGCAGAACTGGCCACGGATCCGTCCGGCATAGAAGATCCGTCCGGTACAACAAATCCGTCGGCAGACACGCTCCCCCCGTCGCCAGCAGCATCGGAACGCGTGGCGCAGGGCGAGACGCTGCGGCGCGGGCTGGTGGGATCTGCACTGGTAGGCTCCACGCCTGGCGGGCTGTCGGCCACCGGTCCAGAGGCGCTGGTTGGCTCCGCGCCTGGTGGGCTGTCGGCCACCCGACCGGGCGTCACGGGGGACGCGAGACGATCCGCCTGGCGATCCGCCTGGGATCCCGCTCCCGTCAGACTGCGGCGCGGATCGACCTCGGATCGTGTGACTGCAGCGCCAGGCGAATCTGCCTGGGATCTGGCGCCTGGTCCTGTTTTGGCTGCATCTACACACATAAAATCATGGCCTGTGGCTGCACAATCAACATGAGATTCAAAATTTTCCATGGAATTTTCCACATGATCAGTTCTAATTAATTCACCCCCGTGATCAAGAGAAGACAGAGGATCGGAAAGAAGGGAGATTTCAGCACGCAAAAGAGCTCCCGCATTAGGATGAAGTTTAGCAAATGGAAATAATGTTTCATCAAAAATAACATCACGAGATATATAGATACGGCCGGATGAGATTTCTAGACATTTGTATCCTTTATGAAGATTACTATAGCCAAGAAACACACATTGAGTGGACCAAAACTCAAGTTTATGGTGATTGTAGGGACGCAAATTTGGGTAGCAAGCACACCCAAAAAAATTTAGAGAGCTATAGTCTGGTTTTTGATGAAACAAACGTTCCAAAGGAGTAGTGTTGCCAATGACTCGACTAGGCAAACGATTGATAAGATAAGTAGCCGTGATAAAGGCCTCATCCCAATATTTAAGTGGCATTGATGCATGAGCTAGAAGAGACAAACCAACTTCCATAATATGACGATGTTTGCGTTCGGCTGAACCGTTTTGTTGATGTGCATGAGGACAAGAGACATGATGAATAATGCCAACGCTACGGAAGAAAGAATTGAGTTTCTCATATTCTCCTCCCCAGTCACTTTGGACTGCAAGGATCTTTCTATCAAATTGTCTTTCAACAAGTTTTTGGAATTCTTGGAAAACAGAAAAGACTTCAGATTTGAACTTAAGCAAATATATCCAAGTGAATTTGCTATAATCATCAATAAAACTGACATAGTATTTCTTGCGACCAAAAGAATCTCTTGCATGACCCCATACATCACTGAAAATAAGCTCTAAAGGAGCATGAGACACACTATTTGACAGAGGATAAGGAAGTTGGTGACTCTTTGTACATTGACAAGCTTCACAAACTGACTCACTTTCGGGACTACGTGACAATGAAAGATTGCCTTTATTGACTACTTGCTTGACTATATTTGGAGAAGGGTGACCTAATCTTTGGTGCCATTTGGCTAAGGAAGGCTTGATGGCAGAATAAACTTGACGGTGACGCTTTCGATCAAAGACTCTTGATGTGATGGGATATAATCCTCCAATGCATCTACCGTGATGGATGAGCTCCTTCGTTGCCCGATCCTTTATGAAAAAATAGGTAGGATGAGTTTCAAAGAAAACATTATTGTCGGAAGTTAAACGAGACATGGAAGCTAGATTTTTATCGGCTTGAGGTACATGAAGGACATCTTTAAGAACAAGATCACGTTTAAGACTAGGGGAATTAATAGAAGATTGACCAATGTGGGCGATGTCCATACCTCCACCGCTTGCGGTGTGAATTTGATCATTGCTGTGATACCTCTCTCGGAGGGCAAGCTTCTCTAGCTCATTTGTGACATGGTCAGTAGCTCCAGAGTAAGCATACCAGACCGTGTCACCATCAGCTCCGCCGTGCTCCCGCATGGCTGCAGCGACATGCTTTGTATTGGGCACGAAGTCCTCATCATACCGGTGCCAGCAGTCAATGACTTCATGGCCCGGTTTCTTGCACAGCTGACATCTAGGCCGACGGTTGTTGTTGTAGCCGCCGTTGTAGCCGCCATTGTAGCCGTCGTTGCCACCGCCGCGGTCACCACCATTGTTGCCGCGATCACCAGGGCGAGCGTGGCCCTGGTTACCACTGCGCCATCCGCCGCTGCTGTTTCCGCGACCGCGCCACTGCTGTCCACGCCCACGACCACGTCCACGGGAGGCGATGTTGACAGAGGACTGGCGCAGATTGCCTCCTTGAAGCATGCTGAGGTGGGCGTCGAAGCTCAGGAGCTGGCTATACAGCTCCTGAACCGTAACAGCTTTGACCCGCGCCGCCAAGGCCGAGATCACAGGGTTGTAGTCGATGTCGAGGCCGGCGATGACGTGGGAGATGATCTCGGCGTCTCCGAGCGGTGCACCGGCGCAGACAACTTCATCTGTAAGGGTTTTAATTTTCCCAAGATATTCTGCCATGGTTAGATTACCTTTCTGCAGGTTGGTGAACGCCATCCTTGTGTTGATCTTCTGGGCTTGTGTTTGCGCAGCAAACATGGCATTGATGGAGTTCCACACCTCGGCCGCCGTCTGGAGCATCGCTACTTGGGCAAGGACCTCTCGAGACAGAGACCCCATGAGATACCCTTGTAGCTGTTGCTGCTGCGCAAACCAGATCGATCTGGCGTAGTTGAAGACCTGCTCTTCCGTCCCATTGTTGTTGATGGTGATGGTGGCAGGGGGCGCCGGGCTTGTGGCGTCGAGGAAGTGCTCCATCTGTGCTCCTTTGATCTGAGGTAGCACGACAGCCTTCCAGAGGAGAAAGTTCATCCTCGTAAGCTTCTCTGACGGAGGCGGACCGAGAGAGGGCGAGCTGCTGCTGGAGGTGGAAGATGAGGCGAAGGTGGAAGGTGCAGATAAAGTGGACAGAGCGCTCATGGTGGATGTGGACGTGGTGGACGCCGTGGTTCCTGACATGGTTTCCTCTCTTCTCTATCTCGATTCCTCTCTTCTGCGATCAACTAGATGGATTCCTTCTCGAGGGCTAGACGTACGAGAGGAAGGGCTCTGATGACCATATGACGAAGCGTAGAACCCTTTGTCTCGGGCCGCATTGTATTTATATGACCGAAGTCTTGATGTACAAGTTGAGGGAGATCGATCGTGATCATGACCTCCTCGAGAGGTGTGACGCCCCCCGATTCAATCGTACACTAATCATGCACGCAAATGTGTACGATCAAGATCAGGGACTCACGGGAAGATATCACAACACAACTCTAAAACATAATTAAGTCATACAAGCATCATAATACAAGCCAGGGGCCTCGAGGGCTCGAATACAAGTGCTCGATCATAGACGAGTCAGCGGAAGCAACAATATCTGAGTACAGACATAAGTTAAACAAGTTTGCCTTAAGAAGGCTAGCACAAACTGGGATACAGATCGAAAGAGGCGGAGGCCTCCTGCCTGGGATCCTCCTAACTACTCCTGGTCGTCGTCAGCGGGCTGCACGTAGTAGTAGGCACCTCCAGTGTAGTAGTCGTCATCGACGGTGGCGTCTGGCTCCTGGGATCCATCGTCTGGTCGCAGCAACCGGGTAAAGAAAGGGGAAAAGGGGGAACAAGGCAACCGTGAGTACTCATCCAAAGTACTCGCAAGCAAGGAGCTACACTACATATGCATGGATATATGTGCAAAGGGCCATATCAGTGGACTGAACTGCAGAAAGCCAGAATAAAAGGGGGATAGCTAGTCTTATCGAAGACTACGCTTCTGGCAGCCTCTGTCTTGCAACATGTAGAAGAGAGTAGGCTGAAGTCCTCCAAGTAGCATCGCATAGCATAAACCTACCCGGCAATCCCCTCCTCGTAACCCTGAGAGAGAGCGACCACCGGGTTGTATCTGGCACTTGGAAGGGCGTGTTTTATTAAGTATCCGGTTCTAGTTGTCATAAGGTCAAGGTACAACTCCAAGTCGTCCTGTTACCGAAGATCACGGCTATTCGAATAGATTAAACTTCCCTGCAGGGGTGCACCACATAACCCAACACGCTTGATCCCATTTGGCCGGACACACTTTTCTGGGTCATGCCCGGCCGCGGAAGATCAACACGTCGCAGCCCCACCTAGGCACAACAGAGAGGTCAGCACGCCGGTCTAAACCTAAGCGCACAGGGGTCTGGGCCCATCGC
>LR880971.1:144578032-144593623 GCA_904067115.1 Aegilops sharonensis | reverse complement strand
CCTTTGGGTTACTAAATGAATTTAGTCGAATGTATAACTTGTCAAAATAATTATTATGCAATATTCTGCATCGCCTCAAAAAGTTCGAAGATCATTTGAACTCATTTGAATTTGGTTTAAAATGAAAGGATTTATTTTGGGGCTGTTTGGACCAGTTTGAAAATAGTTTAAGGGCATTTTAATAATTCAAATAATGTTGGATTATTCATGACCATTAGTTAGTGAATTTTTGCAACCCAGCCTACATTTTTATTTTATTATTTAAAAATTTAATAATTTGACTTGCATTTGAATTTGAATTCGAGTTCGATTTGGATCAAGGTGAGGTTTAGAAAATTAATCGTGATGACATGGCTCCATTCGTATGTGGTTACTGTAGCTTAACTATCCGGCCGTCACAAGAGGTTACAGGAGATACGGGAGAGAAGAAAAGATAGATAGAGATACAAGTTTAAACCACTATCCTATCTCTATACACTTTATGTTCTAACATGCATGTATATACTTGACACGAGCACAATCATGCGGACACAAGCTGATATATAAAAGCACATATCTGAAGCTGCAAAGTAAAGGTGATTGGTACTGCCATGCTTTCATTATCCTTCTGTAGGAAAACATATTCCAGTATTTGTTATTAAAATTGATGCTCCAGCCGGTCATCATTTCCAGGAATAGCATCTACATTACAGTGACCCGCACATGGTACAAAGCCGATACAGAGCTAGACACAGATACAACTGCCATGTTAAGAAATTTCAAGCAAAGCTGCGAAGGATGGCATTGTTTCACGAAAGGAAAGCGTTAGAGAGGCTCACAACAGATCTCCACGAAGTAACTACTACTGGTAATGAACCTATGAGTTCCCAGTACCACGGCATCGTCGGCATGGAGCATGGGTGTTGGGTGATACCAAATGAGGACCATAGGAGAGTACAGAACTCATCTATTTGCAATATCTGCTGCAGCACCCATTTGAAAGAAGTACTTGTCTAGCACCTCTTTTATTAGGTGATTCCACGCCTTATTAAGAGAGAACCTCCTCAGACAGAACTATGCTCCATATTTTGGTGCTTTCCAGAGCTTAAATGCAACCTCATGTAGAAAGCGCTCGGCAAGCATAGCGAAGTTTCCAGCACGCTGTTGATTACATTACAAATGAAGTTAGTTAAATGATTTAAGGAAACTGAAACTAAAGAGAAAAAATGGTAAGACCTGTGTTTGGAAATAATTAAGAATCATCAGCCAAAACTTCAGACAAACATAACATGGTTGGAACATAGGCTCTAGATCATGACCAGATGAGCACACAGATGGGGAGGCTGTGAGAATGGAAAAGCAATAGCAATGCTGCCATTTAGTGTGACTCCTTCAGAAACTGCTTTACAGGAAAGAAGCTACTGCGATTTACTGTTGTGGAGCATACTCATTCTGGTCAGTCACAATCATCTAGGGCATCCTATAAAGATGATACACGTCACCATCCAGTAGCCATGAAAATGAGCAATTATTTTATGCTGCATACCTACTAGGCTACTACAAGATGTTTTTTGGGTAACCAGACATGGTGAGTAATACCATAGTTACTATATTATCACATAAACTGCCCACTACCCAAGGAATTAATATATATACTACATGGCTTATTCTAAGCTAGAAACTCTATTTTCTAAAAAAGGAAACTGCCATGTTTCTAATGCTGGCACCACTACCCACACTAGAAAAAGGGAGAGCTGCAGCGTTTGTCCATTATAAACAACTGGAGAAACAAAGTAATAAACAGGATCACGGGAACAAACTTACATATATAGTATTTTATTTGATAAAGTTGTAAACATTCTAAAAAGTGCAGTAAGCAGACCTTTATAAATTCCTCAAAAGAGAACTCTTTGGCCAAATCAGAACGTGTTACTCCTTGTTGCCACTGTGCCAGTAGCATTGGATGATGATTCCTGCATGATATGCATAATAAAGTAATTTGTGTAAGTCTAGACATGTCATTGTACACAGATGTGCTTTCATTGTACAATACATTGCTCCATGGTTGAGTGCGTAAAACAACAAAAGGTTTGTGATATGATATGGCTAATGGTTGTGACACGAGCCATTGCAGAGTCATTTTGTACAATGGAGATGACAAACAAGTTATATTTGGAAAGACATGATACATGGTTCAATTCACATCGGACACATAGAAAATCTAAAGGAGCATTTTTCTGTAGAATAAAAATTGCACTTCAAAACATCTATTATGACTTTCATGTGCTAGCCAAAACAATATTTACCTGACATCATCCAACGTCTTTCCTGCTTTCATAGTGTAGCTCTGGCGTGGACGGAGTAACTTCAAGTCGGAATCAGTTTCGGTTGAAGAGTTCAAGATGAGGCATGCCTCTTCCTTATTTTCAGTAGCAGATCCATAGCTCAAGATCACAGACACATGAATACGGGCGGCTACAGCTGAACCGACCGGCGCAGCTTCCATGACCGACGCCACCAGTTTGTCAAGCCGGTTGAGATCCGTCTTCATCCCCAATTTCCCCAGCTTGCTGGCTGTGTTCTCCATTGCGGCATGCACAAAGACCAGATCGAATTCAGACGCATCCTGGACATTCCCCTCTGCAAATCCCAGCAGAGCGAACGCCCGGTCGATTATTCTAGTGTCCTTAGAACTGCTGCCTGAACCGGACTGCGCGGCGAAATCCTCAGTTCCGAAAACATGGAAGCCAAGATTCGTCGCGAATGTGCTAACAGTGGAGCAATTGGTGACCATAGCAGCTCTCAGCCCCATAAACCTGGATTTTCAGCAGCGAGTCAGCCCTCACAGTTGCAATGGATAAACTAACAGTAACCAAAGCAAAAAGTCACACACACATCGAACCTCTCGGATAGCTTGGGGACTACTAGCTCCTGCAGATCCACCCGGGCAGTTTCCCCATCCTAACGTGAAACAAATATGATCAGAATCGCATACTCAAACCCTCTCTGCAACTACTTCGCCCTGACGCAAACCCGGAGAGCAGGATCGCACCTTGGCAGGGTAGAGGGCGTCGTACACGTCGAGCAGCTGCGCCAGCTCGAGAATCGTGTCGCTGTTCCTGTCCCCTCCGTCTTCTAGGTTGAGAGACAAGCCCAGAAACCTCTCAGTTTAATTGGGGGGGGGGGGGGGGGGGGGGGAAGGCAGCGGAGGGGTTAGGGGGGGGAGGGGGGGGGGGGGGGGGGGGGGGGAAGGCAGCGGAGGGGTTAGGGGGGGGAGGGGGGGGGGGGGGGGGGGGGGGGAAGGCAGCGGAGGGGTTAGGGGGGGGAGGGGGGGGGGGGGGGGGGGGGGGGAAGGCAGCGGAGGGGTTAGGGGGGGGAGGGGGGGGGGGGGGGGGGGGGGGGAAGGCAGCGGAGGGGTTAGGGGGGGGAGGGGGGGGGGGGGGGGGGGGGGGGAGGGGGGGGGGTAAGCAAAGCAGAGCAACCGTGCGGAGCGCGAGAGGGGATTGGTACCGTTGACGGCGGGGGTCCGGACGGAGAGGAAGCCGCAGGAGGCGATTGAGGCGAACGCGTCGAGGTGGCCCTTCCCCCCTCCGCCACCGGCGAGCAGCGCCCCGTGGCCGGCGGCGTAGAGCACCAGCGCCCGGCTCGGCTTGTCCGCCATTGCTCCGCCGCGCCGACACACACGCTTCCCCTTCCCCTTTCCTCTCCTCGCCCCGTCGCCTTATTCCGTGGGCCCACACGCCGCCCTGGACGCCCACCTGCCAGAGAGAATTAATGCTCACGGGCCCGTGATAACTGGGCTATAGAGCACGCGGCCCGTGATACGATGGTGGGCTTGGGCTGGCTTCAGTAGAAGGTGAAAAAATAAGAGGGAGGGGGGCGGGAGCAAAAACCCTAACCCTAGTAGTAGGCCGCGCCTCTCCCCCAAGCTTGGCCGTCCCGTCCCGTCTCATATCGTCTCGGGCATAAACCTCAGCAGACGGCGGCGGCTCGGACGCGGAGACCCGACCAACCAACCGACCTATCCGATGGCCGGAAAGAAGAGGCCCCCGACGGCGCTGGCGGAGCTCGGCCCCGCCGCGTCGGACTCCTCGCAGGACGAGGCCGCGGCGAGGGCGGCGGGCCCGGCGGGGGAGGTGCCGGCGAAGAAGAAGAAGAAGCTGGCCATGGAGGTCAGGAAGCAGCGCAAGCAGCTCGACAAGGACCGCCACCGCCAGTCCGCGGAGAAGGCCGCCGCCGCCCCTAAGCCGCAGCCCGCGCCTGCACCCGCCGCGGCGGAGGAGGAGGCCGCGGCGGTGGTCCCGGTGCCCGCGCCCGCTCCGGTGGTGGCGGGGCCGGGGCTCCACATGAATGTGTTCAGGGACCTGGCCTCGCCCGAGGCATCGCTGAGGGAGGCCGCGGCCGAGGCGCTGGTGGCCGAGCTCCGGGACGTGCAGAGGGCGTACGAGAAGGAGAAGGCCGCGCGGGAGGAGGGGGAGGAGGAAGATGGGGATCACGACGGCCCTTCGCAGATGGAGGCCGAGAAGGAGGACGGGCTGGATAACTGCGCTCCTGCAGTGCGGTATGCCATCCGGCGGCTCATCCGCGGTATCTCTTCCTCTAGAGAGGTTAGGAATGCTGTCCTGAGTCTAGGACAGAACCTACGTTCTGTGATGTAATGGAATGATTAAACTGCGGTGTCACACTTCAATTAATTGCTATGCTTGGGGTTCTTATTTGCAGTTTGCAAGGCAAGGATTCGCGTTGGGTCTCGCAGCTGTGCTCCAGTCAATTAAAGCGATCAGCGTCGAAGCCGTTATGAAGTTGATACCTGCTTTGCTGGAATATTCGGCCTCCATGAAAGGACCGGTAAGTTGCGTTATGATTAGATGCACATTTCTTATGTCCCACTGTGCTGTCAGCTTAATTCTCCAATACTCATTCCGTTGTAGGAAGCAAAAGACAATCTTTTGGGGCGCCTGTTTGGATTTGGATCACTTGCAAGGTCTGGAAGGGTTTTAGGACAGTGGAAACGTGATAAGTCTTCTCCTATTCTCAAGGATTTTGTTACCGAGGTTGTGCAACTGGGAAATAAGAAACGATATCTCACCGAGCCTGCGGTTGCATTGATTCTGGATTTAACCAGGAAGGTACATACCATAGGTGCATGCTTAACAATTTTTGTATCATGCAGTGCTCTAATCTTCTAGTAGAACTAAATATCATGCATGCTATGGAAGGTTTCTTGTGTCCGTTGAAAGGTGAAACAGCATCAGTGCAGCCCATGGCAGTCTATTCTATTTGCTGGTGGACATCGAGAACATATTTTTCCTGCTAGAATTCGATATATATTTAAAATAAATAAATTAACTCAACAAATGTCCCAACATAAAAAAAAACTGGTGTTACTGTGGTGCAGCAATTTCAATCCTTGATTGCATCACCATCTGATCTTTCAATCTGCTTATTTGTACAACAAATCTGTGACCATAGCCTCTGCCCTGATTTACATGAGGTTGTTGTATCACATGGTTGCAAAGACATTCTAAAAATAAGTAACCTTAATTCTTAGTCCGATAGTGAGTTGGACTAGGTGTTCGTGTCAAGTATAAAGTACTAGGATGCTAAGCAGTCAAGTAACTACCAGCCAAAACAAGCTAACATGAATATTTATTTTTTTACCAGTTGTTTGTGTGTTTTTAGAACCCCATAGAAGTGTGCTAGTCTTTTCTGCTGTAGTGTGCTTACCTCCCTTGCTTGTTTTTTGTTATCTTTTTTTTATGTGGTTTGTTTTTATTGATGGCTTGTTGAAGAAGGAAATATATTGGTTTTAAGCATTAACCAAAATTGGCAGTTTATTTGGTTTGAAACCTGTATTATTTTAGTGCAGAGGCATGAATGGATGTTCCTCTGCTAAATAGTTTCATGAATATACATCTGTATCCTTCACACATATTCCATCATTTTTCGCTTTTGCCTTTGGTCATTATTAAGCCTTCTGACGAGCTATTACCCCCCACCCCCACCCAATCTAGCTGTAAATCAGGGGGCAAATGCAAAAACCAGTAACTTTGGTGTCATTTATTTTTGTAGATAAGCATGCAAAGACAGAAATTACAATGTTTTTTTTACAAATAGGGCACCATTATGAACCCAGCACTTGCAGTATTGGCTATGCACATATGGCTGCTGGCACTATACTAGTATGCTTTTTTGCAATCGCACATTCTATTTCCATTTGTGGTAAAATGGAATTAAAGAACAAAACTAATATTTGTACATTTGTCATTTGTGAATGGTTCCCATATGTGATCGCTTGGTTGATTTGTTTCTTTGTTGCAGCTGCCAGATGAAGCTATATTCTCTGAGGTTCTAGATACCCCTTGTGTACAAGATTGGTTCAACAGAGCTGCTAATGTTGGAGATCCAGATGCGCTCTTCCTGGCTTTGAAGTTCCAAGAAAGAAGTAATGTTCAGAGGGAGATATTTGGGAAGCTTCTGCCATATCCATTCAGTCTTGACAATTTTTTCACAGAAGAGCATCTTCTATCCCTTGCTGCTTGTTTTAAGGTAATTTTGAGCAATTTTAAGTTTCAGGAGGAACTTTCAATAAAGTTTTAACATCTTATGTTCTATCTGAAATAATCGGTGTATGTTCTTATGTTCTTGAAATGTTGTATATTTTGTGGCATTTGCTGGTTGATCCTTTAATTGTTCTGCTGTAATCTTATGCAGGAATCTGCATTTTGTCTTCCACGCATTCATAGTATATGGCATGTTATCACGGACATGCTCATCCGGGAGGAAGCTTCTCAGAGTGATAACAATATGAGTTCTAGCAAAAAGCACAAAAAGAGTAAGAAAGGCAGTTCCTCTGAGGATTCAAAAAAGAACCTACGCAATTTCTGTGAGGTTATTATTGAAAGATCATTGCTGCTCTCATCTCATGACCGGAAGCATCTAGCATTTAATATAATTATTGATCTCCTACCAAGACTATCTCCATCATCTATTCAAGTAATTCTGTCCAGCAAAGTTGTTCTTGGATTGATGGACATTCTGTCTAATGCTTCATCATGGTTGTACAATGCCGGTCAACATTTTCTGAAAGAATTAGTCAGTTTAGTAAGCAATGGCAATGATCGTTGTGTTGCTGTTATCATCAACTTGCAGAAGTATAGCTTTGGAAGATTTGACAGCCTGACAAAAACAAAAACTGTTAAAGGGTTGATCGCCAAGATCCAGAATGGCCAAGATTGTTTGCATCTTGTGCAAAATTTGATGGCACTCTTTGTGGATGAAGGTTCTGTTGCAGATGAACCATCTGATCAAAGTCAGACAACTGATGAGAATTCAGAAGTTGGCTCAATTGAAGATAAGGAACTTCTTGGCGAAGGGAACGCTGACCTTCTGAAGAGTTGGGTGGTGAATACAATTCCTTTTGTCTTGAAAAATCTAAAGCTTACATCTAAAGGAAGTTCACTAACAGATTCTGAGATGATCAAGTGTATTGAAGAAAAATTTCAGGTGCAGACTGAGATACTAAAATTCTTTGCAGTCCAAGGTCTGTTCTCAGCCTCTTTAGGAACTGAGGTGACGTCATTTGAGTTGCAAGAGAAGTTCAAATGGCCAAAGGCAGCTATATCAACATCGCTTCGTAATGAATGCATTGAACAACTTCAGTTATTACTAGAAGATGCACAAAAGGACGAGGCTTTGCATGTTAGCGGGGTTAAGTCTAATGACTTAGGCTTCTACTTCATGCGTTTCATTAACACTGTGTGCAATATTCCTTCAGTTTCATTGTTCAGAACCTTGAGCAGCAATGATGATAATGCATTCAAGAAAACACTGGCTACAGAATCTGCACTTTTCCAGGAGGTTTGTGACTGCTTGCTGTTCCACTTGGCTTATTCATTGCTTATGTGCTCTAGATTATGTTTTATTGGTCTGCAAAGATGATGGTAGTGAGCATGTTTTTTCTTTCTTTTGAGGTGTACATATACTCCCTCTGTTCCTAAATATAAGTCTTTCTAGAGATTTTAATATGGACTAAATACGGATGTATATAGACGTAGTTTAGAGTGTAGATTCACTCATTTTGCTTTATATGTAGTTTATATTGGAATCTCTAGAAAGACTTATATTTAGGAACGGAGGGACTACATCTAAGAAGCACGGACACGGGGACGGAAAGACGGGGATACGCATTCGGGGATACGGGATACGGCATTTTCCAAAAACAGCCATTCGGGGATACGGCGAGTATATATATAATAAAATGAAAATATGGCATGTAATATAGAGTTAAGACAGAAAATTAATAAGAAATAAATCTTTTTTGCCAAGTGCTTGATTGATCCTCATCCCCCATGTCATGTTGTCATGGCAAGCTGCATCCATCTTGCAAAACATATCAAACACAAACAGTAAAGAAGATTAGAGGACAAGACATACTTGAAAGATTAGAGGACAAGACATACTTGAAGCAACATGGAGCAGCAGCGCAAGCATTCAAACCAGGAGCACAAGATAGCAAGCAACATCCAGGATCCAGCAGCTTAATGGAAGAAATATGACGAATAAGAGAGGAAGAGGTTGAGGAATAGGAGAGGCTGTTGGGTTACCTGCGAGGCTACGCCTGCGAGTAAAGGCTGCTGGTGCTGGGGCTAGCGGTCGCCGCCGGCGGCGGCGATCCAGGAGGCGGCGGCTCGTTCAGTACGACCTGGGAGGGAGCACCTCGTCCTCATGACGAGAGCGTGCGGGAGACAGATAGGGTTTGGTATTGGGTTGGGCCAAGGCTGGTTTTGGGCTGGGCCGTGTCCCAAACGTGTCCCAGACGTGTCCCACCGTATCCCTGTAATTTTTTCCTTCTTATTAATCGAAAATCGTGGGACACGGCTTAGTTCGCGTATCCCAGCGTATCCCAGCGTATCCCCGTATCCCGCCGTATCAGGACGGCAGTTCGGCTGATTCTGGCGTGTCCATGCTTTTTAGGACTACATATTACACAAATGCAACATTATATTATTATAATCTGTAGATGTGGATATAAGAGAAGGCTACCCTTTTACCACTGTAACTGCCCTTATGTCGAGCTTGTGCCATTACAGCATTGCATGAATACTTTCTGACATTGTTTATAGCCTGTGTCAAAGAGAAGTGCATTACCTTCTTCTTTTGTTTTGGATATCCTTCTATTTTTGCTTATGTGAGTCATGGAATTTTTGTAGTGTTGTTTGAAACTAACAGTTCTGTAAATTATCATTGATGTTCCTTCATACATTTCCTTGTTGGGTCTTTATCTGATATCTGTGGTTTCTTTCTGCGTGATCAGGAAAGAAAAATTGGCACTGGATTGGATTCAACTAAAATGCACGTGATACGTTATCTCCTTATTCAATTGCTGCTACAAGTTCTGCTCCATCCAGAGGAGTTCTGGGAGGCTGCAATTGATGTGATTATATGTTGCAAGAAAACATTTCCTTCCATTGCTCAGTGTGACAATTCTAGTGCGCCGGAATCTGTTGAGGGTGGTACAGAGGAGTCTGATGAGGATGGGTCAGAGGAGCCTAATGAGGATGGGTCATTAGAGTCTATTGATGTACTTGTGCAGACTTTTCTCTCTGTTTTGCCTCATGTATCTGGCCCCGTGTGTTTTGCCATTGAACAGGCAAGTATTCATAGCAGTTGGCAGTTTTACAATTTTGAAAAATCTAAGTGATGATACTAAGAAAAAAGTGGAGTGCAGTCATCTTAATCATTTGTGCCTCTTTCAGTCAATATAATATGTCTTCATCGCCATTTCTAGACATGAAATGTACATTTTCCATATCTGTATCAGTCGAAATGGAACCAGACAATATGCTGGCCTCACCTTTTTTATGTCATTTGCTACTAAAATTCTTTGCATATGCTAACTCCGTACATTAATTTGAACTACAAAAACGTTTTACATAAGTGTGCAGAGGGAGTATTTTATTGCCTTAACTAACTATGTCTTTTCTTTGAAACAACAGGTTTTCCGTGTGTTCAGTGACGAGATTACAGAAACAGGGCTTCTTGATATGCTGAGAGTTGTAAAGATTGATTTGAAAGGCTCTCGTCGTCAAACAGATAGCGACGATGACGAAGATGAGGCTCGTGTTGATATCGAAGATGATGATGAAATGGAAGATGCGGATGTTGGGAATGTTGATGATGCCACAGATGAAATGGATGAGGAAATGGAAGATGATTCAGCTGATGAAGTAGATGAGGATCAGGAAGATTTGGAAGAGACAGTCGATAATAAGGCTAAAGATGGAGTTGATACAGAAGCTACCAAAGGTGGGGAAGATTCAGATGATTCAGATGGTATGGACGATGATGCTATGTTCCGTATTGATCCTTATATTGCGAGGATTTTCAAGGAGCGCAACAACCTTCCTGGTAGTGAAACTCAGCAATCTCAACTTATGCGATTTAAGCTTCGCGTGCTTACTTTACTGGAGATATATCTTCAGAGGAATCCAGGTATATTCCCACTCATTTATTTTTGTTGTCTATATGTCGTGTATCAGGTAAAATGGCACTTGTAATTGTGTAGATCATTAGTTCGGGTTTGCCATTCTGATGAAAGACATACAGAAGCCTATTTTATTGTGTTGACATTTTCTGTAGCTTGCACTTTCTAGTTAGATAGCTATTCGAGGACAAAACTATATTTGCCTTTTTTATCTGTTGAAATATACTCCCTCCGTCCCATAATGTAAGAGCGTTTTTGACACTGCACTAGAGTAAATAACATCCCACTCTTATATTATGGGAAGGAGGGAGTTAATGCAGAACTTTGACCATCTAATGTTTAACAGTATCAGAGGTGTTTGTTTTCTTCTCTTTTGCTTATCTTAATGTGTTCCTGTATCAATTGTTTTCTTCCATCTGTCTCCCAACTTTGCAGGAAAAAAACTGGTGCTGGAGGTGTATGCTTTCTTAATGCAAGCTTTTGTGAAATCACATAGCGCCGATGGCAATGAGCAGTTCAGGCAACGTATTGGTGGTATATTGCAGAAAAGGATATTCAAAGCAAAAGAATGTCCAAAAGGCTTTGATGTCGAACTTAGTAGACTTGAAAGTTTGCTGCAGAAGGCTCTGCATCTGGCATCACGGTCACGATACAAAGAAGTTGCTTCTGTGGCCCAAAATGCCACGTTTTGGATTCTGAAGATTATCAATTCCAAGGGTTGTTCCAAGCAGGAACTTGCAAGTGTGGTCGATAAGTTCCAGTACATGCTGAACGACTA
Organism: Aegilops sharonensis; assembly: GCA_904067115.1. Classification (NCBI taxonomy): domain Eukaryota; kingdom Viridiplantae; phylum Streptophyta; class Magnoliopsida; order Poales; family Poaceae; genus Aegilops; species Aegilops sharonensis. The sequence continues at coordinate 144,582,380 of LR880971.1, read as the reverse complement.
CTTCAGCAACAAGAAATCGCGGCTGAAGATTGGTTTTGTGAAGGAGGCTGTCCGCAGGAACCCCTGGGTAGGGCGGGAGCTTTTCGGCTTTGCTCTACAGAAGATCGGCAGCACCAAGGCTGAATACCGAAGGGTTCAAACTTTGGAGCTGGTGGACTCCATATTGAAATCCTGGGTTGGCGACGACGTGTTGAGCGCATCAAAGGTTTTGAAGAAGCATATGGCTCTGCTGTGCGAGCTGATGCAGGAAATCCTCACAAAGATGCCCGAAAACAAGTCGCGTCGCCAGGAGGTCCGTAGGTTCTGCACGCGGGCTCTGCAAACCGTGACGAGGCTCAATCTGAAAGAGAAGTTTCAGAAGAAGCTAAGCTCGGAAGCGTACACCCTGTGTGAGGCACAGCTGGGAGCTGCATTTGTTCCCTTCCGACAGTGATGCGTGTTAATCCATTTCTCAAGACGGTGAAAGGCACCAGAAATGACTTTGGGCTGAATTAATTTTGCTTGTAATATCAGCTCCTTAGGTTCGATTAAATTAAACTGTGTTGTTTTTTCGTGACGATACCTGAAACAGACAAGCTAGCTGTCAGCAATATTGAACAGTATGAGGATGTACAACAGTTGTATGAACGCCTGCCTATGTTGCGGAGATTAGATTTACCGCTTGCTTGCCAAGTTCGTTCAATTGCTGGTATTAGTTCGTAAATTACCCTCGGACAAACTGGTGAGTTTGTGGTTTGTTTGCAGGGCTTCAGGGAACTCTGTCTGTTGATGCATCCAAGCCGCAATGACGGTGGCTGGATCAGCTCTGTTCTCTCCTGCGTTTATGTTGGTAATTGTCTTGCTTTTACTCGTAAACATTACACCGGACAAACTGCATAGCGATCAAGGCCTAGAAAAATGGAATATGTGTTGAAACTCTATGTAATGAGAAGCAATATATTGATGGTACCAATCCTTTTTTCCGAAGAAAGATGATAACACACAAAGAGTGGCGTTTTGGCACGCGGGAGCGAGCGCTTCTGGTTTTAAAATGTGTTTTAAACGTATTTTAAAATGTCAAAAATTTCCAAATAAAAATTTGACGTGTACATCTTGATATTATATATGTTCACAAAGTCGTTTCGTGAAAAAACGGACAAGTTATGTGTCGCGTGTGAAATAAACAAAATTCGATGTTAAAAAATATTTTTCATAAGACATCTTTTTGTCTTTTTTAGACAAGCCACAAAAAATATCGGGTTTCTTCGGAACTTGACGTGCACACATATAATGTCGAGATGTATGTACCATTTTTTGTTTGGAAGTTTTTCACACTTCAAAATATTTTTTTGGTGGCAGAATTGTGTGCTTCCATGTGCCAAAGCAAGTTTTGATAACACACACCCCTCCGTTCCTAAATATAAAACCCACTGGTCACACGAGCTCAGATGTGGGATGTGTGCCAGCAGAACGGCCGTTTCAACTAGTCACAGTGGAGAGTAACATACACATATTCATAGACTATGTGTGGTGTCATACAAAATTTTATTTATTAGGTTATAGACTCATATTGTATCAATATGTGTGATGTTACTCATAGCATATATTTTTTTGAAATGGAAGCAAAAAATTTGCCTTATATATTAAATAAAGAGGAGAAAGAGTTTGTTACAACACGCACCCATGTTAAGGCATGACAATTATTCTCGCAATAAAATAGACCTGTGTTTGCCTCGTCGACAATGATGTTGAGCAAGATTTGTGGAGATGCGCTCTTTTGCCTAAACACTCTTGTGTTGCGCTCACTCAAGATTACCCATGATACTAGCATGGTAATCGATGCATTTGCTTTTCTATCGGTGGTGCTCGCGGCGCACGTGCTCGCCCACTAGGCCTGAATGGAGTCGAACAAGTGCCATGCAGACGTGTCCATGTCGTGGATGCGAAATTTCTGAATAGCCAGGTTCCAAAGCCTGAGAGTGAAGCGGCATTTGAAGAAAAGATGAGGGCCACATTCCTGCACCCATCGGCACAAGGGCAAGGGCCACAGTTAGGCCATCCTCGCTTCTCCAATCTGTCAGAAGTCCAGATCCTATCCAAAAGCGCGAGCCAAGCAAATAACTTGACGGTGGGGCCCAAGCCTTCCAAAGCATTTGGTCCATGGGGAGGAGGACCAATCCCAAAAACTGTGCCCTATAAGCGGAGGAGGACCAAACCCAAGAGTATTTTATTGCTTGGCTGCTCGGATGTGTGGACCAAAGTTGGTTGCACAAACTGCTAAAGTGGTGCCAAATAATTTTCTAATGGTACCGCTGACGAGATGACAACATTTTTAGATACTAGGTACAAACTGTGCCACTGTCATAGGATGCGTTTGGTTGAAGGTGTGGTATGAATGGGTTGGGACCGTGACAGTGTCTGAATCACATCTAACAAATGATTTTTAACAACGAAAGAGGGCCTAACCTTCTCTGCACATGCCAGAAACTTCCTCCCACTGTCCACAGATTCAAACGCAACTAGCTTCACGCATGGAGATTGATGGTGACAATGAGCAGACAGATCTTCAGCCACCCTGCTCCATTCATTGCAACTGATGGTCCTAGGGAACTACAAGAGGAAGAAATGACTCAAATCGACCGCCGGGTTAAAATCCTTCATTCCAAGTCATAGCCCGAGAGAGAGAAGAGAGGCATACCCGGGTGGTGAAGGAGTCGTCGTCGTCGGAGGAACCGCTGGAGAGGTCATTGAAGAAGACCATGGCGACCCCGGTGGTAGGATGCAAGACGGCGAGAGCGAGGAAGCGGCTATAGCTTAGGAAGGAAGGAAGGAGAAAACAGGGGAAATGTGACTTGTGGTCGGGGAGAAAAGGGGATGGGGAAGGGGGCGGGGGTAGATATTTTGGCGGCAGGCCAAAATTTTGAAATGTGGAGGGAAACTTTGCGCGCGGTGCCGCCGGACACCATTCACTTTGAACGATTGTGTGCATCGCAAATGATTCTTCTGCTTTGAGATGAGTTTGATAATTCAAATTTTGGTGGAAATTTCCCTGGGTACGTCATTGCATAATTTAACATCGCTTGCTAATTTAGGCATACAAAAGAGTGTACATAACATATACCACACTTACTGAATCGAGCAATTTTAGTAATTAAACAGAGCCAGTTGAACTAAACATTGCTCTAACAAAAGACCGGCATTAAAAACAAAGCCTAAGTACGCATAATTTTAACAAATCCGCCGCCGCGCCAGCCTATGCATCGCCGATGTGAGAGATGAGACGTCAATGACTTCTCCTGACGAAATGCCGCCGTTGGTGGACTCCCCGCCCCCCCCCCCCCCTGCTGAAGTCGACCACGTCCTCGTCCTTGTCCTCGGCGCCGCCCTCAAGGTTGTAGTACTTGTAGTAGTGGTTGTGCCAAAGCTCGTGTTGGTACTCCACCGCTGATTCCTCGACGGACAGACTCTTCTATACCTTGACCTCGGCCACACGCAACTCCTCCTCCCGGCGCTCCTCAATCTCCGCCGCCTCCTGCATCTCCAGCTCCCGCTCGGCGATCTCATGAGGAAGCACGTGCTCCATGGCCACCGCCGCCTTTTTGGACGTGGGTTGCATGCTAGATTCTGAGGTGGCCTGGAATACCTTGGCGTGTGTGCCTCGATCTTGGCGTGGATGGCCTCGACCCGGGCCAGGGCGACATCGTCGGCACGGACAGCAGCTCGAGCACTCTCGGCATTTGCAGCCGCCGTCGCAGCAGCAGCTGCAGCCGTCTTGGCTGCTACAGCTGCCCTGTCGACTGCCGCATACGCCATCTCGGCGGATGCGGCCGCGCTCAATGCAGATGCGGCGGCACTCTCGGCGTAGGCGGTTGCGCTCTCGGCACAGTTGGCGGCGCTCTAGGAGGACTCGACCATCGTACGGGCCTTCACAAAGCGTTTCCACGACGTCATCTTTGCAAGGGGGTGCAGGAATGGGGATCGAGATTCGTGGATTTGGGGGTTGCCGGCACTGGAGCAGACGAGCTGGTGAAGCTTAAGGAGGAAGACTTAAATAGACGCAGAAATTTTCGTCGCAAACGATTCCTACAAAAAACCTGTGTGTGATGTTGTGGATATTTTTTATTAGCTATGAAAGACGAATTTGGAGTAAAGTGGCAACGAATGGTGTTTTAAATGTATGAGAAAATTTGTAGTACTAATACAATTGTCATGTCAAAATTTGGAAAATTTCAGGGGTCATTTGACCTTTTAAAGACATTTAAGTGATTTTCTAGCCATTTAATGACCGTAATTCAAATTTGAACTACATCTATATGCAACGGCTAACCATAACGGTTTGAAAAATTATATTTGTGTACTTGTCTGCGAG
>LR880971.1:144546384-144563195 GCA_904067115.1 Aegilops sharonensis | reverse complement strand
ATATATATATATATATATATATATATATATATATATATATATTATGAATTCCATTTTCTATCTATTTTTGTATACTAATTTGAATCTAGCTGTTATCATCCACATACAGAGAATGGAAAGTGTATATACACACATTGAAACAGAACATATAAGAACGGAAAACAGAGTACACACATTGAAACAGAGCAATAAACAGAGCAATACTATGATTGCTATGAATACATAGCTATCCACGTCGAAACGACTCAACAAAATAAAACGCGTCCATGAGACCATGACCAGCAGCCCTTGCCTACGGTAGCTCTTGGCTCTACCTGAACTCGTGCAGGCGTTCGTCCAAGCGGTCGACACACTCGCGGTACATCTGGAGCGCGATCTCAAGCTCCAAGTTGGCAATTTCATCAGAGATCACCAGCTCGAGGATGCGATGGCCATGTTCCTCTACTGCGCCCAGGTGGACACCTGGGCCAAAGAGGCGGTCGAGCCTACCGACCAACACGTTGGCATCGAGCGGGCCGCGGACAAGGCGAACGACGCGACCCATGAGAATGGCGCAGCGGGCGTCCAGTGAAAGTACGGCGCGGCCGGCCTCTGGTGCAAGTACGGCGTAGAGGGCCTTTGCCCACTCCTGGCGAGGAATGGGGGTACTGACGGGACGTGTACACAGCTGCGACGCCCTGTCGACAGCAGGCAATCGCTGATGGATCCGCTCTTGCTGTGCGGAGTGCCGCGCCTCTTGCTCTGCGGTGCTCCAACGGTCTCGTTGTGCGGCAAGCCGCAGCCTATCGGCACAGATGCGCCTAGCTTGCTCTACGGCGCGCCATCGATCATGTTGTGCGGCGAGCTATAGCCTCTCGGCGCTGACATGACTATCTTGATCTGCGGCGCTGAGGCGCCATGCGCCAAGGGTCTGCTCAACCCTGGTGATGACGCGCATCACGGCGTCGTCCATCACATTGCCGGGGAGCGCCTCGGCGTCGATTACGGGCCGTGGCGCCTGCTCATTTTCCTCGTCGACGAGGTTGATGGCAGAGGTGGCGCTTTGGTGGGTTGACATGGTTGGAAAAGGAGGATGTACTACAGGTTGCACTTGTTGCCTCCGTTCGTTGCATGCCGCCTAGGTTTATGCGCAATATCGCTGGGTGGTGGGAAACCAGTGAGTAAATGGTGGGAAACAGTGGCGTGTTCATAAAATGCCATCAATTAATGGAAACTTAGAATAGAAGGAACATCGAGCTAGCACAAGAAGTAGATGATGATCAGATGATTGTTTATCCTAGTTAATTATGAATGTAATAATTTACTTTGGTGCGTGGAAATGTCATGTGTGTACTAGCCACCTATTTAATTGGATGTTTTCCGCGTATTACACACATCTTATTTATGTGAAACGTTTCTGTTGTCTTGGCTCAACACAAACAGTTTATTAGAATGAACTGTATGCCCTCCATTGCACACACCTTGATCTGGTTGAACCGTTTCTGTTGCATTGCCTAATCGAAAACAGTTCATCCAAGTGTACTGTATGCCGTATATCGCACACACCTTGATCTGGCTGACCGTTTCTTTTGTGTTGCTTAATCACAAACAGTTCATCCAAGTGAACTATATGATGTATATCGCGCATGCCTTCATTGCACATTGCAAACAGCTCCCGTTTCTTTTGTTCTGTCACATTGCAAACAGTTAATTGAACTGAACCGTATGCCCCTTATCGCACACGCAACTAAAATCTGAACCGTGTTTGATGTATCCTTCATCGCAAACATTTTGCATCTTTTTTGATGGTTTTTTACATCACCATTTGTGATTAACGCATCACACACAGTTTCGTCAAAGGGTCTTTGATCGTAGTGTCGCGTTAGTAGCATCTGCAGTAGTGAGTGCCCAGATTCCCTGTGCTTCCATAGGATGTCATCCTCGAGATCATCCAGGTGACCTCATGCAGTAGCATCCAAAGGGTGAAGAATTGCGCAACATGCTCGATGGAAACCGATGCGGGCGGTCGGATTTTGAGTATCCACACGTTGTCCTAGAGGGCCTCCTATACCTTCCAGTGCTTCCGGGAGGAAGTCTCGTAAATGAGCGGAGCAATGTCTTTGGGCTTGCATCCAAGGAGCCAAGGGGAGTCCCAAAATGGAGTCCTCACACCGTTCCCGACCGTGATGATGGTACATGCGTAGAAAAATTTGAGGTCCTCCTCATCACACGGGTTCCAACTCCCGACCCACAACTTTGTGGGCTCCTTCCACTCGTACCAAGGCCACCACGAACGCAAAGCCCGCACGAACTTGCTGGTGTTGAGGACCCCAAGTCCGCCATAGGCAAGCGGCCGGCTGACAACATCCCAATTGACCTTGCACATTGCCCCAGTTGTCGTATGCGACCCTGACCATATGAAGGCCCCTCAAGCTTGTCGATATTTTGCAGAATGGTGGGTTGTAGGACAAGTGGCGTGATGAAGTAGATCACTTGGTAAGCGAGGAGCAACTTAATGAGGGTGGCACAACCAATGGTGGTGATGTTTTGGTCATCATATGTAGTCAGTCTGCTTGCCACTTTATTGACAAGAAAGTTGCCAAGTGGTATGAGTAACTAGCTAAGTTACTCAAACTATCGTTGTCCTCATTAACTCATTCCACATAGGCAAATTTGCTGAGTTAGATACGATGTTACTGCTGAAGTTACTCCCACCGTGGTTAGTCTTTGCGACGAACGGTGCGTCAGACGTTATCCGTCTGTGCATTGCACCTGATCCGTGGCCCATGTCTGGTACACCGAAAAGGTAGTCATGGGAAATAATTCTTATCCGCAGGTAAGGCACCTATTATTTGGTGAGGTTTTCATCTGAATTTCGTATGAGGTTCACTCAGCCTCTGGTATACCTTTGGATTTCGTTGTAACTTCAATCCCTCACCGGACTCCCATTGTTTGAGGGGGTGAGGAGAACTAGGCATTAGCCTAGTAGAAAGGGTGTGCAGTGGCGCACTCTGCAGCTAGGGTTTGACTTCCGCCGGGAGCAAATTCCTAGTTCCTCACCCGGGTGGGCTCCTTCTATAAAAATATGTCCTGGGTGCTAGTGCCTATGGATATCATTTTTTTGTTTGATAGGGTGGGCGAGAGCTTGAACCCAGTGGACCTGCCAGTGAACAGGGCGACCAACGCAGTACCGGAGGAGGAGCAAGCGCCGGTGCCGGTGATGAGCGCGGACGGTCAAACCTATGAGCGAGAGAAAAGGGGGTGAACACAGACGCGAGAGCTCGCCCAGGCATGTGAAATCTCGACGGGAAAAATGAACCCTAAAGCGCCTGGATGGTCTAAGAGCAACTCCAATGAGCAGACCCAAATTGTCCGCATGTGTCCATTTGGATCAAAATGGACAAAAGTCGGTGCAACGATGATCCAAACGGACAATCGTTTGCTTTTTGTCCGCCGCGACCCATTTCGGGCCCAAATTTTTGCCACGTTTACGTCGACGCGGATACGAACGGATGCATGCGAGGCCCGCCTAGTCCTCCACCTGTCCCGCCGGTCGGTGGCATATCCACCCCCATTTTCCTCTCTTTCCTAAAAAACTCCTTCTCGCTCGCACTCCTGGCCGTTCGACGCCGCCGGCGGCCTTGCCTCCACCAAAGGCAAGCCCCGCGACGCTTGCAAAACGGCGGTGCTGACCAAGAAGAAGGAGCTGACAAAACGCGCAGCGGGCCGTGCAGTCGGCCAAGAGGAAGGGCCGTAGGTAGGTGCAAGCCGACAAGGAGGCAGCCGCATCAGCCGCCGCTCTGGCCTCCGCTGCACAACAAGAGGCCACGAATACGAAGAGCAAGGCCCTCTTCGCGGTGGCCATGACAGAGGCCCTACTCTACCTAGGATTAAATCCATGTCGACACGGGCTCATCGCTGCCGCCTCGGCCGCGGCCAACACGGGCTCATCGGCCATTCGGCCGCCACTGCCAGAGTCACCGCACACGTCAACCATGCCGCAAACGTCCGACTTCCATCCCCACCCGCAGGCCTCCCATTTCTTCACCTCTCCTGAGGACTCTTCGCCAGAGGTGAGCGTGGTCATGCCAGCCACGTTCACGCCTATGGCCATCGACCTCAACACTACGCCTGTGGCTGGTAGATCGTCCATGGTGGCCATAGGAAACGCCTGCGGGAGATCCCCACCGGCATGCATCCTGACTCCCGCAACCTGTTCGACACAATGACGGCCACGTATGACGAGATAGCCAACCGTTTCTTCATGGAAAACATCATCTTCTGAGGCGGTCTCGGTGGTGCATCCTTCGATCTCGACGAGACCCAAAGCCAAGATGGCCGATGCCCCTTCATGGCCGGCCACGAGGGCACGTCCGACACCTTTGCTCAAGGCCATGGAGGCACGACCGAGCCCTTCACGCAAGGCTAAGATGGCATGGGCAACACCTTCCCGCAAGACCACGAGTTCCTGGAAGACTAGAACCTAGAAGAAGAAGATGAAGTGTACATCGATGGGGAGCCTTTGTTTTGTGAAGACGAGCTCGCCACCTAAGCCAATGCAAACAAGAAGCACCAAAGCAAATGGACAAAGGCATACACAAAGGATATGGACAAACTCCTTTGTGAATGTTGGAGGGACATTGGACAAGACCCCAACGTCGACACCGATCAAAAGTCATCAACCTTTTGGCTAGGAGTTCACAGCGAATTCCATGAACGCAAGAAGTTCGAGCCGTACAAGATGGAGAGCAAGCGTGGGTGGGTGTCCCTCTCGAAGCATTTGAGGGTGATGCAACAAGAGTGCAGCAAGTTTTGTGCCACCCTTGGGAGCATCGAGGGCCGTCCGTGAGTGGCCTTGGCATCAAAGACATGGTATAGATCCCCCGCAAAAAAAAGACATGGTATAGATTCCTCATATGCTTGCATGTCCTTTTGCCCATATGCTTGCATGTCCATTTGCCCATATGCTTGCATGCTCTTTGTTTGTTATTCCAAACTTTGGAAGCATTCAAGGCCCAACATGGGAACAAGTTATTTAACCTCACCCATTGTTGGATGGTCATAAACGGGGACGAGAAGTTCAAGGAGCAATATGCAGTCCTCAAGGCGCGTGGAGGGCAGAAGCCATTGAGGAGCATGGTGAGGGAGAGTAGCCGCGGCTGCAGGGAAAGACCAACTCGAAGAAAGAGGACAAGCGTGATGCAACATCGATTGCCTTGCATGCAACATTGCAAGGCATGATGACCAACAAGGATACAAGGGAGGGGAAGCACCAGCAAGACAAAGAAGAGCAAATGAAGGCCTCCGTGGAGATACAAAGGAAGAAGCTTGATATGGAGGCGGAGAAGCAAATGAAGATGCTCTAAATCGAGGCTACCAAAGGCAAGACAAGACCAAAAGAAGTGGCGCTCGCTTGCATGATGAAGGGGGTGAAGATCATGAAGGTGGACTTGAGCATGGTGTCCCCGAGGAAGAGGCCTTGGTTTGAGAAGATGCAGGACGATATGCTCAAGCTTGATGATTCATCTATGGCCGAGAAGAGCGGCATCTTTGTTTGTATGCTGACAAGTGTACCGGCATGACCACGAACGAGATGACGTGGTTGAACTCCCGCCCCTTTTTGTGTGCTGGCATGTATGCCAGCCGCTGCCAAGTGCGCTAGCATGAACTGCGTGCTTTTTTTGGAGGCTGGCATGTATTTCAGCCGCTGGCATGTCGCCGACATGAACCCTGGGCGAGGGCATGGCTGCTGGCATGATCTCTGGCCGCGGGCCTTTTTTAAATTCAAATCGTTTTCTGCACGGACGAGAATTGGGTTGGCCAGTTGGGTGCACCGATTCGACACAGACGGTTGACGAGCGGGCAACCGATCCAAACGAATAAAAAATGGACACAACGCGCATTTGTTTGGGTCAACGCGTTGGAGTTGCTCTAAGAGGAGGTTCGTTCTCTTTTCACAGGAAACAAATCTGGCGTTGGTGTGTGCAGTCTTGCTCGTGTTCCTTGTTTATTAATTAATTTGGGGATAGTAAGTAAACAATGTTTTATTCACCAAAAAAAGTAAACAATGTTTATCATACGGATGCAAGTACCAGTATGACAAATTGTGCAGTCAATCCATTTGGCATGGCAAAGGTGGTGCTGAGATATGCATGGGCTTGGTTGGTAGAAATTCAAATAATAGTATGTTCTTACTAGTTAGCATTCATAAATCATAACGTACATACAAAGGATCTCTTCATAATCATCTCCCGTCCCTGTAAGAGAGATATTGATTATTGAATCTTAAGCAAACCCGTAGTATTTGCTTGGAAGAAACAGAGAGAAGTAGATTAAAATAATCCTCAAAACCCAAAACCTCAAGAGAGTCTGCAATCAGTCCGCCATAGTTTCCTCGACTCTGCAGCTTCCCCAACAATGATAGCTCTCAGATCGGGCCCTCGATGCACCGCCATCTCCACTGCATTGGATTCAGTTTGGTCGGGCACATAAGCTAGCATTGGAGGACCTGCTCCTCATCCAAGATAGATTGCAGCGGGTTGGGGCAGCGAAGATGCAGGGATAGGGGAGAGACTGCTGGCTGGCTCGTTCTAGGGCATGTTTGGTTGCCCGCATGCAGCCCAACTAGGCCCGCGCGGGATGTGCGTGGCCTGTTTGGTTGGCTGGGCTGCATGCGGTTTGAGGCCCGCACGAACCTCAAAGCAGCCCGCAGCCTGGCCCGGCGGGAACTGCCGAATCGGCAGTTTCTCGCGAGCCTGGTCGGGCACGGCCACGCGTGCGGGGTAGTTGCACGCCTCGGGCAGCACGGGAGATGGAGGTGACGTCTCATTACTAGCCCCCACTCTCCTTTCACTGCCCAGGCGCACTGTTCCCACCGCTCCCTCTCTCTCCCTCACCGCCCCTCCCTCTCCTCTCCTCTTCTCCGATGGCTCCGCCACGCCCACCGCCGCACCGCCCTCTGACCCCGGTCGACCAGCGCGTCTCCAGCATCCAGGAGCGCTGGCTGGCCGGGCTGCAGAACTTGGGCCGCGACCTAGTCTCGGCGCCACGGGCGCCGTCCCCCATCTGTTGTCGGCATCCACGAGCGCCGGCGCCGGCCAATGCGGTGCCGGTCGCTCCTGCTCCGCCGCCGATTCCGGACCTCGTGGTCCTGGGCTTGGCGCCGTGCCGTCGACGGAGCTGCCCCTTGTTGGGACACCATTGGCCTCGGGGGTTTTCTTGACCCCCGTCCGAGGGTTTTCTCCGGTCGGCATGCTGTCCTTCTTGACCTCCGGCGTGGCATTCAGCACAGGGCCGATGCCGCAGGCCGTCGCCGGGGTCGGCTCGTCCTCTGCTCGGCCACCTCTATGGTTCCCGCCAGGGTTTTCACCCTGGCCTCAGTTCGCCGCGGCTGCGCGTGCTCCGGTGAGTCAAATCCCCAACAATCTTGCTCCTAGATGTCGATTAGCGGTTAATTTCTTAGGCATGTGCTAGGATTGATAGGATTCTAGCAGATCCGATTGGATGCGATTCCAATCGAATCCAATCGGACTGATCTGTTCTTGTTTTGTATAGTGCATGTGCTACTGCTTGTGTTCATGCTAGAATGCTAGTAGCTGTGTTACATGCTAGATTCATGTTAATGCTAGATTCATGTTCATGCTAGTGCGAGTGCTACTACATGCTAGATTTGTGCTACATGCTAGTAGCTGTGTTCATGCTAGAATCATGTTCATGTTGAGTGATGAATGCTAGAATCATGTTGACTGATGGCATGCTCATGTTAGGATCATGTCCTTGTTTCATGTTGCATGTTGAAGCTAGGGTTTGTGCCATGAGTGGATGTTATACGTGCATGTAGTAGGATGGTCCCAAATCTGCATGGCTGCACATGGGTGCTATTGGCACTTGTTGTTGCTATTTTTAGATGTTTCCTTGTTTAGGATAGTGTAGTGATTAGTGCCAGTTGCAGCAAAGAAGATGCCACTGATCAGTGACTTGCCCAACAACAAGGGTCATTGATAAGTGGCATTTGCCCCTAGGCAAATGCCACTTATCAATGGCACTTGATGTTGGGCAAAATGGCATTTATCAATGGCACTTGCTATTGGGCAAGTCACTGATCAGTGTCATTGATCAGTGCCAATTGCACTACAACAAGTAGATTAGTGCTCTTGCCCAACACCAAGTGCCACTGATCATTGCCATTCGGCCATGAACACATGCCATTGATCAGTGCCACTTGATGTTGGGCAAGTCCACTGATCAGTGGCACTTGCTGTTGGGCAAGTCCACTGATCAGTGCCGCTGATCAGTGGCATTTGCTTGCTTGCATGCTTTGTTTGACACTAATACTTGTCATGTTGCCTGACAAGATACTGAAGACTGACTGGGATGTGGCGGGTGGAGGAGCTCAGGTCGTGGCCGGAGCTGAGCGCGCCGAGGATTTCATCCCCATGAACAGGTGGCTCAAGACGGTGGACCTACCTGGCAGGATCGCCTTCATGAGCGTGCCTCGTTCAAGGGGACAATCTCCGAGGCAGCGCCACGAGGAGGGGGCCAGGGAGCCGATGAGATTCTACGCACAGATCAAGGACAACGAGGACCTCGCCATGCTCGTCGTCCCTCCCAAGTTCGTGGAGGTGATGAACACCTGGCTGGTCATCAAGCGACTCTCGCGCGTGGTCAGGCTCTTAGCCAACAAGAGGTGCGTGTTCTGGGTGCAGGTCTAGAACTTCGAGGGCTAGATGGTGCTTGGTCGGGGGTGGAACTACTTCTGCTGCTGCCACAAGATCGTCCCCGGCGACCTTGTCGTTGTGCGCATCTCCGGACTCAGACTGAAGGTTCAGATCTACAACCACGACTCATCGGTGATGTGCAGGTACCGTTGCAGCAGGCACAACTGCCTTGGTGGCATCGAGCCGGCTATGTAGTTAAGTTAAGTCAGGTGTTAGTGGAGAACTTTTAGGGTGTGTGGCGAGACCTGTGCTGGGAACATGTTCATATTTTGGCCAGGTGCAGCACCCTGGCACAACAGGGAAGGAGGATGCCCCTGCTCTTAATCTAGACTATGCTATCTAGTTAAGTAGTTTGCTGTGTTAAGTTTGCTGTCATTACATTGCTTGCTTTGTTTGATCTTGTTGCTGTGATGTTGCTGTTGTGCTGATCATGTGTGGTGGTAAGGCCACCATATTTGAATGGGGTGAGCAGAACACAAACGTTGTTTGCAACCAAACAGCTGAAGTTTGCATCTGCTCACACCCTAAGGACAAATGCGGGCAACCAAACAGCAAGGGGGTAAGTGCCTCTCGATGCGATGCAGGCAACCAAACAGGTTGCATCTGCTGCATATGAGGTTGTATTTCAGCAACCAGGCTGGGTTCAGATGGACATGCAATGCAGGTACTGTTCTAAACTGCAACCAAACACGCCTCTAGATGTTTTCCGCGTGAATAATGGAGAGGGAGAGAAGGAGGAACACATGAGGAGGAGGAGGAATGGGGATACAGGTGTCGATGATGTGTCCGTGCCTCGGCGGGGCAAGATCGGCAGAGGAAGGACTCTGCGATGGAGATCCTGGCAATACCATGGATAATGTTTGAGAAGGACAAACATTAATCAATTCGCTGAAGCATCCTATGTAAGTACGAGGGAGTCATTTGTATGTAAATCAAGGCCATAAGGTTGAAATTATTTATATGAATACAAAGATAAGCATGGTCATTCTACATTGTTTACATATTATTATCAGCTTTCAAGAAGTCGTATGGAAATACAGAGGTAAAGAAGGGAAAGAGATCGACATTGACTAGTACACTGAAGAATAAATCTGTACACACATTAGCTAAACATCAATCAACTGACTTTAGCTAATGGGTCAGTCGATTTTGAGATTCCCAAAGAAATTCATGGAAGGAAGGATGGAGGGGAGGAAGGAGAAGGAAGGGGCTCGCTGTCGTCACCCCATTATCAATCTCAGGGTTTAGGATGGGGGCGGTGGTGGATGACGGTGGTGGGGCTACGCCGGAGAAAAACTTGACGCGGAGGGAGAGGGGGGGGGGGGGGGGGGGGGGGGGAGGGGGGTCCGGGGGCGGCGGAAGAGCAGAGGGGGGGGGGGAATTAGGGGGGGGGGGGGGGGGGAGAGGGGGGGGGGGGGGGGGGGGGGAGGAGGAATGGGGATACATGTGTCGGTGATGTGTCCATGCCTCGGTGGAGGAAGGACTCTGCGAGGGAGATCCTGGTAATACCATGGTAATGTTTGAGAAGGACAAACTCTAATCAATTTATGTAAGTATTCTATGAAAGTACGAGGGAGTCATTTGTACGTAAATCAAGGCCATAAGGTTGAAATTATTTATATGAATACAAAGAGAAGCATGATCAGTCTACATTGTTTACATATTACCATCAGCTTTCAAGAAGTCGTATGAAAATACAGAGGTAATGAAGGGAGAGAGATCAACACTGACTACTAAACTGAAGAATAAATCTGTACACAAATTAGCTAAACATCAATCGACTTACTTTAGCTAATGGGTCACTCAATTTTGAGATTCCCAAAGAAATTCGCCGAAGAAGGCTGGAGGGGAGGAAGGAGAAGGAAGGGGCTCACCGTCGTCACCACATTATCTATCTTAGGGTTTAGGGTGGGGCGGTGGTGGATGACGGTGGTGGGGCTTCACTGGAGAAAAAACTTGATGCGGAGGGGGGGGGGGTGGGGGTGGGGGCTAGAGGGATGTCCGGGGGCGGCGGAAGACCAGCGGTGGGTGATGATTCAGGGGAGGGCTGGGCTGTGAGACGGTCGCGGGTGGCGGGGGCCGGCGGTTCGGCCGGCGACCCATGCGACGGTCAGCTGAGGAAGAAGAAAGAAGAAGGCCCGTGCACCGTTGGATCTTCTTCGTAGGGTTGAAAATGGTCGACTAACCTAATTTTGAAAGTCAGACGACTTACTTCTAGCCACGCCCATCTGTACAATTGACAACCTCTCACTTATATAGTCAGCAACCCCGAAGGAACTTGCATATCACAGGTTCAACTGTTTATCCAAACATAGAGAATAGTAAAAGAAGTAGGTTATGTTGTTGGTTTAACATAATATGCTAATTGAAGAAATCTAATTTATGCAATGGAACTAAGTAGTTTCCTAGTTTGTACGACAATTATGACAGAAACCAAAATAACCTGGGGGAAATATGAATTATCCGCAAAATAAGTAATGCACCTTGTGGGTACAATATTATCCTTTCTATGACACTGCTGACCATTATTAATTTACTTCTCTTTTTATTTTTATTTTGCGGTTTGAGAAGTAATTCTCTAGAAAGGAGGCGGGACATCCGGCTAGGACTTATCACTTATGCTCACCTAACGGCTGTAGACATTATTACCTAGATTGGATGGATAATTTTCTTAGTTTCCAAGGATTAACGTTGAGCCCCGTATGGTGCATATAGTTAGTAAATACAAGATATAGGATGTTAACATACTTGCCAAAAAAACTATGTACATACCCCCCTCCTCCCACCAAAAAACCACTCGGGGTGGTTTGACGAAAATATTGTGAGATACGGAATTCAAATTTAGGTCAACAAACCACTATACTCAAGCCCAACCCAGGCCCAATAGCCAACTTCTTTCTTTGATGATCTTGAACACATCCTGGGCCCATTTGTTGTCCAATTCAAGGAAAGACTTTTGTTTGTCCCTTTTGACTACTTTAAAAAGTAGAGATGCGCCTTCCTACAACGTTTTCTTTATATCGTCTATTTGTTGGTCATATGCTTGGTGGATTTCTTGTTTCTCTGTTGTATTTTTCATGAATGGAGTAGTGTGGTATGATAACCCACAAGTATAGGGGATCAATTGTAGCCTCTTTCGATAAGTAAGAGTGTCGAACCCAACGAGGAGCTGAAGGTAGAACAAATATTCCCTCAAGTTCTATCGACCACCGATACAACTCTACGCACACTTGGCATTCACTTTACCTAGAACAAGAATAAAACTAGAAGTACTTTGTAGGTGTTTTTGGATAGGTTTGAAAGAATATAAAGAGCACATAAATAAAAAGTAGGGGCTGTTTAGATGAAGACACAACTAAGATAGTTTTAGTAAAGAGCTTTTTGTCACGAGAAAGTTATTTGTCCCTAGGCAATCGATAACTAGACTGGTAATCATTATTGAAATTTTATTTGAGGGAGAGGCATAGGCTAACATACTTTCTCTAATTGGATCATATGCACTTATGATTGGAACTCTAGCAAGCATCCGCAACTACTAAAGATCATTAAGGTAAAACCCAACCATAGCATTAAAGTATCAAGTCCTCTTTATCCCATACGCAAACAACCTACTTAGTCGGCTTTGTGCTTCTGTCACTCATGCCACCCACCATAAGCAAATCATGAACATATTGAAAACCCTACAGCGGGAATCCCTCACGCTTGCGCGATACGGAGAGCACCATAGGACAACACCAATAATAAAACATGCAACTCAAACCAATCTTGATCATCAAATAACCCATAGGACAAAATGGATCTACTCAGACATCATAGGATAGCCATACATCATTGGGAAATAATATATAGCGTTGAGCACCATGTTTAAGTAGAGATTACAGCGGGTAAGAGGGAGGTTACACCGCTGCATAGAGGGGGGAAGAGTTGGTGATGATGGCGGTGAAGTTGTTGGTGAAGATTGCGGTGATGATGATGGCCCCCGGTGGCACTCCGGCGCCGCCGGAAGCGAGGGGGAGAGGCCCCCCTTCTTCTTCTTCTTCTTCCTGGACCTCCTCCCTAGGTGGGAGAAGGGTTTCCCCTCTGGTCCTTGGTCTCCATGGCATGGGAGGGGCGAGAGCCCCTCCGAGATTGGATCGGTCTCTCTGTCTCTCTCTGTTTCTGCGCTCTCCCCTGCTACCCTCTCACCGTTCCTTTTATATCCGGAGATCCGTAACTCCGATTGGGTTGAATCTTTCACCCAGAATTTTCTCATAAAATTAGCTTTCTTGCGGCAAAAGAAGAGCATCAACCGCCTTAAGGGTGGCCCACGATGGTCAGGGGCACACCCAAGGGGGTAGGCGCGCCCCCTGTCTCGTGGCCACCTCGGGCACCATCTCGCGTTGATTCTTCCTCCCATATTCTCAAAATATTCCAAAAATATTCTCCGTCCGTTTTTATCCTGTTTGGATTCCGTTTGATATGGGGTTTCTGCGAAACATAAAACATGCAACAAACAGGAACTGGCACTGGGCACCGGATTAATATGTTAGTCCCAAAAATAGTATAAAAAGTTGCCAAAAGTATATGAAAGTTGAATAATATTGGCATGGAACAATAAAAAATTATAGATACGACGGAGACGTATCAGCATCCCCAAGCTTAATTCCTGCTCGTCCTCGAGTAGGTAAATGATAAAAAAGATAATTTTTGATGTGGAATGCTACCTAGCATAATCTTGATCATGTATCTAATCATGGCATGAATATTAAGACACGAGTGGTTCAAGGCAATAGTCTATCATTTGACATAAAAACAATAATACTTCAAGCCTACTAATAAAGCAATCATGTCTTTTCAAAAAAACAAGTCCAAAGAAAGTTATCCCTACAATATCATATAGTCTGGCTATGCTCCATCTTCACCACACAAAATATTCACATCATGCACAACCCCGATGACAAGCCGAGCAATTGGTTCATACTTTTTGACGCGCTTCAGCTTTTTCAACCCTCACGCAATACATGAGCGTGAGCCATGGACATAGCACTATAGGTGGAATAGAATATGCTGGTGGAGGTTGTGTGGAGAAGACAAAAAAGGAGAAAGTCTCACATCGACGCGGCTAATCAATGGGCTATGGAGATGCCCACCAATTGATGCCAATGTCAGGAGTAGGGATTGCCATGCAACAGATGCACTAAGAGCTATAAGTGTATGAAAGATCAAACTGGAAACTAAGTGGGTGTGCATCCAACTTGCTTGCTCATGAAGACCTCGGGCATTTGAGGAAGCCCATCATCGGAATATACAAGACAAGTTCTATAATGAAAAATTCCCACTAGTATATGAAAGTGACAAAATAAGAGACTCTCTATCATGAAGAACACGGTGCTACTCTGAAGCACAAGTGTGGTAAAAGGATAGTAGCATTGCCCCTTCTCTCTTTTTCTCTCATTTTTTTGTTGTTTTTATTCTTTTTTGGGCCTTCTCTTTTTTTGGCCTTTCTCTTTTTTTTCGTCCAGAGTCTCATCCCGACTTGTGGGGGAATCATAGTCTCCATCATCCTTTCCTCACTGGGGCAATGCTCTAATAATGATGATCATCCCACTTTTATTTACTTACAACTCAATATTACAACTCGATACTAGAACAAATATATGACTCTATATGAATGCCTCCGGCGGTGTACCGGGATGTGCAATGATCTAGCGTAGCAATGACATTAAAAAACGGACAAGCCATAAAAACTTCATGCTAGCTATCTTACGATCATGCAAAGCAATATGACAATAAATGCTCAAGTCATGTATATGATGATGATGGAAGTTTCATGGCAATATATCTCGGAATGGCTATGGAAATGCCATGATAGGTAGGTATGGTGGCTGTTTTGAGGAAGATATAATGAGGCTTATGTGTGACAGAGCGTATCATATCACGGGGTTTGGATGCACCGGCGAAGTTTGCACCAACTCTCGAGGTGAGAAAGGGCAATGCACGGTACCGAAGAGGCTAGCAATGATGGAAGGGTGAGAGTGCGTATAATCCATGGACTCGACATTAGTCATAAAGAACTCATATACTTGTTGCAAAAGTTTATTAGCCCTCGAAGCAAAGTACTACTACGCACGCCCCTAGGGGGATAGATTGGTAGGAAAATACCATCGCTCGTCCCCGACCGCCACTCATAAGGAAGACAATCAATAACTACCTCATGCTCCGACTTCGTTACATAACGGTTCACCCTACGTGCATGCTACGGGAATCACAAACCTCAACACAAGTATTTCTACAATCCACAACTACCCACTGGCATTACTCTAATATTACCATCTTTATATCGCAAAACTATTGCAAGGAATCAAACATATCATATTCAGTGATCTGCAAGTTTTATGTAGGATTTTATGACTAACCATGTGGATGACCAATTCCTGTCATCTCTGTAAATAGATATAAGTGAATCAAGAGAGTTTAATTCTTTATACAAAAGATATGCCCACGCTCTAACAAGTATAAGTGAAGCAAAAGAGCATTCTACAAATGGCGTTTTTCTATGTGAAGAGAAACAGGCAATCCAAACTTCAAATGATATAAGTGAAGCACATGAAGCATTCTATAAAGCCATACTCAAAAGATATAAGTGAAGTGCAAAGAGCATTCTATAGATCAACCAAGGACTATCTCATACCAGCATGGTGCATAAAATAAAAATGAAAACTAAAGCAAAAGACGCTCCAAGATTTGCACATATCGCATGAACGAAATGAATCCGAAAACATACCGATACTTGTTGAAGAAAGAGGGGATGCCATCCGGGGCATCCCCAAGCTTAGACGCTTGAGTCTCCTTGAATATTTACTTGGGGTGCCTTGGGAATCCCCAAGCTTGAGCTCTTGCCTCTCTTCCTTCTTCTCACATCGAGACCTTCCCGATCATCGAACACTTCATCCACACAAAACTTCAACAAAAAACTCGGTAAGATCCGTTAGTATAATAAAGCAAATCACTACTCTAAGTGTTGGGGAACGTAGTAGAAATTCAAAATTTTCCTACGTGTCACCAAGATCTATCTATGGAGAAACCAGCAACGAGGGGAAGGAGAGTGCATCTACATACCCTTGTAGATCGCTAAGCGGAAGCGTTCAAGTGAACGGGGTTGAAGGAGTCATACTCATCGTGATCCAAATCACCGGAGATCCTAGTGCCGAACGGACGGCACCTCCACGTTCAACACACGTATAGCCCGGTGACGTCTCCCATGCCTTGATCCAGCAAGGAGAGAGGGAGAGGTTGAGGAAGACTCCATCCAGCAGCAGCACAACAGCGTGGTGGTGATGGAGGAGCGTGGCAATCCTGCAGGGCTTCGCCAAGCACCGCGGGAGAGGAGGAGTACTTGGGAGAGGGGGAGGGCTGCGCCAGAACTTGGGGTGCGGCTGCCCTCCCACCCCTCCACTATTTATANAGAGGGGGAGGGCTGCGCCAGAACTTGGGGTGCGGCTGCCCTCCCACCCCTCCACTATTTATAGGTGGGGGGGAGAGGGGGCCGGCCCCCCTAGATCTCATCTAGGGTTGGGGGCGGCGGCCAAGGGGGGAGGAGTGCCTCCCAAGTCAAGTGGAGGCCCTCCCCCTTAGGGTTTCCCCTCTCCCATGCGCATGGGCCTTGGGGGGGGGGGGGGCTGGTGCCCCTGGCCCATTAAGGCTAGGGCGCCCCCTTACAGCCCATGCTGTTGTATTGGACGTGGTGGAACATATTCCGGACCTCCGGACCCCTCCGGAATCCTCCGGAACCTTCCGGAAGCTTCCCGGTACAATACCGGAAAAACCCGAACTTTTCCCGGAACCCGAACAACAACTTTCCATATATAAATCTTTACCTCCGGACCATTCCAGAACTCCTCGTGACATCCGGGATCTCATCCGGGACTCCGAACAACATTGGGTAACCACATACAAACTTCCTTTATAACCCTAGCGTCATCGAACCTTAAGTGTGTAGACCCTACGGGTTCGGGAACCATGCAGACATGACCGAGACGTTCTCCGGTCAATAACCAACAGCGGGATCTGGATACCCATGTTGGCTCCCACATGTTCCACGATGATCTCATCGGATGAACCACGATGTCAAGGACT